>CM076847.1:67488213-68088213 GCA_039519185.1 Astragalus membranaceus | reverse complement strand
ATGTAGTTGTAAAAATCAAGATATTGTCTTGTGATGGTTTTTGTATTGGGTAGGTGGTAGGTGGCGTTGAACAATTCTGGTTGGTGCTCTCTTTGCTAGATTGTTTGCAAATTAGATAGCTTAAGTTTTATTTAATTGTTGCTTCTCAATAAAATTACTTATTGAGATACCCAAAGGATAAGTTCATAATGAATAAATATATGTATGGGATTGGCATATTTAATATGAAAATATTGTTGACAAAAATTTAACGATAATAATTAATATTTTCTCCCAATTTCATTTCAACAAAAGAGGAAATAAATAGCTTCATAAAATGCATAATGTATTACTCAAAATAATTAAATAATTATTTTGGATATTACCTTGTTGCTTTATTTAAACTATAAGTTTTGATGTTTGATTCATTTAATTATTATTCATTTGAATGTGTTTTGTGAGAGTTAGAATAAATAAAGTGCAGAATTAAAAAGGGGTTAGTTGTAGTGTGTGTGCGTGTGTGCGTGTGTGTTGTGTGTGTGTGTGTGTGTGTGTGAGAGAGAGAGAGAGAGAGAGAGAGTGTGTGTGTGTGTGAGAGAGAGTATGAAGTAGGGTAGAATTTAGGGGCAGATGTTACCAATTCTATGTTTCGAGACTCAGCATATCTCTGCATTTGGTTCTGATGAACATTGTTCCCCTATCGGTGCTCATTGTTTGAGGGATCCCGAATCTACAAACAATATTGTCTTCAATAAAGATGATAACATCGGTTTGATTCACCTTTCTTAGAGGTAGTTCTTCTACCCATTTCGAAAACTAATCGATGGCCACTAGAATGTTTTGGTGTCCATTCGATCAAACAAGATAGATTTGGCCTATCAGGTCTAAAACCGAAACCCAAAAAGGCCATGGTTTAATAAGAGAGTGCAGTTCGTCTGCAGGAACATGTTGGATTGGGGCGTGTTTCTTGCACTGCTCGCAACCTTATGAAAAGGCTAAGTAATCTTTCATCATTGTAGAGCAGAACACATTTTGCCTCTTCAAAACCCACTTCATCTTTTCTGTAGTTTGATAGGCTCCACATATTTCTTCATGTACTTCTGCCAATGCAATATAGGCTTCATGATCACCTAAACACCTTGCTAGAGTACCATTAGAGAGTTTCTTATACATCTCACCTCTTAAGATAGTATAGAAAATGGCTCTATACTTCAATTTTCTACCATGATTCGTGGTTGGATTCTAAAGATAATCTACTATTACTTTCTGCCAGTCGTCTTGTTCGATTTTATCGGCATGGCAAATCTCGAAGTCATATTCTGAAATAGGTCTTCTAAATTCTATAAGCATTTATAAGCTTTTACTTATGACCTTATATCCAAAAGCAGTTTGCGCCAATTCATTGGCCTGAAAATTTTGAACCCTTGGAATATATTCTAATTTAACTTCTTCAAATTTATAGATTAAAGGTTTGGAAAAATTAAAATAATTTACCCAGCCAGGGCTTCGCAATTATATTCTCCTGTTAAATGATTAATTACTAGCAATGAATCGCCCCAGATTAAAACTTTTCGAGCTCTAAATTTCAAGAGTGTTTTGGAGTCAACCAGAGGGTCCCATTAGCAAAACCAGGAGGTGCGCTTAGCAAGTCATATGGATCAGCCCAACCGATTCAGCCCATATCCACCTCATGCGAGCCCAATATGCTTGGACGGTCAAGATCGACTCTACCCATCCAACGATCCACAAGAGGGCACGATTTCCTATAAATACAGGCATACTTTTCCCTAAAAAAGGGTTCAATCTCTAATCCTTAGTACCTTCACTCATATATTCAATATACTGACTTGAGCGTCGGAGTGGCTTGCAGGTACCCCCCCCCCCCCCCGGGAGCTCACTGACCTCCTGCCAGGACAGCAAGAGACCTACCAACAGCAGCCGACCAAAAATCAGCTCGGTACAGAACATTGGCGACCACAATGGGAGATATCTATCTTTCACATCATCACTACTCGAACTTTTCTCTTGCTACTCCATGGCTCCCAGACCCAGGGTTCAAAGTATTGTCATACCCGCACCCCGACCAGAGGATTCTCCGGGACGCAACGTCGCCTGCCTACCTGACGAAGGTACTAGCCAACCTACCCCACCTTTGAAGGCAAGCCAATCTTCGGATTTCCTGGCCAGTCACACCATCCGGCAGGAGAGCGCCCAAGAGGGCGCCTGGCGAGTTAGCACATGGCAGGAGGGCGCCCAAGAGGGCGCTTGGCAAGAAAACACCTAGCGAGAAGGCCAGGTCCCAAGGGCTTTGTGGCCAGCGGCCATGGTAATTCACGGAAGCAACCCCCTTGACGGTTGGCGGTCGAACAAATCAATGAAAAAGAAGTGGAAGGAGATCTTGAGTGTTGCATCAACCTCAGCGCATAGGAAAGGACCAGTCAGGACGCCCTTATCCTTTGACGACGGGGATTTGCTGGATGAAAAACCAAACAAACATGTTCCACTGCTCATCACTGCCATTATGGCCAATGTCGGAGTAAGAAGAATCCTGGTCGACCAGGGAAGCTCAGTAGACATCATTTTCGAAGACCTACTGCAAGTTTTGAGCGTCTCCTCCGCCGACCTGACTCCATATCGAGGAGAGGATTTGACCGGGTTTAACGGATCGAAAACTAGGCCTCGAGGCCACTTGGAGCTGATGGTCACCTATGGAGACCCAGATGGTGAACTACCTTTATGCAGGACTGTCAAAACAGCTTTCCTAATCCTCCCGTGCAAATCTGTCTACCAGTGCATTATCGGGAGGCCGACGTTGGGCAAGCTGGGGGAAGTAACCTCAACGGTTCACCTAAAAATGAAATTCCACAATTTAGAGAATAAGGTTGTGACCCTCAAGGCAGATGTAACATCCTCAAAATAATTAGTAGAATTATTTGGGTGTTAACCCAATTAAATTAATTTAGTACTTGACTGGTAAATTTATTGAGTGCTAAAATTATTTATTGGTTGTCATCGGATCGTTAACCACGTTACCACTTATTTATTAAATAAATATATGTGTGTGTGTGTGTTAAAGAAAGAAAGTGAATTGAAGGAAAGAAAGAAAGAAGGATACGCGAGAGAGAGAGAGGAACAGAGGAGAGAAATAAAAGAAAAGGAAGAGAAAAGAAAGAAAATGGAGAAAAGGGAGAGGGTTTGGCGTGAGTGAGAAGAGGAGAGGAAGTGAGGATCTTCCATGGAATCTTGTTCTTTCTTCAACCATTCAAATCCTTGTTCCATTTCCTTCATTTTGATCCAAGAATTGTCAACAACAAACCACTCAATCTCATGCTGCCATTTTCGATTTCTTGAGGAAAAGAGGAGTATTGGAGCTTGCTTCTCTTTTAAGTGATTTGGATTTGTGGGAAGTTCAAATGGAAGCTTGGGTACTAACTTGGAGTGAAGAAATGAAGGTTTGGGTGAGTTAGGTTTGAGAAATCAAATTTGGGGTTTATGGATGAATAGTGAATGGAGCTAGGAGATGATGATTAGTGTTTTTGAGTACTTCATGGTTGATTGGGAAGCTTTGAAATCTTTGAGGAGCTTGGAACCTTAGGAATCAAGTTGATGGTGCCTATGTCAAAGTTGATATTTCACGCAGGTCAGATGTTTGAGTGGCGGAAAGCTTCGGAAGCGGATTTGGGCGTTGTCGGAGCGTGGAAGTTTATGCGGGGATTGTTCGTGTGGTTATTTGGAGATTTGAAGTCTCGGTGATTTCGGCCCGGTATCGGCTCTCGCTTCAAGGGTGAGTTTTACTCACGTTTAGGTTTATTTCGTTTTTAAAATGAAAATTATGTTGATTGGTTACGAGAAATTTGAGTCAAAAACCGTTATTTTTAAATATATCGAATTTTGATGAAAATCGAATGTGTTGAGTCTTTGATTGGATTGGTTTATCGAGTGAGGTTATTGGATATGTTTTTGTACTATTTTGGTGTTAGGATTGGACTGGAACAGGTACCGGAAGTGATCGGAATTGATCGGAACGACGAAAAACGCAAAGCAGAATGAAAATAGAATGCTGTCAAATGCGCACGATCCGTGCGCCCCAGGCGCACGAACCGTGCGTCTGGTTCTGTTTCTATTTCACAAATTTTTATAAAAGGGCGCACGACCCGTGCGTATGGGAGCACGGTCCGTGCGTATGGGAGCACGGTCCGTGCGCAGTGCTCTGTCCAAATTTTCCAAAACTTGCCCGAAACGATCCCGATCGATTCTAATCCTCTTTTAATCATTTCCTAACCCTTCTATAATGATATTAGGCTTATAATGCCACGATTTTGAGTATGTTTCAAAAGGGTTTTACAAAATACTTTTGAAGTTGAAATTCTTTCGAAAAGCCGAACAATAGTACACGTGTGCGGATATGTTTTATTGATAATAAAACGGATTATAAGTTCTATGTGGGATTGTAACACTGACGCTGAATGATTAATATTCATTCGTCTAAACCGGTTAATAATTCACGATATATAAATTATATCGATTATAGGAGTCGGCCCAATGTGGGTGGTTATATATGATGGTAGATATATATATTATATCGAGTTTGGGTGACGACCCATGTTGACATACTAGGCGGGGTAGTCATGAACCCTTACCCTAGGCTCCGTGCCGTTGGGAAACACTATTGGTATTGGGGTTCGCCGGAAGATGCAATGGGATTGAGGCCGCTGTTGTGTTAAAAGTTATTGTACTACGTTCGCCAGAAGATGCAGGTGGATTGCGGCTGGTGGTACGTAGAAAGGCCTGGGATGCTAGTTCATCGGGAAACGCAAGTGGATTGCAGTCGGTGTCTTACTAGGTCGAAGCCTTATTGTATGGTTCACCGGGATCAACAAGTGGATTGCGGTCGGTGTTGTGTCAAATCTTAAAAATGTTTTAAAAGGACCGAGAGTGCTAGTAGGGGTCTCGGTAGAACTCACTGAGATTGTATCTCATTGTTTATATGTTGTGGTTTTACAGATAAACAGGGAAAGTGGAGATCCAAGAGGCACGAGTAGGTGGTACTCGGATGGTTGCTGAAGACTTATTAGCTTTATGCTTAAGTGTATATCTTTCCTTGTTATCTATGTATCAAGACATTTTGTCTTTAGCGTTATGTATTTATTTCTGCTTTCTTGTACGATATTGAACATTGTATTTCACTGACTGTTTGTGGTCTTATTTATGTTTAAGACTGTTCTGTTGTTATTCAGTGAAAATTTTATAGTGGTGTTCAGTATTTAAACAGGAAGTATATCTCTGATGATTTAGGTTTGGTACACTTGGGTATTTTTACTCGATAAAAATATCGGGGTGTTACAGCAGATCTGGACGCAGTACGTAGATGTTACTACATGAGCCTCAAGGATGAAAAAGAGGCTACGGAAGTAAGAAAACCCTGTGGGGAATCCGGGAGAGAAGCTAAAATAAACTTGGCAGACTTAGATGCCAGATATGATCCGGACAGTGAGGAAGAGGAGGAAGATTCCGCCCTCGCTAAGGAACTCAAAAAGCGCATGAAGAGGCCTGAGCCAGATGGCGCCTTCACCTCCATCGAGTTAGGAGAAGTCCCCACTAAGACTATCAAGATAGGTTCCGACCTCCCCGAGGAGGTCAAAGAGAAACTTACCATCTGCCTAAGGGAGAATGCGGACCTGTTTGCCTGGTCTGCAGCTGACATGCCAGGGATACCACCCGAGGTAGCCTGTCACCACTTGACCGTTAATCCCGACACTAAGTGGGTCGCCCAGAGAAGAAGAGTCCAGAAGGGAGAGAAAGCCGAAGCCGCTGTGAAGGCTGTGAAGGACATCGTGGAGGAAAATTTCGTAAAAGAAATTAAGTACACCACCTGGCTGTCAAACGTAGTCCTTGTGAAGAAATCTAGCGGGAAATGGAGAATGTGCGTCGACTATACTGATCTCAACAAAGCATGTCCCAAAGACGCCTTTCCCGTCCCTAGCGTGGACAAGTTAGTCGATAGCGCCTCAGGATTCCGTTTGTTATCTTTCATGGATGCATACTCGGGGTGCAACCAAATCCCGATGTTCCCGCCCGATCAGGAGAAAACGGTGTTCATGACAGAACAGGGGAATTATTGTTATCGCGTGATGCCGTTTGGACTCAAGAATGTCGGGGCAACCTATCAAAAAATGATGAATAAAATCTTCAAAAATCAAATCGGCCGGACAATCGAAGTATACCTAGACGACATGATAGTGAAAAGGAAAAGCGACCCAGATCACCTCAAGGACCTGACAGAAGTGTTTTCTGAAATCCGAAAGAACAATATGAGATTGAACCCAGAGAAGTGCACTTTTGGAGTTTGTGCAGGGAAGTTCCTTGGTTTCTATCTCACTGAGAGAGGCATCGAGGCCAACCCAGACAAGTGCAGGGCGGTGACCGAGATGGCATCGCCCACCACAAAAAGAAATTTAGAAGCTCACCGGGATGATAGCAGCGCTATCCCGATTCATTTCAAAAGCAGCCCACAAGTCCCTACCTTTGTTCAACCTTCTTAAGAAGGAGACGGGTTTTGAGTGGACCACCGAGCAAGAGCAGGCACTGACCCTTTTGAAAGAGACCCTCTCTGAACCACCCATTTTGACACGTCCCGAGGAAGGGGAAACGTTATACTTATACCTCGCTGTGGCCGACGAAGCATTAAGCGCGGTGCTCATCAGGGAAACCAGCACTGGCCAGAGGCCGATATACTATGTCAGTAAGGAATTACAGGGACCCAAGTTAAGATACCAAAAAGTGGAGAAGGTCGCCCTGGCAGTGGTGATCACATCCAGGCGCCTTCGGCCATATTTTGTGGCGCATCAAGTAGTGGTTTGAACCAATCAGTCCATTAGGCAAATATTGCATCGTCCCGACCTAGCTGGAAGGATGATTAAGTGGGCGGTCGAGCTCTCAGAATTTGTGATCAAGTACGAAACAAGACCGGCCATGAAGGCTCAAATTTTTGCGGACTTCGTGGCTGAGATGACAACGATACCGCACAAAGACAAAGCAGAAACAGCAAGGACCCTCCACGTGGATGGGTCCTCAAACAGCAAAGGGAGTGGAGTCGGGCTGACACTTGAAAACTCAGAAGGACTCATGGTAGAGGTGTCCCTGACGTTTTTGTTCTCCACATCCAACAATCAAGCGGAGTACGAGGCTTGCATAGCCGGTCTACAGCTGGCCAAAGATTTTGACGCCACGCAACTTGAGCTCCGCACCGACTCACGGTTGGTCGTCTTGCAGATCAACGCAGCATTTGGAACCTATGATCCGGTGCTGCAGAAATATCTTGCCAAGGTACGTGAACTCCTTGGATGGTTTAATAAGGCGTAGGTGAAACACGTACCCAGGGGAGAAAATACCAGGGCTGACATACTCTCCAAGCAGGCTAGCACCAAAACACCAGGGAACCTTCAAAGCGTCATCCAAGAAACTCTGTCTAGTCCCAGCATCCTCCTAAGCGATGAATCACCTACCTCTGTTCTCACCGTCGAGGTGCGCCAGAACTTGATAACCCCGATCCGTCAGTATATTCTCGAGGGCAACTTTTTCGTAGAGGTTTCTCGATTCATCTATTAAAATGTGTAGAAGGACCAGAAGCAGATTATGTGCTCAAGGAAATCCACGAGGGAATTTGTGGACAGCACCTGGGAGGACGAGCCCTCACGCCAAAAGCACTCAGGGCAGGTTATTACTGGCCTACCATAAATGAAGATTCGCAAAATCATGTAAAGAAATGCGGAGAGTGCCAAAGGTACGCTGACGTGCATGTCGCCCCCTCCTCTGAACTGACGTACCTAAGCTCTCCCTGGCCTTTTACTTGGTGGGGAATCAACCTTTTAGGTCCCTTTCCGCCTGGCCCAGGGCAGGTAAAGTACTTAATAGTCGCGGTCGATTACTTTACCAAATGGATTGAAGTTGAGCCCTTGACCACTATCACGGCTAAAAATTGTATGAAATTCTTCAAGAAAAATATCATGACCAGATTCGGCATACCAGAGGTGGTCATCACCGACAACGGCACGCAATTTGCGGACAAAGGTTTTAGACAACTGATGGCCGACCTGGGCATCAAGCACCGTTTCACATCAGTAGAACACCCCCACACCAACGGACAAGCCGAAGCAGCCAATAGAGTAATTTTAAGAGGTTTAAAGAGGAGGCTCGACGAAGCAAAAGGATGCTGGCCGGAAGAGCTACCTTATGTCCTATGGGCCTACAGAACTACCCCTCACTCGTCGACAGGTGAGTCACCCTTCCGGGTGGCATACGGGACAGAGGCGGTCATACCCGTCGAGATCGGAGAGCTAAACTGGAGAACCAACAACCCAAAACCCCCGGAGACCAATGATCAAAGACTCCGCGAGGAGCTGGACTTCGTCGAGGAAGTCAGAAACCAAGAAGCACTAAAGGATTTGGTGATCAAACAAAAGTTGGCTGCAAGATTTAACGAAAAAGTGGTTCCCAGAACCTTAGAAATCGGCGACCTGGTCCTACGAAGGGCAGACATAGGTTTGAAAAACAGATCCCAAGGGAAGTTAGCTCCAAATTGGGAAGGCCCATACAGAATAGTTGCGGAAACCGGAAACGGAGCTTTCGAGTTGGAAACCCTGGGCAAGGAGCCAATACCGAGAACTTGGAACGCAGATAAGCTAAGAAAGTTTATTGTGTGAACAAAGACAAGGAAAATGTTAAACCGATGTAACAACTCGGGATGTTACTAAACGTAATTGTACTCTTGTAATTCAAAAGACATCATGTTACAATTACAAGCTTTACTCTCACTCACTACCATTTATCAGAGCCTGCACGGTTCAAGATATCGTTTCGCAAATCACAGTTTTTGCTCTAGCACCATAGAAAAATCAAGAGAAACAGGCGCCCAATACAGAAGCACCCAGCGCCCAGGAGGGCACCTGGTCGGACGCCTATAAGGAGCAGCCAGCGCCCAAGAGGTGGTCAGAAAGCCAAGTCCCAACTCAAACAACAGGGGACCAGGAAACCAGGAAGAACCAAGGCACGAGTCAACCTACTCAGTTCACGAAGCGGCTATCAAGAGACGTCGCAACCTCTAATGGGTGAGTTAAGTTCGGATAGATTCTGATAAACTCCTGTCAGAGCCCCTAGATGGGTGAAGCGGCATCGCAAATGTCGCAACCTCTAATGGGTGAGTTAAATTCGGATAGATTCTGATAAACTCCTGTTAGAGACCTAAGGCGCGAAGCGACATATTGAAAAGGTCGTAACCTCTGATGGGCGAGTTAAGTTCGGATAGATTCTGATAAACTCCTGTCAGAGTCCCTAGATGGGCGAAGCGGCATCGCAAATGTCCCAACCTCTAATGGGTGAGTTAAATTCGGATAGATTCTGATAAACTCCTGCTAGAGACCTAAGGCGCGAAGCGGCATATCGAAAAGGTCGCAACCTCTAATGGGTGAGTTAAGTTCGGATCGATTCTGATAAACTCCTGTCAGAGTCTCTAGATGGGCGAAGCGGCATCGCAAATGTCGCAACCTCTAGTGGGGAATTTAAATCGGATCGATTCTGATAAACTCCTGACAAAGAGAACATTGCCACGAGGCGATAGGAGATGATACGTTCAGAAGCGTGAAAAATAAGCAAGACAAAGGAAGTATCAACAAAGCCAAGGGCACCAGTCCCCCTCCGAAGGCACAGTATCACCAGTCCCCTCTTCAAAGTCGTCAGCTTTACTCTTAGCAAGGTGAGCGGTAGGGAGCATCCGAGCCGTCTTCTTAGTCCTTGCCATCGCTCAACCTACGGGACAGGGGGCAAACAAGCAGTTACGAGACAAACAGGAAAACTTAGAGACAGCCCCCTCCCCCGAGGTTGGAGACTTTGCAAGACAAGACATGCTCAAAAGAACAAAGAAGCTAGAAAGATAAACAGAAAGTCCGCCCGGAAGTTACCTCAGTAAAATAGAAGCCGCAAAGACTTGCGGGAACGTCAATGGATGATGGTAAGAGCAACTCCCCTCGGCACCAAGCAAGCCCTGAAAATTCATAGGTAAGAAGGCAGGTTAAGAGTCAGAAGGAACGGCAAAAATAAAACGGAGTGCCAAGCACACCTCCACACAAAACCAGCGCCCATAAGGGCGCCAAAGAAGACAGCCAGCACCCATAGGGGCGCCTGGCAGGGCGCCAATGAGGCAGCCAGCGCCCATGAGGGCGCCTGGCAGGGCGCCAGTCAAGGAAGCCAGTGCCCATGAGGGCGCCAGTCAAGGCAGCCAACGCCCATGAGGGCGCCTGACGGGGCGCCAGTTAGGAGCAGCCAGCGCCCAGGAGGGCGCCTGGTAGGGCACTAATATAAAGCAACCAGCGCCCATGAGGGTGCCTGGCAGGAGGGAACTGTCAACAAATACTTACCAGGAAGAGAAGACGTTGAAACAAGTTGACTCTACTCCCTCCTCTCCTTTTTAAGGAGGCACTAGGTTAGTGACTTGGTCCCTATTCCTTCCTCCTCCTTGAAGTAGGCGCTAGGGTTAACAGTTACTTGGTCACCTTGGTCCCTACTCCTTTTCACCCTCCAAGAAAGCGCTCCAATGATGGATTGGTCCCTACTCACCTTAAGACGTGCTCAAACACAAAAAAGCCAGAAATGTAAGCTGAAGGGCAGCCCAAATCACCTGGGTAGTAATTTAGAAGCGGTAAAACTCGTGGAAATGTCAGGCAAGATGAGTAGCAAAAAATAAAGTAAAGTGTCAAACACACGTCTACACAAAACCAGCGCCCATGAGGGCGCCTGGCAGGACCAGGAGGGCGCCCATGGGGGTGCCTGGCAGAAGCAACCAGTGCCCATGAGGGCGCCTGGCAGGGCGCCAAAGAAGACAGCCAGCGCCCATAGGGGCGCCTGGCAGGGCGCCAATGAGGCAGCCAGCGCCCATGAGGGCGCCTAGCAGGGCGCCAGTCAAGGCAGCCAGCGCCCATGAGGGCGCCTGGCACGGCGCCAGTCAAGGCAGCCAGCGCCCATGAGGGAGCCTGGCAGGGCGCCTGGCAGGAGCAAGCAGCCCCCAGCAGAGGGGCACCTGGCAGGGGGCAGTCTGAAAGCAAATCCTTCGCAACAGGGTGGTCAGCACTATGCAGTAAGACACCCACGAGAGCACCGAACCTTGTCTCGCAAAATCTGCTCCACGATAAGCCATCCAGCACACGCAAGCAGGGAACAACACCCAAGGCACCCAGGAGGGCGCCAACTCTCAACAACAAACAACCACCCAGGAAGGCGCCCACGAGGGCACCAGCATCAGGATATCTTAGCACCTTGGCCCAAGGTGCCCAAGAGGGCACCAACATCAGGGGGCATGGCACAGGGTGCCCAAGAGGGCGCTAATCTCAGAGCATCCTGGCACAAGGCGCCCAAGAGGGCGCCAACCTCAGAGCACTTGACACAAGGCGACGCCAACATCAGGATACGTCACCCTAGCTTGGTGCCGGGCACAAGGATTACACCGAAGGAGGTGTGAGTCACGGTCGCGACAAAATGATCTCATACGACCCAACAAGACAGACAAAGCAACACTTAGAAAAAATTTCTCCAATGACAGAACACGGTTGTTACAAAGGCAGTGTCCCGCGTAACCTCACAGATCCGGCAAACCGACAAAAATCCTTCAAGTCAAGACCATCCTTCGGAATAATCTCGGCTTGGGGGGAAACTGTTCTGGAGTCAACCAGAGGGTCCCATTAGCAAAACCAGGAGGTGCGCTTAGCAAGTCCTATGGATCAGCCCAACCGATTCAGCCCATATCCACCTCATGCGAGCCCAACATGCTTGGATGGTCAAGATCGACTCTACCCATCCAACGATCCACGAGAGGGCACGATTTCCTATAAATACAGGCATACTTTGCCCTAAAAAAGGTTCAATCTCTAATCCTTAGTAACTTCACTCATATATTCGATATACTGACTTGAGCATCGGAGTGGCTTGCAGGTAACCCCCCCCCCCCCCCCCCGGCGCTCCATGACCTCCTGCCAGGACAGCAAGAGACCTACCAACAGCAGCCGACCAAAAAGCTGCTCGGTACAGAACAAAGAGTAATTCAAGGCCTGCTATAATTGTCGTGTATTCTGTTTCGTTATTAATTTGAGCATTTGGCTGCCAATAGATATAGATATTTTGTAGGTCAACCATCGGGAGAAACAATCGTTAAACCAATGCCACTACCTTTGGCATTGCAAGAGCCGTCGAAATACAATTTCCATGTATCCATGTCGACCTAGTTCTGTTCCATAGGCTTCTTTCTTTCGAAAGCGTAATTAGCTAAGAAATAAGCAGTTACCTGCCCTTTCATGGCTTTAAGAGGAACTTAAGTCAAAGAGAACTTGATTAGTGCTAATGCCCACTTGCCTATTCGAGAATGCAAAATAGGTTTAGTTAACATGTGTTTTATTACATCGAAATGGGAAGTTACATAGACCTCATGAGGTTTCAAATAATATTTAAATTTTGTTCAGGAGAAATACAAGGCTAGACACAACTTCTCGATAGCACTATATCTAGTTTCAACATCTATTAGAGTCCTACTTAAATAGTAAATAGTCCTTTCGTAGCCATCTTCATCTTCTTGTGCAAGCAAGCTTCCAATTGTTTTGTCCGAACCTGAGATGTAAAGCTTCAAGGGTCATCTTCGAGTTGGAGGCTTCATAATAGGCGGATTTATCAAGTATCTTTTAATTTCCTCGAAATCCTCTTGATGTTCAGGTTCCCACTTGAATTCATATTCATTTTTTAGCTTCAGCAATCGAAAAAACACTTGGGTTCTTCTAGATAGGTTTGAAATAAACATTGGAAGAAAGTTAATCTTGCCTAAGAAAGGCTGTAATTCTTTTTTGTTTCTTGGAGGGGGGGGCAAGATAGCTTTTGTCATGTTCGTATCTACCTCCACCCCTTTTTCTTGTATCAGAAAGGCAAGGAATGTTCCTATAGTTACACCAAATGCACACTAACATGCTTCATTTTTAATCCATGTAACCTTATTCTCTCGAATGATATTTTCAAATGTTCGAGATGGTATATTTTGGAGGCAGATTTGACCACAACATAATCGATGTATACCTGCATAAATGTGCCTACGAATTCATCATAGATTAAATTCAAGGCCCATTGGTATGTTGCGCCTGCATTCTTTCATCCAAAAGGCATCATTACTCATTCGAATGTGCCTACGGCGCCAGGGAGGTTTGAATCAAAGGCTGAGCTCTGATGCCAATTGAAGGCACAAGAAATGGAGGTTTGAATTGGCCCTTTTTAAAAACTATTTTGATCAACCAAATTAACTGAGAAGATATAAGTCACTATTCTAAAAATATATACACTTGAGAAGCTACTGTGTAAGAAGATACTTGAAATAATAAGATGAAAACTGTATTGCTTTGAATCTTACAGTGATAATGATGTTTACAAAAGGTGTGTGTTGTAGAGAAGAGATGAGGTACTTGAACGAATAAGATGAAAACTGTGCTTTTGTAAATAGGTAGTGTAAGAAGATGTGGTTAGAAAATCTGAGAAGTTTCTTAAAGAAGTCTTCTCACACTTGTGCATAAATGATTTTCTATTTAAAACAAAGTGTTGTATAATAGAACTATTAAGAAAACAGTAAATCACATAGAGGAAAGTATAGTGGTTCACCCCAAACTAACTAAGGCTACTCCACTCCTCACACCTAGTGATTATTTCCACTATTTTTCCAATAATTTACACTTTACATGCCAACCTAGGCCACAACACTTGATAGTTTTCTTACACATCTCTATCTGCTGTCTCACTAGTTTTTTTGCACAGCTCTAGTAATTGGAAAACCTAAGAAACATCTTATACAACTTCTCTAACAATACAGCGAACTATGTCTTGTTAAGGAGGTACTTGTATACAAAGTAAAGTTTAGTTTTTGGATGGGAAAACAATAGCTTAAGTAAAAGGTATAATTCTATTGACACAAAGCTATGGGCACACTCAAAATTTCCAAGAGAAATGGTGTAAACACTAAGTGTGGTTAAGAGAAGTAAGGATTTTGAGAAGCTACTTTAGAAGATAGGCAAGTTGTAGTGTACTCTCACAAAACTTTAATGAGGCCTTCCCTGAAGTATTTATAGAGTTTAAACCTCAATAAAGTCATTGGAAGTGGCTCCAATAGTTAATATAGTCGTTGGTGTTTTTGCTGAAAAGCTGTTATACTTTCCTGCACTTTTGTAGGAAAGTTGTACTTACAGCAGAAACACTTATCTTCTCAGAATCTTGGAAAACGCGAAATGAACAGATCCATCGCTAATTTAAAATTCCCTCGCAGGATCTGTCGCTAAGTTCTATTTTTTTCACTTACAACTGAAAACCTCCTCACTTCTCTCTTATCTCCTTCTTTTCTCTTCTCTCACTCATTTTTCTTTTCTCTTCTCTCCTTCAACCTCCAACAACTTGGTTTACAAAGAAGAAGCAACAACCATCTCATAATCAAAGCAGGTATTCCAACCATCATCTCTCCCATTTCGTTTTTGTTTTTGTTTTCTATTTTGAATGCTTGCTTAAAATCCATGATTTCGTTTTCTTTTTATTTTCGTTTTCTCTTTTGAATGCTTAAAATCCATGATTTCATTTTCTGTTTGGTGCTTCATAGGGCTGTTCATAGTGTTGTTTTTCTGTTTGAATGCTCATAGTATTGTTTTTCTGTTTTGAATGTTGTGAATAATTAATTAACCCTGATTGATTGTGTGCTAATATTCATTGTGTGGCACTTACAGGTGTTAGATATGGTTGAAGATGCTTGTGAATAATTGTTGGAAAAGAGGCAGCTTGAGAGAAAGAGAGAAGTGAGGTCTGAGAGGGACAAAGACAGAAGTGAGGTCTGAGAGAAAGAGAGCAGTTTTTTTTTTTAAAAAAAAATCTAAATTAGCGACGGATTTTCCGTCACTAAATTCCCTCGCTAATTAGCGACGGAATTTCCCTCGCTAAATCTCTCGCTAATATCTGTCGCTAAATGTAACAAAATTCGTTGCTAAATATTAGCGAGGCCCTTTTTAGCGAGGAATTTTTTTCGTTGCTAATTCCCTCGCTAAGGCACGTTAGCGACGGATTTTTGGCCATTAGCGACGGAAAAATCCGTCGCCTATATTGGTTTTTTTTGTAGTGAATATTCTAATCCCAAGAAGCTTCCGTCGACATTAGCTTGAATTGTCCCTTAGCTTCTAAGGTTATATGGAAGGGACAATTCAAGTTATATGGAAGCTTCCGTCGACATTAGCTTGAATATTCTATATGGTAGCTTCTCTAATTTTTTTCGTTGCTAATTCCCTCGCTAAGGCACGTTAGCGACGGATTTTTGGCCATTAGCGATGGAAAAATCCGTCGCCTATATTGGTTTTTTTTGTAGTGAATATTCTCATATAGCTTCTCAATATGAGAAGGGACAATCCGTAGCCATATAGCTTCTCAATATGAATTGTCCCTTCTCATATTGAGAAGCTATATGGCTTGTGTCTTCTCATCTTAAGAAGCTTCTTGCTAATGTCTTCTCATCTTGAGAAGCTTCTTGAAGAATGTCTTCTTAACTAGAGAAGCTACCATTTCTGTCTCGATATTTTTATCTTCTTATGATCTCTACATCTTCATTCTTAGCTTCTAAGGTTTTACTCTACCTTCTCATATGGTGTTATCCTAGCACATAATATTCTTGAGACTTCATTGAATAGATCATGTACTTTGGGCACTCAAGAAGATTCATTAGAACACTAATGAATCAGAAAACTCAAACATTTATCAAAAAGGTTTATTTCCGTCAAAACTCGTACTGGGGATTTTGCCTCAACTGCGACATAAGAACCATGATCATTCCTCCTCTTTTCCCTCCATTGCTTTTTGCAAGCTTCATATTTGTTTTTTCACTTCCTTTGCTTTCGATTCTTTTGGGACTTCCCACTTTATAACACCGTTGTTTCGCTCCCCCACAATCCTATCAAATCAATGCAAGTTCACGAAGATTTTCTTAGCACCTATAATAATGTTTTATAGCTCGATTCCAATTCTCTCTGGCTCAACGAGATCTTCAAACCTGGAACACCCGAGCCTACGACCCATTTTATCGCACTTTACTGGGATCATCGCGTCAACAATCTTTGAATATTTCTCAAACACCCCATACATCTCTTTAGCCATGAAATCATCAGGTATTTCGGAAAAGAGGTAAGATACTACCTCCTTTTTGTTTTCCATCCATACTGCTTGTCACAATGACCTCCATTCTACGTTTTGTGTGTTTCCTACCCTACTTTCCTTGAAACACCCTTCCTCCATAACAAAGTAAACTTTTAATAATAACGTAGTTCTAGGTTCACACAAGTATCATACATAATTTAATCTATATTCTCAAAATAACAGTATATAGACCTGTTACAAGTGGTACATAATAGTATAATCCACTTCAAATAATTCTATACATCATAATACATAATCGTTCAAGAACATTCCATACACAAGCTTTAGGTGTTGCCAACTTCAAGTACAATGGACTTCAAAATCATAATAACTTTATTTTTGGTGTTGCTAATATTTCTCTGTTGTGTCAATCTTCAATTATCACAACTACAATTTGTGAATATGTAAAACCACAAAAATTTGTGATGTGATTAATGTGAGGATAGCGAGGTGATGCAGGCTGTTGTGGTTTGGAGTGTGAGTTCAGGAGGTGGTGGGTGGAGGTTGTGTGGGGACTCTCAGGTGTTGCCCTGCCTCCTTTCGGGTTTTCTGTTCGCCTTAGAATTTCTTCCATTAGAGTTCTATGGTTGTTTATTTTAGAGGCCTTGTTGGGCATTCTATTATTGTCCTTATTACCAAGGGTTTTGGTCTAGTCCCCCCTTGTGCTTTTTATATCTCTCTTTATTTTATTAATAAATTCGGGCTGACTGCCTGTTTGATTAAAAAAAAAAAAAAACATCGGGCTCAGCCGATCTGAGGTTATCGGTGTGAGCTCCTTCCGAGTCTCTAGGATCGGAAGTCATCAGTTTGGCAACGTTTAGACGATTTATATCGATAACCCGGCGGGTTTGTTTTGTTCTAGCCAGATCGCACCTGCAGAAATGGGGGCAAGCCAAGTCAAGTTTAAGCGCTAAACAGTTGGTTCACAACCAAGTCGGAACCCGACCTGACGACCCCCACTCTGTATTTATGAAAACGTGCAAACAGGAATACCGACTAAAACATAAGGCAAAAAGAAAAAGAAACCGTGGAAGCACACTAACCTTGGAAACCGGAAGCTCGACGAAGCTGATCTTGTTCGCGTGCTCTGACGATCTTAATAAACTGAAAGGCAAAGACACTTGCCACAGTAAGTTGAACGCGAAGCTCGGAGATCAAGGCACAGAATAACGATGTTAAGATCGGTACCCGGAGCAATTTGTAAAAAACCAGTGCAAATAAGTGAGTCACTCACACATATTTATAGTGTTCCAACGACTACGAATTGGGCCTGGGCCTAGACAAGGCGTCCAATCAATAGCACCTAGTCAGGGCGCGTGAATCGAGGCTCCATCATTACGCCACTCCCCATTGAAAGACGTGCCCCATCAACAACATTGATGTCAGCGCTGGAATCAAAGCGTCACCATAATGAGAATACCTCGAGTCACTCGGTTTCGCTTTCTCCGACCCTCAAAAGGTCGCTGCATATAATAGCCATCCAAATACGAGCTCGCGCAGAGCACCTTAAGCTCGGTTTTCTAAAAAGGAGTACACGGCCCGAACCTCAAAGTACTCCGAGGCTGGAGACAAAACACTGACCATAGTATAAGCCCAGCCTCGGAAGCTAGGCTGTTTTTCAGACTGACAAGACCGGTTCGGTCTCAGAGGGTACCTCAAACCCGGAAAAGGCATCAAGTTGAGCTCGCCCTAGGGCAAACCGACTTGGGGGCAACTGTTATGGATTGGGCCACTACAGCATTTTGCACTAAGGCCCAATACCAAAGGCAAACCCACCAATCAATGGTGAGGATCAAAGACCTATATCCAATGGTTCTTATTGATTCCCAAAACCTATAAATAAGCATTCAATGCTAGCATTAAAGGTACACACTCCCCAATTCTCTCACTTGCATTTGACCCACTTGCTGACTTGAGCGTCAGAGTGTCATTGCAGGTACCACCCCACCTCGGGTCGAGGCCTAAGCTCGGATTGACCACGAACACCGCTACCAACTATCTCGGATCGGATCTGGTATCCAAGGTCGGATACAAGGCAGGAAATAAGGTACAGATCACTTTCCTTGAAACACCCTTCCTCCATGCTATGCAAGTTAAGCATGTGAATATTTACGCCATAAAGATTATTTTTGTTGATTAAGTAATTGATATATTTTTATAAACAACCGTATTTTTATTTGGGTTAACCCATTTTTTTAAATTATTAGATATATTTCATTTCCTCCGTAGTGGAGTATCTATTTATAGGAAGGAAGAAGGCAATAGTAAGACATTTGATTTGTTGTGTTGCAGTTTGGTGCTTATGGTTAGCTAGGAATATGTTTTATTTAATGGGTATGATGCAACTGTAAATGACTGTAGTTGTAAGAATCAAGGGTGTTGTCTTGGGAGCAGTTTCTGTATCAGGTTGGTGGAAGGTGCGAGTTGAAAAATTATGAAAAGTTATCCGTCTTTCACACTCCTGGAAAAAGGGAGATTTTGTACGAAATTTCAAACGTATTTGGGATAGCTTGCAAACTTTTTTCACATAGATTTGGGACACATATATAGTTTGTGATGGATTTCACACAAAATGTCTCTCGTTCGAAAAACCCTCATTGCAAATTCAAGTAATTCGTCCAAAATTCCGTCCCAAAACCGTCCAATTCTGTCTCAAATATGTTTGAAATCCTTCTCAAATCTTACCTTTCTAAAATCCGTTTCAAATCTGTCAGGGTTACAATATATTTTCAGACAGAATTTTTTTTGCGTTCGAAATTCCGTTCGAAAATGCCACTTTTCTAGCAGTGGCACTAGATTTCATAAAATAACGAACACGCAAATATATAAGCACAAAAAACACGGTGGAAAAAGTTCGTAATAACTTTCTAACAATTGTGTCCAAAAAACTTTCTAACAAAATGTTCCTTGATATAAAGCAATAAATTTGTGAAATAATAATAATAAAATATCATTCACTACAACTAAAGAAAATATGCAACTTGGATTTTATTAACTTTTGAAACTAGGTTGTTATGGTTTAATAAATGAAAATATTATTTTTCAATTTTTGATTTTTTATGTAATATCATTCACTACAACTAAAGAGTCTTTTGTTAACACCAATATGACATGTATTTGTCAAAGAAAAAGAACACCAATATAATATGTGGTACAACAGATCAATGATATTGTAGACTTGTAGTATGTGCTACACCAATATGACATGTATTTTGTAGCAAATACTTACGTGTTCCCGAGTATTTTGTAGTATGTTAAATATTCTCCCTTAACCTTTTTATTTATATTTTAATTTCTCCCACTTTCAGAAAAGTAAAACAAAAAAACTGTAGTTCAAAGTTTAAGAAATTACAATAAAATAAATTATATAGAATCCAGGGAGTGTATGGGAACTATAGCACACTAAAATACAAATTTTTAGGACGTAAAACTTTAATATTTTTTTGTCAAACAAAAAAACTTTAATAATTTTTTTATTGTAAAACATTAATGATTTTGGAATATACTCTTCATGCTTAGACGTTATATATTTTAGACTTGTTTTTAAAAGTTAATACTAGTTTAGACAATGTAAAATTATATATTCATTTTAATTTGTTATATAAGTTATCAATTTCCTTTTTTGTACACATTTAATTTTCTATATAACTATTAAAGAAATTTCAATAATTCGACCCGGTGCTCCCGAGTCGATTCCCGCAGTGTGGACAAACTCGGTGTTGGCCAGTGTAAAAATTTGATACTAAAATTTTTAAAATAATTCAATTTAGACCTTCAGGTCATTTTAAAGCTGATGTGTCACCTTTTCATCGTGCAGGCATTTGGTGACATGTACCTAGTACCTATGTGGACCGACACTTTTCTCAAATCCCTAATTTCATCCCAAATTCGTCTTCTTCCTCAATTCATCTCTCCCTCACTCTCTTCAATACATGTATATGTATCTCATTGATGAATGGAAAAGAAATTCATGGGAATCTAGTTGTTATTGAGTTCAGTAAACCAAGTGGCCATGGAAGAATGTACGTTCATTCAGCTCACTTTTCTATGTCTAAAAAGCCTATTAACTTCATGTTCCACCATCACAACCCTTTAATTATTCCCAATGATTTCGCTCACTGCGTGTGGGTACATGTTTTTGAATAATAAAACGGATTACATGTCCAACTTGATATTGTATTATCACGCCGGATGTCTAGTATTGTAAGCATCAAAACGGGTTATAGAACAACGATAGATATAGATTATATCGAATATAGAAGTTGGCCCAATGCGGGTATGATATATAAATTATATCAAGTCGGGTGACGATCCGACGAATAGCATACTAGGAATGGAAGGTCATGAACCCTCACCCTAAGCCCTGAACGTTAGGGAAAGTACTAGCGGGGGTTATCGGGATTGTGGTTGTTTGCATGGCTGATGTATGCTGCAATAGGTGCACGATTCGCCGAGATTGTGGGTGTTTGCACGGTCGGTGTTTCGATTGGAAAGCTTGTAATGGTAAAGTAACTTACAAGGCTTAAAAATATATGAATAGCACATTAGATGCCAAGATTGTGGTTGTTTGCACGGTCGGTAATGGGCTAAGAATATATATGAGCAAGTGGTTTATAAATTAAACCATGTTGCAACGGTTTTATATTTGAACGGAGTGATGTGAGGGGTTACGGTAAAACTTAGTGAGATATGTTATCTCACCCTATCATATGTTGTTGTTTTTACAGAGCACAGAAAATAAGGATAGCAGGCGGCATGATCAGTTGTCATGCTCGAGGAGAAGTTGGAGATTTAGTCTTTCATCCTTGTTTTTGATTCCGATGTTGTCTCTGTATTCGGTCTTGTGACTCGAATCTGATTAATGATGTGTAAGACACTACAAAAAACGGAACAGATTGCGGGGGTTTTTAAGTCGCTTAGCGGGGGTTTTAAACCCCCGCAACGTAATCTGCGGGAGTTTTAAAAAACGCCGGAGTTTCAAGTGCCGCAATCGTTTTGCGGAGGTTTTTAGAAAACGCTGGTATCATGTCTTATAGCGGGGGTTTTACTCTGGGGGTTTTTAACCCCCACGATTAGTGGAGGTTTTTTTGAGGGGGTTATAAACCTCCTTAAATCGAGTGATATGTAGGAGTTCTATTTTTCGTGGAGATTTTTTATTGTCATAGTTGATAGGACTTTTTTGTGGGGGTTACAACTCCCTATATATTATTGAGGAGTTTTTTTTTCTTTGTTATCATTTATAATTGAGGAGTTTTTTTCCTCATCCTATTATCACACTTAAATTACTAGCACCCATATATTATTTATATCTTACCAAACATTCCATAAATTATATTACATAAAAAAACATTCAATAAATTTAATCGAAGGTCTCAAAATTTCATTAAAAATATAACTATGATAACAAAAATGTATTTCAAACATTTGTACATCAAATATTCAATGTAATACAACTCAATTTAAAATAGCTTAAAAGAAACTTTATACTAAAAGATGAAGCAGCTGAAACTATTTCATCCCATGTAAGATTCGGTTATTGGGGCATGGAATCTTTTAGAGCATCCTCTAGTTTTTCTTTCTCTTTGGCAGCACAAATAGCTTTCAACTCTGTTTCTCTTCTTTCTGTATCTTTACTTTCAATTCATAAAGGACAAATAGCTAAGATCTCAGTCTTTTTCTTAAATGCAAAGTGAACCTCAACATTTTCAGCAAAATTGCTCAGTCTGTTATCCTTGTCATCTGATGCTGAAATGAACATAAGCCCTTAGTATCATAAGTCATTGCCCTTAATTGTCGTTGGTTTACGGGGACATCTTCAACCAGTGTCCATGCTACATAATACTACACTGCGAATAAGTTATTGCCCTGCACTTGCACAATGCCCCTATGCAACCTTCTATTTGAGAGTGACAGAAGCAGTACAAAGTCCAGTTCAGATGTTCAAAGACGAAATAAAAGGTGCGTTTCTAAAAGCAAGAAAGCGAAAATTGAATTAAGGAAGCAGAAAACAGATTGTGGATGGTGGTTGTGTCCATAACAATATTGGTATAAATAAGTTCCTATGATTGGACCATTTTCATTAAGATATGCATACGCTTTTGATATCATTATATAAATGAATTACATCATATGGTTTGATTGGCCTTTTATAGGCATGAAATCTTAATATCTAACTAAACAAAGGGGCGGTGGTACAGCAGATTTATTGGAGGTGTCTACAATTTTCTTTACGGTCCAATCATAAACTTGGTTATAACTATAGAAATCTTGTTGCATGTGTAATAGTTCTAAAGTCTTCTACTACTTCTCCATTCTTCTAAGCACTATTTTTTGATATCAAAAACTAAGCACTACTTTTACTTCGTAATGAGCTCTGAAACAATACAAAACTTTCTCAAGGGAAAGACTATTTTGGTGACTGGCTCAACAGGCTTCTTAGCCAAAGGTACGTACTATATCTATATATACCATGCAATGCAGCTAACTTCAAACATCAATATCACAGCTGAAATTGTTTTAATATGCAGTTTTTGTTGAAAAGATATTAAGGACCCAACCAGAAATACATAAATTGTATCTTCTCTCTGGCTTTTAGACAGAGTAACCATCCATCAAATATGTTATATTTTCAACTATCAATCCGCCAATTAATATTCATAACTCCAAATTATTAGATTTCCCTTCCTAAATTTCAGGTCACATTGTGAAGTAAATATAGAGCCACACTTCATCTAATGCTAACAACGAATACTATGCTAGCAGAGCTCTTAATACACCAATATAACAAAAAACAGAACTTTAAATTAAAACAACCAACATAAAATTAAAGGTAGCAAAGCAGTTATTTGACTAGATGTTATGAGAGTGGAGTACTCACATTCTGCCAGTTCTTTTTCAACAGAGACACAAGGAAGTTAACACTTAGTTGTCTATTTTGAAAGATTTGTTTTTCCTCCATGCTAACATTGCCCACAGCTACACCCATGCAGAGCACTTTCTTAAGCTGGAATTTGACCATAGCCTTTGTCTCGTTAACCTTTGACTCAAGTGATTCTTGGTGAGAGACAAGAGGAGGGAACTTCCCTGCAAAGCCATGCAAAATATCAAAATCAGCTGAAGCAATAACTGAAATTCAAAGAAAGGCAAAGTAGCAACTCCTTCAAATAAAAATGTTCATCAAATGAAAGGGAAGCAAGCAGAAACAGGAAGTAATGTATAACATATAGCACTCAAAACAATAGATAAACAGCACAAGCATAGCCAGAGATTAATAAAAAACTGCAATTTAAAACTTATAAACGATCAAAACAGAATAGAATAGCCTAGTAGTATATAGTATATCCATGTTATTCAAACACGTGCCTGCTTTGTTGAGACCAGGACCCAAAAGACGGGGAATCTGCTTGATGACTGCTTCAGAAGCTAAAAAGGCATGATACTTCTTGACTGCAAGGTGCATATTACAGTATGAGACATCAACTCAATATACTTAGCATCAGTTGAATAGCAATTTAAAATAAAATGTCCAAAAGCATAGGATATAAAATCACCACCATCAAAACTAAATGAAATGCATTGCTATCTTGAAGTTTGGCTATTGATTCAGTTTAAGCAAAAGCATTGTGTCATTTCATACTATGTCGGAAAAGGAAATCATTACTAGCAACAAGCTGAAAAAACTATCTAGCAGCACACATTTAAGTAGTATTTCCTACAGTAAGCACTGAATGTTTGACCTAATTGATGAGCTCGAAGAACAATTATATGATTACAGAAGATTGTTACCTCTTCAACGTGTTGAGCATCACCAAGCATACAAATTTTTATCTTAGGTCTAGGAATGTGGGGAATTTGACAGAGCCACTGAAACGCTTGTCCTTTTGTGGATCATAGTTCTTCAGTCCAATCTGGAGTTCAATGCTTTCTAAAAATTTACGGTTTTTCTCTTTGGAATCATTCATGATTCCTGAGATAGATTCTCTCAAAGCCTCGCTCTAAAGCTTACTGAACAAACGAAACACAAAACACCATATCAAATCAAAGAAGCTCGGTTGTCAATGAAAAACCTAGAAAGGTATTTGAGTTCTTAAAAAATGGATAAAGAAGTTACCTCATCTTCGATATTTGGTTTCTCGGAATCAACAACAGTAAACCCGAAAGTGATCTCCAACCTTCCAATGAAATTCAATGCAACAAGAAACAAAATTAGATCAGAGTGAGAGAAGATAAGGAAAGAAAATCGGATATCGAAATCATTTGAGAGGAGAAAGTACCGCTGCCGGACGGAGATTTTCTTTCAAAAGGGTTCCTGAGATATCCGATCTCGCGGCAGGAGATATCCGATCTCGCGGCAGGAAGATGAAAGGGTTATGAGTGAAATCGGAAAGGGTTTTTGAGAGTTGGGAAGAGGGAAAGTGAAAGTGAAAAGAGGGAATGGGTTTTTTTTTGTTAAATGTTTGAAGGGTTTTTTTACAAGTAGTGGAGGTTTTTTCTTGACAGTTAGCGGGGGTTTTAAACCTCCTCAAACTGAAACAATTTTTTTAACTAAACCAGCGAAATTTCCTTTTTTTATCTTTAAACTGAGGGGGTTATTAAAACCTCCGCAAAAAAAAACCCCGCAATCTATTCCGTTTTTTGTAGTGAGAGTTTCCGCTATTTTCTTGCAACGATGTTTATCTAAGCAGGAATTTTTATACTCTGATATAAACCAAATTGTACGTTTAGGTAATTCCTTGTATTTCTTGTCTTAGAAATATCGGGGTGTTACATTTGGTATCAGAGCAGTTCGGCCTTGTCGGACTTAGTGACCTTCTGGTCAAGACATAAGATCGAGTCAGCTAGGGACTCAGACAATTAAAATGTCAGAACCTTTTAGTATATTATGTGAAGTATTGAGTCAGGATCCACTCAATGTTTCATGTAAATTACTGAAAATTATGACAGTTAGTTGCCTCAGCCGCGGAAATGTCTGAAACCCTAAACCATAGGATTTCCAGCCTTCTCGTTTAATCAGGGTGCGCAGCAGAAGCAGAGGGCTACAGATGACATTTGGGAACGATGATGGGCATCGGTGATGGTTCGAGGAAACTGTGGGCGACTGTTCAGTCAATGAATATGATGCAACTAGTGAGTCGCAGCGTAAGACATCAGAGATCTTACCGAGAGTACAAGCTAAGCGAATCCATTGGGCATTGGTGATGTCAGTGTCCTGAGATCTATCAGATTAGTTACCACCCGAAACCTTGACCATTGTTTAGCCAGCCTATCAGTTACCGAAATACTGTTTCACAGTAAACCTTACCTTCTGGCATGAACTAAACCCAGTTTAGGTAGAAGTTAAGGAAGTCCTTTTTGGATAATGATAGGCCCGCAAGTGCACGGTCTTATCGCGTAATAAAAGAGTTATCGATCCACATGGAGAGCCTAGGTGATTACCAATTTAATTTTCCAAAGTTGATTAGCTAGAAGGAATGGTTTTTAGGAGTTGTAAAATTTAGAAATAAAAACAAACAATCTCAGGTTTATAGTTTTATCACAACAATGAGGAACCAAAATAATTTCTTTAGACTATTCAACAAATTATAAGAGTAATATATTTCAAAGACAAGGCAGCGAATATAACTAATGTCTCCTTTCGGAGTACAAGAGCGTGTTTTGAACCAACAATCAAGCCTATTCTCATGGTTGATTGTCACCAAAACCCATTAAGCATAACACCTTTAAAATGTCTCAAGAGTTTCAAAACTATTCTCATGTGTTGATTCCCTTGTCTAATTTCATAGATCCAACATCAATACTTCACCTTTCGGTTCTTCGTTTGATGTTTAAAATAAGATTTGAAGGACAATAAAATTAGATTGAAATATAAAACAATTTGGAGTGGAGAATAGTCTTGGGAATTATTAGGGACCTATCATTGGATTACTCCCAATACCCAAGACTTTGTATCTACTCACTCATATTAAATATGAGAGAAGAAAAAGAAGAAGAAAAGACATGAAATTAAATAGCGAGGAAAGTAAATGACTTGGAAAATAAAAGGGCAAGAAAGTAAATAGCAAGGAAAGTAAATGACTTGGAAAATAAAAGGGCGAAAAAGTAAATAGCGAGAAAATAAAAGAGCGAGAAAGTAAAAGAGCGAGAAAGTAAATAGCAAGGAAAGTAAATGACTTGGAAAATAAAAGGGCAAGAAAGTAAATAGCAAGGAAAGTAAATGACTTGGAAAATAAAAGGGCGAGAAAGTAAATAGCGAGAAAATAAAAGAGCAAGAAAGTAAAAGAGCGAGAAAGTAAAAGAGCGAGAAAGTAAAAGGGCAAGAAAGTAAATAGCAAGAATTTAAAAGGCAAGAATTATACAGAGCATGAAGAGTAAATTGAAGTCATGAATCTTAGAGAGTCTTTGTCATTGATTTTCTAACAAAATTCAAGCTTAGTTACAAGTGAGGATCAAGCCTCTATTTATAGGAAAATATGAGGGCCAAGGCACTTGAGTAGAGGGGCAAAATGGTCCAAAAAAAAGTGGCAAATCAAGTTGGCAAGGAAAGCCATCAGCAAGTGGGTGCAGCCAAAATTGACTTGTCTGGTGCCAGGGTCGTGCGCCCATGTGCCTGGGTCGTGCGCCCTGGCCAGTCAATTTTGCCTGCTCTGCGCCAGTTTTGCACCAGGGTCGTGCTCCTATGTGCCAGGGTCGTGCACCTTGTGCTGGAAACAGCTGTTCTGCGTTGCTGACAAGCATGGGTCGTGCGCCTATGTGCCAGGGTCGTGCACCTTGTTCTGCCAAAATGGGCCATTTTCAGTTGAAAACACGCACGGGTCGTGCGTGGTATAGCACGGGTCGTGCGCAGGCTCTGCGCCAGTTTTTCACCAGGGTCGTGCGCCTATGTGCAAGGGTCGTGCGCCAGTTTTGCACTAGGGTCGTGCGCCTATGTGCCAAGGTCGTGCGCAGGCTCTGCGCCAGTTTTGTTGCTGCTGTCTTAAAAATTGTTCCTCCTCAAATATTTCCTTTATTCTTCATTTTAGCTCATATTTTCTCTTTTGCTCCAAAATAAAACGTGAAAATAAAAAGCAAACATTTGTAGTAAAATAGCTCAAAGATATAAAATATAATTAAAATACCGGCTAAAGTGCTCCCGTGGTCCTTTATCTTTATTTAAAGTAACGAATCAGTCCTTTATGTTTTTTTTGGCCCAAATAAGTCATTTATCTTTCAAATTTTTGACACATAAATCCATTTCCGTTAACAGTGCTGATTTATGTGTCAAAAAAAGGATTTAAGTGTTAAAAATTTGAAACATAAAGGACTGATTTGGGACAGAAAAGGATTTATGTGTCAAAAATTTAAAACATAAAGGACTGATTTGGGACAAAAAAAAGATAAAGGGCCAAATCGTTACTTTAAATAAAGATAAGGGACCCCGGGAGCACTTTAGCCTAAAATACCTAAAAAAACTTAATGAAAATAACTATTAAAAAGACTCTAAAAATAGACTTATCAGATAACCCCAAGCATGGATCCCGATTCTTCTTCTGAGTCACAATGTGACAGGTGATAAAGCCAACTGAGTAAAGATAGTCCATCGTCAGTATTGACTAGCAGAATCACAATGTGCCGATCAAGTTAAGTCCCGATCCGAAATTATGAATCAAATCCTCTTAAAACGGGTTAGTATGTGGGATCGGTAGAAATGACCTTATTTAAATCCGCTGTTAGAAGAATCCCGATCACGGTCTGTAAGAAATTCTCGTTAGTCTTCTGACTCATTTTGTTCATAACTTCTGCTCCGGAACTCCGATTTTTATGTTCCGAGAGGCGTTGGAAAGCTAACGAAAATATCTACATCTCTGAGTGGGTTGTGAATCGTCTCTCCAATCGTATTATGAAGTGTACCTCTAATTTAATCTAAACGGTCAACTCTAAAGCATTCGTGGAGTGTGAACCTCCCTGTTGTACAGGGAAACTGGAAAAGAATTCCAATCAGTCAGTTTAGACTCCTAAGTACCGGTTTAGGATGATTTTTACTGTATGTTTTTCCAAGAAACCTAATTTCCGGAAATTGTCATTAGTAGTGATAGCCATTCAACCATTGGAAGTGGTTCCGAAGTCTTAGACTGTAAAAGCCTCAACTAACTGGTTGGAATAACGAGAAGCTTAAGGTCACCTATGTGGTGAACATGATGTTGTCATGGGAGTGGAACTCGTTCTGAAGCTTGATTGATTAGCGTGATCGTAATAATTATGTTTGATTAGCGTTAATCGAAACCAAGGATTTCCTAAGATGACACTAAAAGGAAAACCTTATGTCGTTCTAGTAAGATTCCTGATACCGAAATTCTTATTCACCTAGAGTCTGAGTGATCAAGATCTAAGAGGGCATAGGTATCAAGTTCTAGCCTGGTTTATCTAGAAAGACAGCTGAAATTGGATAAGTCGTTGACTTAGTCAATTCCGAAAAAGCCATAGCCGGTGGAAGGGCGTCAAGCTGTAGGGTTGAATTTCGTGGTCGAAGTTATAAGGGTAGAAAGACGCACTCTTATTAGTATTTTGGGTCAGTTAAAAACATCGTTTGTACCAGTGACTGCCTGAAATGCTAGAAGTGTTTCAAAGACAACCGAAGATGTAAGTTACTCAAACGTCTACTCAAAAGTAATGAAAGACTGGGTTAACATACGAATATAATTGCTGGTAGGAGAGGTATCAAGCCATGTTAGGGCAATTACCCTTCGGCAGTTATAGTGTTCAAGTTTCCACTACTGAGGTAAAACTCCAATCGTAATCTTGATCTTGTTAGGATTAACAGTATCCACTGGACGGATCAAGACTAGTTTCTCCATTCTGATAATCTATTGGTTAGATGTCATGAGAGCAAGTATGTGCTGAATTTGGAGTTGTTTTGATTATGGAACCACCTACAAGATTGTTTCTACGACAATCCGACATTTTGGATATGTGTAGTAAAAAGCTATACCCACTACACTATTTTGATGGAAGAATATTTGAGGATGAACCACATGTCAGCCGAAGACTAAATGATTGGACAGCGAGTGTATAACACATGAGTCCTTGATAGTGAATCCTATAACCATTTTGTTTAGTCTCTCAAGACATTTGATCCATGCCTGATTTTCATCACGAAACGCATTTCTTTGTATTAACCTGGAAATTTTATCTTTGGGCTAATTCGAGAAAAGGATTGAAAGGAAATGAATTGGATCGAATAAAATAGTGGTTTAAGAAAAACAACGTTTTCAACACCGATAAAGAATTGGGAGCCCGAATCGTGCGCCCTGAGGCCCGATCTGAGCACCTGACTCTGTCCATATTTTAAAATAAAATATCCGCCTTCTTTTCGGCTCAACGTCTTTTGTAACACCCCGGTATTTTTATTTAGTAAAAATACCCAAGTGTACCATCCCTAGAACATCAGAGATATTATTTCCTGCTTAGACACTGAATATCACTATAAATATTTCGCTGAATATAAACCAAACAGTCTTATTTATAAACAAGGCAATACGGTTCCCAGACCATAAACTATCAGCAACTATAGTATACAGTATCATACAAGAAAGCGGAAGAAAGATATACACTAAAGACATAATGTTGTAGTACATAGACAATAAAAGGAAATATAAATTTAAGCATAAAGCTAAGTCATCAGCAACCGTCCGAGCTCAACCTACTCGTGCCTCTGCGGTCCTCATTTTCCCTGTTTCTCTGTAAAACAACAACATATAAACAATGAGATACAATCTCAGTGAGTTCTACCGAGACCCCTACTAACACTCTCGGTTCAATTATGGATTTGTTTTAACTTAGCACGACACCGACTGCATTACTGCTAAACCCCAGTGAACCACGTGCAATTACATTCAACACCACACCGACTGCATTACTGCTAAACCCCGGTGAACGTGTTATAACTCTGTACGACACCGACTGCATTACTGCTAAGCCCCGGTGAATCGCACGACAAACTTTTTAACATAACACTGACTGCATTACTCTGCTATATCCCCGGTGAACCCCCTTACCAATAGCATTTTTTCCTATTGGCACGGAGCCTAAGGTAAGAGTGCATGACTACCCCGCCTTAGTATGCTAACATGGGTCATCACCCAAACTCGATATAATGTATATATCTACAATCATATGAACTCACATTTCATTTTCATTGGACCGTTAATCGAACATAAAACCCGCATTGGGCCGTTTCCCATAGTCGACATAATATATATATCGTGAATCGTAGACCGGTTTGGACGAATAAAAAGAATCGTCCCGCGTCAGTTATACCATACCACGTAGGACTCATAGTCCGCTTTATTATTAATAAAACATATCCGCACACGTGTACTATTATTCGGTTTTTCGAAACAATTTCCAACTTCAAAAATATTTTATAAAGCCCTTTTGAAACATACCCAAAATCGTGGCATTATAAGCCTAATATTATTATAGAAGGGTTAGGAAAGGATTAAAAGAGGATTGGAATCGATCGGGATCGTTTCAGACACTTTTGGAAAATTTGGACAGAACACTGCGCACGGTCCGTGCTCCCACACGTGCTCCCCGTTATAAAAGTTTGCAAGATAGAAACAGAACCAGACACACGGTTCGTGCGCCAGGGGCGCACGGATCGTGCGCATTTGACAGCATTCTATTTTCATTCCGCTTTGTGTTTTTCGTCGTTCTGATCACTTCCGATACCTGTTCCAGTCCAATCCCAACATTAAAACAGTACAAAAACATATCCAATAACATCATTCGATCAATCAATCCAATCAAAGACTCAACACATTTGATTTTTGTCAAAATTCGATATATTTCAAAATAACGGTTTTTGATTCAAATTTCTCGAAACCAATCAACATAATATTCATTTCAAAAACGAAATAAACCTAAACGTGAGTAAAACTCACCGATTGGGATGAAAATCACAAATAGCCAAGACTTTCCGCGAAGTTGTTTTTCCGACATAATCACACGAACGTTCCCCGTAGAAACTTCCACGCTCCGACGACGCCCAAATCTGCTTCCAATCTTTTCGCTCAACCACGAGACATCTCTTGGACCGAAATATCGAATTCTTCGAAATCCCGTCATTCGAACCCTAAACACCAACTAGCTTAAAATTCGCGAAATTGAACTTCGTTCCGCACTCAATACGCTTCGGGTTCGCTCCTAGTCATCCTTGAATCATCAAATACTATTCATCATCTTCAACCTTCGATCACTATTCACACATAAACCCCAATTTTTGAGAATCAAACCCTAACTCTCCAATCTTTGATTCCTTCACTCCAAACTAGTACCCAACCACCTATTTGAACTTCCCTAACCTCTAGAACACTTGATGAAGAAAGAAACTCAAGATTCTCCCATTTTCTTCTCCAAATTCGAAAATGGCAAAGAGAGAGATAGTGAGTTGTTGTTGTTGATGATTCTTGTACCAAATTGAAGAGGATGATGAGTGGATTCTAATGGAACCAAGAAGAAGAAATTTGGTGAAGATTTCATACCTTCTCTTCTCTTCTCCCTCTTCGTTTCTGTAACACCCCTTTTCTACCCGGTAAACTTTTGACAAAAATCAGAGTTTCAAAAACATTTTTCACTACACCCACAAGGAATGCCACATTTGCACCAATAAAAATAGTACGATACATATCACATCATAAATGGGACGAACCCCCAAAACACTTGTTCAGTCTACATGACAGTAACTCTATCACCACGCAGCGGAATAAAATAAAGGTTCAAATGAATAAAGGTTCAGTCTACATGACAGTAACTCTATCACCAAGAATTATCATCAATGTCATGAGTAAATGAATGAGATGCAACCCACACCAACGGGTATATGCATGTGGTACCAATCATCACCAATAAAATAGCCAATAAGGGCATCATCACCTATATCATCACCAAGTTTTTGAGCATCATCGTCATCTCCTATAGCTCCAAGGCCGAAGCCTTCATCACCAAAATAATGCATATGAAATGTATGCGACACCATGAACAATGCACCAGAGACAATCAACAACAATAGTCATCTAAGTGACATAACAACACCAATATCAACAAATGTTCATAGACCCATCACCTATCACCTTAGCCAATAAAATAGGCACATCACCTGTTATATCATCACCAATAACACCAACACCTATAGGACAGTCTAACAACTTGACTGTAACATCAACAACCACCGACACCAAAGACACCAATAGACTTACAACGTCAATGGCAACAACAATTTTACAACACCGAGAACAACGACAATTTACAACACCAATGACGACACAGTTTACAACACCAATGACGACACAATTTACAACACCTGGAACAACAACAATTTTACAACGCCAATGCCAACAACAATTATACGACACCAATGATAACACCAACGTACAACACCAATGACAACGACCACCGGGACAGTCACCCAGGCGCCCAGTCACCAACAACCACAGACAGGCAGCCAATCATGGCGCCTACGGCGCCCACTGCGCCAAACACCACGGGACAGCCACATGAGGCGCCCCAAACCATCAGAAAATGGTGCCCTTGATGGCGCCCAGCAACCCAAACAACACAGAAAATGGCGCCCAGGAGGGCGCCTAGTAGGACAACAACAGAGGACGGCGCCCAGGGAGGCGCCCAGAGGCAACACATCAACACGGCAGCCAGGATTCGGCGCCCTTGGCGCCCAGGCACCCGCAACACAAAAACGCAACACGGAAACGCAACACCGAACAATGCACCAAGGCGCCCATGGCGCCCTGTGCACCAGCGCCAGAACACAAACGGCAGCACGGCGCCTATGGCGCCCAGTGCGCCTACGCCAGAACACCCATCACCAGACAGGCGCCCATGGCGCCCAGAATCAGGACAACAGCAACAACATATGCGACACACAACATCAATGGCGCCCATGGCGCCTAGGGACCAATTTTTTTTTTTGGATTTCCACCATGATCATTCACCCAACACCAAATTGCAATCATCATGAATACATTCGAACAATCACCAAATAAACGCCAAACAAAATCAAAGAGACAACATAGAGACTATCTCCCACATAACACCCATCATACACCCCATTATAAAGGTAGAACCCACCCTTACCTTAGATTTGCCGAATACGAGATCCCCTTGCACGAAAACTCCAAAGAACCACAGCAACAAGAGCTCCTCTCCTCTTTCTTCTTGATTGCGCCGCCACCCCTCTCTTCTCTCTTCGCAATCTCCATTTTCTTTTTTTTTCAAAAATGTGCAAGTGATCCAAACCCTAGCTAATGTTCTCATTTATGCGCCTATGCCATTGGGCTCTTGGATCACGGGCCTCCTTCTACTACTCAACTTAATTACTAAACACCACTCCCTGATTTAAATGAAACACCATAATATTATTTTAATATGACTACCAATAAAATACCTAAATAATTAAATTATTTGGGCGTTACAACTCTCCCCCACTTAGAATATTTCGTCCTCGAAATTTACCTGATTCAAACAGCTCGGGATAGGATTCCCGCATCTTGCTCTCCAGCTCCCACGTCATGCTCTCTCCGGAAGCTCCTAGCCAGACTACTTTCACCAACGTAATCTCCTTGCCTCTTAAAATTTTCACCTCATGACCTTCGATCCGTACAGGCATCGCCTCCACCGTGAGATTATCCCGTACCTCCACATCATCCATGCGGATTACACGAGATGGATCTGAAATGTACTTCCGAAGTTGCGACACATGAAACACATCATGCAAATTCGAAAGGTTAGGCGGTAAAGCCACTCTATATGCAACCTTCCCGACTCTCTCTGAAATCTGATAAGGACCAATGAAACGAGGTGTGAGCTTCTTCGACTTCAAAGCGCGTCCAACACCGGTCACTGGAGTGACTCTCAAAAATACATGCTCACCTGCTTGAAACTCTAAATCTTTCCTCCGCTTGTCGTGATAACTCTTCTGTCGACTCTGTGAAGCCTTCATCTTCTCACGAATCAACTTCACTTTTTCAGTTGTCTCTCGAACAATCTCCGGTCAAAGCACCACACTCTCTCCAGACTCATACCAACACAGCGGGGTTCTACACTTCCGACCATATAATGCTTCAAAAGGTGCCATCCCAATACTAGAATGGTAACTGTTGTTATACGTGAACTCTATCAGTGGAAGGTAGGAATCCCACGAACCTCCTTGTTCCACAAAACAAGCCCTCAACAAATCTTCTAATGACTGAATTGTCCTCTCTGACTGACCATCTGTCTGAGGATGATATGCCGAACTCAACCTCAACTTAGACCCCAACTTCTCTTGCAAACTCTTCCAGAAATCTGAAGTGAACCTCGGATCTCTATCCGAAACAATACTCATAGGAACTCCATGAAGCTTCACAATCTCCCGGATATAAATCTCCGCCAACCTCGACACTAGATATGTGATGTCGATAGGAACAAAATGAGACGATTTTGTTAACCTGTCAACAATCACCCAAATTGCATCATACCCTCTCGCAGTATTAGGCAATCCCGTCACAAAGTCCATCGAAATGCCATCCCATTTCCACTCTGGAACTTCTAACGGTTGCATCAATCCAGCAGGCTTCTGATGCTCAACCTTTGACTTCTGGCAAGTCAAACATGCGTAAACGAACTGCGCCACATCTCGCTTCATACCAGGCCACCAAAACAACTTCTTCAGGTCTTGATACATCTTTGTAGCTCCCGGATGAGTACTTAGCTTACTTTTGTGGCTCTTTTCAAGAATGGCTCTCTTCATGTCTGCATCATCAGGAATGCAAATCCTACCACGGAACCTCAACACACCTTGGGGATCCAACCTGAAATTCTCATTCTCAGATTGATCAATCCCGACCATCAAGTTTACCAGCTTAACATCTGATTTCTGGGCCTCTCTGATGCTGTTCAGAAAATCATTACCAATCTTCAACATCCCTAACTTAACACTCTGAGGCGTCACTTCACAAACCAGATTTATATCTCTGAACTCCTCAATCAGTTCTAACTCCTTAACCATCATTGCCGACATATGCAAAGTCTTCCGGCTTAAAACATCAGCCACGACATTAGCTTTTCCAAGATGATAGTTCAAACTGAAATCATAGTCCTTCAACAGCCCCAACCATCGTCGCTGCCTCATATTCAACTCCTTCTGGTCAAACAAATATTTCAAGCTCTTATGGTCACTAAACACCTCAAATCTAGAACCATAGAGATAGTGCCTCCAAATCTTCAGCACAAAGACCACTGCAGCTAACTCCAAGTCATGAGTGGGATAATTCTTCTCATGAACTCTTAATTGTCTCGACGCATACGCAATAACCTTCCCACCTTGCATAAGCACACCGCCTAGACCCATCTTCGAAGCATCACAATATACCACAATCGACTCTTCCGGATTAGGCAACGTCAAAATAGGGGGCGTCGTCAACCTCTTCAATTCCAAGAACTTTCTTCACAACGGGCATCCCAAACAAAAGCCTTTCCTTTGCAGGTTAACTGAGTTTATGGAAGTGCTAACTTAGAAAAACCTTCAATGAATCTTCTATAATAGCCGGCCAATCCCAAAAAAGCTTCTAATTTCAGTAGCCGACTTCGGAGCTTCCCAATTCAACACTGCTTCTACTTTCGACGGATCCACCGCAATACCACTACCAGAAATGACATGACCGAGAAAACTCACTTCCTTCAACCAGAACTCACACTTTGACAACCTCGCATACAGCTTCTTTTCCTTCAGTACCTCCAATACTAACCTCAGATGCTCTGCATGCTCTTCCTTCGATTTACAGTAAATCAAAATGTCATCGATGAATACCACCACAAACCGATCTAAGTAAGTATGAAAAATGCGATTCATATATTCCATAAATACTCCTGGTGCGTTGGTAACACCGAACGGCATCACCGAATACTCATAATGACCATAACGGGTTCTGAAAGCCGTCTTCTGAATATCTTCGTCCTTCACCTTGATCTGATGATAACCCGACCTCAAATCAATCTTACTGAATACTTGAGCACCCACCAATTGATCCATCAAATCGTCTATCCTCGGAAGTGGATACTTGTTCTTAATTGTCACCTTATTCAACTGCCGATAATCCACACAGAGTCTCATACTACCATCCTTCTTCTTAACTAACAACACAGGAGCTCCCCACGGCGATACACTCGGCCTCACACACTTCTTCTCGAGCAGATCCTCAAGTTGCTTCTTCAACTCAGACAATTTGGATGCGAACATCCTGTACGGTGCCATAGAAACAGGTCTGGTACCAGGTACAAGATCAATAGAGAATTCAACTTCCCTCTCTGGCGGTACACTTGGAATCTCATCAGGGAAAACATCAAGAAACTCGCGCACCACCTGCAACTCTTCAATGATAGCTTGATTCTCAACAGACAATGATGCCATCAGCGAGAATAACTGAACTCCTTCCTTCACCAACTTCCGCAACTGATTAGCGGATAATAGACCAGACTCCTCTCCTCCAAAACTCACCGACTTGCTACGACAATTAATATGGACATGGTTATGCTCTAACCAGTTCATACCCAAGATTACATCCAATCCGCTCAATGGCAAACAAACAAAATCCACAACAAAGTCTCTGTCGAAGATCGACAAGGGACACTGAGAACACACCAGAGAAGTAGTTACTGACCCCTTAGCTGGAGTGTCGACAACCATCTCTCCATTCATAGCAAACAATACAAGACCCAATCTCTTACAACAATCAGCAGCAATAAAGCAATGAGTAGCACCAGTATCAACAATAGATTTTAGAGGAGTACCATTAATGAAGCACGTACCTCTAATAAGTCCATCATCTTCAGTAGGCTCTTCACCTGCCAAAGCGAACACTTTTCCACTGAACCTTTCCTTCTTCGGCTTCGGACACTGAGTACTAATGTGCCCTCCTTCACCACAGTTGTATCAGACCACCTCCTTACGCTCACACTCAGCCACCACATGACTCTCCTTACCACAACGGTAACACCTCTTCACTTCAGCTTTGCACACGTTACTCTTGTGACCAGCTCTGCCACATTTGTAACATACAATGCTAGTAGAAGCATCTCCCCCACCAGTCCTCTTGCCAACAGACCCTTACCAGCAGGGACATCATACGGCTTACCACGACTTTGAAATTTGTTCCTCTTCTCATTCATAATCTTGTAGTGAGCATTGTTGTCTTCCTCATAAATTCTGGAGCTATCAATCAAGTCGGAGAAAACACGGATCTTCTGGTAACCAGTCGCCTTCTTAATCTCAGGCCGCAGCCCATTCTCAAACTTAATGCACTTGGAAAACTCAGCAGTAGCCTCACTGTAATGCGGGTAAAACTTTGCTAATTCCACGAACTTAGCAGCATACTCAGTCACGGACATATTCCCTTGTTTCAACTCAAGGAACTCAATCTCTTTCTTACCTCGGACATCCTTCGGATAATATTTTCTCATAAACTCTCTGCGGAACACAGCCCAAGTGATCTCTTCATTTGCAGTCTCTAATCTCTGCCTAGCCTCTAACCACCAGTCATCGGCCTCCTCTGCCAGCATATGCGTACCATAACAAACCTTCTGCGCTGGAGTGCAGTCCATCACGCGAAAGATCCTCTCCATCTCTTTCAACCAAGCTAAAGCCCCATCGGGATCATACTTACCCTTAAAGGTAGGCGGATTCTCTCTCTGAAAGGTATCTAGGCTACGAGACCCAGCATTCTCACCAACGTTCTGCTGATTCTCCACAGCCTGCGCCATAGCTGCCAAAGCAGCAGCAAGGGCAGCGTCGTTCCTCCCAGCCATCTCAACTCAAGGCTACAACATAAACAACAGTTAGAGATAATTGATAATACATAATCGTCAATTGACACTACGACTGGACAACTTGGCCGGACAGACCGAACGTGCTTTGATACCACTGATGTAACACCCCTTTTCTACTCGGTAAACTTTTGACAAAAATCAGAGTTTCAAAAACATTTTTCACTACACCCACAAGGGACGCCACATTTAGACCAATAAAAATAGTACGATACATAGCAGGTCATAAATGGGTCAAACCCCCAAAACACCTGTTCAGTCTACATGACAGTAACTCTATCACCACGCAGCGGAATAAAATAAAGGTTCAAATGAATAATCATAACATCACCATAAAACTTCAGCAATCAAATAATAGGGACAAATAATAAAGACTAGCGTTCATCCCCCCACGTTACCAGCATAGGGGTAACATTCAAACAAAAGGGGTGAGATATCTAACAATATAATAGTATATATGATAGGCAATATGCTAGAGTTACGACAACTATATCTATCGCTTCACAACAACATCAAATTGCAATCACAAAGAATCATCATCAATGTCATGAGTAAATGAATGAGATGCAACCCACACCAACGGCTATATGCATGTGGTACCAATCATCACCAATAAAATAGCCAATAAGGGCATCACCACCTATATCATCACCAAGTTTTTGAGCATCATCGTCATCACCTATAGCTCCAAGGCCGAAGCCTTCATCACCAAAATAATGCATATGAAATGTATGCGACACCATGAACAATGCACCAGAGACAATCAACAACAATAGTCATCTAAGTGACACAACAACACCAATATCAACAAATGTTCATAGACCCATCACCTATCACCTTAGCCAATAAAATAGGCACATCACCTGTTATATCATCACCAATAACACCAACACCTATAGGACAGTCTAACAACTTGACCGTAACATCAACAACCACCGACACCAAAGACACCAATAGACTTACAACGTCAATGGCAACAACAATTTTACAACACCGAGAACAACGACAATTTACAACACCAATGACGACACAGTTTACAACACCAATGACGACACAATTTACAACACCTGGAACAACAACAATTTTACAACGCCAATGCCAACAACAATTATACGACACCAATGATAACACCAATTTACAACACCAATGACAACGACCACCGGGACAGGCACCCAGGCGCCCAGTCACCAACAACCACAGACAGGCAGCCAATCATGGCGCCTACGGCGCCCACTGCGCCAAACACCACGGGACAGCCACATGAGGCGCCCCAAACCATCAGAAAATGGTGCCCTTGATGGCGCCCAGCAAGCCAAACAACACAGAAAATGGCGCCCAGGAGGGCGCCCAACAGGCCAACAACAGAGGACGGTGCCCAGGGAGGCACCCAGAGGCAACACATGAACACGGCATCCAGGATTCGGCGCCCTTGACGCCCAGGCACCAGCAACACAAAAACGCAACACCGAACAATGCACCACGGCGCCCATGGCGCCCTGTGCGCCAGCGCCAGAACACAAACGGCAGCACGGCGCCTATGGCGCCCAGTGCGCCTACGCCAGAACACCCATCACCAGACAGGCGCCCATGGCGCCCAGAATCAGGACAACAGCAACAACATATGCGACACACAACATCAATGGCGCCCATGGCGCCTAGGGACCAATTTTTTTTTTGGATTTCCACCATGATCAATCACCAAACACCAAATTGCAATCATCATGAATACATTCAACAATCACCAAATAAACACCAAACAAAATCAAAGAGACAACATAGAGCCTATCTCCCACATAACACCCATCATACACCCCATTATAAAAGTAGAACCCACCCTTACCTTAGATTTGCCGAATACGAGATCCCCTTGCACGAAAACTCCAAAGAACCACAGCAACAAGAGCTCCTCTCCTCTTTCTCCTTGATTGCGCCGCCACCCCTCTTTTCTCTCTTCGCAATCTCTCTTTTTTTTTTCAAAAATGTGCAAGTGATCCAAACCCTAGCTAATGTTCTCATTTATGCGCCTATGCCATTGGGCTCTTGGATCACGGGCCTCCTTCTACTACTCAACTTAATTACTAAACACCACTCCCTGATTTAAATGAAACACCATAATATTATTTTAATATGACTATACCAATAAAATACCTAAATAATTTAATTAAATTATTTGGGCGTTACAGTTTCGTTCTTTCTTTTCTCTTCCTTTTTCTTTTCTTTTCCTTCTTTTCTCCTCTCTGTTTCTTTCCTTCGTTTCTTTCTTTTAATTCTTTTATTTAATTCTTTATTTCTTTCACTCACACTCACACACACACACACACACACACACACACACACACACACACACACACACACACACACACACACACACACACATTTATTTAATATATAAGTGGTAACGTGGTCAAATTACCATATTGTCCTTAATCTCTTATTTCGTTCTGAAATGTCCTTATTCCGTATTATCCGGTTAACGATCCTATGACGATAAATAATTAATTTTTTGCGCTCAATAAATTTACCAATTAAGTACTAAAATAATTCAATTGGGTTAACATCCAAATAATTCTATTAATTATTTTGGGGATGTTACATTCACCCCAACTTGAAAGAATTTTGTCCTCAAAATTTCGTCAAGTTTTCCATTTGACTAACCGAGAATCGACATTCTCAGAAAGGTCTTAAGTTGCTGGAACACAATCTTGAATTAACGAAATGAGTGTAGAAAGTCTTCCCAAGCCGGCACATCAATCTTCAAGTATGATCCACTACTACCCTAGAACGCTTCTAAGGTTATATTCTGAACTCTCTTGTTACGAATCAACACGAGAAACTCATCACTCACCTACATGGGCTCGGCACCGCGTTTGAAAACACTTCCGAAGCTTCATTCCAATTATCCTCGCTTATGCCCCAACTTTGATTAATCTAAATCAAAGGGTCTAATACAAGACGCTTGATAGAAATACAGGTTGGAAATGAGATCCACAAACTGGTACTCCTCGGTAGAGGTAAAAACAAACACGATTTCCTCGAAGGGTGTAAACACGTTCTCAACAAATCTTCTAAAATCCGTAACAGTTCTCATACACATTGAAAAATGTGACGGAAAAGTCATCCGTGAAACTTCTTGACTCGCCCCCAAGATTTCGAGATAAAACTTTTCAAAAAGATGGAATGATGGCTTTACTAAAAACTTTGACCTTAAACCTAGAAATAAACCATGGGAATATCAATTAATTTCGAAAGCAATGAAAATCACCTCAGTTGTTCTCAAAACAACTATCAAACAAAACTCAGAACCCTTCTTCCTTTATTGTAACTTTCCTCACAATATATTTATCTACGACGCACCCAATTCCTTTCCGAATTAGCCAATAGTGTTGAGTTTCCCCTCAACCTAAGTACGCCTCCTATGATTTTCCTCAATCAGATTTTATTAGCCTCTCAATTCGCTCCCAAGATTAACTTTAGCATGCGGGTCTTCGCAAAATGATTTTTCAAAACTACCATACCGCACGCCAAGCTTCACTTCGGAATTTCAGTCACTTGCAAGCAGATCCATCAATTAATCCTTTGATGGTTATTCACAATGTGAAAAACAGTCAGCCATCATCTCACTTTCAAATTCATATTCACGTTTGACCTCTCAAACGGAATCACAAAATACAATTTGATTGTTAACCTTCATAAAGGAGAGGTTAACAAACTAATACCTCGCCACCAAAGTGGAAACTTATGGATGTACCCCGTCTTGGAGATAAAAGGTTCTAACAATTCCATTTCATGCATCTTTAACTCTGCCATGTGAATGGATTTCCTACTCAGCGTATCAGCTACAACATTAATCTTTCCCGGATGATACTTCAACCCGAAGTCATAATCCTTCGGAAATTCTACCCATCTTCTTTTCCTGTTATTCTGTTCCTTCTGATCAAACAGATATTTTAAACTCTTGTGATCACTAAAGACTTCGAAACGAGACCCATACAGGTAATGTTTCCAAATCTGCAGTGTATACACAATAGCTACCAACTCCAAATCGTGAGTCCATAATTCTCCTCATGAAACTTCAATTGCCTGGACGCATAAGGTACCACTTATTGATTCTGCATGAGAACACATCCTGAACCCCAGAAGCATCGTTGTAAATTTGGAATTCCAAAGACGGATCTGGAAGAATCCGGATCGGAGCAGACGTCAACCGAATTTTCAATTCTTGAAAACATTCTTCACAATCGGCATCCCACGTAAACGGCTGACCCTTACGAGTTAACCGGGTAAGCAGAAGAACTAACTGTGAGAACCCGTGAATAAATCTTCTATATGACCAGCTAGACCTAAGAAACTTCCGATCTCTGTGACTAATGTCGGTCGTTCCCAATTTAGCACAACCTCCACTTTACAGGGATCTACAGCAACTCCCGATTGGGAAATCACATGTTCCGAATACTTTACCTCTGGCATCCAGAAATCACATTCACAACTTGAACAAATGACAAATCAAAACCTATTTCCGTGGGTGCAAACAACATAATAATGTAAGCTTCCGCACCTTGGAATAATGACTGGTTTGCTGAGGTGAAAGAGATAACTGCTTCAGAATTTGCCTTCGTCAATTCCACGGATTCAGAGGCAAAATTGATAATTCGCTTGGCACAGTCGATTGTAACATGATTTGCAGTCATCCAATTCATACCCAGAACGTCGTCCATACTTCTCATAGGCAAACAAATAAATTCTACAACGAAGTTTCTGCCTCCTATGACAAGTAGACAATTTGACACAAAGATTGGGCCTGGACGCGACCCTTAGCAGCAGTTAAGATAGCTATCGGCTCGGATAGCGGTGACAACGCTAGTCCCAACCGATCCACACATGATTGAGCTATAAAATAGTGGGTTGCACCAGAATCATATAATATACTGAAGGAGTTATTGAAAAGAGATCCCATACTCCTCAGTAAATTGTCTGCAGGTGTGACTGTCTTAGTATCTAAAGTGTTGATTCGCCCGTGTGTTGGAGCAGCTTGAGCTTCCTTGAAACTCTTCCTTGCTGGGCACTCTTTACCATAGTGACCCTCTACATTACAATAATAGCACCTATTGATCTTTGCTTACAATCACCACTGTGATGCTTTCCACAGCTAGGACATCCTCTGACCTTTGAAGAATCGAAGAATTGCACCTGCTTTTCCTTTGATGAAATTATCTTAGGACTTTGCATTCGGAGCTGATAATTCAACTACCTTCTTTCCTCTCCAATACTCTCTTTGAGATCATCCTCGGTGACATAAGCTGGTTGCACCAAGGTAACATAATTGGTAATAGTATAAGAACTGAGACCCTAAGCCATATAAGCACTAAGGCCCCTCTTATACATCTGCATTCTCCATTCGTCATCTGGAGCTTACTTTACAACTTGGTAAAACTGAGACAACTTCTCAAACTTAGCGGTGTTTTCTTCCACCGTCATGTCACCTTTCCTGAGGATGCACCGGTTGGAGATTCCGGTCTTGGCTGAGGATTGCATCTTGATCATCCTACCATAATTCCGCTTATGATGCACTAAGTATTAAGTTGATCAGGCTCAATGTCTCTTAGCAACACAAGTATAAACACAATAAGGACTAACAAGGAATCGACTCAACCCTAAACTAAGTCCGACTAGGTCGAACTGCTCTGATACCAACTGTAACACCCCGGTATTTTTATTTAGTAAAAATACCCAAGTGTACCATCCCTAGAACATCAGAGATATTATTTCCTGCTTACACACCGAATATCACTATAAATTTTTCGCTGAATATAAACCAAATAGTCTTATTTATAAACTAGGCAATACGATTCCCAGACCATAAACTATCAGCAACTATAGTATTCAGAATCATACAAGAAAGCGGAAGAAAGATATACACTAAAGACATAATGTCGTAGTACATAGACAACAAAAGGAAATATAAATTTAAGCATAAAGCTAAGTCATCAGCAACCGTCCGAGCTCAACCTACTCGTGCCTCTGCGGTCCTCATTTTGCCTGTTTCTCTGTAAAACAACAACATATAAACAATGAGATACAATCTCAGTGAGTTCTACCGAGACCACTACTAACACTCTTGGTTCAATTATGGAGTAGTTTTAACTTGGCACGGCACCGACTGCATTACTGCTAAACCCCGGTGAACCACGTGCAATTATATTCAACACCACACCGACTGCATTACTGCTAAACCCCTGTGAACGAGTTATAACTCTGTACGACACCGACTGCATGACTGCTAAACCCCGGTGAATCGCACGACAAACTTTTTAACATAACACTGACTGCATTACTCTGCTATATCCCCAGTGAACCCCCTTACCAATAGCATTTTTTCCTATTGGCACGGAGCCTAAGGTAAGAGTGCATGACTACCCCGCCTTAGTATGTTAACATGGGTCGTCACCCAAACTCGATATAATGTATATATCTACAATCATATGAACTCACAGTTCATTTTCATTAGACCATTAATCGAAATAAAACCCGCATTGGGCCGTTTCCCATAGTCGACATAATATATATATCGTGAGTCGTAGACCGGTTTAGACGAATAAATAATAATCGTCCCGCGTCAGTTATACCATACCACGTAGGACTCATAGTCCGCTTTATTATTAATAAAACATATCCGCACATGTGTACTATTATTCAGTTTTTCGAAACAATTTCCAACTTCAAAAATATTTTATAAAGCCCTTTTGAAACATACCCAAAATCGTGGCATTATAAGTCTAATATCATTATAGAAGGGTTAGGAAAGGATTAAAAGAGGATTGGAATCGATCGGGATCGTTTCAGACACTTTTGGAAAATTTGGACAGAACATTGCGCACTATGCGTGCTCCCACACGCACGGGTCGTGCGCCCCGTTATAAAAATTTGCGAAATAGAAATAGAACCAGACGCACGGTTCGTGCGCCAGGGGCGCACGGCTCGTGCGCATTTGACAGCACTCTATTTTCATTCCGCTTTGCGTTTTTCGTCGTTCCGATCACTTCCGATACCTGTTCCAGTCTCATCCCAACACCAAAACAGTACAAAAACATATCCAATACATCACTCGATCAATCAATCCAATCAAAGACTCAACACATTTGATTTTTGTCAAAATTCGATATATTTCAAAATAACGGTTTTTGATTCAAATTTCTCGAAACCAATCAACATAATATTCATTTCAAAAACGAAATAAACCTAAACGTGAGTAAACCTCACCGATTGTGATGAAAATCACAAATAGCCGAGACTTTCCGCGAAGTTGCTTTTCCGACATAACCACACAAACGTTCTCCGTATAAACTTCCACGCTCCGACGATGCCCAAATCCGCTTCCAATCTTTCCGCTCAATCACGAGACATCTCTTGGACCGAAATACCGAATTCCTCGAAATCCCGTCATTCGAACCCTAAACACCAACTAGCTTCCAATTCGCGAAATTGAACTTCGTTCCGCACTCAATACGCTTCAGGTTCGCTCCTAGTCATCCTTGAATCATCAAACACTATTCATCATCTTCAACCTTCGATCACTATTCACACAGAAAACCCAATTTTTGACAATCAAACCCTAACTCTCCAATCTTTGATTCCTTCACTCCAAACTAGTACCCAACCACCTATTTGAACTTCCCTAACCTCTAGAACACTCGATGAAGAAAGAAACTCAAGATTCTCCCATTTTCTTCTCCAAACACTAGTACAGAAACAGGAAAAGAATTGTACTTTTTAAGTCGGGTGCCTAATTGTCCAACTTAAAAGTGGAAACGGTGGCAATTTTGTAATTAAGTTGAAAACGAAACTCCAACAAGTATCTTTTTAAGTCGGGTTCTTGGAAAGTCCGACTTAAACGTGGAAGTGGTGGCAACTTGGTAATTAAGTTGTTGCGATGGCTTCTCTCTTCTTTTTGTGACAAGGCGAAGGAAGGCTTCCCTCTTCCCACCATAAAACCCTATTTCTTCTACTCCCTAATCTCCTTCTGACCTTCTCCCACTGCCGTCATCACCTTATCTCTTCTCACCTCAAAACCCTAGTTGCTTTCTTCTACTCCCTAATCTCCTTCTCCAACTGCCATCGTCACAGTTTATTTGTCCTCTCATCTCTTATGAACCCAAAGCAGTACACTTTCTCACTCTCTTTCCAATATCGATTATTTCACACTCTGCTTCCTTTTTCTTATTATTCCCGTTCTTGCAGATACCATCAAAACGAATGTTGAGGATATAATGCCAATCACTATTGGCCATGAGCGCGGGGAGCGTCACAATGAGCTTGAGGTCTCTCTCTCTCTCTTAGGGCCAAAAATAGGAATTATTTATTTGTATTTTTGTAATTAGTTTATTTTGTGTTCTAAAGAATTTGATGATTAAAATATTGAAGAAATGACTATCGATTGAAGTGCTACCGTTGCTGAGAAATTTGTTGTATTGTTAGTGCCTTTTTGTTGCATTAGAAGAGCGGTTATTATTTTGTATTTTTTTAGGGAAAAAATAGGAATTATTTTGGGTAATTAGCTTATTCTGTAATTAGAAGAAGTTTAAATTCAATATATTGAAGAAAGAGCTATTGATTAAATCTCACATGTGCATTAGAGATGTTTGCTGTATTGTTTGTGTTTTTTTGCATTTGAACAGGAATTATCAGTTTTCTTTTTGACATGTATGTTTATTTTGGTTAGGGAAGGGAGATCCTTGAAATTGACCATCCCGTAGGTCGTTTTCAGCACCAAGGTCAGTGTTATTGCTTATCTTTTTGAATTGTATTTTTACTAATGTGTAGTTCAATAACATTTTGTGAAGGAATTCAACTTTTTTTTTTGATGTATTTTTGGTTGGATGAGTGATTATTATCCAAAAATTGGAATCAAAGAGTAATATTTCTCTGAGAAGAATACTTCTTGTTATGTGGTCTAACCTAAGTTTTGATGTTATTATCATCCAAAATTGGAATTCAAGAGTAATTTTTTCGATTTTACCATTAACTGCTACACTATCAGTATCTGTCCTTATACTTGGTAATAAGGATATTTGAGATTATTGATTTTGATTGGGTAAATTCTGTCGATCTAGACACAATACTCAAATGCTTAGATTTATGAACTTCAATTCGTTGATGAATTTCTAGGTGATGAGCTTTTCTCTGACTCATTCTCGTACAGGGAAATTCAGAATGGAATGTTGTGGGAAGTGAATTGAAAGGTTAGGAATGATTTGGAATCTTTGTTTCTTTGCATGATGTGTAAATGTCTTCATTGAATAGGATAAGAGTGAGCAACAATTCCTGAAATATGGATCTTTTCTTCATTGAATTTTTTTAGAATGAATAGTGTTTGGACTGTTCCATCTCCATGTTTAAATCGTACTGCTTTGACAAGAAAATTTCTTGGCAATCTTATCAAACTTAATTATCAATGTGTATAATCAAAGATTTCATAATTCAGGGAGGGGACTTTACTAAAGGAGTGAAGGAAATCTGAGCATTGTTATAGATGCATATATATGCTAATATGTGAATTTAGTTGTACACTGCCATGTGTGTGCATCGTGAAAAGGGTGATATTGTTTTCTTCACTTCAAATATGTTTTGATTGGTTGCAGCCTTGCAGGGAACTGGTGGAATCAGTGTCTATGGTGCTAAATTTGAAGATGAGATTTTTTGGTTATATGTCTCTGTTTGTGCTTGATCAATATATTACATTTTTTATAAGTTATTCTTCTTTGCAGTTTGTAGAAGACTAGAAGTTGTTCCAGATCTAAAGTCGCCATTTCAATCAAATTTAACATGTTCTTTAAAATCTAATTGTGCGTCTGAATTTTTGGCCTGTTTATACTATTCATATATAAGTCTTTGTCCTCTTGTGAAGATTATCTTAGGCTTTGCAGATTTTGATAAAGACAATGTTTGGGCGGAGTTCTTTCTAAGGTTGTATGCGGAGCGTATGCCAATTGGAAAGGAAGAAAGAAGAAAAAAACTTAAGTGAAATTGTAGTACATTAGCGTACATTTTGGTATATTATTAGAATATCAAGAATTTGTGTATCTTGTTTTTTTGCATAGATGAAAGTGTAGTACATTTACATACATTTTGATATGAAATTGAAGAGTTTAACTCTATATTTAAGTGTAAAATTTTAATTATCCGTGTATCTTTTGGCTAGCTGCTGAAACTGTGCTGAAAATATTGGTATCTAAAATACTGTGCTGAAAATATTGCTGCAAAAACCAAGAGAATCAGGAAAATATTGCTGAAAATACTGTGTTGAAAATATTGCTGCAAATACTGGGCTGAAAACATTGTTGCAAAAACCAGGAGAATAAAAAAAATGAAACAAACCCAAAAAAAAAATAAACACTTTTAAAGTCGGACGTTTCTGTCATCCGACTTTAAAATAACACTTTTAAAGTCGGATTTAAAAAAAACCCGACGTTAAAGGTTTTCCACAGAGGTCAGCCCCGTAGGAAACAGGCCATAATTAAAGTCGGACGCACTAATACTCCGACTTAAAAACGTACATTTTAAGTCGGACCTTAATCCGACTTTAAAAAAACATACTTTCTAAGTCGCTTTGATAGAAGTCGGGTGAATGTCCGACTTTAAATGTCCTAAATATCCGACTTTGAATCCCATTTTCCACTAGTGAAATTCGAAAATGGCAAAGAGAGAGATAGTGAGTTGTTGTTGATGATTCTTGTACCAAATTGAAGAGGATGATGAGTGGATTCTAATGGAACCAAGAAGAAGAAATTTGGTGAAGATTTCATACCTTCTCTTCTCTTCTCCCTCTTCGTTTCCTTCTTTCTTTTCTCTTCCTTTTTCTTTTCTTTTCCTTCTTTTCTCCTCTCTGTTTCTTTCCTTCATTTCTTTCTTTTAATTCTTTCATTTAATTCTTTCTATCTTTCACTCACCCATACGAGTTAATTGTATTAACTTATATTCATGTATTTATTTAATTATATAATTATATATATAAGTGAAAGAAAAGAAAAGAAATAAAAGAAAGTGAAAGGAAGAAGAGGTACAGAACCGTGAGGGAAGAACGGAAAGAAAAGAGAAAAATGGTGAAGAAAGGGAGAGAGGAAGTCGTAGGTGAGAAGAGAAGTGAGAGAGATGATCTTTCATCAAAACACCAACCTTCCTACACCAAAAATGATCCCCACATCTTCCTCTTCATTTTGACACCAAAAAGAATATCATCCATTCACCATCCTTCAATCCACCATTTTCGAATTTCGAGAAGGAAAGGAAGGAATATTGAGTTTCTTTCTTCAACAAGTGTTCTAGAGGTTAGGGAAGTTCAAACAAATGGTTCGGTACTAGCTTGGAGTGGAGAGATTAGAGTTACAAGGGTTAGGGTTTTGAGAATCCAAATTTGGGGTTTATGTGTGGATAGTGAATAGAGCTTGAAGATGATGAATAGTAATTCTTGATGGTGGAGTTCATAGCATGGGTTGAAAGCTTAGGAATCAAAGTTGAAGCTTTGGAGTGATTGTGGAAGCTCTAGGAGCTATGTTGGTGTCTAGGTGAAAAGCAAATTTCTAGAGTCGCGCGAGCCGGATGTTCGTGTAACGGAAAGTCGCGGTGTTTCGTGATTTTCATCACAATAGGTGAGTTCTACTCACGTGTAGGATTTTATGTTTCGAATCGAATGATTGAAATGAATTTAATGTTGGTTGATTTGATTGATTGGTTAATGTGAATGTTTCGGTTGAATTGCGTGTAAAATATCGTTTTGGTCGAAAAACCGTTAAATCGACAATTAACGGATTTTGAGGAAATTGATGTTTGAGTGTTGTGGATTGATATGTTTGATTGATTGATGAATTGATGATTGATTTATGTTGAAATATGACTGAATTTTTGGACTGGAATATTGCCTGGTATTGTTTGTTTTCGAGTTAAGAATCGATCGGAGCGAAATTCTGAATGATCAGAAAGCAGATTTTTGCAAAAACAGCAAAATCTGCACATGACAGCAAACCATCGCGTCGCGATATGCAGCCGTCGTGTCGCGACCAAGTCCCATTTTGTGAGGAAAATGTATCAGTTACTCTTCGCGTCGCGATAGAAGCAGTTCGCGTCGCGACGATTTGCAGTTTTTCAGCAACTGTACACTGATTTTGTTTTCGCGATAACTTTTGATCCGGGAACCCGATTGACGTGTTCTAAGATGCGTTTGAAAGCTTATTCAAAGACCTAACTAAATATATAATTTAAATTGTATAATGGACGGTATTTCATGTTACAAATTGTTTCGATAAGAACTCGTGTGAGGACGTGTTTTGTTGAAAAAGAAAACGGACTATGAGTCCTATATATATGTGATATTGTATAAATGACGCGGGATGATTCTTGAATCATCTAAACCGGTCTATGGTATGTTCTATTTATTGAGTTATATAGCTGACGCGGGATGTTTATTAATTATTCATCTAAACCGGTCTATGATTCCTGATATATATTATATCTAGTCGGGGTGACGACCCCTATGAAATAGCATGCTAGGTGAGGGAAGTCATGAGCCCTTGACCTAGGCCCCCATGTGGTTATGTTTTGCCTTTGGGAATTGTACACCCATTGGCTATGTTGGGGTTCACTCAAACTTTCGGCAGTTGGTGATGTACTAAATGTGAAAAGGTTATAATTGTAATTCATAAAACTGAATTACCAGTAAATATTGCAATTCAATAACAGAATTGCCAGTGAATAATTGTAATTCATAATATTGAATTACCAGTGAATATTTGTAATTCAATAACAGAATTGCCAGGTAAATGTTTCATAAATGAACCGAGAGAGTAGATAGGGGTCTCGGTAGAACTCACTGAGATGTTTATCTCACTGTTTATGTTTTGTGGTTTTTACAGAGAAGCAGGGTAAACAGTAAAGGTGAAGAAGCACCGCTAGGTGGTGTGCTTATGAAGACGGTGAAGACTTAGTTTTCATTGTTAATGTTTTTCCCCCGAGGTCTTTGTAATCCCGATGGTATAACTTGTATCAGTAAAAGTTGTAAAATCGTTTCTGCTATTTCTTTGTATTTGGATATTGGACTCTAATTTATGAGTTGTTTTTAGTTATGTTCAATATCTGAAACAGGAAATTATATCTCTGATGTGTTACTAATGTGCACTTGGGTACTTTTATAGATAAAAGTACCCGGGTGTTACAGTTGGTATCAGAGCTGTTCGACCTTGTCAGACTTAGAGACCTAACGGTCAAATGATTAGTTAGATTGATTCAGCTAGGGACTTAGACAATTGACTGTCAAAAACTTTTAGTATTTTGTGTGAGACGTTGAGTTTGGATCCATTCGATATTTCATGCAACGTACTGAGAATGATGACAATTAGTTGCCTCGGCCCTAAAAGTGTCTGAAGCCATAAACCGTAGGATTCCCAGACTTCATGTTTCATCAGTGTATGCAGCAGAAGTAGTGGGCATCCGAATTGATTCGAGGAAGTTGGGACGACTGTTCAGTCATTGGAGTCGGTTTGATCATTGAGTCTTCCCGTAAGTTGAAAGAGGTTCCCCAGAGAGTTATCGGTTGAGGAATCTGTCGGTAGAAGAAAAGGGTAGTGTCCTAGAATTTCTTAAGACTAGCAATTAGCAAGCACCGTAAAAACCCAGATTGTCGTTAGATCAGTTCTCAGTTACTATGATGACGGTTGGTAGTCAACTCTATAGTGTAGCGTGTACTGATTCTAAGTTGTGGTTCATCCAAGTAAGATCCTTCGGAATAGTCAAGGTTGTCAGATAGATTTCTTTCCTAAGAAACATCATTTTTCCAAAATTAGGAAACCGTGATAGTAAACCGTCACAGAGCTTGTTACTTTGACAAGTAGTACCACCCAGTGTTCATTAGACAAGTTAGTTTATCAGATTAGATACCTTATCAAAAATCTGAGTTGTGTTCATGTCACGACACCCCGATTAGGAGTATGTCAGTTTTCAGCTGTGAGAAATCTCGCTAGTCTTCCAACTTGTTTTATTCGTAACTTTTGATCCGTAACTCCGATTTAGGTATTCCGGGAGGCGTTGGAAAGCTAACGAAATTGTCTGCACATCCCAATAGATTATGTTTAAGTTTTATCCTAGTTCCAAAAGTAATTATACCCTATCCAAGCCTTAGATTCTAAGTGCTAGTAGATAGACACCATAGTTGGGTATAAGACGCATGTAGCGGATTCCCAACGAGTAAGTCAAGTTTTCAGGTTTGTTTGACTACGACGGTTGTGATGATTTTGTCAGTATTATGTATGGGATTCGGAAGGATGGAGGTCCTAAGGAATATGCAAAGTAGTTAGAATTCGTTTTTCGCATCAACACAGGATGCACTTCTAGTGCGCCTGTTTGATTCCGTAAAGGAATTTTCCTATTTTATCATTTCTTTGATGCTTCAAATATCCTAGTACCATACGTAATCAAAACGTAAATGACTACACCTAGACTAGCCGACAATTCGTCCTGATAAGGATAGGTTTATAAAGATTCTAGTGAACCCTATGTTTAGGGAAGCAGTTATGTCGCACCAATGAATCCCTAGAGTATGGAAGTTCTTGTACCTTAGGGTATGGGTAGTTGAGACCCTAAGTGAGGGCTAGTAGTCCGAAAGGACGAGTCATAGACTTTCAGATATGTTCTATCAAGATAGATAGCCAGTTTTATAGAATTTAACTAGGCTAGAAGTTTTTCCCCAAAGGTCTTTGCACGAGTTTTATGACTACAAATTTTGTAGTCATTGAGTTCAAAGTTCAGTTTATGAATTATGGAGATGCACTCCCACTGGTAAATTGGGTTAATCGGTAAGAGTGACTTTGATAGGTCATGGCACAAAGTATATTTTAACAAAGTCCTATCAATATTTGAGTCATTGAGACATTATAGTCGACTCCGATAGGTTGTAAAAAGATTATTTTATGAAAATCGTATCAATACAAGAGTCACTGAGAACAAAGGTAGTTCCCGAGTTTAACCCAAGGAACTAGAAGTATCTCCAAGAGGATCTAAAGGTTATGTCACAAAATTTCCTTCCGTTGCGAAGGAAGTTTGGTTAGTACAATGACTAATAAGGGAAGGATAGAGGTTTTAAGCATTGCGTGGGCATTGGCCCTATGTCATAGTTCATCCGTTGTTCCCACTTCTGTGGCGATGTTTTGATTTGTTAACCTCTCCTTTGTGAAGGTTAACAATCTGATTGTACTATGTGATTTCCGTCTGACACGTCAAGCGTGAATCCAATTATGAAAGGTGAGGTGAACGTTGTCAAGGTTCGTGCGACAATTATTCATCGATAGGTAAAATGTTGCTCTGATTGCAATAACTGAAAATAAAATAAATGCGATTGTTAAGTAAAGATATGAAACGTATGCTTGTGTGAAATTGTATGTTGATTGAGGATAAGTTGATTGTGACTGAATTTCTGAAGTGAATATTGGCTTGCGGCATAGTAGTCTTTAAAAATCATTTTGTGAAAATCCGCATGCTAATGTCGCTTTTGGGAATCCATGTGACTGTGATGATTTGTGATTGAAAGTTCAGGTTTGATGTTTGTTTCATTGAATTCTGATTGATTGTGATTGTTTTCCAACAGTAGATAATTCAAGCGTTATGGTGAGAGAGAGAGAGAGAGATTTATGTAACGAGTTATGGTTTAAGGTATAACTTAGGATAAGTGTGGTGACAAACGGAATACATGCTTTTGAAGTAAAGGTTGATTTTGAAAACTGATAAAAGAGTCGGTCGTACCTTTTGGGCGCACGGACCGTGCGATATTTTTTTTTGTTGTTACATATTTTCAAATTAAGATCAAACGTTCTGTTCTGATACCATTACTTGCCTACTCTTGTCCTTAACCAATGTTAATAGGATTTCATATTGAAATCAGACGATTCGATTCATGTTTAGTATCCCGAGAGTGTGCAACGGTTTACAGGTACAGGCTGGGATAGAGTTTGTGTAGTGAGATACCTTAGTGCGAAGTAGGAATCTGAGTTAGTTACGCTACGATGAGAAAAAGGTTATTTTTTTAAAACAACCCGAAAGTTATTTGATTGTTTCAAAAGGTATTTGGTGCCACCGTGGCCCATTTTTTTTTATGTTTAAAGAAAGAGTTTTTGGAAAAACCATCATCCCATTTTTTAATATTTCGATTTTGAAAATTTGGGAACGAGTTACGAGAATTCACGGTTGACTTTTCCGTCACATTTTCAATGTGTACGGGGATCGTTATGTACTTTAAAAGATTTTGGTAAGATGTGTTTACACCCTTCCGGGAAATCATTTTTCTTTTGCCTCAATAGGAGAAGTTCGGATATGTGAACTTGATGGATATTGAACTTCATTTTCAAACTAGTATCTCTATTAAGTGTCACATATTATGCGTTTTGACTTAAGATCAATCAAAGTTGGGGTGTAAACCAAATGGATTGGAGTAAAGTTTCAAGTTACTCTATTATAAGTTCAAATGAATCTCTTTATTTTCAAAGTCGTTTCGGTTTTGTACCGAAGAGAAAAACGAATTTCAGGTAACAAAACTGTTTTTCCGATAGTTAAGACCCATCTGAGGATGTATATTCTTGGTTAGCAAGTGGGTAAGCCTTAGGCAATTTTTGAGGACAAAAATCTTCCAAGTTGGGGTGAATGTAACATCCCCAAAATAGTTAAGCTACTTATTTTGAGGTTAACCCAATTAATTTAGTTTAGCGCGTAATTAATAGTTTTATTAATTGAGTGTTAGATTAACTATTAATTGGTGTAAGACTTTTAATTGAGTTATTGATAGAAAAGGGTATTTTAGGGTTTTCACCCATTCAAGTTAATTGTATTAACTTATATTCATGTATTTATTTAACTATATAATTATATATATATATATAAGTGAAAGAAAAGAAAAGAAATAAAAGAAAGTGAAAGGAAGAAGAGGTACTGAACCGTGAGGGAAGAAAGGAAAGAACGAAAAGAGAAAAATGGTGAAGAAAGGGAGAGAGGAAGTCGTAGGTGAGAAGAGAAGTGAGAGAGATGATCTTTCATCAAAACACCAACCTTCCTACACCAAAAATGATCCCCACATCTTCCTCTTCATTTTGACACCAAAAAGAATATCATCCATTCACCATCCTTCAATCCACCGTTTTCGAATTTCGAGAAGGAAAGGAAGGAATATTGAGTTTCTTTCTTCAACAAGTGTTCTAGAGGTTAGGGAAGTTCAAACAAATGGTTGGGTACTAGCTTGGAGTGGAGAGATTAGAGTTACAAGGGTTAGGGTTTTGAGAATCCAAATTTGGGGTTTATGTGTGAATAGTGAATAGAGCTTGAAGATGATGAATAGTAATTCTTGATGGTGGAGTTCATAGCATGGGTTGAAAGCTTAGGAATCAAAGTTGAAGCTTTGGAGTGATTGTGGAAGCTCTAGGAGCTATGTTGGTGTCTAGGTGAAAAGCGGATTTCTCGAGTCGCGCGAGCCAGATGTTCGTGTAACGGAAAGTCGCGGTGTTTCGTGATTTTCATCACGATAGGTGAGTTCTACTCACGTGTAGGATTTTATGTTTCGAATCGCAAAAGAGATCGGATCCCATCCCGATTCAATACTTCCGAGATTTAGGGGTTCGCTGAGAGCTTCTTCACTCAATTACCAATGTTTTTAGTTATGTTCAATATCTGAAACAGGAAATTATATCTCTGATGTGTTACTAATGTGAAGTACCCGAGTGTTACAGGTGTCGTGTTAAGTTAAATAGGATTCATAATTGAACCGAGAGTGTAGATAGGGGTCTCGGTAGAACTCACTGAGATTGTATCTCATTGTTTATATGTTGTTGTTTTACAGAGAAACAGGGAAAGTGGAGATCCAAGAGGCACGAGTAGGTTGTACTCGGATGGTTCCTGAAGACTTAGCTTTTATGCTTAAGTTTATGTTCTCCCCGTTGGCTATGTACTACGACATTATAACTTTAACTATTGTAAAGGTTATGTATTTATTTCCGCACTTTCTTGTATGATATTGAACACTAAAGTTTGCTGATGGTTGATGGTCAGGGAACCGTTATGGTCTTATTTATGATTAAGACTGTGTTGTTGTTTATTCAGCGAAAATTTATAGTGGTGTTCAGTATCTAAACAAGAAATAATATCTCTGATGTAAATGCGGCTGGTGCACTTAGGTATTCCTACTAGTTAGAAATACCGGGGTGTTACAGTACTACATGGGGGTAGAGAAGATCATGAGTGCATCGCTGGGTAGCCTACTAAGTAAGAAAAGGGCCCAGGATGTTACACTACAACTTTTGTTTGACCAAATTCACTACAACTGGTGAGTCTTTGTTAAAGTGATTGTTAGTGATGACGAGTTAGTGTTAAAACAAAAACTGAAATTAGAAAACCTCTTTTTTTGGTTTTGTGTTTTGAAGGAAAACTGTTTCGAAAATAAGGAAAAATCTCAGCACCATTTTACTCAAACATGTTTTGGTTTTGAAATCGACTTTCAAAATCCAAAAGCAAAAACTCACACCTACCCAAACGGGCCCTTAGTTCATAAAAATATATAATCATATAATTAATTTTTTTTGTATAAATCAGGTATCCTCTGTCCGCAATTACAGAGACTAATCCCTCGAGCCGGGTAGGACTACAATGGGTGGCAAAGTTCTCCCTTTAGAGATCTAACGCTGCTGCATGTCCAAGGCTGGATTCGAACCCAAGACGGTTAAGCTGGAAGAGACCCCCTATCATCTCATCCAAGTGCTCTTGGGTATATAATTAAAAATTTAGTAATTAATTCACCGATATTTTCATTAATTCATGTTAATGAATTTGGACATAATCTTTCAATAGTATCCATTGTAACTATATTTTTTCCTGTAATAGCTTTCCAATAAGTGTTTATTCTTATCACACCACACTTTTTAAATAGGATATATAAATATTAAAATAAAATGTGAATAGAAACAAGAAATTAATTTTAACCTTCTTTATGCGATTAATTTTATGTTAAATATTATCTCTTAACTTTTTTATTTATATTTTAATTACTACAACTTTTTGAAATGTAAAATAACACTTGTCAAAAAAAAGAAATGTAAAATAAAAAGTTGTTTAAGAAATTACGATATAATAAATCTCTATAGAATCCATGGATGTAAGGGAACTATAGCACACTAAAAATACAAATTTCTAGGATGTAATTTCTTTAAGATTGAACTTGGCTTGAAAGTAATGTATGAAAATTAAATAGTTAAATTTAAATATTAGTTAAAACTTTAATATTTTTTTGTCAAATAAAAAATCTTTAATGATTTTATTATATACTCTCCATGCTTAGATGTTATAAATTTGAGTATTATTTTTTAATAAATGATTATCGTTTATTATTATTCCTTTTAAAAGTTAATACTAGTTTACACAGTGTAAATTTACATATTCATTTAAATTTGTTATATAAGTTATTGATTTCTTTTTTTTGTATACTTTTAATTTTCTATATAACTATTAAAGAAATTTCAATAATTATATTCTTATCTAATTGAAAACAATAACAAGATAAATATAATTTTTTTTGGTAAATAATTAAATTTAGGAAATTATTGGTAAATATATATATATATATATATATATATATATATATATATATATATATATATATATATATATCAATCATTGTTTGCTATGTATGTGGTCTACAATTTAAACCAGATACATATAGATTATTTTCTTAGAGAGGGGGAGTATGTGTTCGCCTTTCATAGTGGGATTACCATGAAAAATCCTATAAATATATGGTTGTGTTAGTCATTTTTACATCACTAGCAAGAGTAAATTCCATTTCTCGAAACCTATGAAAGTATCTTCTTCTCCTAGTGCAAACCCATGTTTGTAGAAAATTATAAAATTGGTGTTCATTATTTATCAATCACTCATATATACGCAAGCAAACCAATATATGTATGATTGAATTATATAGTATGACGCTATAGATCTTTAAATCACTTGTGACTTCGCCATAGGCAAACAGGGTAAAGTTCTATATATTTTGATACTCATATTTATTTTCCCATTATTTTTCATTTTTTAACTTGTGTTCACTACAAAAAACGGAACAGATTGCGGGGGTTTTACTGCGGAAGTTTTAAAAAGCCCCTCAGTTTGACGTTAAAGAAGGAGCTTTTCGTTACTAGAGTTAAAAAAAATTGTTTCAATTTAAGGAGGTTTAAAACCCCCGCTGATTGTTGAGAAAAAAAATCCCCAAACCCTACAAACATTAACAAAAAAAAAATCTTTCCCTCTTGCTCTCCCGTCGGCTTCTTCCTTCTTCCCCTCCCTCACTCTCCCTTGCTTCGATTTCACAAACCCTCCCACTCTCCCTTGCTTCGATTTCTCATCTCTCAGCTTCAGATTTCGCAAACCCTTTCCCCTCTCTCGGTTCAGATTTCTCAAACATGAGACCCAGAAGCTGACACCCTCACTCTCTGTATTGCGAAACCCAGAAGCCAAAACCCTCCCTCTCTGTCTTGCGAAACCCAGAAGACGAAACCCTCCCTCTCTGTTTCGCGAATCCCTCCTTTTTTCTCCCGCAAAACCCTTAACCGTCTATCCATCTCTCTCGCGAGTTCATCCCTTTCCAGTTGAATGAGAAATCATCTGATCTTGATCCATTGCGAATAAGGGTATAACTATTTTGTTTTTGCATATTTCAACTTGAGAAAAGCTAAAAGGAGTTGAGTGGTGGTACCTTCAATGATGAATGAATGAATGAACCAAATATCTGCTGGTTCAATGTTTTGGTTCAATGTTTTGTCCTATGATTTATCTAAAATAAGAATTAGATATGCATTTACATGTCGTATGATTCCTGAGTTATTATACATATACTGGATGAATGCATAAGATAGCTATGAAATGTGCTTCAATTACTAATTATTAATTGTGCATAATTTAACAAGACTTAATGTATGATAAGAAGTTTTGCCACCTATTTCTATTTCGTGGTATGAATTGGGATATGACTTATGTCTTTGCATGAATTTGAAATTCAATCAGTGTGGGGAAATGGTGATGTTTTCTACTTGTACAGGTATGGCTGCTCCAAGGAAAGATTTGTTTGGTCATTGATATTTGCTGTTGGGATATTTTGTCTTGGTTTTGGTGCTACAGTTGTCCTTGGAGTTCAAAACTTGTGGTTGCACAGGTATTTAACCAAGTTTAATATTTGAAATGAGAACATTCAACTTTCTTTTGTCATAAGTTCTTTACTTTTTTCTTATTTTAGTTATAGGTCTGTGAATTTTCTCATACTTAATTTATTGACTTTTGAGAATTTCCTATTCACACCCCTGAGAATATGAAGCTTGCAGCTTTGGTGATATTTGGTTCATTCATTCATTCATCATTGAAGGTACCACCACTATCTGATATTGGTTTTTTACACTTTGTAGTAATTCATTCACCATGTATCTATCTATGTATCTATCTGTTGTGCATTCTCCAATTGAATTACTCTTTCACTCACTTACTCAATCACACACTTGTTGATTCATGCAGCTGGTGTTTTCACTTTTGCTACCTTGCTTGATTTTCTCTCAGTTAGGCCAAGCTGTTACTTTGCTGCACTGAAAGCAGTAGGTGAAAGTGTGCAGAAACCATTGCTCTACTACAACAACAACTTGGCTGGGACAATCACTCTGTTAGAAGTCATGGATGGAAGAAGGTAAATTCCTTCTTGTTTTCGGTCCTGCATATAAAGAACAGTTATAATATTCTCATATTCTATAACACTGCGATGTCTTTTGCTTTTTTCTAGGTAGAGTTCCTTCTGATTGCTTGAGATACAATAAATAGATGAAATCAATTAGATTGCCTAAAATATTGCTGGTATATTATTTATAGTTCAGTGAAGCAATTGACTCTAACAGCCATGACAAAGGGGGGATGTTTACGGGGCTCAAGTTATTGCTTTTACTGCTGCAACTTCTGTTGTTTTATTTGATAGGAAGGGTTACCACCTTATTAAAATTCCAACACTAAGCCCTTAGGTTAAACTTTGTTTGTTGACACATCACTACTGTCTTGAGGGGTGGGGTATGCATTTTATAATTTATTGCATTTTGCTTATCTCACTGACTTTATATTTATTTGAATCAGCTTGTGTTCTCATCTTCAGCCACTGTATATGGTTGGCCAAAGGAGTCACTGTGGGAAGTTTAGTCAGATGGAAGTCACTGATGATGTCTTACATATATTTCTTCACCTTCTCAATTCTGCTTTGCTCTACTGTGCGTACTAACAGTGGTCAACATAAATCTCTATACGGCTGTGATTTCCTTGATTAAACATCGGTAAACTAGAATTTTGAAAAGAAGACATGAATTGATCTTCTTTTTTATAAAAGTTAATGTAATATTCAATTACTATAATTATAGAATTAATATGAGTCCTAACTTATATTTTTTCTGATGTACTATTCTGTAGGTGCTGCTTTCATATCTATTCTTCTTCTTCTTCTTCTTCTTCTTCTTCTTCTTCTTCTTCTTCTTCTTCTTCTTCAAACAGATTCACTAGTTGGTCTGCATGTAAGGCATCGACAATGATCCTTCCGCAGGTTCACCTACGGAAACCTTGTTACGACTTCTCCTTCCTCTAAATGATAAGGTTCAGTGGACTTCTCACAACGTCGCGGGCAGCGAACCGCCCACGTCGCCGCAATCCGAACACTTCACCGGACCATTCAATCGGTAGGAGCGACGGGCGGTGTGTACAAAGGGCAGGGACGTAGTCAACGCGAGCTGATGACTATACGGGTGTTTTGCACGTGTCATTTTGGAGTTGTCTCGGTGGGTGTTGCTTGTGTGCGCATATGGGGTGTTTTGGGTGAAACTTCGAATTCTGGGCATATTTTACCGTGCCATCTTTTGCATTTGCGTGCCCAAATTCAATTTTAAACATTTTAGCTCAAGTGGTTTTATTTTTATACGTTTCATTTTGGAGTTGTCTCGGTGGGTGTTGCTTGTGTGCGCATATGGGGTGTTTTGGGTGAAACTTCGAATTCTGGGCATATTTTACCCACTGCTTTGGTGATATTTGGTTCATTCATTCATTCATCATTGAAGGTACCACCACTATCTGATATTGGTTTTTTACACTTTGTAGTAATTCATTCACCATGTATCTATCTATGTATCTATCTGTTGTGCATTCTCCAATTGAATTACTCTTTCACTCACTTACTCAATCACACACTTGTTGATTCATGCAGCTGGTGTTTTCACTTTTGCTACCTTGCTTGATTTTCTCTCAGTTAGGCCAAGCTGTTACTTTGCTGCACTGAAAGCAGTAGGTGAAAGTGTGCAGAAACCATTGCTCTACTACAACAACAACTTGGCTGGGACAATCACTCTGTTAGAAGTCATGGATGGAAGAAGGTAAATTCCTTCTTGTTTTCGGTCCTGCATATAAAGAACAGTTATAATATTCTCATATTCTATAACACTGCGATGTCTTTTGCTTTTTTCTAGGTAGAGTTCCTTCTGATTGCTTGAGATACAATAAATAGATGAAATCAATTAGATTGCCTAAAATATTGCTGGTATATTATTTATAGTTCAGTGAAGCAATTGACTCTAACAGCCATGACAAAGGGGGGATGTTTACGGGGCTCAAGTTATTGCTTTTACTGCTGCAACTTCTGTTGTTTTATTTGATAGGAAGGGTTACCACCTTATTAAAATTCCAACACTAAGCCCTTAGGTTAAACTTTGTTTGTTGACACATCACTACTGTCTTGAGGGGTGGGGTATGCATTTTATAATTTATTGCATTTTGCTTATCTCACTGACTTTATATTTATTTGAATCAGCTTGTGTTCTCATCTTCAGCCACTGTATATGGTTGGCCAAAGGAGTCACTGTGGGAAGTTTAGTCAGATGGAAGTCACTGATGATGTCTTACATATATTTCTTCACCTTCTCAATTCTGCTTTGCTCTACTGTGCGTACTAACAGTGGTCAACATAAATCTCTATACGGCTGTGATTTCCTTGATTAAACATCGGTAAACTAGAATTTTGAAAAGAAGACATGAATTGATCTTCTTTTTTATAAAAGTTAATGTAATATTCAATTACTATAATTATAGAATTAATATGAGTCCTAACTTATATTTTTTCTGATGTACTATTCTGTAGGTGCTGCTTTCATATCTATTCTTCTTCTTCTTCTTCTTCTTCTTCTTCTTCTTCTTCTTCTTCTTCTTCTTCTTCTTCAAACAGATTCACTAGTTGGTCTGCATGTAAGGCATCGACAATGATCCTTCCGCAGGTTCACCTACGGAAACCTTGTTACGACTTCTCCTTCCTCTAAATGATAAGGTTCAGTGGACTTCTCACAACGTCGCGGGCAGCGAACCGCCCACGTCGCCGCAATCCGAACACTTCACCGGACCATTCAATCGGTAGGAGCGACGGGCGGTGTGTACAAAGGGCAGGGACGTAGTCAACGCGAGCTGATGACTATACGGGTGTTTTGCACGTGTCATTTTGGAGTTGTCTCGGTGGGTGTTGCTTGTGTGCGCATATGGGGTGTTTTGGGTGAAACTTCGAATTCTGGGCATATTTTACCGTGCCATCTTTTGCATTTGCGTGCCCAAATTCAATTTTAAACATTTTAGCTCAAGTGGTTTTATTTTTATACGTTTCATTTTGGAGTTGTCTCGGTGGGTGTTGCTTGTGTGCGCATATGGGGTGTTTTGGGTGAAACTTCGAATTCTGGGCATATTTTACCCACTGCTTTGGTGATATTTGGTTCATTCATTCATTCATCATTGAAGGTACCACCACTATCTGATATTGGTTTTTTACACTTTGTAGTAATTCATTCACCATGTATCTATCTATGTATCTATCTGTTGTGCATTCTCCAATTGAATTACTCTTTCACTCACTTACTCAATCACACACTTGTTGATTCATGCAGCTGGTGTTTTCACTTTTGCTACCTTGCTTGATTTTCTCTCAGTTAGGCCAAGCTGTTACTTTGCTGCACTGAAAGCAGTAGGTGAAAGTGTGCAGAAACCATTGCTCTACTACAACAACAACTTGGCTGGGACAATCACTCTGTTAGAAGTCATGGATGGAAGAAGGTAAATTCCTTCTTGTTTTCGGTCCTGCATATAAAGAACAGTTATAATATTCTCATATTCTATAACACTGCGATGTCTTTTGCTTTTTTCTAGGTAGAGTTCCTTCTGATTGCTTGAGATACAATAAATAGATGAAATCAATTAGATTGCCTAAAATATTGCTGGTATATTATTTATAGTTCAGTGAAGCAATTGACTCTAACAGCCATGACAAAGGGGGGATGTTTACGGGGCTCAAGTTATTGCTTTTACTGCTGCAACTTCTGTTGTTTTATTTGATAGGAAGGGTTACCACCTTATTAAAATTCCAACACTAAGCCCTTAGGTTAAACTTTGTTTGTTGACACATCACTACTGTCTTGAGGGGTGGGGTATGCATTTTATAATTTATTGCATTTTGCTTATCTCACTGACTTTATATTTATTTGAATCAGCTTGTGTTCTCATCTTCAGCCACTGTATATGGTTGGCCAAAGGAGTCACTGTGGGAAGTTTAGTCAGATGGAAGTCACTGATGATGTCTTACATATATTTCTTCACCTTCTCAATTCTGCTTTGCTCTACTGTGCGTACTAACAGTGGTCAACATAAATCTCTATACGGCTGTGATTTCCTTGATTAAACATCGGTAAACTAGAATTTTGAAAAGAAGACATGAATTGATCTTCTTTTTTATAAAAGTTAATGTAATATTCAATTACTATAATTATAGAATTAATATGAGTCCTAACTTATATTTTTTCTGATGTACTATTCTGTAGGTGCTGCTTTCATATGTATTCTTCAAGAAGAAGAAGAAGAAGAAGAAGAAGAAGAAGAAGAAGAAGAAGAAGAAGAAGAAGAAGAAGAAGAAGAAGAAGAAGAAGAAGAAGAAGAAGAAGAAGAAGAAGAAGAAGAAGAAGAAGAAGAAGAAGAAGAAGAAGAAGAAGAAGAAGAAGAAGAAGAAGAAGAAGAAGAAGAAGAAGAAGAAGAAGAAGAAGAAGAAGAAGAAGAAGAAGAAGAAGAAGAAGAAGAAGAAGAAGAAGAAGAAGAAGAAGAAGAAGAAGAAGAAGAAGAAGAAGAAGAAGAAGAAGAAGAAGAAGAAGAAGAAGAAGAAGAAGAAGAAGAAGAAGAAGAAGAAGAAGAAGAAGAAGAAGAAGAAGAAGAAGAAGAAGAAGAAGAAGAAGAAGAAGAAGAAGAAGAAGATCACCAAGAACTTGGTAAGCTTTCCTCCATTCCCCCCCCCCCCATCTTGACCTACGAAAATTGAGGGTTTTAATGGGGAAATTGTTGAAATCAAGAATTGTGTGATGAAATTGGTGATGGAAACATGTTTAGGATCGAAGCCGAGGAAGATTGATTGCGTTTAGAATTTTGAATCGAAGTCGGAAGCGGATTGGTGATTCTAGGGTTCGTTTGGGGATTTTCGAAGTTTCGGTGAGTTCGGCTCAACCGTCGCTCTCGCGTCAAGGGTGAGCTTTACTCACGTTTAGGTTTATTCCGTTTTGAAATGAATTTTATGTGATTTGGTTTCAAAAGATTTTGAGTCGAAAACATTATTTTGAAATATATCGCGTTTTGACGAAATTCGTTTAGATTGAGTTTTTGATTGATATGTTTGATTGATTGAGGAATTAATTAATGTTGTTTGGACTGGAATATTGCCTGGTATTGTCTGTTTTCGAGTTAGGAATCGATCGGAGCGAGTTTGGGATTAATCGGAAAGCGAATTTTCATGAAAAAGGCCATTTTTGCAATGCTGTCAAATGCGCACGACCAGTGCTTCCCAGGGGCACGATCCGTGTTCCTGGTTCGGTTTCTGTTTCTTCATAATGCCCATTATGGGGGCACGATCCGTGTGCCTGGTTCTGTCAAAATTTTACAAAGTGCCCGAAATGATCCCGTTTCGATTCCAATCCTCTCCTAATCCTTTCCTAACCCTTCTCCAATGATATCAGGCTTATAATGCCTTGAATTTGAACACATTTCAAAAGGTTTTTAATAACAATTTTCAAAGCTAAGTATCGTTCGAAAAACCGAGTAATAGAGTGCGTGAGGAAACACGTAATACTTTTGTTATATGAAACTAAATGTTCAACTATTGGTTTGATGTAAATGAACTAAGAGTTCATATGATGGTAGATATATATATATATATATATATTAAAATATCAAGTTTGGGTGACGACCCATGGGACTAACATACTAGGTGGGGCAGTCATGATCCCCTACCCTAGGCTCCGTGCCAATAGGAGAATGTACTATTGGCAAGGGAGTTCGCCACAGCATAGCGTTCGCGCAGTCGGTGTTATGTAAAATTATTTGTTGTGCGATACACCGCAGCTTAGCGTTAGCGCAGTCGGTGTCGTATAGTGCGGTTCATCGCAGCTTAGCGTTCGCGCAGTCGGTGCCGTACCAAGTTATAACAGGTTAACCGCAGCTTAGCATTCGCGCAGTCGGCATTATATTAAAAGTTAAAGAATGTGATACACCGCAACTTAGCGTTCGCGCAGTCGGTGTCGCGTTCAAATGGTTGTATAATTGAACCGAGAGTGTTAGTAGGGGTCTCGGTAGAACTCACTGAGATTGTATCTCAATTTTTAAATGTTGTTGTTTTACAGAGAAACAGGGAAAGAGAGGACCACAGAGGCACGAGTAGGTTGAGCTCGGATGGTTGCTGATAACTTAGCTTTATGCTTAAGTTTATGTTTCCCTTTGTTGTCTATGTACTGCAACACTATGTCTTTAGTGTTATATCTTTCTTCCGCTTTCTTGTATGATACTGAATACTATAGTTGCTGACGGTTTATGGTCTTAGAACCGTATTGTCTTGTTTGTAAATAAGACTATTTTGTTATTATTCAGCGAAAAATTTATAGTGATATTCAGTATCTAAGCAGGAAATATATCTCTGATGTGTTATTAATGTGCACTTGGGTATTTTTAATAAATAAAAAATACCGGGGTGTTACAGTTGGTATCATAGCAGTTCGACCTAGTCGGACTTAGTTTAGGGTTGAGTCGATTCCTTATTAGTCCTTGTTGTAATTATACTTGTGATGCTAAGAGACATTGAGCCTGATCAACTTAATACTTAGGGCATCATAAGCGGAATTATGGCAGGATGACCAAGACGCAATCCTCAACCAAGACCGGAATCTCCAACCGGTGCATCCTCAGGAAAGGTGACATGACGGTGGAAGAATACATCCCTAAGTTTGGGAAGTTGTCTCAGTTTTACCAAGTGGTAAAGTATGCTCCGAATGAGGAATGGAAGATGCAGATGTATGAGATGGGCCTTCATGCTTATATGACTCAGGGTCTCAGTAGTTATACTCTCACAAATTATGCTGCCTTAGTGCAACCAGCCTACGTCGTTGAGGATAATCTCAAAGAGAGTACTGGGAAGGAAAGAAGGTAGTTGAATTATCAACTCCGAATGCAAAGTCCTAAGATAATTTCATCAAAGGAAAAGCAGGTGCAGTTCTTCGATTCTTCAAAGGTCAGAAGATGTTCTAACTGTGGAAAGCGTCACAGTGGTGATGTAAGCAAAGATCAAATCGATGCTTTTATAGTGATGTAGTGGGTCATTATGGTAAAGAGTGCCCAGCAAGGAAGAGTTTCAAAGAAGCTCAAGTTGCCCCAACATGAGGACGAGTCAACACTCTGGATGTTTAGACAGTTACAACTGCAGACAACTTACTGAGGGGTACGAGATCTCTTTTCAATAATTCAGTCAATATATTATATGATTCCGGTGCAACCCATTGTTTTATAGCACAAGCATGTGTAGATCGGTCGGGACTAGCATTATTTGAGCTATCCGAGTCGATAACTATTTTAACTGCTACCAAGGGTCGGGTCCAAACCCAATCATTGTGTGAAAATTGTCTACTTGTCATAAGGGACAGAAATTTTGTTGTGAAATTTATTTGCTTGCCTATGAGGAGCATGAACATTGTTCTGGGTATGGATTGGATGGCTGCAAATCATGTAACAATCAACTGTGCCGAACGAACAATTAGTTTCGCCTCCGAATCCGTAGGGTTGATACAGGCAAATTCTGAAGCAGTCATCTCTTTCACCTAAGCAAGTCAATCATTATTCCAAGGTGCGGAAGCTTATATTATTATGTTGTCTGCATCCACTGAAACGGGTTTAGATTTGTCATCTGTCCAAGTTGTTAATGAATTTCTGGATGTTTTTCCCGATGAAGTTTCTCCAATACCTCCAGATCGAGAGGTAGAGTTTTCTATAGAATTGGTTCTTGGCACAGGATCAATTTCTATTGCTCCTTATAGAATGTCTCCTTTAGAATTAAAGGAATTGAAGTCTCAACTTGAAGAGTTGATCTCAAAGAGGTTCATCCGACCGAGCGCTTCTCCATGGGGTGCTCCGGTGTTACTTGTCAAGAAGAAAGATGGAAGTATGAGATTGTGTATTGACTACCGACTACTCAACAAAGTGACGATCAAGAACAAATATCCTTTGCCAAGGATACACGAGTTATTGGATCAACTTCGAGGTGCCGTGATGTTTTCAAAAATTGATTTGAGGTCGGGCTATCATCAAATAAAGGTAAGAGCCTTAGATTCCGAAGAAAGCTTTCCGTACTAGGTATGGACATTACGAGTTCGTAGTGATGCCCTACGGTTTGACTAATGCTCCGGCGGTATTCATGGATTACATGAACCGAGTTTTCCACACGTACCTGAATCAGTTTGTAGTCGTTTTCATTGATGATATCTTGGTGTACTCGAAGACCATTGAGGAGCATGCTCAACATCTCCGCATTGTTCTGAATGTACTCCGAGAAATGAAGTTGTACGCAAAACTCTCAAAGTGTGATTCCTGGATGTCTGAGGTAAAGTTTTTGGGACATGTGATTTCCCAATCGGGAGTCGCGGTGGATCCCAGTAAGGTGGAAGCTGTATTAAATTGGGAACGACCAACGTCAGTCACTGAAATAAGAAGCATTCTGGGTCTAGCCGGTTACTACAGGAGGTTCATCCAGGGATTCTCACAATTGGTTCTTCCACTTACTCGGCTAACTCGTAAAGGTCAACCGTTAACATGGGATGCTGATTGTGAACAATGTTTTCAAGAATTGAAAGTTCAGTTGACTTCTGCTCCAATCCTGATCCTTCCGGATCCGTCTTTGGAATTCCATATTTACAGCGATGCTTCTGGAAAGGGTTTAGGGTGTGTTCTCATGCAGAACCAACAAGTGGTAGCTTATGCATCCAGGCAATTGAAGACTCATGAAGAAAATTATCCGACTCATGATTTGGAGTTGGCAGCGATTGTGTATGCACTGAAGATTTGGAGACATTACCTGTATGGGTCTCGTTTCGAAGTCTTTAGTGATCATAAAAGTTTGAAATATCTATTCGATCAGAAGGAGTTGAATAACAGGCAGAGAAGATGGGTGGAGTTTCTGAAGGATTATGACTTCGAATTGAAGTATCATTCGGGAAAGGCTAATGTTGTAGCCGATGCGCTAAGTAGGAAATCCATTCACATAGCAGGGTTAATGATGCATGAAATGGAATTGTTTGAGTCTTTTAGAGACTTAAATCTGAATGCAAAGCCAAGAAGGAACCGTTTAGTATTGAGCCATATGAGGATCTCTAGTTCCTTAAGAGAGTCTATTCGCATAGCACAAGGAGCTGATGTGAAGCTACAATCACAAAAAGTGTTGCCAGATTTTACCGAAGACAGTGATGGAGTTATTTGTTTTAATGGTAGGATCTGCGTGCCCGATGACGAAGACATTAAAAGGCAAGTGTTAGAGGAAGCACACCGAAGTTTATTTTTTTTTACATCTTGGATCCACCAAGATGTATAGAGATTTGAAGCAGACGTACTGGTGGCAAGGAATGAAGTTAGAAATTGCTGAATTCGTATCACAATTCTTAACTTGTCAAAGAGTTAAGATAGAACATCAGAAGCCTGCTGGTCTGTTACGGCCACTAGACGTGCCAGTGTGGAAATGGGAAGACATTTCCATGGATTTTGTTATGGCGTTGCCAAGGTCTCAAACCGGTAATGACTCCATTTGGGTAGTTGTGGATCGGTTAACTAAATCAGCTCATTTTATTCCTGTTCGTTCGACTAGTAAAGTATCTAAGTTGGCCGAGGAATATCTGAGAAGCATAGTGAGGTTACATGGGGTTCCTACCAGTATAGTGTCGGATCGAGATCCGAAATTCACTTCTCGATTTTGGAAAGCTTTGAATGAAGCATTAGGGACTAAGGTGTTTACTAGTACCGCCTATCACCCACAGACGGATGGTCAGATAGAGAGAACTATCCAAACTCTAGAAGATATGCTTCGGGCTTCTGTGCTCGATAATGGAAAGAAGTGGGAGGATCACCTTCCATTGGTGGAATTCGCTTACAACAACAGCTATCATTCCAGCATAGGAATGGCACCATTTAATATAGGGTTTTAGGATTATTGAGCTGTACAGCTCATCCGTCCTTGAACGATGACTAACCCGTCCGTACGGTCGACTTAGTCCCCTATTTTATAAAAATGGAGTTTTTGGAGTTTGGAAAATAGTTTGATGTGTGTTGGTTTGATTTTATTTGAATAGGGGTTTTAGGACTCCTGATCCGTACGGTTCATTCGTCCTAGAACGCTGACTAACCCGACTGTACAGTCGACTTAATCCCCTATTTTGAAAATTTGATTTGTGGAAAGAATGTGTTTGTGTTTATTTTGATTTAGAAATTGTTTGTTTTAAATAGGGATTTTAGGACATGATCCGTAACGGTTCATAGTGACCTAAAAAGCAGACTAACCCGACTTTACAGTCGACTTAGTCCCCTATTTATATTTTTTGAAGATGAAATATTTATCTATTTATTTTTATAGGTTTTTTTGTAAAAGAAATTAATAAAAACGAAAAGAGAGGGTGCAATAGTAAAATGGGATGCGGTTTGCGGAAGGGAGTTGGATTATTAAAACTGGGTGTGAAAAGCAGCAGCCCAACTCGTTTGTTTTGTGGTCTGACTCACGAAACTGGGCTTTTCAGGGGCTATATAATGGAATTGGTGGGGTGCGAATAGTAATCAGAATTTTAAAATTAAATAAAAGGAAACAAGACTATATAAGGCACCTGTTAAGCTGAAACCCTAATTTTCCCTTCCTTCTCCATCAGCGCGGTTGCCATGTTTTAAGAGAGAGAGAAGCCGAAAATTTCGTGATTGAGAGAGAGTGGTGCGAAAATTGTGAAATGGAGAGAGAGAATCGTGGAGAGAGAGGGGCAATCGTTTCGCAAAAATGGAGATTGATGGGGATGCTTTCGCGAACGAGATAGAGATGCGACGAAGATGGGACGATGGGTGAGGGTGAAAAATGCGACGAAAAGGCTTGGTTCAACGATGGTGGTGACGATTATGGTGGAGGGAGGAGTGAGTTGCGGTGAGAGAAAAAAACGAAAGTGAGGAGACGACGGTCTGAGGTGGTGGGCTCCCCGGAGGTCACGGCGCAGCTTAGTGACGGCGACGACGCACGGGGAAGTACGACGGACCGGACTTGTATTTTACGGTGGTGACGAGGCTGTACCGATGGTGAACGACGGCGCACGACGACGATGAGATGGTCACTCGTGGTGGCACGAAGGAGATGATGACGAAGGTGTTGTTCTGCGACGGTTCTGATGGTCACCGTGAGCTCACGATGGGGAAAAGGGGTGTTCCGACGGTGTCTTCTATCCAACGACCACCGTCTACGGTGGCCGGCATCTACAAGGGTGAGTTTTTCTTGTTTTTTCAGTTTCAAATTTCTTCTATTTTGCTATTTCTGATTTCCCCAATTTTATGAACCCTAAAAGATAAAACCCTAATTTCTAAAAAGATTAAACCTATTTAGAAATTTGTTTTTAAAACTATTTGCTGTTTTTGTGTTAAACACTGATTCTGACCTTTTTTTTTTGTATTAAAAAAGTTGTTCTGATTCAAAGAGAATTAATCTAGTTCTAATTTTAATTCTAACTATTTTATGCTCTTGATTGAAAGATGGAAACGGTGAGCAGATTAGAGAAAAGATCAGAAATTTTAGCTTCCTCTATGTTTATCCTACTTACAAGCAGATCAACTAGTAAATAGAAGATAGGCTAATGATGTAATGGTGGGAACTAACCTGGGCTCCAGCTTCTGAATCTCCTCGTTGCTTATTTTGCGCGTTACTGCTACTGCCTCCACCTTTTGCTATTGTTTTCTGTCTCAGAACTTCAAACTAGTGTTTTTTTGGGTGATTAGAGTTCTGATGTGAACCACTAATACTTTATGTTCTTTCTGAATTTTTTGATTGAGAATTGTTCGCCCCCCTTTTTGTTGTGAGTTTGATATGCTTTTATAGGTAAAATTCAGAATCAAACATTTATGCTAATTGATCTTTTACCTCCATTTCAGGATCAAAATTAGGGTTTGGAAAACTTGCTCACCAAGAGAACTGAGGCAGAGACAGGTGCAGCTGCTGTGTTTGGGCTGATGGGCTCTTATTTTGTAACATCCTGGGCCCTTTTCTTACTTAGTAGGCTACCCAGCGATGCACTCATGATCTTCTCTACCCCCCATGTAGAGTTTTTGCCTTCCGTGGGAATCGAACCATGTACCCTGAGGCTTAGGTACATGCTCAATGCATTCCCACTACCAATTGAACTACTAGCTCAATTGGTAGTGGGAATGCATTGAGCATGTACCTAAGCCTCAGGGTACATGGTTCGATTCCCACGGAAGGCAAAAACTCTACATGGGGGGTAGAGAAGATCATGAGTGCATCGCTGGGTAGCCTACTAAGTAAGAAAAGGGCCCAGGATGTTACAAAAAAAGGCGCCTTTTTTTTGTAACATCCTGGGCCCTTTTCTTACTTAGTAGGCTACCCAGCGATGCACTCATGATCTTCTCTACCCCCCTTGTAGAGTTTTTGCCTTCCGTGGGAATCGAACCTTGTACCCTGAGGCTTAGGTACAAGCTCAATGCATTCCCACTACCAATTGAACTAATATTGTAACACCCCGTTAATTTCTATCTTGTAGAAATTACCGAAGCGCACTACTGGCATACATCAGAGTGACTTCCTTTTTAAATACTGAACACATACTACTACTCGATGCTAAAAACCCATCATGTTCGCTTACATAACTTAATATAAAATACATAAAGTCGGTCCTTACACCACTCAACTAGTGTTCAGTACCAAAACCGAAAGTCTGCGGAAGCGATTTACAACTTAAAAACATAAGTCGTACCATCGTACATCTTAAGAAACTGAATAACAATACCGAAATACAAATGAAACTGAATAACAAGACATAATGAAATAAAGATAGCGGCAGCTCCTCAAGCGTCTCCATAGCCATGCCTTACTGTCTTCAACTTTCCCTGCTTAACTGAAAAACAACAACAATGGATTGGGTGAGACAACTTGTCTCAGTGAGTTCTATCGCGACCCCTTACTAATCCTCTCGGTTCAATTATGCTTGATTCATTATTCTGATTCTAACTCATAGTCCTCTAAATTGACTATGTGGCTAACTAACTGAAGTTGTCCTTATAACCCTTAAGCCGGTTACAAGACGCAACTCATAAACTGAACTAAACGTTGTCCTCATAACCCTTAAGCCGGTTACAAGAAACAACACATAAACTGAACTGATATTTTAGCGTGTCACCGGTCACTTGGCATAATAAGCTTCTGGTGAACCCGTCCCCACTAATCGGCTGGGTCCCTGATGGGGCCTAGGTTCATAGGGCTCATGACTTCCCCTCCCCTAGCACACTAAACTGAAATAGGGTCGTCACCCTAACTGAACTGATGTATATATTTTAATATACCTGAACTGAACTGAACAATGAACTTAACATAACAATAACTTAACTTAACAATAAACTGAACATAATCATGAACTTAACTTAACATGAACTGATCCTAACATAAACTTATTACTAACGTGATCTAATTACTAACTTAGTCTAATTATTAAGTGATCTCTCATGGATTACTAAGGTTCGCTAACTTAACTTATCAATCTTACTAAACCAGTCAGTCCAGCACAACACATCAATCACACTTAGCATAATCATAACATAATAATCGGTCTCATAACATGAGCTTAGCTTAGACATAACAATCTCATAATCAGGGTTATATCCTCAAGAGCGAGTTAGAATCAATCAAACAATGGTATTAATAGGGTCACATCATCACAGTTGGTTGAGAAGGAGATCGGAAGAGGTTTGGAACCGAAAGGAGCGACGAAACGGAATTTAGGAGTACGGTACCAGAAGGGGCCGCACGATCCGTGCCCAGGGGCGCACGATCCGTGCGTCCTATTACTTTTCTCAAATTGGCAACCCGAAGGGGGCGCACGGTCCGTGCGTCCTGTGAACTCAGAATAATGTCCTCTTTCGTTCCGTTTCGCTTTACGATCGTTTCTAATCTGTAACCCGATCGACATCCAACCTTCAAACAGAGTTTATACACATAATTCCAGACATAATCCAATCATCACAATCCACATATCAATCATGCAATTTTAATCACAATTTCAGTCCAACGATCAAACGATTCCATGACTTAGAACGATATTTTCGAAATCAATTCGACACCGGTTTTTCATAAAACGCGTGACTCGTTTCAGAATACATGACACATCAATTTTATTCCCTAGTGAGTATAGAACTCACCTTTTGGCGATGACAATCGCTCCCAACGCCGAAGCTTCGCGAACTCGGACGAACGGCGATCCCAGGAATCCGCTCCAACTACTTCCAGCAACAAACCGCCAATTTGCAACGAGCGTAACTCACTCAAATCTCAACCAAACTTAGCAAAACAAGGGTCTACGGTGAAGGGAATTTTCTCTACTCTCTGATGGAGAAAGATTCACTTACATGCAACCAGTGGTTTGGGAGATATTAACAAAACAAGAGGACGGCTTCGGAACAGTGGCTGATTCTTAATCCGAAAGTTGTGAGTGTGATATCTCTCTCATTTCTCAATGAAATCATGCGGTTCTTGTGTCCAAAATGAAAAGCTTTGTGTCTAGTTTCCAGAGGGACAAGAATCACGATGATCGGAGTCGTGCTGAGGGAGATACGACGTAATTACTGAAGGTGGTATCAACAGTTTTCCTGCAGAACTTATTTCTTCATGAATAGAGGTGGGTGCGAAAATGGTAACTCAAAGGAGGTGGTGATTTAGTGTTTCATATGAGCATGAATGGAAAGGTGAAGGAAAAAGGAATGATGTTCAGGTCTTGGATGAAACATGCATGAGGGTTTCCATGGTGCTCTCTCCCTCTTTTCTTCCTCCTCCCTTGTGAACTCTCTCCCCCTTCTCTCTATCCTATTCTGATTTCAGTTTCTGGTTTGTGACAAAATGAAGGGGTAGGGGGGTATTGGGGGTGGGGCTTCAGCTGCCCACTTAACTTAGGGTGCAAAGACTGAATTACCCTCCACTTATCATGCGTAAAGACCACAATGCCCCCCTCACTAATGTCCACTTAAATCTCTCCTAATTAACTCAACTTGATGCTAATTAATTTTAATTAAACACGTGATGCTCATAATAATTCAATCAAGCAATTCACTTTCAAATAATTTAAATAGCGAAAATTGGGGGTATTACATATTTTATTTTTTGTATTTTTGTGATTTGTATTTTGGGATTTTTGGACAGTTGTAATATTTGTAAATTAATTTTTATTAATTTTTAATTATATTTGTTATTTGAACTGTGGACAATTTTGTTGTTTTTGGTCAAAAAGGAAAAAAATTAAATTGGGCCAAGCCCAATCAAAAGACTAAACATAGGCCCAATTAGACAAATGACTAAAATAAGGCCCATTCTAGACAAATGACTAACATAAGTCCAATAGCAACACATAGGCCCATATTACTAGACAGGCGCGAGCCGTAGAAATGCAAGCCAACCACGCAAGTATGGGCCCAATCAGACAAAAAGGCATTTCGGCCCGATTGAACAAAGTACTAAGCGTTGGCCCGAATTAAAACGAGACAGCATCGATTGAGCCTGAAAAACTTTTCTCGTAGCAATGATTGCGAAAAAGGATCGGACAAAATTGGGGTTCAACATAAAGCAAAAAGGGATCAGTTTTTTTTGGCTAATCCAGTTTTGAGCCTGCTGCTAATCCTGCTAGGCTTCTGGGATGGTTTCTTGTCTGTTTTCTGTTTCTTCTTCCTGGGTTCCTGGGGGGCTTCCTCCTCTGCAGTTGATGTTGTAGCATTAGATGCTATAGCAGCAGCTTTCTCCTTGTCTGCCTGCACCATCTCAGTACCTTCATCTTCTTGAATCTCAGCCAATCTTGCTCCTAGGTTCTTCCTTTCTGGAGCAGATGATTCTTTTAAACTCTCAGTAGATGTTGTAGCATCTCATGCTACCACACCAAGTGCTATAACTTCTTCTGCAACATATCTCCAAATTTCCTGCACAAACAAAAAGACTTAAAAATAACAAAATGGTTGGTTACAAAATTGTGGATTGCCTCCCAGAAGCGCTTAGTTTAAGAGTCCTCAGCAAGACTAAGAGTTTTCGGTGGATTTTTCTTTTATGAGGATGAGATTGTTCTGGGTGGGTGGTGTGGGTGAAAAAATGGGGTATTCTTCCTTACTTCCCTCTTCTTCTTGCTCACTACACTCTCCTTCATTTACTTATTTTTTCATCATCACCTTTTTGACTATTTGGACCACATGCTCAACATCTCAGCCACGAGTGCTGTAGCACATGGTGCTACAACATCAGAATTCTGCATAATTGACAGCACATACATACCACAAGACCTCTTGTTCATACCTGCAAAATTAAAAACAAAAACACACAGAAAACACAATTAGCCCTAAAAATCTGGGTTGCCTCCCAGTAGCGCTTAATTTATAGTCTTTAGCTAGACTTGATATTCAAAACCCAAGTTAGGGTGGATAATAGGACAAGAAGGAAATATCATCCTTCCGTTTTCTCCTTTTTGTTAGAAATCCCATGTATTTGGCATAGGAAAGCAAGTATTCCCATGCCCCATGTACAAGGTGTTTAGCTCATGTTTAGCAATATCAACAACTTACAAATAATGGAGTTCATGTCACCAAAACAGAAAGTAGAAGAAGAATGCGTAAAAGATACAGTCCTCCAACTCCTACGCATGAACTGGTGTGCTGACAGTGCTATAGCATGAGCAGAACAGAATCTTCTAATGGATTTGATGATAGATCTTCCATGGATGCAAGAGGACAGCTTATCACTGTATTTTTCCTCTTCAAAACCAGAGAATTTCGTGCTGGAAGTCCATGATGAAGTGCAGAAGTGGAGCTTTCCTTTATAGTTGAGTTTTCCCTCCATTCTTGCAAGTGGACAAGTGGGTCTTTCTTTTCACCAACTAAAGTATGTTGTCTCTTGCAAGTGGACAAGTGGTGTATAGCAAGTGGTAGGAGGGTAGTTGCATCAGCATGGATTGTGGCCATAGGGAGGCGCTGACTGGACAGATTAGGATTCACTGCATACCTGCTTTCTGCTGCTGTCTTCAAGTGGGTCCCAAATATGCTGCGCACAGGGATGTTATAACACCTGATGCTATAGCACTTAGACATAAAACATTAAAAATTTCACAAGGGCACCATTTGTGCCAAATATATTCCAATTCAGTTCTTGATTCCCTTTTTCTTGATTTAACACAAATATTCACACAACTCCTAGTCTAAGCATGCAAACTTACAATGATTTAAGAGTAGAAATGCGTGGATAACTATACAAATGGAGAGTCATCACCTGCGCAGACGTGGAAAGGTGCTTCCATGATAGATTCTACTAGCCACAGCCCGAAGTAACAATAGCCGATCTCATGAATTTGAGACAAAAGGTGGATGAGCTAGTAGCTGATTTCATAGAAAGATTCAGGAAGATGTCGGAAGGTGCACTGTACAGTTCCCTAAGACACGGTATACCTTCATGGCTATCACTAGAATGCACCCTTAGCGTAAGGAAAAGCTTGTGGGGCAATCTTTCTCTGACCTCGATGGCCTAACCTCAAGGGCCGTTCAAAATGAACAGTTCATGCAGGAGAGAGAAAAGAGGAGGTCCAACCAAAGCCGAGGCCCACAATTACTGTCCATAGTGGATGCAGCAGATGACTCATATTATGATGACTAGACCGATCCCACGGTAGACATCATGTCAGCCGAGATAGTCAGGGGGAAAGTCTACACTCGTCCTAGACCTGCAAAAGGTAAAGAAAAGGAGAACTCTGAAGGCAAGGTGGAATATTCTTTTGACATCTCTAAGGAAGATCAAATTTCTGATTATCTGTTGAAAGATAAACAAATACGGCTCCTTGACAACTATAAGATACCACCTCCTGAGGAACTGAAAGGCAGAATGTATTGTAAGTGGCACAACTCATATAATCATGTCACTTCGAACTGCATATTGTCTTTAGGAAGGCCATCCAGAATGCTATGAAGGAGGGTAGGTTCAAGTTTGTAGACAAGGGTGTAGTCGAGACGGAAGTTGATACAGACCCTTTCCCTGTGATGGAGATTAACATGGTGTCTTTCTAAGGGGATGACAAAGGGAAAGGGAAGAAGAACTACCAATGGGTACCCTTTGTGTTTGGAGAATCCTGTGGAAGTCTCCTTTGTCGCAGACCTTATGGCCTAACTCCATCATAGATTGGAAATAGGTGGGCCGAGTCAGTCGGGGAAGTAATCTAAGAAGCTACCCAAGGGAGGAAGCTACACATGTCCGGGAATAACTCTGGGCAGGTGAAACTTCATCCAAGGGAGCCAAAGTCGTGGCCTAAACACCTCCTACCAGGGAAGCAAGGTCTGTTATCCGATTGAAACATCAGGTAAACTCAATGTTGAACATATCCCTAATGGAAAAAGGAGAGTGGCAAGGGTCGCAATGGAACAACGAGTGGCCTCCCTTGAAATTTTGGTCATGAATGTCAGAGAATTAAAGGCCACCGAGACAGTGAAACCATCCTCGAAAATACCCCAAAATAAATGGATGGAAAATACTGTTTCCAAAGAACCACCTCCCAAAATGGACCCTCTGACACACACATAGAAGAGGAGGTTGTAGAGGGCTCGGTCGGTTCAAAAGATGAAGGTCATCCTGCAGATGCTGACTGCGGCCAAGGAAAAAAATAAACTGGGAACCCCTGTGGCCTCTATAGCCATGGCATTGGAACAGGCTTTTCCTAAACCAGCCAAGGCCAATACCCCTGCAGGCGATGCTGTTAAGACACCTAGCTAAGCACCATCTCTGAAGAGGAAGCTAAGTTTAGCAATATGATTGAGGCATTTGGGGTAACTAATAGCCCAATTACCAATGTAATTATGAATTGCGTTTATGGCCCTCATAGTCCTCAGAAGCCCCAAGTGCCTAGTAGTGTTGCCAGCGCATCCGATCCCAATGTAGAACTGGGGCAACTTGCCGAAGACTCTGCAATCATGGAAGTGGAGAATGAGTTTGATGACCCATTTGGGCCACTCGCTTCTGTAGAACCTATAAGCGATTCAATCCCGGAGGACGTATTAAGTGAGGAAGGGGAAGACTTCCTTGTAGATATAGATATGGTTGGATTGCTTCCAATGGAGCTCTGGGGGTCGAGTGGGCTACCTTAGTAGAGTTGGAGAATCAGACAACAGAAGGCATGTTGTTTGAGAAGCCAGCCATGGATATGACCAACCATTTGAAGCCTTTGTACATCAAGGCTCACATCAACGGTAAATCTTTCAATAGGGTATTTTTTATGGGGGTGTCGTATTGAACATTATGTCGCTGGCTACCATGGTTAAACTCATAATTTTCCGCATATTTTCCAGCAACTATACCCCTAATTGGGATAGCTACAACTTGCTCAATTTTCAATGTAATTAAGTGACTTAAGAGTCTAAATTGTAGAGAAACATATCTAGTTTCAATCTAATTAAGTGACTTAAGAGTCATTTGTTAACAATCAACAAAATTGTGCAGGGAACTCAGTTTCAAGGCATAATGCGTACACGTAAAGTAAGTCAACTATGCTAATTCAATTCCTAACTTTGATGAAGTCAGCCCTAGAATTAAGAGATTAAAGTCTAGTTTTAAGAGAAACAATAACCATTCCAATCTGATCTCTGAACTAAGAGCGGTTTAAAAATTACCACAATCGATTTTCCAGAAAAGTTCCGAGAATCAGATATATCATGACTTATAATAACTTAAAATGAACATTTCTCTATCAAATCGTAAAGAAACCTGAAAACTCCAAAATATAATACGGAATTTTCTCTAGTTTTAAGAATGGTTAGACTTATTGTTAAACGAAGTTTGTACAAAAAATATATGACCAAAATACTCTAAATAGATCTCTATTTATCACAATTAATAAACATTGTTTTGTACTTCCAATTTCTAACTGACCAAGGAATATTAGGTGAGGAGCATTTCATTGATAAGTATGAAAAATGAAATTACTCCCCATCAAATAATTCCTCCATTTTGCACAACCATGACAATTGCCAATTCAAATTATCCTTCTTTTATAGTCGTGTCAACAACATTATAATTTTCTCATAATATCTTACTAACCTTTTTTAAGTAACCCATGAGACCTAGAACACCTCCAAGGAAGTAATATCTTTAGGAATGGGACATTCAATCATGACTTCTACATTCTTAGCATATATTGGAATCCCTAGACTAGCTACAATATGACCAAGTTCAATCTACTCTTGCCCAAAGGTACCCTTTTTCTTTTAAGAAAACAGGAGAAAATAATAACCTCCTAATTTGTCTAACAATTCATCAATAACACTAACAATGACATTTTTCGGGATTGATAATCCTATTCAAAGTTCTGTAATCAACACATAATCGCCACCCTCTATCTTTCTTCTTTACAAGAATAATTCACTACAGCAGAAAAGGGATTTAGAAGCACTTCTTTTTTGCCTTTAGCTGCGCTTCTAAGCACTGCTGATCAATGCATTGCTAAAAGCACAGAGCAAATTAGCAAGCGCATTTAGCAGAAGCGCGACCAACACGTAAACAATCAGCAGTGCTTTTAACATAAGCGCTACCAAATTGATATAGAATCGACAATGCTTTTCCATAAGCACTACTTATTTTTTTAAGAATAGACACGCTTTAGAATGGAAGCACTCCTCTTTCCCACTCCCTTTTCAACTAGACCAATATTCACATATTCAACATATGTACTTGTTACACAACCGGACCAATATTAAATAGAGAATTGCATAAATTTCCTTTGATCAAAATTACATTCAAAATATCCAAATTTACATCAAATTCAACAAGATTCAAATAACCATAGACACAGTTTCAAATAACAACATTCAGGTACATACATCTCTCAGTATCCACAAAAAAAAAACATAGTATCTCTCAGTTTTCTCTCAAACCACTGCTGGTGAATAAAATTGGTAACACGCCGACACCACTTTTTCTTAAGCTCAACAAGTTGATCATCAGAGTATGATTGAAATCGACACTTAGGAAAATACTGTAAAAATAAAATTAAATCAACTTGAAATTAAAGTGGTCAAATGTATGAGTAATTTTTAAATACATAAACTAGAATTACGTATGTTATTTGGAATTTGCATTTTATTTTTAATGACAATATCCTTCAAAAACTTCACAACATTGTACCCACCGCCAATTGTTCTTCTGGCGGGGACACTAGAAAAACAAAATAATATGTTATTTTATATTAATTTAATTAATTGTATAAATATTAATATTGGTTAGAAATATATCTTTATAGGTATCCATTTAGTAGAAATGGTCAATTTACTGTTCTTGACTCTCATACTCAATCCTCGATGAGGTGCCAGAGCATTGAGCGAAAAACATATAACTAATTTCACTAATCAAAATACATGCATAGTTTGAATCGTCACATGCGTGAGGGATCTATATACATACATATTGTATAAATTCATCAATTCCTTGCGATCGTCCAATTCAACATGCAAGGAATCTAAGTAGTATATTGCATATAGATCAACATCGATATATATGTGTGTGTGTGTGAGAGATAAATTAAATGACTCACCATAGGTTGATAGGTGTCAAAAATAGAGTATCATGCCTCTTCTTTGCTAAATTGAAGTGTAATTCGATATAATTTTTCATTTCATCTTTGTTTGTCAATGCTCACTTCAAAAATGTTGTTTCTAGGAACAAGAACACAAACCGGTTGTGTCTGTTTTTTGGGATCAATATTTCATAGTATAAGTACCTTTAATTAAAATGTATACAAATTAATTCATGAAATAACAATGACATCAATAAGTATGTAAAAGAATAAAATAGGTATATTGTATACTTTAATTAGATGTAGTACCTGAGATATGCTCAAAATTTCTTTATCCATTTGTGCGTATACACTATGTCCGTCTTTCATCCTTGTTAACGTATGGATTTTTAAATAAGGGAGATATTCCATGAAAGCTGTGGGTGGTCAATTTGTGGTCGGCCCAATTGGAAGAGAGGAAGGTTGGGATTTGCTAACATTTCTACTAGCTATTTGCTCTGAAATTTTCCTCTCTTCCAATTAATGTTAGCAATTGGCCGGTCTTCCTCTCTTCCAAATAAGTAATAGCTAGCAGAAATGTAGTTTTGATCAATGGAAATTATGCAATTCTTTGTTTATTATTGTTCTGGTTGTGTAACTGGTATATTTGTTGAATATGTGAATATTGGTCTAGTTGTGTAAAAGGGAAGGGAGGTTCAAAATATTAAAAAAAAAAAAACTAGCAGTGCTTTCTATAGAAGCGCTGACAAACATACAAAAACAAAAGGGGGGGAGAGGAGCGCTTCCATTCTAAAGCAATGTCTTTTCTAAAAAAAGTAAGTAGCGCTTATGGGAAAAAAAATATTGTCGATTCTATAGCAAATTGGTAGCGCTTCTGCTAAAAGCGCAGCTGATTGTTTACGTATTGGTAGTGCTTTTGTTAAAAGCGCTGCCGATTCTTGATATTCAGCAGTGCTTCATAAGCGCTCTTGACTTGTTCTGTGCTTTTAGCAGCGCATTGATCATCAGCAATGCTGCTAAAGGCCAAAAGAAGCGCATCTAAAGCCCTTTTCTATTGTAGTGACAACCATATATAACATATAGAATATATAATACGTATCATGAAAGTGAAGTGGTGTTGTAAGGTTTTATTAGAAATGAATTCATAAACCACTATTCTTTCCCGTATAGAAAAACTCGGTAACCAATGAGGCAGACAAAATGGCAATGGTGATCTCAAGCTCATTCTGTACCACCAGGTAGTACCCTTTGTAAACGTACCTGAATCCACCATCTCCTAAAATATTCTCATCCACCATCTCGCGATACTATTGTTCATTGATCTATCTATTGGTGAAATAAATTTGTTAACGGAAAGTCGTGGTGTGAGATCCGTCCACTTCTTCATTGTCAGATTTCCAATCTCTAATACTATGAACGGTCACCATTGTAAGTAAGATAAAAATTTGTTCAATGCCTCATCATAATCACATCACATTTTTTACACCAAACTCCAGTCTTCAAAACGCCTACGATACCTTGATTTACCAAAAAAGTATCCGTCAACACATTATCCCGAATGTGTTTCATGTGCTAGCTCCTCTACCGAACAAATAGTCTGCTTAATGCATCCATTTTTGTACATCTCCTTAAGAGCTCCAACAACTCTAGTATCATTGTGAGCAGACCAAGTAATTCCTTAGACATGATCGTAGAACCCTCTCTAGTACGAGTTTTTACATCAGCGGATTGTATATATCCATCTACAACAAAGACAAATGTCTTGGAAAGGACAATTCTCTTAATTATCTGCATAGGCAATCTAGCAATTCCATGTATATTATATTTTAATCTTGGGAAAATGCTTGAATCCATGCTTTTATTAATAGTATTAATGATGCAAAAATTATAAAATAATCTAAAGGTACATATAAAAGGGTCATGAAGACTCATCTGCCACCTCTGATAGGATCATGAAGACCCCATTATCTATTTAAAAAAAATATAGAAAATGCTTCCAATGCACCAACGGGATGGAGAGGGAATTCTCTCTATTGGGCTTTTCACTTAACACTCTTAAGTGTTAAATCTCTACCATTCAATCATTTCTCTCACTTTTTTAATGTTTCTCTCGAACTATTTGTCTTGTTCAATGTGTCGCTCAGATTTCACTACATCATAAAGTCATGGGAGCATCTTTATTGCAGCTACGGTGAGTATATACTATGTCGGAACGCTGTTAATTAGTCTTCTCTTCATCTCTTATGTAGCTGTATATAGATTTGCTTCTGCGATTTGGTATGCCATTGTTAGCTGGTGGGGTTTTGACTTTGTGATGCAGCAAGATATTTCATCTTTGTTTGTCCAGTTCATTCATGGGGGTGGTCCAACGAGATGCACAAGTGGTTTAATACTCATTTGGTATACTTTTCTCTGGGTTATTTGGGATTCGAGGAACAAATGTATTTGCTCTGGAGATGTAGTTGAGTTTGGATCTTGTTTTGACCGGATAGTATCTTTTTCTTGGCCATGGTTTCAGCCGAGAGGGATGTCTCCTTCATTCTATGAGTGGTTCGGGGATCCTATTAATTTTATTTCAAGGTAGTTGTTTTTGGTTTTTCCTCCATTGTCGAGTTGGATTTTTCTCACGTATATGGGTTGAGTACCCTTATACTCGACTTTTATTATATATATTATGTTTGTCTTTAAAAAATATGGGAGCATATTTAAATTGACTACATATGATCCAATCTACTCTATTTTTTCACTCCTTCTCTCTTTCCTTACTCTCTCTCTCTCTCTCTCTCTCTCACACCTCTTTCTCTCTTCCCTAGGGTGAGTTAGTTTTAGAAGATGAAAGAGATGAGAAATAGAGTAGATTATGAGTGTTGTTTGGTTTAAGGGAAAGATAAGAAAAATAGGGGAGAGAAATGTGTCTCTTAGTTTGATTGGAGAGAAAGAGAAAAGAGAGAAAATATACTACTTTTGAAAGGTCAAAAACCCCATAACTAAACAACAATATATACTTTTTTCTTTAATTAATTTGCTAAATATTTGTTATAATTATATTTTTTTTGATAAAAAAAATAATTAGAAAAATATTCATTTTAATGATTTAATTTAATTGATTAATTATTTAATATAAGTTTATAAAGTAACAAGTCCTATAAATTAGAACAAATTGTTATCCATTTGATAAAAAACAATTTGTTATCCGTAATAATTTTACGAGCAATTTATCTATATAAAATAGTTTTATTTGATAATTATAAAAATTAGTTAGAATACAATTTAACATAGTTAAGAATAGGGGTATAGTTCGAAGAGAAAAAATAAGACATTATTGCTCTCCTCTTGCTTCCCCATATTAGGAGAGAAAGGGTTTTTTTAGGACTAACACGGTTTTAGTCTCTCTCTCCTATTTCTCATTTATACCAAATAAGATGACTTAACCCTTTCTTCTCAACTTCTCTCCTCCCTCACTTGATCTTTCCCTATTTCTCATGAACCAAACACACAATTAGCGTGCAAATAAAAACATTTATTGGCTTTAGTGAGTTTTAAGCAAGTATAGATACACTTGGGTGGCATCTTATTCTCAATTACTACAATAAATATAATAATATCGATTTGTACAGTCAAAAAAAATTCATTCATAAATCATTCTAAAGTGTGTAACTTACTCACACCCAACCTTGAAGTTAAGTGACACAGGTTTTACAAGAGAGACTGAAAATATAATTAAATATTTTATTAGGTTAATTATTATTTAAAAATTTACAAATGTAAATTTTGATTTACGTTTAATTTTAAATTTTTAAATTTTTAAATTTTTAAATTCAAAAATTTTATTTCTGTAAAAAAGTTTACTAATTTGAAATTTTACAAAAGTACTAATACAATATGGAAGACAAAAATATTATGCCCAACATCGTGTCTTCTCAACGGGGTAGACTAGACAGTGCCTTCTCAAGAAAAGAAGTCTCAAGGAACAAGCCTTCTCAACACAACAATGACAGAAGACATAGCATTTACTTATTTTTTGGACAAAGAAGACATAGCTTTTATGAATATCATTAAATGCAATCAAAGCTAGAGATGACTTAAATGAAGATGCTCACACTAATTTTGAGGATTAAGAAGCCTAATGAGAAGACAGAAGGATGAGAAGACTGCTTCCTATTGCAAGTTCAGTTTTCATGCACAAACTCAAATCTGGTTGGCTACAAAAGAAAGCCATTCCAACAACTCTCTTTAAGATGGATAAGCTATAAATATTGTGTATCACTTCAGAAGGCTTTTGTCAGAGTGCACTAAAAATATCCTACCTTCTCAAGTATTCAAGTCTTCTCTCAACCATACTCAGCTCAAGCTTTAGTCTAGGGATTCTATTTCCTAAGTATGCTTTTGTTAGCTTGTTGTATATCACTAGTGCAAAAAAGGGATTTAAAGTCAGGCAAAAAGGGGATTTAAAGTCAGGCGCCCGCTTGACTTTTATTAAGTCGACTTTGTATGTCAGGAGTTTTAAAGTCAAGCGATAGCCTGACTTCGTAAGTCTGATTTAAAGTCAAGCATTTATTTCGCCTGACTTCGTAAGTCACTTTTAAAGTCAAGCATTTATTTCGTCTGACTTCGTAAGTCTGTTTTAAAGTCAAGCATTTATTATTGCCTGACTTCGTAAGTATGATTTAAAGTCAAGCATTTATTCTTGTCTGACTTCGTAAGTATGATTTAAAGTCAAGCATTTATTCTTGCCTAACTTCGTAAGTATGATTTAATGTCAAGCATTTATTCTTGCCTGACTTCGTAAGTAGTTTTAAAGTCAAGCATTATTGCGCCTGACTTTAAAAGTTTTTTTTTCAAATTTTTGGTTTATAATCTCATATACACCCTGGTTATACGAATTATGTTCTCTTGATGATATTATTGGGAGAATATTTGAAGCACAATAGATTAATCTCATATACACCCTGGTTTTATCCAGATTTCCATGGGATCCCCATCAACATCTAATCCATGGTAATATATATAATAGTGATAATATATATAATAACAGAATAACTAAAAGTACAAAAGGTAAATGCATTAAATTCATTAAACCAAAATAATGTGAGAATAACATACAAAAGCAATACTTGAGTGCAATTCCTACTAAAAAGATTACTAAGTCAACAACAATAGAATTTTGCAGGCATGCAAGTACTTATACATCAAATGTAATACCATATATACCCATCTGTGTATCATCTAAAACATCCTTAAGAAAAGCCACATCATATTCAAGTCTTACATTGTCAGAGTGAACAATGTTAGATAGGTTGTTGGCCTCTTCTTGTGCTAACTCTGCACCGGCAAGCTTCTCTCAGTAATTCAATCTCCTTTAGTGTATCAGTCAATTTTTTCTCCATATCTTGCTCACGTTGTCCGGAGCTCCAGGTAGGATGGCCAAGATCTCTGAAGTCCCAGCTTTTTCTCCTTTCAACAAGTATTTACTTAACCTACACATAAAGAAATGTTTGAATTGAAAAAGGTTACACATTTACCCTTGAATTAACATGAGTTCAGATATTGGAACATATATAGGATTTACTAACATTAGGCCAAGATAAAAGACTGGTATGCTAGTTAAAGAAGAAAGATTACAAACCTGCCAATAACCCCTTCACAAAAAACAAAGAAGGAACCATCCTTGCTTAAGGAAATGCCATTTGGGAATTGAATGTTCCTCACAAGAACGGTGGTTTCTTTAGTGGAAGGATTGTACTTCAAAACCTTGCCACTATCATCACCAGAAAATACCAGCTGCATGTAATTCCTGTACACAAATTTTATCAGAATCAATAAACAAGACTCATGAAACAATATAATATCAGAAGCTACATATAGGAATGCTCAAGAATTAACAAGACAGTAAATCAAATGCTCAAGATAGGTAAACAAATATCACCAAACTTATTATATCTTAGTACTGCAAGAAAACAGTGACTGTACAAAAATGAATGTTAACAAGACAGTAAATTAAATGCTCAAGAATTAAACCAAGGCATCCTCATATTCTCACCACCATAGTCCTTGTGTTCTGGATCAACATATAAATCCGGGATAACAAAAAGAACTCCAGGCAACCCTATTCAAAAAGAAACGAAATATGAAACACAAATGAAAGAAAAAAAGAAGAGTAAAAACAATACACAAAAAATTTAGTACAGACCTTCTAGTTTATTAGATGTCTCCTCATCAATCTCACATCCAAATCCAAAGTACTTCTCAGAAGAAACATTGTAAATATTCTTCTTAGCTTCCTCCTCACTGAAAAACACGAAGAAAAATGCAACTCAGACACAACCCCATCAATCATCATCAAAAGCTGCTTCCATGTATATTTCTAAAAAAAACAGATTAAAAAATTCAACAAAATAAGACTAGTTGAAACATCCAAATAAATTAAATTTAAAACAAAAATAAACCTTATTTTGCGATGCTTAAACCTAAAAAAAATAGACAGGCAAACCATCCACAATAGAAAACAAAAGGGAAAATGATTTTCAGAATGAAAGGTTTTGCTAGATATCACAAATTAACATGATTGGTTGGATAAACTGAGTGTGTGTGCAAAATAACTTTTCCATAGAACTCTCCCATGTATTGTTAATTTGTTATTCACCTTCTTAACAATCTATCCATTCTACACAGTTAAAGATAAAATAAATTTCCAATGTTTAGAACCAAGAATAAAAAGACAAAACGGCTAACAAGAGTATCCAGTTAGCTAAACGTCTGAATCAAGTAATCAGATTCAAAGAGAGGAATATAAAATTGATCTCACCTTTGATGCATTTGTATCTGGTCTTACATTGTGGGCAGGCCTGATTTCCTTCACCCCTCTCGTACTCATAACAAGGCCGGCAAACGAGGAAAGCACATTCATTGCGGGCAACAAAGGGCTCCCCATCGACGGTTACCTCAATCTCATCGCCACAAATCTGACATATCTGTCCACTTAGTTCTTGAACAGACTTAATCTGAGAAGAACCAAACCAAGAAAACAAGAGTCAAATGTTATATATATGCATCTGATGTACAATTTTTTGTCAATTTAAATGATCTAACTAGCCAAGAAGAATGTACATCTATAAAATCCTTTCACTTCCCATGAAAAAGTTGCAAATCCAAGTTACTATATAATGAAGGGAAGGGAAAGAGACAAATTGATGGACACACTTACTCCTAATTGATATTTACAAAGCTAATCATCATAAAATAACATCAAATCTTTCCATAAGTGACAAAATCATCGACAATGGTTTCCACCCTCACAAGTCAACCAATAAAAAACAGACACAATATACACAAATGTTTCTGCATTGCAACCTAGACCACACTCCAAAAAGGGTCAAACCTCAAAACTGTACCAAAATCAACCAAATCTGAAGTCTATCTTCTATCTCCAAAAGAAAACCCAAAACCAAACCCCCAATTTTGAAGCTCACAAGCCAAACAGTTCACATCCAATTCTTTAGGGGAAATCTAAACATCCAAAATATCATACTCATTTTAATTATTCCCAGATTAGTTTATTTTTACAACAAACTTCCCCAATCAAAATATGATAAAATTTATTACCCGGTGCCCAATATAATGATCAGGGTGGTTTGTTTGGAAGAAACTGTCCACGCTATCTGATACTGAGTGACCAGTAATATGAGGGATATTCCTGACAACTACCTGCAGCAATCATGTAAAACCCTGAGGATTTGGAAAGGTGGCTCAAATGAATGTTGAAGAGGTAAAATCAGACACACACTCACTGTAAATTGCTCGACACGCCTGCGTTGTGAGGCCAAAAAATGCAATCTCATTAATGCTATATCATCATACTCTTTGTAAAGCAGATAACAAATCCATGCCGTGAACGGGTATTCCAATCCTATGTGAACAAAAAATCTGAAATATACAATTACAACTGTTAGACAACACAAACACACTATCATTGAAAATGTATTGTAGCAACAAACATGAAAGGATTTAAGCCCAGCAAGAGCTAGAGACAAGACGAGTTCAGGCCATGAGAAGAAAGAATAGAGAAAAATAATAATTGTACCTTGTAGATTTAGCTGGAACATTTAATATTGAGAGTTTATCAATATCACTAACTACCAATTCTCTTCTTAGGAAAAATAATGCCCCACTTGATACATTGACTGGAATTAGAATCAAGAGTGCCACGATAGTCAGTGGAACAAACATCTTTAAGCTGAAAAACAACAGATAAAAATTAATCAGAAATGCTTAAAACACAATAAAATAATTTCACTATTACTGTTAAATTGGAAAACACATTAAATTTTAGCTATATTCATAATTTAATGTGATATAAACAGCAAAACTCCAGCTCTCACACGCAACAACAACAAAATTCACACAGATAACACAGAACGGCCCACATGGATCAAACCTCAAATTCCAAATTAAAATGAATTGGATCTCAAACATAGATAGAGAGCGGAAAGCAACAATGAAAAAAGGATTCGTTTATGAACATGGACACTTAAAACCAAATAAACAGAAAAATCCAAGAGAGTAAATGGATTACAGCTTCAGGTCATCATCGATTTCCAGCTTCTTCCGGCATCCAGTAGTAGGATTCGCAACGTTGAACTGAAAAAGAAGAAGATGATTCAGGCACAAAATCACAATGAATGGAAATCACAAACATCAAAGAACCAAATTAGGGTTCATGTTAGAAATTAACAAAGAAGAACATAAACAGAAAAATAATAAGCTTTTTACCTTAGTTTGGTTGTCTGATTAAGACCCTGAGTATCAGATCTACAAAAATCACAGGTGTGTGTTTTTAGGGTTTGAAATTCTGCAACAGCAACGCAAAATCAAAAGGGTTTTTGCGTGATTCGGTTTGCTGACATACAGAAGGTGACGACGGTGACGACGGATCTGAGATCTAAGGGTGGTTGTTGATGAGATAGCGTGAGAGGGTTTGCTGGTGAGATAGCGTGAGAGGATTCGATGGTGGTTGTTGGTGAGATAGCGTGAGAGGGTTTGCTGGTGGTTTTCGAGGTGGTGGCCGGTGACGCTTGGGACGGCGACTGAGGGTGATCTACGGGTTTCTGTTGGTGTACGGTGGTTGTCGTTCGCGATGTGAGAGAGGGCGGTGAACGGAGGGGGAAAGAGAGAAGCGAGATGCAGTGAGACGCGAGATGAAGTGAACGGTATGTTCTGAGAGTGAGAAGGGTTCCTGTTTGCGTCGTGTTCGTGTTCTGAGTGAGAATGCTAGGGTTGTTCGTGGGTGAGAGTGAGAATCGAGGGTGAGATTCTGAGAGTGAAGGGTTTGAGACTGGAGAGGTACGCGTATGTTAAAATAATTTTTTTCTATTTTGGTACTTTAGAAGTCAAGCGAATACACGCCTGACTTCTAAAGTATTAAAATAGAAAAATATAATGTCACCATTAATTACAAGTTTGCCACCGTGTCACTTATGTAGTCAGGCGAATACACGTCTGACTTCTAAAGTCTAATTTTTTCCTTATTTTGTTCACTTTAGAAGTCAGGCGTGTATCCGCTTGACTTTAAAACTCGCGAGTTTTGCCTCTTAATTACAAGTTTGCCACTGCGTCAACGTATAAAGTCAGGCATATGAGCGCCTGACTTTAAATGTCTAATTCTAATCACATTTTTGCACTAGTGTATGTTTCTGTTGAATCTTTCATTTGTATCTAAGATCTTGTAACCCTACAAAAAAACCCAAACATTTTATCTTGTAAACCTGAAGTGTCTTCTCAAGTTAGCATAAGTTTGCAACAATCAGTGAAAGACCTTTAAGAAGTTGCCTATTAAACCATTGAGGGTTTATTATGTATAATAGTAGGTAGAGTTGTATGAAGAAAATTATCATAGAACTTTTAGCCTAGGCTCATTTGAAAAGTTGTAAACTATTTAGGAAATAGTAGAAATATGTAGCCCACAGTTTTTGGGTGAACGACTATAATTTCACCGTGTTATTTACTTGTTTTTCCATTTTACTTAACAATGCACTTAAACTCTCATTTATAAAGAAAATTTCCAAAAGCATGGAAGGTTCATTTCTAAAACCTTCTCAACACATTGCAATTTTCCCAAACACAGTTTTATAACTAAATTCAAGCTTTCTATAGATTATACGCTTAAACCTTAAGTTTTATCACACAAATCATCCTTCGTTTTACAAACACAATTTTACATTATGCACTTCATAGTTCAGCTCGAAACTCGACTTGAGTTCAAAACAAACCTTATTTTTCAGCTCGACTCGAGTTCAATCAAGATCACAAGTTGCTCGACTCGTCAGCTCGAATCAAATATAAAAATATGTAAACTTCATCATTAAATTTATATTTTTTTATATAACGTTGAACTATTCAGTTGACTAAAAAATTGAGCTGTTTGTAAAAAAATGAACTGAATAATGATATATAAGATATAGGCTTAAATACAGTTTCAGTCCTCATATTTTATCAAATCTGCAATTTTAGTCCCTCAAATTTATCAAATCCACAATTTTCATCCTCTTTTAAAATTTCCATCCAATTTTTGACGAAAGACTGACTTGGCAGTAAATTGGTTATGTTGCAGTCGCGTATCGTGCTGACTTGGCAGTAAATTGGTGATGTGGCAGTCGCGTGTCATGCTGCCGTAATCATTGATTGGTGATATTTTGAACACTCATCAGTTTTGCTGACGTAAGTTGAGGAACCCGCATCTTGTACTTGAAACACATCATTAAGTCTCAGTTTCAGAACAAAAGTAGCAGAGGAGTTTGGTTATCCATATTTGCCTAATACAGCCTCTCCTATTGCTGGTGTAATTAACCATAAGTCCCCCTATAGTTGGTTTAAGTAAGCAGAAGCAATAGGTTTTAAGTATCCATGTAATCCTACATCTGAAATAACCATAAAATCTGCACTAACAGAGACAGAGCCAAAGCAAATTGAAGCAGCGACTGATAGATCTCCTAAGGTCTACCAAAGGAGAAAGAAGAATAATTCAACAAGTAGGTAGTTAGTTTGTTATTTTCGGTTACATATTGTTATGACTGTTATTAATTCTGTTTTAGTTGTTTAGGTAGGTTTGTTATTTCAGTTTGATATTTTCAGCTTAGTAAATTGTTGGACAAGGCTCACTTACCTATTACCTATCTATGGATCTTATAAATAGATAGGGGGAGTGTAGCTTAGGGCAGTCTTTTTGGGTATTTTCAGCTTATGGAAGGATCACTGGGTTAGGCCAGGCCTCCACTAGAGACGGGTTAGGCCGTCAAGATAGTTGCTGATAGAGCAACTGTGTACTTCTCTTTCTTTCCAAAATATATAAAATAACCCTTTGCAGGGTGCTGGCCACTGTCTCAGTCCTGCTCAGGTTCTTTACATTCAAGAAGGCTCTATCAATTGGTCCGTGACCTGCCGGATACTCAAGTTATGGCACGTGGCGATGGCGAACTGATCACAGCCCTGGAAACGAAGACAAATAAAATTGAAGAACAACTGAAGGCGGTCACCAGCGAACAGAAAACTACAGCAGTAGCCATACAACAATTGCACAATGATCAAACACAAATGAACAACCAGATTGGGGAATTGGGCGCAAGAACGGAGGAATTGGGCGCAAGAACGGAGGAACGTTTCAACAAACTAGAAGCACACATGAAAGAAATAGCAGATTTGGCAATAGTGCTCAAAACAGTCTCAAGAATCCAAAGAAACCGATTGTTGGTGACGGCCCTGTCACCAGCGAACCAAAGGGATCTTCTTCTAGGGCGACACTGCTGACCGAAGAAGAAGCAGAGGGGCCTGAGCCTTTGCGTGCTTGGGTCAAGAAGGTGGAATTGCCAACCTTCGAAGGAAACAACCCCTTAGGGTGGATTTCGCGAGCAGAGAAATTTTTTCAGGTTCAGAAGGTACAAGATCAAGAAAGAATGCGCCTCGCGTACATTTGCATGGAAGGAGACGCTAACCATTGGTTTCAATTCTGGGCGGACAAGGTAGAAGAACCGACGTGGGACGAATTCGTCAAGGCACTGATAGAGCGCTTCGACGATTGCGCGCATGGTTCAGTTTACGAGTGATTGTCGTCAATCACGCAGAAGGGGAGCGTTGCGGAGTTCATTCGCGAATTTGAGATGATGGTTTCACAAGCAAAAGGAATGCCAGAAGAAATTGCACTGGGATATTTCGTGGCTGGGTTGAGGAAGAAGATACGCGACGCTGTGCGGGTTCAAGATCCGACCCGGTTGGTTAAGGCAATGGCGTTGGCGCGACGCGTCGAGGAGATGCAGAGAGAACCACGCAACGGAGAAACGACGACACCACGCGTCAATGGAGGACGTTTCCACTCCTCTAGCTTCGTGACACGAGACGGGTCAAGGCACGACCCGAACGGAGCCAAACGCGCAGACAACGACGCGCAACGTGGGTTCAAAGCAACACCCAGTGCTCCAGCGTCGTCCAGCACTACGAACCAACGTGGAAACACGGACAATGGAAACAGGGGCACCAAATTCCTTCCTCACCCAGAATTCCAGAGGCGCAAGGATGCAAATCTGTGCTACACTTGCGGGCTGCCTTTCGCAGCAGGTCACAGGTGCTTTGAGAAGCACTTAAGGGTCGTTATCCTGGCTGAAGATGAGGAACTGACCGAGGGAGGAGAGATTCGAAGGATTGAAGGCACCAATAACACGAATGATGAGTCTGAGGAAGAGGACGAAGAAGACCTCACCAACTTAGAACTTTCACAATACTCTGCCAAAGGACTAAATCAACCAAGAACTATGAAGATTATAGTAATCATCAACGGTGTCGAAGTACTAGTTCTAATCGATTGTGGGGCTACTCATAATTTTATCTCGCCACGATTGGTAAGTAAACTAGGATTGAAGGTGGATAAAGGTAAAACCTACAAGGTTCTTTTGGGAGACCGCAATCGAAAAAGCACACAAGGCAAGTGCAACGGGGTGAAATTCCAGATTGGGGACTACGAGGATACCATTGAGGCCTTGATTTTCGAGTTTGGAGGAATTGACCTCATCCTGGGGGTAGCGTGGTTGGCAACGTTGGGAGATGTCAAAGCAAATTGGGCGAAGCTGAGCATGCTCTTCAATTCAAAGAATGGACCCGTGGAACTACAAGGTGATCCTAGTCTAAGTAAGTCTCTAATCTCCCCCATGCACCTCATTAAAATTATGGATATAGAAGCTATGGCTTTAGTATGGAACACAACCCTAGGGTACACGACAAACGACTATGCTTTAACCGTTACAAACAATATGAATGTCTTAGATGTCACCAAGGGGGAAAGCCACGACGAGGGGTTAAAACAGGTACTAGAGGACTTTGCCTTAGTGTTTGAGGAGCCTAGGGGCCTACCACCTATTAGGGAAATAGATCACAAAATTCCCATCAAGGCTGGGGTAGACCCAGTGAATGTCCGACCCTATAGGTACCCTCACCTCCAAAAGAATGAGATTGAGAGGCAGATAGCCGAAATGTTAGAAGCAGGCATAATCCGACCTAGTAATAGCCCATATTCGAGTCCGGTCATTTTGGTTAAAAAGAAAGATGGAAGCTGGCGTTTCTGTATAGATTATAGGGCCCTCAATAAAGCCACCATACCCGACAAATTTCCAATACCTGTAATAGAGGAGCTTTTAGACGAACTGCATGGGGCTGCTTACTTCTCTAAGATAGACCTAAAAGCCGGTTACCATCAAATTCGGATGGACTCAAAGGACATCCACAAAACAGCCTTTAGGACACACCAGGAGCATTACGAATCCTTAGTGATGCCTTTTGGGCTCACTAATGCCCCCGCAACCTTCCAATGTGCTATGAACCGGACCCTAAAACCCTACCTTAGGAAGTTTGTGCTAGTATTTTTCGATGACATCCTCGTATACAGTAAGACATGGAGGGAGCACCTAGAGCACCTAAGGCTAGTTCTCCATACTCTCCAACAAAACCAATACCATGCCAATCTAAAAAAGTGTGAGTTCGGGCAAACAGAAATACAATACTTGGGACATGTGGTGTCGAAACAAGGGGTGGCCATGGACCCCCAAAAGGTCAAAGCCATTCTAGAATGGCCCACCCCCAAGTCTATAAAAGGTTTGAGAGGTTTTTTAGGACTAACAGGGTACTATAGGAGGTTCGTGTTTGAGTATGGAAAGATTGCAAGACCCTTGACCAACCTACTTAAGAAGGGGGGGCTTTGAGTGGACCCCAGCCAGTAGTGAGGCCTTTCAGAGGTTGCAAAAATCCATTACCTCTGCTCCTGTGCTAGCCCTACCAGACTTCACTCAACCCTTTGTGATTGAGTGCGATGCTTCCGGCACGGGCCTAGGGGCGGTGTTGATGCAACACAAAAAACCCATAGCCTTCTTTAGCAAATCCTTGTCCGACAAGTCCTTAACCAAATCTACGTACGAAAAGGAGTTGATGGCTTTGGTGTTATCCATACAACACTGGAGACCCTACCTCATTGGTAGGAAATTTAAGGTGCGTACGGATCAAAAGAGCCTAAGGACCCTCCTAGACCAGACTGTGATAACCCATAACCAACAATGTTGGGTAGCCAAACTTCTAGGTTATGACTTCGAGATCGAATATAAAAAGGGGTCTAGTAATAAGGTGGCGGATGCTTTATCTCAGCAATTTGAGGAGACCGAGCTTGAGGCCATCTCAAAACCGTATTGGCCAGCCTCCGAGACACTCGAGGAGGAAATTGAAGCGAATCCCGCACTTAGGAAGATAAGGGAGGAGCTCGAGCTAGACCCAAACTCCAATGGGTCGTACACCTTAGAACATGGGAAGTTGCACTATAAGGGGAGGTTAGTAATCTCAACCAACTCCAAATGGATCGCTACCTTGCTTGAAGAATACCACACCACACCTACGGGAGGACACTCTGGGGTATTTAGAACTTATAGGAGGATAGCACAATCTATATATTGGATAGGTATGAAGAAAACCATAACCGAGTATGTGGCAGCCTGCCAGGTGTGCCAAAGAAACAAATACCAAACCACCTCACCCGCTGGCCTTCTCCAACCCCTACCCATCCCTACCGCCGTGTGGGAAGAGATTAGCATGGACTTCATCACTAGTTTGCCCAAAGTCAAAGGGTTTGACACCATCCTTGTAGTGGTGGATAGACTAAGTAAATACGACCACTTTATCCCAATTAGACACCCTTTCACTGCCCGAACTTTGGCTGAATTATTCGTCAAGGAAGTCGTAAGGCTTCATGGTATCCCTACATCTATTGTGAGCGATAGGGACCCTACATTCCTCAGTCACTTCTGGCAGGAATTATTCAAATTACAAAGAACCAAGCTCAAAATGAGTACGGCGTATATCACCCACAAACCGATGGGCAAACGGAAGTCTTGAATAGAACCTTAGAAGCCTATCTCCGGTGCTTTTGCTCCGAGCAGCCCAAGGGTTGGCTCGAGTTTTTACCTTGGGCAGAGTATTGGTATAACACCAGTTTTCATAAGGCCGCCCAATGCACTCCTTTTGAAACGGTATATGGAAGACCCCCACCATCCTTAGCTAGATTCATACCCGGGGAGACCCTAGTGGAAACCGTAGCACATGATCTCATGACTAGAGATGAGGCCCTCAAACAGCTTAAGGAACACCTTCAAAAGGCTCAAGATCAAATGGCCACATGGGCCAACAAACATAGGAGAACCTCACCCATCAAAGTGGGGGATAGAGTCTACCTCAAAATAAGGCCCCATAAACAAACTTCCATGTCTACTAGAGTGTATTCTAAACTTTCGGCCAAATACTACGGCCCTTTTGAAGTAATCAAGCAAATAGGACAAGTAGCCTTCAAACTCCAACTTCCCACCACAGCTAGGATCCACCCGGTTTTCCATGTGTCACAATTAAAATTGGCTATAGGTAACCATCCCGTGGAAGCCGATTTGCCAAATGAATTGCAGGGCCCCGAAGAACAATTTGTGCCAGAACAGGTTCTGAACTCAAGGGTTGTTAAGCAGCAGGGGATTGACCAAGAACAAGTTTTGATCAAGTGGCAGGGACATTCGTCAGAGGAAGCTATGTGGGAAGATAAACAACAGTTAAAGCAGCAATTTCCCAACCTTGACCTTGAGGACAAGGTCAAACTTCAAGAGGGTGGCATTGATAGATCTCCTAAGGTCTACCAAAGGAGAAAGAAGAATAATTCAACAAGTAGGTAGTTAGTTTGTTATTTTCGGTTAAATATTGTTATGACTGTTATTAATTCTGTTTTAGTTGTTTAGGTAGGTTTGTTATTTCAGTTTGTTATTTTCAGCTTAGTAAATTGTTGGACAAGGCTCACTTACCTATTACCTATCTATGGATCTTATAAATAGATAGGGGGAGTGTAGCTTAGGGCAGTCTTTTTTGGGTATTTTCAGCTTATGGAAGGATCACTGGGTTAGGCCAGGCCTCCACTAGAGACGGGTTAGGCCGTCAAGATAGTTGCTGATAGAGCAACCGTGTACTTCTCTTTCTTTCCAAAATAAATAAAATAACCCTTTGCAGGGTGCTGGCCACTGTCTCAGTCCTTCTCAGGTTCTTTACATTCAAGAAGGCTCTATCAGCGACACTTTCATCCTCTTCAGTAAATGAAAGTGGAAAGCCTCCTATAAAGGAGACCATAATAGAAGAGAGTATCTGGGTTACACAGAGCATAATAAGAAAAACTCGATTAGTAGAAAAACCACTAGCACAATATTGTCAATTTTTAGCCAGAATAAAGGAAGGTGGACCATGATCGACATTGAATTGTAAAAGTTTATGTAAATCTGGTTTCCTAAGCTTTCATTCCATTACTAATTCAAATAACAAATAACTATACATAGCTCATGTTCGACTCGTTTAGTGAACAAGCTCAACTTTTAGCTAAAGTTCGACTCATTTGGTTCATGAATCAAATTCAACGAGTTACTTATCGATTTGAGTCTCAAACTATTTTTGAATTGGGTTAGTTCATTTCCAGCCCTTGTTCCCATCTAATAAACCTGCAAAACAATGGTCACCTCTAGTCATAATTAGGAAAATTTAACCTCTTTCAAATGTTAGAATTATTCTATAGGAGAAAATGATCTTTATGAATTAATTTGAGAGAACCAACTGGTATAAAGGGAAAGAAGTTGAGGAAAAATCAGGGAGGAGAAATGTGCTCTCTCTAGATCTTATTCACAGTGAGCAAAATCTGTTACAATTGGGTAACTTCGAGAATACCCAGTCTCCAATTCCTTCACAATTGTCTAATTGACTCTAACAGACTCCCTATTCCTCTATTTATAGCTACTGTTGGGCTTATTTCAGCTCCCTAAACTCTTTTATTTCTTCTCACAAATACCCTTTTAACCATGGGCCTCCTATCAAAATTTAAGAGCAATGTTCAGTAACTGTGGAACAATATAAAATTAATTTCAAATTATCCTACCATATTTCAGATATCCTAATAGAAATTACCACTAGTAATTCTAGATTCCATACTGTTACAAGTACAACCATTCAAACTACCAAGCCAGTAAATAGCATACTATTATAGAAATTACCAGTAGTAATTCTAGATTCCATGACTCAAATGCTCAAATTATAGCCTCGGCCATGTAGCAAGCAAAGAAGCCAACAGCCAGCTCTAAAGGAAAGCCAGAAAAGGAGAGCTCCATCCATGAATAACCATTTCTACTCCATAACTTCTAGCACACGTGAAAGTGCCAGCATCCATGCTTGCAAACCATGAGGATTATCCTTCTTCGCCATTACTTCTAGCCTGCCAATAGTCTGCTTTTGAACACCAAAGTTCTGTAAAACATGTCCAAGAGCTCTGAAAGTAAAATCATCCGGCTGAATTCCAGATTCTATCATTTCTTTGAAAGTCTCGCTAGCTTCTTTTAGCCTCAGAGCCATAGAATACAAGCCAAGAATATTATTGTAACTCAATAAATCAGTCAAGAGTCCTAGTTTTCTCATCTGTTTTGCAATTTGAATGGCTTCACCTAATCTTCCAATTTTCTTATACATGCATAACATCATTGCGTACGAAAACTCATTTGCAAGATTATTCTCCTCCAAGCTCTCAAATATTTCTTTTGCTTGTTCAACCATAAGCCGCTCAGTATAAAGATCAATCATACAGTTAGAAGAAAATACGGAAGGACCTTGATCTAATGATTGAAGCAACTTGTATGTTTCTTCTGCTTCTTTCAAGTAGCCTACTTTAGTAAACAACTTTATCAAAGAGTTACATATAGCATGATTCCCTGGCAAGCCTGCCTTTCTCATTTTATCTACATAACTAATAGCTTTTTTAACACTTCCAGCATCAGCAAAGGCATTGATTAATACACCATATATAAAAACATCAGGCTGCACAGCATATCCAATCATCTCCTTGTATAATGATTCTGCCATTTCCAATTGGCCTAACTTAGCAAAGCTTGATATCACAGAACAATACAGGACACAATCACTCACCAATCCTGCCTCCTGCATTTTTTTCAGATAAGATTTTGCGATGTGTGGCTTGTTAGCATAGGCCAAAATGTGTATAAGAGAACTGTAGCTACATTTGTCAGGCACAACACCAAAATTCTCCATACAATCAAATAGTTGACATGCTTTATCATAGCATTTCCCTATCCCATAAGCTTTAATCATCACATTAAACTCGAGGACACTGATTTTCATCCTTTGTTTGCAGCAAATGAAGACTTTTTCTGCTTCTAATGTGTACCCTTGTTCTCCATATGCATCAATGTTGGCAGAATAACATTCAGAAGTGATATTCCCAGTTAGGTGAAACCTCATGAACCATAACCATGACTGCTCAAGCATGCCTAATTCTACATACATCCTAGTCAAAGCAGATTGAGTGACTTCATCAATCTCAACACCCCTTTCATCCATTTCCAGTATGAGCTCTTCAGCTTCATGGACCATTTTCCTAGTTGAGTATGCATACAAGAGAGTGCGATAACTCACAAGGTCTGGCTCAAGGGAGGCCTCTTTCATTGTTGCAAAATATTTTGCTGCCAAATTGATATTATTATGTTTAACATAAAGAGAAATAAGGATGTTGTACGTCCGCGTGTCGGGTAGGCATTTAAGCTCTTCCATTCTTTGCAAAAGCAAACTTACTTCATGTAGGCGTCCACGGTTTCCATATAAGTGAATCATTGTATTAAGTGTCACTGTAGTCGGCGCAACGCCTTGTCTGATCATCTTAGCAAAAATTTCAGACACCGCTCGAAATTGACCAGCCTTCCCGTATGTATCGATCAAGGTATTGTATGTTTGTGAGTTGAAACATACATTGGCATGTGACACCTCATTGTTCACATGAAGTGTATCAACTGTATTATGATCAATCCCAAATCTCAAAGGTTCCCCTCTTGACCATTTCCTGAAAAATTCTTCAGCTTTTTGGAACTCCCCTGATCTCTTGTGCAGCTGAACAACAACCCCCATTGTGACCTCATCAGGTTCCATCCCTTGACTTAGCATCCTCTGAAGCCAAACAAGTGCTTCTTCTTTAAGACCACCTTTACCATAAACATCAATCAAGGTTCCATAAGTGGAATTCACAGGTGCAACCCCTTGTGCATTCATTTCATTCCACAAACTCTCCACAAGACTCCACTTCCGCACTTTCCCAAGGATCCAAAACAGTATGTTATAATGAATCACATTCAAGTCATAACAACCCTTCTTCTTAAACCACTCGAAAATTTTCAAAGCCCTCTCCCAATAAACCTGTTCTTTCAAAATAATACTCATTTCTTTGTTGCTAAGACTCTCCTCCCACGGTCTAAGAGCCTCATCCAAATCCCCAATGGTGTTCAAAGCTTGCAAAATTGCAGGAATGCATCCACCGTAAGTTACCCATTTTCTCGAACACTTGGAGTGCACCTTGTTGTGCTTCAAAACAGACCCATTCTCGCTACCCTTTTTCGTTGGAAACACAGAGTCGTCATTTTTCTCTAAATTCAATTTCTTTAGTGGTGATTTTGGGTCTGTGCTATTGGGAAAATGAGGCAATGGTGGTTGTTGTGAGATTTTACTACTGGGAATGAAAATGGGTGCAGAGTTTTCACGTGGAGCGGGAAGCGCAAGTGTATTGGTGTATAAAAGTTGAAGCCTTACCAGCATTTGATTTCAAGTGAGCATTAACAGAAAACAGGACGAAAGGAATGAATTAACAACAGCTTCACTCACAAAATTTTGGTATGATATTCGCATTCGTTATCCAATTGGAGTTTCACCTTCTTTTCTTTTTTGTTTTTTTTTTGTCGGCTCTTTTTGGTTACAGTTTTTTGTACAGTTTTTTGTTTTGTTTTTGTATTGATAAGCCCGTTTTTTGTTTTGTATTTTCAAGTGAGGTCTTTTTTCCCACTCTCACCGCTCACAACACAAAACACCCCGTTTACACTCGGAAAAGACAAAAATGCCCTTAAAATATGAAAAATTTCTGAGTTGTCCCTTTTTTCTAGATTTCAATACACTCCAAGTACAAGGTTCAGTAGCAAGTGTTAATTCTGAAACAACACACATACATTACCTTGGTACTGTGTCTTTTAATTTTTTGCACACTCCAAGTACAGTACCAAAATGTCGTACCTGTTAATTCTAAAACAACACAGACACGATACATTGGTATCGAACATGTACTTAGTTGCAAAAAAATATAAAAAACAGAGCAGGAGAAGAAGAGAAGGGAGAAGTAAGTGGTGGTGAGAGGGAAAGAGATGGTGGTGGTGAGAGGGAGAAAGAGATGGTGGTGGTGGTGGTGGTGGTGGTGGTGAGAGAGAGAAGGTGATGATGGTGGCGGTGGTGGTGGTGGTGAGAGAGAGAGAGAGAGACACTATAAGAATAACCTCTGTTTCCCACGAAACTTTCCGACGAACTCTTATTCGTCGCAATTTCCGACGAATTTCCGACGAAAAAGTCGTCGCAAATGTTCACCAAAGTAAGGCGCTAAAATTCCCGCTTACGTTTGCGACGAAGTTGTTTTCCGTCGCAAATTTTCGACGGATATTTTCGTCGGAAACATCTAAATGTCCGTCGCAAAGTACCAGATCTCAAATTAAATGGTACTCTTCGCACGAACCCTCATTTCAATTCACGCATCACTTCTCGTCTTTCACCCTCCCTCTCAGTCACCCTCTCTCTCAGTCACCATCCCTCTCGTCTTTCACCCTCCACCTGCCTCAGCCGCTCACCACCACCATTTGGTCCCACCCTCTTCAACCGCCTAGTCATCTCCATCTCTCAGCGAAGCAGAACTGCCATTGACCTCCACTCTCCTCCCTTGACCTCCGCCCTCCTCCGTTGTCAAACCGTGCTCTACGGCCACGATGATCTCCCTCTCCCCACGCCTTCCACTCTCCCTCTCCTCGCGCGTCCACCACTTTTCCTCTCCGCCGTTTCTTGGCCGTTTGCCGCCGTATCTCCGCCTCTTCTCCGCCGCAACCTTCTTCTACTCAGGTAATTTCTATTAGTTTTCTTAATAGAATGGGTAATCGTAAAAAACCCTCTCTTCGTTTTCTACTCACCGTCGCCGTTTCCTCACCCTCTCTTCGTTTTCAGATTTCTGCTCTCAGATTTCTTTGCTGTTGTGCCAGATCCGCCCAATAGAAAGCCCTAGTACGTTTCTCTTTCACCAACGATTCTTTAGTTTGTTATTTGTGTCTTCTGAATTTACTAATTTAGTGTTGTTTGATATTTAGGGTTCAGTGTCTTACACTAATTTTGTGTTTTGACTAGTATTAGGTTTCTGTGATGTTGTTTAGGGTTGTGGTCTATGATTTGATTAATTTTTAGGGTTGTGGTGTTTGATACTGCATGGTTAGTGTATAGCTGTTTCATGTTTTGGGATTGGATTTCTGATGATGTCATTTACTAATTGGGCATTGTAGTTTATGTTTTAGTATTAGATTCTGACTTTTTTTCTTGGGGATTATGTGTTAAAGCACAGGACAAGATTTCAGGTTTTGAGATGAAGCTGATGGACATTGATAGTGAGAACCTTGGAATTCCAGAGGCAGAATATCATGCTATTGTTAGAATGCCATCAGCTGAGTTTGCTAGGATCTGCAAAGATCTCAGTAGTATTGGTGACACTGGTAATCACTTTTACTCACCTGTTTAAGGGGTTTTTATAATGTTTGCCTGTTTTCTCTTGTAAGTTATGTTGATAAATGCTTGTCATTTGGTGATGTGAGTTGTAGTTGTCATTTCGGTTACTAAGGAGGGTGTGAAGTTTTCCACTAAAGGAGATATTGGAACTGCTAATATAGTCTGTAGGCAGAATACTACTGTGGACAAGGTAAGATTTTGGTTTACATCTTGTTCTCTGTTCCAGCAATGAGTGTTTTCTCAAGCTTTGTAATTCATTGTGTTTTTATTTGCATTTTATTGTTAAAATGAATGCTAATCAATTTTTTTTACATGGTTGTATTTGTGGTTTGATGTTGCAGCCTGAAGAAGCCACTGTCATAGAGATGAATGAGCCCGTGTCCTTGCAATTTGCATTGCGATACATGAACTCTTTTACAAAGGCAACACCGCTGTCTAACACTGTTACCATTAGTCTGTCAAATGAGCTGCCAGTTGAGGTGGCTTTGGAGTGCATGTCTGGCTTATCGGATTCCCTATCAACCCTCCCTTCAACAGGCGCAATTAGAGGTACTAAAGGAAGTAATACTTGAAACTTTCTAAATATTGCATTCCTTATTTTATAATTACTTGTTATGGAGTTTATTCGTACATGAGTTCAAAATAATGAATGATTTGATAATGTAGTAATGTACCCGTGTGTTTGAAATTTGGTAATGGGTTGTATTTATTGTCGATTTACTTACCTGATATTTTAATGGCAATGGGTGTGCATTTTTGTTTTTATTACATACCTTTATACTTACTATATTCCTCTTTAGAACTCGGTTACCTTGCTAAGTTGCTATGCATGTTATTGGGCCCTTTCATCGTTCCCCTTCATTGATATTGTAATCTTATTTACTTAATATTTTGACTTGAATAGTGTAACTAGATCTTCTCAGTAGGATTCTCTTAACAATTATATACTTGTTTTGAACACATCACATCCCATACATTAACGTTAAGTTCTTAAGATGTTTCTCTTGTGTTAAGTCCATGACAATTTTGCTGTTAAAAATCATGAGCTAATTTGCTGTTATATAGGCTCTGTCCCTTTCACTTCAAAGAGGACCTAGACAATTTTGGAAGGGTCTAAGAAAACTAGAGATTTCATTCATTGAAAAAAATGTAACCTGCATATTTAAAGCTATGTTAATTTATTCTTTATCCCACTAACTACGTTAACTTTTAAATTTATTGAGATTAAATTTTGTTATACAGGGAACCGAGGAGGATATTCACCCAGAGAAACTAAAAGAGTATTTGATACAGCAAATAGGTTGATGGTAGACAAAGCAACTAAGACATTCAAGAAAATGGTGGCGAGGTGACATGGTGGCGAGGTGGATTTTTTTACTTAGATTCAGCTGTTATGTGCTTTTGTTTTAGTGGTTTTGAAATTTGATTGGAACAAATAATAGTAATTAGCAGAAGAATTATGGTATGGGAAGGGAGAAACAAATAAACTTGAATTTGACTATATGTTTAGTTAATGTATTTTGGGAAGCAGTTGATTTGAATTCTGGGTTTATTCTTTCAGAGGTTTTGATTTTAAATAAGTGTCAAACATTTTTTAACTTATAATTATAAAATAAGGTAATTTGGAACAATGGAAATCTATTGTACACTTTGTAAACACACAAATACATTGATACTGAATCAGTGTTTATGTAAAGTGAATTACTTTGTTAGAAAGGGAATGAGAGGGATAATATTTTTACATAGTTTTATTGTATATTATTTCTTATGTTCGTTTTTTTTAAATATCCCTTCTTGAGGATAATAGATTATATTTGCCTGATTTGACTTCTCAAATCATAAATTTCCATTGCAGATCTTCAAACTACTTAATGTCATGAAATATTTATGTTGTTGTTCTAAGTGTTTTCTAATTTCAAAAGTATGCTTGACTCCATTTCATTTGAAAGATGAACTTCTATAGTTGTTTATGTCAGGTGCGACCAGTTGTCGAAACTGGATATGAAAACCTTTTGCTTGTGAGATTGTTGCTAGAGACCAGAATACCTTCCATCAGGAAATCTTCGGTGGGTAAAATGGCTATCGCTCTGAATTTTCTTAATAGTTATTAGCTGTTGCGACTTGCGAGCCATGTAACGGAACTAGGTTTATAATTTATGGAGATCGTTGTTTCCTTGAATCTGATTTCGATAACCAGAATGGAATCTGGACATGACTGATGTTGTGATTCTTGTGCAAGGTTGCAGAGGGGCTCACAGTTGAGGGTATATTGGAGAATTGGTCCAAATTGAAGCCCATTATTATGAAAGAATGGGATGAGAATAAGGATTCTTTGATAGATCTTTTTGGCAAAGTCAGAGATGAATGGTTGGAGCAGGATTTTGCTGCTTGGATTGGTGCAAACAGGTAGTTCAATCAAATCTCCTGTTATGGAATTAGTTTGTTAGACTTATGATACCATAAGCATGATGAGAAACCTAAAGAATTATGTGGAGATATATGATAGAACTCGTAATTTCAAAATAGGAAACTGTTTGTTTATTCAATGAAAAAGATGAGCACAAAGGCTCTACAATGATGAAATCAAGAAAAGAACCCTAGAGTCAAAGACGCCTAACCAGAGCACTAAAGGCTCATATCTAGTGTCCTATCAATATATTTAAGACTAGATATATGTATTAGAGTTAGACTTTGTATTCTGGTTTAGGATTATGCTTAAGACTAGATATTGTTATTGAATTGACTTGTTACAATAATTATATTGCTAAAGAGACAATAATCTGAACGATAGAGAATTTTACTTTCAGTATTAAGGAAAATAAGAGGAGAAGAAGATAATTGGTTCATTGCTTCTTTGTTTCTTTTATTTCAGAGCCGCTTTGCTGATGCTTTACTTAGAACTTGCTGGAGTAACCATACCAACTGAAAGAATATATGGTCTAGGATCTGGGTCAGTATTCAACATATTTTTCCAAAATTATGCAGTGAAATATTTATATCTCTGTTTATATTATTGTCTCTTTTTATTTTTCTTTCTATATTCTGATAAATAATATTTCCTAGACTATCTTTAATTTTACCTGCAGTCCTAAGGTAGAAGTTCTAAAGCAGCTTCAAAATCGGCCAGAGCACCAAGGGCTGACACTGCAGTAAGATACTGAGCTATTAGCAGTAATCAATGTCATTTTTGTTATGACTGTTTATATATACCCCTAGTGCTTTTGCTTATATATTATTGCTATTCAGAAAAAAAGAACTAGAATTTATCCCTGTTGTTGATATTGTAGGGTGTTCTTGAAGCAGTAAGAATAAAATGTGCTGGATTCCCCTCTCACAAGACCTTTAATGAGTTTTTAACTCGCTTAGGAATTCTTGCTCCAGAGATTCTTCGAGGGAAGTAAGTGTGGCTTAGCGACAATTTTATCTGCGTTATTTTTACCCACTATCTTGATATCATTGCTTTCTGCGTTGACATTTATCTGGTTTTTTATCCTGAATATTATTTGTATTTATGTAGCTTTGAAGAAAAGGATTTGTGTAAAAAGATTTTAGAGAAGGTTGGGCTTACAGGTTATCAGGTAGAACTGGGGTTCGATTAAAGTTTCACTTCTTCATCTATTGATGAGATAATATTATGTAGTTTGTTTGTGAATCTGGTATTATTTGCTTCTTTCTTAAAAGCTATGATCAATATTGATTGGAATCCTTGTAAATGAATATGCCCAATCTTAAAATCTGGTATTATTTGGTTTTCTTTCATTCTGTTTTGATCATTTTGTAAGGGGAGCAGCTCCATCCATTGTCCATCCATTGTCAGTTTCATTATTTTTCTTTACCAATATGTTTGTGTGTAATAAAAAGGGAATACATGTTCTCTTTAGCTATTAGCTTTAGTAAAACTGTAAGTGCTCACTCTGTTACCACAACCCTTCAGAAGATTTTATTTTTATTTTATTTTTTTTAAAAATTTCCGACGGATTTCCGACGAAAATTTTCGTCGGAAATGGTTTTTTGCGACGAATTTGCGACGAACATTTGTGACGGATTTGCGACGAAAATTTGCGACGAATTTGCGACGGAGACATTTGCGACGAAAAAATCCGTCGGAAACGATTTCCGAAGAGCGATTTTGCGACGACTTTTTGTCCGTCGGAAACGTCAATTTCCGACGAAAATCGCTGCATTTGCGACGAAAATTGCCGTCGGAAATCGTCGATTTTCTTGTAGTGAGAGAGAGAGAGAGAGAGAGAGAGAGAGAGAGAGAGGGGGGGGGAGAAGGGAGGGAGTGTGAAGGTAAAGAGGGAGGAGAGTGTAGGAGTGGAAGGGGTAGAGATAATTTTTGGTTTTTTAAAAATTAGGGGTGTTTGTGATCGGTAGCAGGGGGTGGGGGAAAGGTTTTTTTTTATACCCCCATGAGCTTCCATGTACCCCCACCCAAAATCGTAATCCCAAAAATACCCCTGACATAAATTACAAAAATTGACTTTTGGAATATTCTCTGGTGGGGGACCACTTAATCTGGAAATCGGATTTACCTAAATGGAAGGTAAATCCGAATAGCTTTAAATACTTAAAATTCCACGTATAAGTCAAATCGGATCTATCAAACTGACAGATAAATCCGATTTGACAATTTAATTCAGAACAGAAGGCGAAATATTAATAAATCGGATTTAGCTAAATCCGATGCGCAATCAAATTTACCTAAATCCGCCTTTATCGTTTAACAAATCGGATATACCTGGATGAGGGTATATCCGATTTGTAAAAAATAGAAAGCGGATTTACGTTTGAAGGCACGTAAATCCGCTTTGTTTTTTTTAATTATTTACTTTATAACTGTTGTTCTATTTTGAAACAGGTATTGTGCATACAGAGTCGCAGGTCGTTCCTTTCGTGGTAGACACTACAGAGGCATTCTGGACGGAGAGGGTATATTTTTGAAACCAATTTTCTTGATTAAAGTTTGGTAGATATTTAATTAATTAAGTACGCAACATTTATCTATTTTTTCTATTTTGTAGATTTTTTCTACACGCCAGGATGTTGAAGAGTGGGCTAACGCGGTTGGGAGGCGTATTGGAGTTGTGGTTATCATCGTAAGATCTGACAAAGTTGGAGGTAAAAGGGGTTCTAGAGATAAGATTATATTTGGTTGCGAGAAGCAAGGGAAGTGGTCTAATGATTCTAGAGTTTTCGGGTCTAAGAGAAGAAGCTGTCCGTTTACATTGAGAGCTACTTGTACAATACGTCATGGGGGTGACACAAAATTCAATTTACCGTCGGTTCCTCATCACGTGCAACCGTATGTGGAAAAAATTATTGATGTTGAACGGGATGGTAATTGTGGGTTCCGAGCAGTAGCGGTTGGTCTCGATCTTGGTGAGGATAGTTGGCCTATAATTAGGCAAGATTTAATCAAAGAAACAAAGGAGAGGGAGCAACTATATACTTACATGTTTGGAAAGGACAGACTTGCTGTGCTTAGAAAAGCGTTATCCATTGAATACCCCGGTTTCCAGAAGGAGGATAAGTGGTTGAGTTTGCCTGAGATGGGGTACTTTATAGCTACTAAGTATAATGTGGCCCTAGTTCAATTGTCTTTGGATATGAATTTTACTTATCTTCCTTTGAGAGGTAGTTATTCTTCTTCCAAGTATAAAATCATATGTATTCTTAACGTCAGGGAGCCCTTTGCGGGTTTTCAACCTAGCGAGCTTATTTTATCTTTTTTATTTATTATATATTTTTAGAAAGACTTGCACTAAAGGAATATGATACTGATAAGGAAAATTAGTGATCACAGAGTTGCCCCAGCATGGAGGACTTAAAGTGTTAGTGAGAATGAACCAAAAAGTCAAGTATGCACTAATGGGAGAGAATATGCTTTATGGGTGGACGGGGCGGGATTAGACTTGGATAAGGAATGAAGGAAATTGACTGACTCAAACAAGAGAAACTGCACCTGGCATGCATGCTCACTAGAAGAACGCTTCATAGAGAGTTAACATTGGTTAAAACATGATATTAAAACCTTTTTTTTGATGAACTATTTCAGTCTTTTATCATGGAATGGATGAGATGTAATGTTTTTTTTTTGAAGGAAATACAAATGAGCTATTGATGTGAAAAACTGAGTGCTTTGGAACACCTTGAGTTTGCAAATGAGTGAGGGTAAACTTTTCCAAAAAGAAAAGATTACTTTGCAATAACATCTCGTCTCTCATCACGACATTTTTGTTGTATGCAATGCAAGGATGTAAACATTATGATATATTCATGATGAAAATGAAATGCATGAAAGCATATTCACTTGAAAAGTGTGTTTATTCTAAAAGTTTTTTTTTCTCTTTGATACTTTCTTTTTATGCAAGACGAAATATGAAATGCCAATGCATCTTTGGATGATGAATGATGCAAGAATGATGTTTCTTTTCAAAATGATTTTTATAGAGGCAAGACAAGATATGAAATGCCGGTGCCCTCTTTTTCTTTTGCATGATGAAAGATGCAGGAATGATACTTTTTTTTTCTCTCTAATTGATGATTTTTAGAGGTAAGGCAAAGTATGAAATGCCAACGCCCCTTCCTTTTTGAAAGATGCATGTATGGAGGAATGATGTATTTGAACTAAAGTGATGAGGTTAACATGAATGCTACATTTTGAATAAATTTGATGATGATTTTTGTTCATGATTATGAATGAGATGCTTTCTTGTGTTTCATTTTTTGTGCAATCAAATGCATGATACTCACAATGATTTTTTTTTTTAAAAAAATGCGTGGAAAGACATGATCTTTATTGAATGGAAATGCATGCAAAATGAGAGGTTAATGTATTATTTTTCATGATGTGTGAAAAAGGACAACAATAATGCATGAAACGCGCTCCTAATAAGACACGATTTTTGGATCTTTCGAGAAAATTAGGGGAAAAAGCTTTAGTGAATGGAAACGCACACGTGCGGAGAATGCACTCCTGACAAACCTAAATGAGATTGAGAAAAATGCATGTATGAATTTTATCAAGCTTTTGTTTTATGCCATGCAAATGATGTCTGTATATGAAAATGACGGCGATTATGCGACTTGACATGCATGTGAAAAATAAGATGAAAACATTTTTTCGAGTTTGGTGACTGAAATTTTGGGAACATCACCTCATATAGCCCGGTAAAAGAAAAGACTATGATGATTTTTTGAAAGTTTTGCTTTTTACCCTTTTTTTTGAAAATTTTGTTTTATGTATGATGATGATGCTCTATGTGTATGCAGGATAAATGAAAGGGTTTTTATTGGCAATAATTCAAGCTCTTTTTTTTTTTGGGAAAATGCGGGCCGTACGTTATTTCGTATGAACCGGTAAGAGAAAGGCTACAACGGTAACCCTTTCTTCTTTTCTTCTTTGAAAATCTTCTTTTTTTCGTAAAAATGATGGCGTGAGGCAATCAATTGTCGTTACTCTGAGTAACTTGCATGAAACATTGAGTGGATCCTGACTCAATACTTCACGCAATATACTGGAATGCTTCGACATTTGGTTAACTCAAACTTATTCTCTTATTTGAAAACAAACCTCACTTGATAGGGTCAAAGTGCCCCGATATCGTAGAGTAACATCTCAAATTTGTAGTGCACAAACAAATTTGAGATATTACCCTTCGTCATTCGAAGGCGCACTTTTACTCATTGAGCTTTTACATGAAGAGCTTTTCTATTTTTCTTTGTTTAGAGAAGATGCATGCATTGGAAACTTTTCATTTTTTTTTCTAGTTTTGGAACATGATTTTGAAAATTATTTGGAGATGCAAATGATCTATTATAAAAAGGTTTTAGAAAGGATGTGCTTGACGGGGTATGACCCGCTCCTACGTATCCCCATTGTAATGAGGAATCAAAGCTTACGTAGTTCTACTGTGTCTTTTTCTCCCTTTTTTTTAAATAATGCTTATGCATGAATGCCATGTTTTGGATGAACTTGGCGAGGAGCTTTTTCCTCTTTTGCAATGAAATGCAAGATGAATACTTTTTTTCAAAATTGGAACTTTATTTAATGCAAATGACGCAATGATGTAATGATGCAATGATGCAGGATGCAAGATACTTCTTTTTTGGTTTCTGCATAAGGAGGGTATTCACAGGCGGAATGTAGAAAACTTTCACGCTATATGCCACCTCATATAGGTGTTTAAGGGAAAATCATATCTTTTTTTTTTTGAAAATCTTTGAGGGAAAAAATAACTGGACGAAATGCAACAATGCAGCACACAATTTGGGAAGCCCTTGTGACCTAAAAGGGGGTAGAACCTATGATCTAAGGCACTTTAGGGATAATCTTCTCATGTAGCTCTATTCAAACCCTCACAAAGGCCATCAGAGCCACAGTCCCTCTCATGAAAATCCCCGTAAATGCAGCAAACTGCTAGATACGAAGCATCATAAAAGAGCACAACTCTGATTGAAACTTTCGCGAGTAGCCAAACGGACAAAGGTCCTGATGGGCTCCCACTACTCGAATCCACTCTCTTTCTCTAATCATATAGCCTCAAGGTACAAGTGTGTGTGTGTGTGTGTGCGAATGGCATTTCCTTAAAAAAACTACCCCTCCTGCAAATGAAAATCCAGAACAGTCCAGACAATAGAAAGCAATAACATGTCGTCTACCCTAGGGTTCAATACCAATCAAATACAACTAATCTAGGGTGCCGACAACAATGCACTACTTACCTCAAGAAAGCGAGCAAAGAAGAAGGGGACATGACAAGAGAGGGGAAATATGCATGAGGGAACTAAGCATTTAAACAAAGAAGTAACTATCTATTATTTTAAACAAAAGCAAACATAGAAGAAGAATGTATATGGATGCAACATGCTTATGAAAAAGAGGAAGAATAGAGGCAAAGCAAGATGTTCAAATCAATCCCACAAACCAACACACTTAATTAATTAGGCTTGACCCACTTTTGGAAAAAATGTTTTTTAGTCCCCAGTGAAGTCGCCAGCTGTTGCGCCCGAAAAAGTCCCCGAGGGAGAACCTTCCTCGTTCACAACTTTTCCTAAGACAATGAAGCCGCCATCAATATTTATTAAGGAAAATATTAGGAAAGCCTTTTTTGGAAAGCGATTGGTCTTGCGAAACTAGAGAATAGGGTTCGGGAGTCGGTTACGCGCAGGGAAGGTGTTAGCACCCCACACGTCCTCTCTACTGAGAGGGAACCTTTAATTAAATGTGTGGTTTTAGTGTGTTGACTTGAAAATACTTAATTTTGCCTCTCTACTTCTTATTGAAAAATTCTCAATGAAAATCTTCATTTATTATGAAAAAGAAAAGGGGGAAGAATGGGTTTTTAGAAAAAAAACGCTTGACGGGACATGGCCCGCTCCTACGTATCTCCCGGTGCGATGGAGAACTCAAAGCTACGTAGTTCTTCTTTATCCTGAAAAAGGTTTTTGTCTTTTATCTTTTTAATGAGTTTTCGAAATAGGACGAGCATTTAGTGAATGATTAAACTAACCAAGGTTATGGATAATCACTGCTAAGTACTCTTGAAAATGAGAGTCACTACCACCAGTCAGACGAACAAAGGTTCTAATTGACTATTAGTAGCAACCCGTTTTTTATTTGCCTTTGTGAAAGTGGTTTTCGAAAGAGATTGATTGGCACGAATGATCAAACTAACAAAGGTTATGAGTGATCATCGCTTGTTGTTCTTTGGGGAAAAAGACATCGCCACCAATGGCTAGACGAACAAAGGTTCTGATTAACCACTAGCGACGATGGGTTGAAAATGATTTTAGAAAGGAAAAGGTTTTTGTTCTGAAAATGATCTTGGTTTGCGAAAATGATTCTTTTTTGTTACGAAAATAACTCTTTTCTTTTCGTTATGCAAATGCTAAACTTTTTATGGTTGCGCTTGACGAGAATGTGACTCGCTCCTACGTATCCCAAATGGGAATCAAAGCGACGTAGTTCTGGTGAGCCTTAAAAATGAAAGTCTTTTTGCTTTGATGATCAAACTAACAAAGGTTATGGGTGATCATTACTAGAACCCACTTAAGTGCATGTAAAAATCTCTTTTGAAAAATGAAAGCCTTCATGATGACCAAACTAACAATGGTTATGGGTGGCCATCACTGGCACTTGCTATGACTTTTGATGTTTAGGAAAATATCTTTTGAAATTGAAAGCGTTCATGATAATCAAACTAACAAAGGTTATGGGTGATTATCACTAGTAGCTTATACATATGAAAACATCCTTTTTTGAAATTTAGGCTCTTAGGACAACCAAACTAACAAAGGTTATGGGTGATTGTCACTAGTCACCATTTTCATGCTAAACTATTTAGAAAAGAAAGCAATGAATGCAAATCGAATCCTTAGGCAAGCAACAATCTCATTTGAATTCTTGAGCAAGTATTGGCCTAGACTACACTTGTTGGACCACAACACATAAATAGGCAAAGAAGGAACTTGAATTGGGCATTAAGCAAGAATATAAGAGTAGGCAAGATTGAACCTAAATGCACATCTAGTGGAAGATGCTACGCGAGAACCATACTCAAATATTTCTACAAAACGCAAGGGAATCTAAATGCACATCTAGTGGAAGATGCAATGTAAGGAATGAGCCTATCTAAGTATTAATGATTCCACATGAGAGTAGACAAGGAATTGATGGGAACAAATTAATTCAAAAGAGTAGCCTTAAGCATGATCATTGGCAAACCCTAAACAAGTAAGTCATCTTAACAATCAAAACACCAAAGCATGTTGAATCACTTTGGTCAATCCTCAACACTTAAATTAGTGTGCGCAAGTGCACAAGTGTGAATCTTCTTGCCAATCATCAACTTAAACAACATATAAACTAAAAGGGTTGAATCATATAGAACAATCCTCATCACTTTAAGCAAGGTGCACTAGGCACAAGTGAGAATCATATTGCCTATCATCAACTTAAACAACATATAAACTAAAAGGGTTGAATCATATAGAACAATCCTCATCACTTTAAGCAATGTGCATTAGGCACAAGTGAGAATCATATTGCCTATCATCAACTTGAGACAATAAGCAAACATATAAAAACTCTATTTATTCTTCATGACTTGCGAAACCAATACATAGTCAAACCATAAATTTATTCATCAAACTCCCAAAATCAAGCAAGCAAAAGATACTAACAAGACTTAGGAACAATTAATCGCATAACTTAAACACTAAAACCTCAAATCAACATTTATTCTCAAACTCTTTACTTTTTGCGAAATCTATGTGAGAAAAGAAATTTGCAAACCTAAACAAAGTATCTAAGCATGAAAACACTAAAATCAAATATCTACAACATGATTAAACCCCATCAAGCAAAGAGAAACAACAAAATCAAATTAAAGCTAACTTTAATAGGATATGCGAACCAAACAACACATGAAACAACAATTTTATTTCACAACAAATGCAAAAAATCAACACAAAACAACATGACTCAATTTATTCAAGAGTGAGAGGCACCTTAAACACCCCAAGCCTCCCTAAGTGCTTGTCAAGAGTGTTTAAGGCTCCTCTCACCAACAACAAACAACAAATCACATTTTACATATATTTATGAGAGTATGCAAGATGAAGGAAAAGAAGAGTATGAGTTTTGATGCAAAAAGGTTGAAGATGATGCAAAGTTTAAGGGCTTTTACCTCAAATCCAAGCTAGGAAATGCAATGAGATGAAGAAAATATAACACAAATCAACAAGAACCTCCAAGGAACTTCAACTCCAACCCAAGGAAGCTTGATGAAAACCTTCCTTGATGATAATGCTTGAACTTGAATGGAAATTGGAGAAGATATGTGAAAGAGGGATAAGAATGAAGTGAGATAGTGGTGTTTTGGTGAAGAGAAAATCAAAAATGGATGAAGGAGAAGGGTAGGGAGGCCACGGTTTTGGAGAGGGAAAGGGAGAGGTTTTTGGTGTGCTAGGGTGAAAATGAGGCCTCCCTTGTTATTTTGGAGTGTAGGCTTATATATGGGTCTAGGTGAAAATAGGGTTAAGGGTAGAATGGGGATGGAATGTTCTATTTCAAGTAAGGTTTCATTTTCTAATGAAGAGGTGAGTGTGAGAGGATGGTGTCATTTACAAAAAAGGGTATGAGAGTGTGGGAATTCGAAATTGACAAAAATGGGGGGAAAATTGCTTCTCTTTTTTGGTCTTTTGTCTTATTAAGGACACTTTGTACTTTTTTTTTGAATTTTGAATTTTTGGGCATGCAAATGATAGTGCACCTATTGAAAATGTGTCACATATTTTTGGGCACCATAAAAATATCCCTCTAATTATTCATGACAATAAAAGTTGTCATTTAATAATCGGGGAATATTTAATGGTCATTTTTCAGCTTTCTTGTGCAATAAAAATGGGAAAAATGCCTTTTAATTATTTTGAACTAGGATTTTCTTCCAAAAAATTATACAAAAATTACCCTTAGTAGAGTAACATGTATGCCACGTCCTTGACCTGGTCTTGGTCCAAAAATAATTAATTTGCTTTTATCTAAATGCCCAAAAAATGCAAAAATATGCACTATTTTATTTTCTAAAATTCCTGAAAATTAAGAAAAATGTTTTTGGGTGCCAAAAATTAATAATGGCCTTTTTGAAAATAAAAACACGTGCCAAATGACGAGGGCACAGGGCAGCTCACGCAGTTACGACTGACGCGCGCGCATAATTCAAATAAAAATAAAAAAACATGTGAAATAGGGGATGAATACACATAAATGCACAAATCCACTATTTTCCACACATTATGAATTACCTTATTGTTCTATTTTTTCTGAAAAAAAATGTTTTTGACTTGGGCGGACAAAATTGTGGTATGAGAGTTATGTTTTATCTTTTATCGCATGAAATCGAAATTATTTGTTTTATCCACAAATATAATAAACAAGAAATACTAATAATCAAGTAATGTGAAAATAGTTCAAGCATAAACAAAAAATACACAAAACCCCCTAGTCACGCTCCGGTGGTAGCCTATCCAGTAATCGGCTACCACCGGAGCGTGACTAGGGGGCTCCTCCTGGTACTGCTGATACTGCTGCTGCTGATACTGGTGCTGATAATACTCCTGCTCAGCCATAGAATGGCCCTCAGACATAGAATCCTCATAAAGAGGATGCCCCTGCTGGCCCTCCTCATACTCATAGTCCGGGGCCTCCTCCACCTGCTGATACTGCTGCTGTCGCCTATGGCGGGCAGACGCATGCCCCGCAATCCTGTGGCGGGTGCGTGTACTCGGAGCACCTGGCGATGCCCGAGACGAGGACTCCCCTCGATACCTGTTTGACACTGAAAAAACAAATTTTTAAAAAAATAAAAATCAAAGCGGATCTACCTATATCCGATGGGAAATCGGATATAGGTAAATACGATGGGAGAATCGGATTTAGCTAAATCCGACTTACTGTTTGCGCTGTCGCTTGGGGATCGGAAGTACGTAGATCCGATACGTAAGTCCGATGGGAAATCGGATATAACTCTGAAGGGTAAATCCGATAATCTCTAGAAAATTTCTGGTCAAACGGATGCAAGTGAAAAATGGTAAATGTTTTGTAATTTTATCAAAATTTTAAGGGTATTTTGGTATTTTCAAAGAGATGATTGGGGTAGATGAGAGTTGATGGGGGTAAAAAAAAAAACCCTGGGGAAAAAGTCCTTCAAGTGAGGGTAGGACATGGAATGTTTCTTTTGAGCCTTGAGGTTATTGTTTGGAATTACTTTTTGCACCCTCTTTATCTTTTATAAATTTCCCCTTCCATATGACATTTTTTCCCCAAATTATATATTTTCATAAACTCATTTTTGGAAAACAAAACACATTTCATAGTTTTGATTCGAAAAAGTATACTTATGTTAAAATTTGTATTTATTTAACTTTCTCAGTTAAAATTTGAAACACATAATTATATATTTCGGAATTGAATGTACATTTTCTTCTAGAAATTAAGTTCTTAAAGTAAAATTCTTCTTTAGACAAGTTTCATAGATTGGATTGGATGGACTACTAAAAGAGGGGGCAATATTTTCATAAACCAGTTACAAAATAGTCAAATTTAAAAATGAGCCCTTATATAATATTAATGTTTTTTAGGTAACAATAATGTTAATAACATACAACAACAATTAAGACAAAACAGCATATCTCTCCTCTCTCCACTCTCTCCTCTATGTCTCCCCCTCTCTCCCTCCCTCTCCTCTATCTCGCTCTCTCTCCCTCCTCTTACTCTCTTTCCTCTCTCTCCCTCTCTTCTAGCTTGAGCATCACTGTGAGACCACTCTACCCACAAAGGGTTGTAGATACACACTATCATTTCCTATAAAAGCTAGAAAAAGAGTACACCACGAATGTTGTCCCCCAAAATGAGGGACAAGGATATGAATACACTTGAAGAGGATTTAAGGAAAACTAGCCTGACAAGGATATGAATACACTTGAAGAGGACTTAAGGAAAACAAGCCTGACACTACAAATAACACAAAGGGGGGGAGGGAGGGAGGGGGAGAGAGAGAGAGAGAGGGAGGGAGGGAGATATATATATATATATATATATATATAGAGAGAGAGAGAGAGAGAGAGAGAGGCCTAAGAACCCGTAAAAAACAAAGAACTTGAAAGAAAAGAAAAAAAACTATGATGTTGTCACAATTCAAATTAAGACAACTATTCCTATCCCATTCCAGATGGTTGAAAACATTCCCATATACCAATTAGATGTACAACAACAAGCCACACATTGTACCTGATCTTAAGTGCGACCATTCATGCTGCAAACTTCCTTACAACTAGTAGATCCTACAATCAGTAACACCTTTGATGGCAAGGCTCGCCATCCATATGATCTCCTCACCACTGCATGTGTGACTTCTATTTAGCTCTGAAGCACGGACACCTCTTCCGAATGCCGTGTCCGGGTGTCCGACACGTATCGTGTCGGACACCGACACCGACACCGACTCTTCAATTACTTGTATTTTTCAAAAAAAATTAAAATAAAACCGGTGTCTAGGTGTCCGTGTCCGTGTCGTGTCCGGTGTCCGTGTCTGTGTCGGTGCTTCATAGCTATTTAGTGCTACACCTGTGTTAAGTACAGCTGCATTGTCAGAGTGCCATACACGGATACCTACAAAAGAGATGACAACAAGACACCAAACAAACAAGAAAAAGCAAGACGAAGGGCAAAGTTCACCCTTGGCAAAAGGCTTCAGGGCAAGAAGACTATGATCAGGGCAAGAAGACTATGATGTGAGTAGAGCTGTCAATTTGGGCCCGGCCCAGTGGGCCGGCCCAGTGGCCTGATTTTTTGGTTGGGCCAGGGCTCTAAAAATTGAGGCCCAAAATCAACGGTATGTTTTTTGGCCCGGACCAATGATATATAACTGGGTCGGACCGAGTTAGCCAGTGGGCTTCGGGCTGGACTGTTTCTTTTTTGTTTTGTTTTTAATTTTTTTCTTTCACATATTAAAAAAGTAAAGCACGGTTTCATTTCACATATCATGTAAAAAAGTTTGACAAAAAAAATTAATTAATAAGTAAACAAAAAACACCACTAGTCTACTAAGTCTCTAACTCTGTAGGGTTCCATTCCACATTTCCACTTCCAAACCTAAATTAGAAACCCTATTCTCTCACTCTCATCTCAGCGGCCTCTCACTCTCATCTCAGCGGCGCGGCAAGAGCAACGTTCACCACTTCACCTATTCTCTCACTCTCATCTCAGCGGAGCAACTCTTTGATCTTTCAGGTAAAAATCGGGACTGCTCATTACAGTTCTAATCTCTTTCATCTTCCCTGAATTTAAGCGTCAAGAATTTTCTTTTGATTAGCTTAAGGAATGAGCAAAGAGTATTTGGAACCAAACTTTTTTTTTCTTTGAAATAGAACCCGAAGGATTTCATATACGGCGGATCTTAAGTACTACAGTTTTGCTCATTACTTTTTTTTGTGGCGAATCTTAAGGATGTTTGTTATAATATATTTTTGTGGTTAAGTTTCACTTTTTTTTTGTTACAGCTTATTATAATATATTGATATTGATATAAATATTTTTTGATGAAAAAAAATTCATCTGATGCATCGATAGTGATTTTTTTTACTCTGATTTTGTTATTTATGTCTTGTTCTGAGAAGTTTAACATTTTTGTAGTTATGAATCTTGAACCCATTGCTGAGGTTATGGGCGGGCTTGGGCCGTAAATTTTGCAGCCCATCAGAATATTGGGCGGGCTTGGGCCGTAAATTTTGCAGCCCATCAGAATATTGGGCTGGCCCGACCCTGCCCGTATACACTGTTTAACCCGATGGGCCGGCCCGGCCCGAGCCCAGTCCATTGACAGCTCTAGATGTGAGCAAGCAGACAGTACTCTTAGATAGACGAAGAGGGCAATCACGTATCAAGGGGCCAAAAAAAGTTTTGTATGTGAATCCGGAATAAATCCTTGTGAATCAGAAATTTATTTGTCTCTGTAGTTATATTTATTAGCTTTTTTAATTTAGGCTAGACAAATTAGGAATTGATTTGATCTTCATTAATTATAATTATTAGTTGTAATTAATTATAAATTTGTAATCCTTATTTATAGAAGCAATAACAAAAAATGGCATCAAGTAATAACAAAAAATGGTATCAGAGCGAAAACCTTTAATACTTGTTTGAAATTGAGTTTTCAACACGTCACAAATTTCTTAAACAGGGAAAACACTTCAGATTTAGATTTTAAGAAAATAGATACAAGTAAAATGACTATTATCATCGATAAATGTGACAAAATATTTATAAAGAGCATCAGAAGCTACAACTAGTGATATTCCCCAAACATCACTATGAATCATCTCAAAACAAGTGGAAGCACGATGAGCACCAAACGGAAAATAAAGTGTTTTACTTTTAGTTAATTTGCAAACAGACGATGAAATAGAGGCACTAGAATCAACAAGTTTACTACCCAACAAACTAGCCTTAAATAAGTGAGACAAAACAATAGAGTTTGGATGACCCAGTTTCCTATACCAATCCTAACATAAATTCAATACATAGTACAAGAAAGAGATAAATGACTAGAAATAAACTGGAGGGAAAACATTCTTCCCACTTTAGGCCCATTCGCGATCACCTTCCCCGACACCTGCTCCTGCACAAGACAACCAGCCCGGGTAAGATTAAAATTTCAACCGTCAATCACTAATTGACCAACAGACAATAAATTGAAAACAAGCCCAGGTGCTACAAGCACATTTTGAAACTTAGAGTTGATGTCGTCAACATTTGTTATAGGAAGGTACTGCCATCAGCAATTTGAATTTTCTGATACTAGTATAGGAATGTAAATTGGGCAAGTCTACCGAGGAACCTGTCATATGATTCGATGCACCAAAGTCAAGTAATCATGGACGATAAAGGAGAGAAGACTTACCAGTAATGCTCAAGACTGAAAAAGCATAAAGTACCATTTGTTGAATCAATCCATGTTGTAGAGTACCACCATCAGATGCACCAGTGGTGGAAGAATTGGCAGCGGTGCTAGTAGTGGCATGAAGTGCCCGCACCTTACGCTGTGTTGGTCGTGGAGGACGTGTGGGGTAGTCAGAGATGAGATGACCCTACTATTTACAGTAATTGCAAACCTTTTTCGTGTAAGTATGAGCAACATGTCCAAACTATCTACAAGAAAAACATTGGACCTCTCACATATCACGGCCTTTGCCTTTACTCTGAGCAGCATGTGCAACCGTCACAGGTTCAGAAGGGGCAATGTCATGAGACATGGATCCTTGAGTAAGGAGATGTTGTTCTTCCCTGAGCAGTTCACCCACACATGTATCCAAAGAAGGAACAAGATTCCTATTCAGCAAAGCACCTTGAACAACCTCAAATTCTGGAGGAAGCTTCATGAGAAATCGATCTCGCTTACTCGTGTTGTGGACATCTTGGACTGCCGAGATTGAGGGTTTGCGGACAGCGGCATATATAATGGTAGAGTGATTTGTCCACATATTCAAAAAACCAGAATAATATTCTTGAATGGAAAAATTACCTTGTTTGTAATTGGCGATCTCGAGCTCCAACAGAACGTGCTTTGATGTATTGTCCTGGTTGTAAATACGCTTTAAATATTCCCACATTTCCAAAGCAGTTGAAAAAGAACGCAAATTATTGATCAACTGAGGATCAATAGTGCTCAAAATCCAAGAAATAATTTGAGCATATTTGACTTTCCATGCTTCTAAGGAAGTTTTATCGTCCGATGCCTTAGAAATCCCATCAAGGTGACTCTATAATCCTTTTTTTACGTATATTGTAAATTGAAATTCCCAAGCAACATAATCTTACCGGTGAAAAGAACATAAAAATTGTCCCGATCTTTTTATGAGGCGATGAAGTCGCAACCAAGAAATATCAAAGGCAAAAAAAATAATTCTTGCCAAGGAAGAAAAAGCACGCAGTCACCAGCAAAGTCACAAACCAAGAACCAAATAACCCACAAACAAACAAATCACAACAAAATTACACAAATAACCCTCAAAACTTACAACCCAGGAAGCGCGGCCAAGAAAACATGAGCAAAAACGCAAGCCAGATATCGCAACCAAGAAACAAGAGTAATGCTATTTAGCCAAAGTTTTTTAGCCAAAAATAGACAAAAACCAAATTACAACATCAATTAACCAAGATTTTTAAGCCACTAACCAACTTACTTTTTCACAGTTTTCTAGGCCATTGACTAAAAACTGTGAAAAAGTAGGTTGGTTAGTGGCTTAAAAAACTTGGTTAATTGATGTTGTAATGTGGTTTTTGTCTATTTTTGGCTGAAATTTTTTGGCTAAATAGCATTACTCAAGAAACAATGACCAAGAACCAGAAATCGTGACCACAAATCGAGGACCATACCAAAATCGCGAAAACCCGGCCAAATAATAAATCTACACGATGAGGACTGGAAACCGTAAACCAAGATAACGCAAACCAAGGAACCAGAACTAGTCATGACCAAGAGAACCTTCAGTGAAGGAATGGCGAGCCAAGAAACAGATACCAAAACGAAGTATGTAGGGGGAACATGGACAAAAAGGCGTAACAAAACGCAAAAGTGAAACTCACGAGCAGGTGCGGCCAACAAGAGAAACCCACAATGAACCAGAAGTAACGAAGGCCAAGAGCAACAAAGGGAGAGTTGCTGAGACAATTACAAGTCAGATCAACCTCTACTGATACAATGTCAGGAAATTTGGCTCGATGCTTTCTTCTTTGTTATTGCTTCTATAAATTCTATAAATAAGGATTACAAATTTATAGGTAATTACAACTAATAATTTAAAGGTACCTCTCAACAAGGCTTATTCTTTCCTAGCGGGACAACTCCTAAGCTGATTGGGTCGGGTGTCTTGACAATCGGTTCTCTGACACTAGTTGGTGCATGTTTTTTGGTTCTTCGTTAATCTCATGGAAAAGTAAGAAGCAAACAATAGTTTCTAAATCCTCAACTAAATCAGAGTATTGTGCTATGTCTACTGCATGCTCGGAAATAATTTGGCTTCGTGGTCTTTTGGCTGAACTTGGATATCCTCAAACCGAGCTAATATCTCTCTATGCTGACAATACAAGTGCCATTCAGATTGTTGCAAATCTGGTTTTCCATGAGCGTACTAAGCATATTGAAGTCGATTGCCATGTTATTCATGGAGCCTGTGATAATCATGTTATATCCATCTCTCATATCATTACTCAATTTCAAATTGTAGATATTTTGACCAAGTCGTTCCTTATCCGCGCCATTAGTTTCTTATTAGCAAATTGATGCTCCTTGATGACCCCTATCAATTTGAGGGGGGTGTGAATGAGGGATAAATCCTTGTGAGTCAGGAATTTATTTGTCTCTGTAATTATATTTATTAGCTTTCCTAATTTAGGCTAGACAAATCAAGAATTGATTTGATCTCCACTAAATATAATTATTAGTTGTAATTACCTATAAATTTGTAATCCTTATTTATAGAATCAATAGCAAAGTAGAAAGGCATCAATCCAAATTTCGTGACATTGAACCACCGAATAAGAAGTCACACCAGCCTCGAGCAAGAAGGGGTGCTATGGGAGTACCTCACAACTCCCTCCTAAAGGCTACCATAAAGAGAGTGGCAGGCGCGTTGAGTGGCAGGCGCGTTCCTTCGGTTACTACTACCTCACACTCACGCTCGGGCCAATCCACCTAATGACCGACCATTGAAGAGTCCTTGGCCAAGCTATCTGCAATATGATTTGACTTTCTAGATCTATGTATGAACGTGTCATGGTCCAAAGGAGGTTATTTTTGACCATTATTAAAATTATTACTAAATAAATACATTATATCTTTGTAATTGAAGGGGTCTTAGATTTCAAAATAGAATGCAGAAAACCATCGTAAACGGGGTCTTAGATTTCACACAAGAAAAAAAAAAGCCGTCAAAAAACACATCAGAGATTTCCAACGAATATTTGGCTTTTCAGCCCAAAATTTCGTCATTATAAATGTCTTTTTTTGTAGTGCATGTGAATGGGATAAAAATATTCATGTAGATAGGACTTTGGCACATCCTAATGCAATATTTACTCTTGTTGACCAATTCACAATAGGCATGCCCTCACCTGCGATCAAATGCACAAATTGTTGGTACCACTCATGGTTTTATGAGTGTCAATCTATTACTATTATTACCTGCAATTGAATGACAAGCATAATAGTAGGTCAAAATCAGAATCGTGTGTCTATATATATATATATATATATAATACGTACCATGAAGGTGGTGTTGTAAGGTATTATTAGAAATGAATTCATAAACCATTTATTCTTTCCTGTTTCAAAACGTAGTAACCAACGAGGCTGATAAAATGGCGAAGGTGAGCACAACTGATGATCTCAGTCAGTCTCATTCTTGAGCTCACAGTCTCTTTGGTTGCTATTCTCTTCTAATTTTTTGATTACAACTTCATTGCCGCTAGACAATACTCCTTTGTAAACGTACCCGAATCCGCCCTCTCCTAGAATATTCTCATCCGCAAAGTAGAGAAACGGTCGGATCTCACGGTAGGACTTTCCATTAACGAATCTATCTCACCACTAGATCCGTTAATGAACACCAGTATCGTGAGATACAACCACTTCTACGCTTAAATTTGCAGATGAAAACATCTTAGGGAAGGGCGAATTCGTCAAATGCATCCGGCGGTGAAATACTAGGTAGTTCTTTTCGGTTATCTGTATTTGGAAAATCAAGTGCTGATTTTTCATTATCTGAGATGATGAAGAAGGTTGAAAAAGAAAAAGAAATCTCACACAAAGCACACAATAAACACAAAAATGTTCTTGGGATTCCCATAATGGTTGGTATCCTACAAAGAACCTTTATACTTCGCCACTTTATAAAGACTGTGTCGGTAAACAATTCAATGTATGTTTTGAGGCTCTGCATGTTTTGAGGCTCACACAACTTGGTCAATTCAACCCACAATATGTTCCTTAATTTTTTAGGGCCCGTCAAATGGAAGTTGCTATATATATATATATATATATATATATATATATATATATATATATATATATATATATATATATATATATATAATAACTTTAAGAAATTTCTTTTGGTCAATTCGATAACTTTGTGTTCTTCCTTTTGAAATCTTCTACTGATTCTGCCACAAATTTAGCAACATGTGTGGCTCTATGAACAAGTCACTAATCAATACCCACTCAAAATGAGTGATTAAAGCTAACTCTACAAAAGTTAAGTAGCACAAAATTTCGAGGAAACGAATTTAGGGGCACTCTTAATTAGAGTTACACAACTGGAGATTTGCAAAATTAAGGTTTTATGAAATTAGGGTATTCAGATTTTGGTGATTTCAAATCTACGAGTTTTCAAAAATTTGGGTTTCTAAAATCAGAGTTCTTCAAATAAACAGTAACACCCTTGAAAAACATAATGAAGCACAGTTGCTACTCACAAGTCGGCATTGTCTTCAAGCTTGCGTTGTTTTATTCTTTTAGTTGTCACCAGATTAACTATTGTCTTCAAGCTTGCGTTGTTTTATTCTTTTATTACAACATTATGTTGTAATAAAACACAATAATAATTTAACATTTTTTAATTTTTAAAAAGTTAATATAATATAATATTTATTTATTAAACATGATTATTTAATAGTATATGATGTGGATCTAGGTGGCACCCACGTACAGGTTTTGGGTGACTGGACAGAACCGAGAGTGACAATTCATCATTTCATAGACTCGATAGAGATGTGTAGTGGTGATGGAAAATAAATAGGTGAAAGAGAGAATCCAAACACCTAAAATTCGTCAAAAAGATGGAGGGACGAAAATCGAGACTTGTGAATTTTGGAGAGACGAGAAACATATTTATCCAATGAATTTTTATCACAAAATAAAGGAAACCTTAGGGTTTAGGGTAATATAAAATACAGTATCCACCATAACTGATAACAGAATTATATCAAGCAAATCACTCGGGTCTTGAAAAGCTCTGCTCATTTGCAATACTTATTGAACCACGCTGCAATGCTGAGGAAGCTTTCAAAGTCGGATTGTGGTCTGTATACAAGTTAAACGAAACTATATTATCAATTACAATTCGAATTAGATAGAACGGAAGAGAGATGTTTACGAAAGATTTTATTTACCTTTCAATTCCATGAACATCATCAGGAAACACAATTACTTTAACAGGTACTCCTTTCTCCTTTAAAGCCCGAGCATACTACAGATTTAAACAATATGGTTTTCTCTATCACATTCACACAGTTCTAGTTTAGAAGGCAATGAAGCTCACAAATTGAGCAGAGTAAAAATCTTACTTGTAGTCCTGTCGAAATTGGAACACGGAGATCTTTGGCACCTAACAGAAAAATTGTTGGTGTTTTTACCTGCAGACATAGAAATGTAAATCAACAAGCCAGAATTTAACAAGCAAAAAAAGCTTGAAACAATATTTAAAAACAAGAGTGCCACTAGAAAAATAAGGAGAACGCATTTTCAGAAAGATTGAAAACGTTTTTTGCCCTATTCAATTTTTTTGAAAATAACCGATTTAATTTCCCTGGTGTTTCATTATTTTAATGGAGATGAGTGAGAAAATAAGTAGAAATGAAAACATGAAACAAGTGATGAGGGGTAAATGTGCCCTGAAATAGTTAATGCAGATAGCTCAAAATATTAAAATTGCAGGCTTGTATGGAATAGGGATTATTGCCAAAAGTACTTGCAATAGTTAATTTCTAGTCATTTTGAGTGTGCTTAAAATGCCAAGCAATATTAATACAGTTTAATATATTTCAAAAGCTTATTTTGGAGTACAGACCTTTGAGAGGTGTGAAATAGGAGATTTGTTATAAAATGTAGTCAAATCCTCCGCTGATGGTGATTCAGTAAACCTATCCCAGCCAGTTGTTCCATAGGTCTCCACAAAGCACCAATCAGGGATATCAGTTGTACCAACCATCAATGCAATGTTACAAACTGGATTTCTAGCTGCTGCTGCAACAAACTTCTCTGGTGCCTACAGCAATCAAAAAGATATTATAAAACTACAAAACCCACAATAATATTGTGAAAGATAGAAAGTCCAGGCTCTCAGTGGACAAACTCACACTGCTATTAAATACAAATTTGATACTCCAATCATTTTTATATTATCGAAATACTTAGAGCAATCTTGTGTCAACCGTGTGATCTCCTAGATACATGGAAGCAACTCTAATTGTAATGTCAAGGCTCCCCTACATATATCTAATTGCTTAAATTCTTGTCTACCATTGATAAGCAACGTTCAAAGCCGTTAGTTAATCAAGTTCGAAGTTTCATCTACTGTTCCAATACGGTTAATAGTCTATTTGATGTAACTCAGTAACGGTTCAGTAAAATTGCAAAGCATCAACCCCAGTTTCATGAAAAGGATCAAACAAATCTAGAGACACCAATAAATTTTTAGATTCAAACCCGGGGGATCTGAAACTGATTCTCTCAATCAAATACAAGCCCAAAGAAAAAAGAACCTAATGACCACAAGAAAAGAAATGGGAGAGACAACAACAATATCTTTTTGTTATTGTTGAGTTATTGATGCTGTTGTTGTAATAAAATCAATCAACTTAGAAAAATGTCTGCCAAATAAAACAAGTTATGCAGCCCTCGACATAATCTACTAATTTCATGACAGTCCAATCTAAAGAGTTAAGTGCAAAGTCCTTTTGAAGTTATCGTAACAATAAATTCAAGGTTCAAACATCACAAACAAGAGTCACAACTTGCAAAAATGCTGAGATAAAAAAATTCTTTAAAAAATAAATCATAATTTCAAAGTTGTAGTATGAGGACTCATTGCACCTGGCCAATCAAGTGGGTTGTCAGAAAGCCACCATGTGAGCCACCAAGCAACGCAATCTTTGATGGATTAGCAAGTCCCAAATTTATGACATGATCAATAGCAGTAAGTACATCATTGACATCCTGCATATGACAAACTAAGATCAAGATCTATCCTCATAAAAAAAGATAATAACATGATAATAGTTTGGAACTTTCTTATGAAAGAAAACTGATGTAGATAAAGAACACATCAACCTGAAAATATAGAAATCAGAAAGAATAAAAAACCACCAGGTACCTGAGATCCAGCTTTCCCCGGAAGAGATTGTAAGGCTTCCTCCCCAAATCCCAATGAACCTCTGAAATATTATCTTGTAAGAAACTTGTAGAAGCACTACTCCTAGACATTTCTTAAACTATAGTGGGATGGGATATCAAAGAGGATTCATGCATTGTGGGGTCATGACTCATACTGGCTATCACATAAAGGTGCTGACAATACCATTCTTTCCTAGATAAAGACATTTAGTATGTTATGGTATAACAATTTGTTAGAATGTTAGGTAGTCTTATTGCTTGTCTGCTTGGGCTTGCACTAGTAGTACTAGTACTTGATCTTTATTAGTGCAAATTTGGATAATAGGTTAGGAGTGTTGAATCACACCATATCAATGTAATCTTACTATTTAGAGAACAGTTCCCATCTCTTATCCTCTTTTACTACCATAAACCTATAATATTAACCATATTCTTGGGGAAATATGAAGCTTGAAAGCTTTATGCAATAACTAACGATCTAGTGCAAAGAAAAACAAATGCTGTTGAATAGGTAATGCCTTTGAGAAGAAAGGGGATAATTGAACATTATTTTTTAAAGACTGAAAGACAATTATCCAAAGCCCAAACACCTAACATCCGATTCATTATTTACATGTCCCCTTTAACAATCAGATACTACTCTACGCTTACCATAAAACTTAACTTCAACGTTGGAAGGAGACCCCCAAAGGTAACATTTTGAGGCTCTAATATAAACTAATAAAGGCTTCAATTTCTTAATGTATCTTTTAAGTCATAAGAACAAGAACTAGAGAATGTCATGCCTTGAGTTGTGCATTTTAACAGATTAAATTTTTATATTATAAAATAACTTTCCTATATCAAAACCATCAATGGAAGCTGGATGACTTTACTACATAATACCAAAACCCGACTATCAAATTGGATCTCGTAAGTCTTACAAGTAGCATCTAGAGACAGAACTCTACAGCTGTCCCACATTATGGTTAAGGGTTTTCAAAGACTTCAAAGAATAAGATCAAAATAATTAAGCTTTGAACTGCATTGTTGACACATGAAAAGTACAAGTTTCCTTTGAAAAACATACAGCATACCAAGCAACATATTAACATTGATATGGATAATCTATACAAAAATATTGATTGAGCAGCATAAAATCAAATGAAAAAAAAATACAAAAATCATTCAAATCTTCATTACAAAACAGTACAAAAAGAACTAATTAACCGAATCCTTATACAACATACCAAGCAAATTAACCAACACACAATATAATGTTTTATTAAAACATACTTCTTGAACAACTAATTCATAAACTAGAATGAGTAGAAATTAAGAAATGGTACAGGGCTTTGCATTTTCTTTGAATTTAATTCTATGAATGTATGTATCCATCCCATACTCACACCGGTACCCGTAAATATTAGCACCCATACACATTTAGCGGATAAATACCCATCTACCACGGTTAAATTTTGCAAGTAACCCGTTAGTCCATTATACATTGGCATTGCCGTCTAAGTGTCCTACTTCTCTCTCTGCTGTCAATTCATTGCCATCCGTATTGTCAAGGGTCCATCTCAAGTCCAAACTCCCTCTAAAGTCAGGTCTTTTATTTGGTCTGTAGTGCTTAATAGCATCAACGGCAATTACTAATGAATAATTATTACTAATGAACACTGATGGATTGCAAGCTTATAGGCCATATAAGGCTATTTCCTTTGACGTGTATGTTATATTATATATAGTTCAAGCTCTGAACCACTAAAAATCTCCTAGCACTGATCTGCATCAGTATCAGTATGAGAATAAGAACAGGAAAATGATGCAACACATCAAACTTAAGATGAATTTATAAAGTTCAGACCTTACTTACCTGTAGTTTACGATCAACAAGCTATATCCAAGTGAAGAAAGAAAAGCCAATGACTTTGAAAAGCTCGACAATGAGACAGAATGTGGTCCCCCATGAAGGACCACAATTAGTGGATCACATGTGTCACTTTTCTTAGTTTTTGAGGACACAAATATAGCTTCATAAGGTTTACAAGAACCTGAAATTGAAGTTGAGATAAGAAAACAAAATGAACATTCATGTTTCAAGAAAGTAAAGTATAAAATATAACCTTACATTGTACAATCAAAAAGCAAACAGATACGATGTTTTTTAATGCTTTCATCAGTATTTAATGTTTTGGTAAATAACTCAACTCAGCTGCTAACTTTATAGAATTAAGTATGAACAAGATCATCTAACTTCAATTTTTTAGTGTTTTCTGCCTAATGATTCGTTTTTTTCTAAATTTCCATTTCAGTGCCTTGATACAGGTGATTCTTTTATTTAATAAAGCTTATTTTTATCATCTTCATGCAACATACTTTTCTTTTTTCCTTTACTCCCTCGATGAAGGGAAGTAGGAGCTAAGAAGGGACAACAGAATGAATAAAATATCTTATATGTCACACTACAGATACCATCCATGCCCCACATAATGCCATTAGTTGTACAATTTTGATTTCGATTATACTCCCTTGCATCTCATAATTAGGATAGATCCTATAGAGTCATATAAGGTGTACTGGTTCTGTAAGTAAGAATTAAGTGGAATACAATTTATCAATTACTCTGCCTTTCAACTGTAAGCCATACCTTTAGTTGGGTTTTCAGAAGCATCCTTGACTGAGATCTTCATTACACTAAACGTAAGAGAGGACAACAAAGTTCTTACCTGTAGCCAAATTCCAATGATGCACATTTAGCATATAGGATTATTTTTATTTGCAAAAAAAAAAGATACAAATAATCCCAAGGTACAAACCAAAACCTTGTCAGAGCATTTATAAATGGGATTTGATACATCTGACCAACTCCATTCATTATTATCAGTCTCCTTCTCAATAAAGGTTCCATACTTGACTTGAGGAACATCTACTGGACTGCTAGAAACTGCATAAAGTCGAACCGGTTAGAATAAAGTAACACGTCTTACTCCAATGCTACAGGTAAAAGATGGGATGTGCATCAATGTTACCCGCAAAAATATTGTTCCCATGCAACGTAAGGAGGCTCCATGAGAAGTTTGAGTCAGCAGGGGTGATCCGAAGTATTTGTCCGCTATATTTGATGAAAACGTACAGTTTAGTCATGAGGATTTGCATAATGGTTTACACCAACATAACAAAAAGCATCTGATAAAGTTCCTTACCTCAACACATTGACAGAGAGTAAAACTTGACTGCTGTGCCAAACAGAGGGTATAATCAAAGTGTGGCCATCAGAAAGCCATGGATTACTAAGGATACTTGAACAGTAAAGGCCAGGGAAGCTTCCATCGTCAGCACACAGAACTACTGGTATCTTAGAAAAAAAATGCAAAAAGTCAAAATAATTTACAGCAATTTTATTGCGAAGTTTTGAAAAAATAGCACTCGTCATGTAGCGAAAAAAAACAAAATGAAAACTACCATGCTCTTTTATAGCTGATATGGATTTTGAAAGATATATTATCATAAATGAGTTCAGTTCGAGATGTCGGGTCTTGATCTTGAAGCTACTTCAGCCATATGACAAGTTGAAAAAGCATCTTTCAAAGCTAACTAGTATTTCAGTTATAAACCTTTGCTAACAGCTACCATTCCTCGAGGCCAGTACAAACAGCCTCATGGAATCGATATTACATGAGACCAAGTAATGTGCACATCCAATTCAATATCTTCTATGCAAATTGAAACCAGGATTCAGAAACAAGAACATGACAAGAAAATAAAGATATTGCTTTGAATATGCTATCCACGGAGCATTCTCTGGAAAAAAAATTGTTCTTTTAGCGAAGATACTGAAACCAATATTAAAAACTGTGATGTAGATTGAATGTAGATTTCCAACAAGACCAAACCTTCATTCAATCATAATAGAAAAAGCTTTACCATTTCAATTACAAACAAGGCATGTTCTAAAAACAAAATAAACACGAGCAAAACATAAACATATAGAACAAACCACAGTCAACAATTTACATTTTCCAGATAATATGTTAAGAATGTTGTATCGAAGAAGCTCATTCTAAGCCCTAATTAATATTTAATACGAGCAAACAAAAAAAAAAACAATAGATCATAAAGCTTCATGGAATAGTTCAGTTAAAGTTAAGCTGGCTGTAAAAAAAGCTTACCACATCATGAACTTTTGTAGATTGGTAGGATTTCATGTCCTCAGGCCAATCAATTCTATGAAGAGAATTTGTAGCAGAATGGGCTCCAGAGTCAACTGAAGTTCTTGCAGATAAAAATATAAGAAACTTCCCATCTGGACTGGTAGAAAATTCATGTATTAGAACCAAAAATGCAGAAATATATATTACCAATAACTTGTTGCTTTAATTAAAAGGATAAACCAGTTCATGGAATGAAAACTGATAACGTCTTTAGCCTTTAGGTAAATTTCTGAAAAGGTTTGGGAATATTTCAGATAGTTTTTCTTCAGCACATGTTCTCAGGAAAAACTGCAAAGGGGGGACTTGTGTTTGTGATGTTTTCATGGAATAGTGGTCCCACGATATTTTTCATATTCTTCAAAATCTTTGCACAATAGTCTATAATGTCTTCTTAAAAAGACAATTTAAAAAATAACTTGTTAAAATGAAACTCCTGTTTTAAATTAAGTCCTTCATTCTACTTTGGCCACCATACAGATCACCCCCAACACTGAATGCCTGGTTCTGCTCTCTGAATCTGGAAATTGGTGTCAACCTTTACCTTCATTGTTAGCCAACTTTCTTACCATCTCATCAACCTATACATACTTCCTTGCATACCAAAAGTGGCCAACTATAGAAAATTCAAAGTAATTTGTTTTTTGCTCCAACATATAAAACAAACAGAGCTAAAATGATCCTGACTCTGATGTGCGTTGGGAGAGAGTAACAGCCTACCTGAACCGTGGAAAGAAAGCACTACTTATTGTTTGAGTTAGGTGAAGCGCCTGAGCATCTTTAGTTGAGCTGCATCACCACGCCTTTATAATTCAGCTCAGCTTAACCAGACTTAACAAAACAAAATCACTTCCCAAAAGAAATTAAATGAAGTGACATACTGAATCTCAGTTTCATTAGTTTTTGAATCGTGTGGTGCTTTAACAGTGTATAATGCACATGGCCTGTTATAGCAGTACTTAATACCAAGTTTCCTTGTCTGAAACGACCATCCAACAAAAACCAAATATTGCGTGGAGTCTTCATTTGATGGAGCCCACACAACTTGGCCAACACTCAAAGATTTGTCAATTCCTGTGATGGCTTGTACCTCTCCACTGTAAAATCAATACCGTAATTAGGATTTCTTATTCATAAATATACCCTTTATTACTTGATAATGAATACACGTTACACAAAACCTAGTGATATTTATGACAAAAAGCGCAGGCTGCCTCTTTCCCGCATATGTTTCTCCCCAGTCCTCCTCCCAGTCCCCTTGACCTTTCCAGCTACCACAATCCTTGTCTTCAGATTCACTTTTCTTGTAACCCAGATCAGTGAATGTGGGCTTTGCTGGGGAAGGCTCTTCAGCAACATATGCTATATGAGTCTCTTCCGAGTTCCAAGAGATTCCTTCAAACCTACAATATCACAGAATAAGAAACCAGCTTTAGAACATTAATGCATGGCATGAGTGTTGAATACCTGTTACCTTAGTAGTATTACTAGTACCACTTACAAATGGTAAAAGTAAAACACTTGAAAAAATAAAACAGCCAACAGTATACCAGAAATATTAGCAGATTGACATACATAAAAGAAATAACAGCTAGAAAGCAAGAAAACAACACAAGACACTTACAATACAAAAGGTATAACACATCAAAAAAATTCCAACCAACAGTATACCAGAAACATTAGGAGATTAAAATACAAAAAAGAAAGGAATAAGTGTAACATTTAGAAAGCATGCAAACATCACAAGACACTTACGCCAAGAAACATGTCACATGGGGACACTGCTAATTTTAAAATTTAAAGGACACAGCCACACAGGGCATGAAATGGCTGTAGTACAGCACATAAAATTAGTATAAAATCAATAATAAGATGAAAATCTTAGATCGAAAGAACATTGTAAAAAGAGTTTAATTAGTATGCACTGTCGGTGTAAAGATTTTTTTACACTATCAACCAATAAGAACTCATGGAATGTGTGATATACAAGATGACGACGATACAAGTCAATCGTTTTTATGATGTGTCAATTTTGATTGATTGCTAGTGTAAAACATCCTTACACAGTCGGTACATACAAATTAAATTCATGTAAAAATTAGCATGATTTATTGTAAAAATAATGAAAAGTTTTAATAACTGATCGCGTAAAAAGGATATACACAAACATCCAAACATATCTCACCATCTTGCAGAGTCACAATACTGATTCTTAGGCATGTTCTACAGTGCACAAATGGGCACTCCCACTGTACACAAGTACCTACAAATCGTCCAAAACTCCAATGACGACCAACATCATCTCTTAAAAGCAGAAACTCACAGTCCTCCTCTTCCTCCGTCTCCTCAAGATTGAGACAATGACTTGATCATTGCCAGTTAGACTAAAACAAGCCAAAACGAGTATGAGTTCTCCAAAACTCAATCCATAAATGTTTTAGCTTATTTTTGTCAAACTGGCACCAACCAAGTCATCGTCTCAACTGTGAAAGATGGTGAGTTTTTGCCTCTGAGGTATGACGGCGTCGTCGTTGGAGTTTTGAGTTATTTTTAAGTACTTGTGCAAGGCGGATATACCTATTTTACTTGTGCTCCACAGAATCTTAATACATGTTTATACTACAACAAGATGGTGAAATTATTTAGTTATTAAGTTAAACTAAATTCATAATAAAATGCTACTATTTATTTAATTATTGTAACGATAATCACATTGTTAAGTATGTGAAAGTTTAACAAAAATAACAGCAGTAAATTAAAGGCTAAATTAAATTGCACTTTTGGTCCTTTATCTTTGACTTAAGTTTCATTTTGATCCTTTATCCTTTTATTTTCTAATTTTGGTCATTTATCTTTCATTTCTATGTCAGTTTAGTCCTTTATCTTTTTTTTTTCTCACTTTGGTCATTTATCTTTCATTTTTGTTTCGGTTTGGTCCTCTTAAACAAAAATACAGAAAAATGAAGAACACTATGAATGTGCTCGAGAACACTTTGATTTCTTGTTTCTTGAATAACTTATGCAATACGCGACCAAATTGAATGAAACCGGACTCTAACTTGAATAAAATTTAGCAAGGTATTCAATGAAATCAAAATTAAGTTCAGAAAAGTGCTTATGCGCAATTAAGTCAAAGATAAAGGACCAAAAGTGCAATTTAGCCTAAATTAAAATTTATGTGACCCAAGTATGACTGTTATATCGAAGTTTGGGTGTTTCCTTGAACAAGAGTGACATGTGAGGATAACTTACCATCCATCAGTGTATACTGAACCGTGCTTCGATTGGGGGATAAGAAATTCCCTTTCAAGATAAGAGGAGCTCCAGATTTCAAAACGTGAAGGACCTTCACTCTCAGGATTTCGAACAACCAAAAGTTTAGAACCCGAAGGCGAAGGAACCATTACAGAGACTCCAGAAACCTCAACAGGAAACGGAGCCCACTGAAACGTAACGGAACCATCACTCCGTTTGGAAACAGTAGACGACAAAATGAACTTCCGTCTCTTATTAGCCAAAAGATTCGGTTGACTCACAGAAAACATCAATCCATTTTCCTGTGAATCTGACGCCGCAAAAAAAAACAATACTAATTAACTGAGCAAATTACTTGAAGAAGAATCAGAATCGGAATTGAAAATTGAGAGTTGAATTACCAGTGTTGGATTTGAAAATCCATGCCTTGTCGATGGAGTTGATGGAGTTGAATTGTTGAAGTAAGTTAGAGTGAAGTGAATATTCTTTCTCTGTCGCTTCGTCTAATCCTAATGGAAATTCTTTATCTTGAGAAGCTTTTGGATTATCCATCGCTGAAAATCTTCTGCTGTAGATTACACTGAAATTAAATTAAAATTGAAAAATAACTAGGTGTAATAGAAGAGAAGAAGAAGAAGATTGTGAATGTGATAACCGATAATATTGGGGAGAGAGAGGACTTACGCAGTGAGAGAAATAGGTGTTGTTGTTGCTCTAGTGAGCGTTGAAGTGGAAAATGGCGAATAATTAGAAGAATGTGATAAATAAATAGAATTATATGGGTCTCGAGGGGAATTAGTTGACGCTAGACATACACTAAAGCATGACACACTGCTCCGTCCCATTGATGATGAAATGCAACATCTACCATTGATGTACCCCATGGTCTCTATCATCATCCTTTTATATTATTCTTTTTTTGATTAATCGTCATTGGTCAATGGTAAGTGCTGATTATCTTTAAAAAAAAAAGGTAATTGCTAGAAATGATTTTTTTTACACTATATCCAAAATAGTTTTCTGTATGTGTTTAAAAAGGGGGTTCCAACCTCCAAGTGAAGAAAAGAGAGAGGGGGGAGGAAAATAGGAAGAAATTTGAGTTCAAGTTAAAATGATAACATACATTGATAATTTCATACAACGGTGCTAAAGTTTTTTAAAAAAACTTTTTTTCCTTGACCAAAAACGTTGCTAAAGTTAAATTGCGGTACACATGTAATTCAAGGTTGAAATGTCTACTCAATATATGAAATAAATGAGCAAACAATGAGATCGAGAATCTTAGTAAACTTACACACATGTTACTGATTTTATGTGAAGACATGATAGTCAAGAGCAAGGTCGACCAAGACCACTTGACCGATTTATGTGAAGTATTCGCCGAGGCTCGAAAGAATTCTCTCAAACTAAACCCTGAGAAATGCACGTTCGGGGTTAGGGCTGGCAAATTCCTTGGCTTCTACTTGATCGAGAAAGGAACTGAAGTCAACCCAGACAAGTGCAATGCAGTGACCGACATGAGACCACCGACAACGAAGAAAGAAATTCAGAAACTAACTGGGATGATTGCAGCATTGTCGCGATTCATTGCAAGGGCGACAAACAAGTCACTTCCTCTATTCAAGCTGCTCAAGAAAGGGGTCGAGTTTGAATGGAAGTTTGAATGCGAGCAAGCTCTTGATCAGCTTAAAACCGCCCTGTTGCAACATCCCATCTTGACCAAACCAGAGCATGGTGAGACTTTATATCTGTACCTGGCGATTTCAGATGAAGCGTTGGGTGTCGTCCTCGTTCGGGAAACCGATTCCGAGCAGCCCCATCTATTTTGTCAGCAAAGCTCTACAAGGACCCGAACTCAGGTACCAGAAAGTTGCGAAGCTCGCCCTAGCACTGGTGTTATCTGCTCGCCGTTTGAGGCCGTATTTCGTGGCTCATCAGATCATTCTCAGAACGGACCAACCAATCAGACAGATACTCCACCGACTAGACTTGGCACGAAGGATGATTAAGTGGGCGGTAGAACTGTCTAACGGCATTCTTCACCAAACTTCTTAAGCTCATACACCTCAACAAAATGGGATAGTTGAACGCAAGAATCAACATCTTATTGAAACAACTCGGACTCTTCTTCTTCACATTAATGTCCCGTCTCGGTTTTGGGGGGATGCTATTTTATCGGCATGTTATTTGATAAATCGCATGCCCTCATCTATCCTTGATGACAAAATACCTCATTCAATCCTTTTTCCCAATACTCCTTCACACTCACTTCAGCCACGTGTCTTTGGGTCCACCTGTTTTGTCGACAACCTCTCACCGGGTCTTGACAAACTTTCAGCTCGTTCACTCAAATGTGTTTTTCTTGGTTATCATCGGTCCTAAAAAGGCTATCGTTGTTATTCTCCTACTTTTCAACGTTACCTTATATCGGCTGATGTCACCTTTTTCGAGTCTGTCCCGTACTTTGAGTCCAACCACTTACACCCTGAGTATCTGTCTGAAGCCATCCCTCTACCTCCCGTGATTGGTCCTCTTGAAGATGTCACACCCGAGACCCCTCCAGTGGTTCACCCAACTGTACGACCACTACAAACATATCATCGTTTCCATCAACCCTCTGTGGTACATGTCCCTACCCTTGTTTCTCCTCCTGAAGCCATGCCAGACTCTCCACCAGTGCCATCTCCTTTACCGACTCCAGCCCTGCAACCTGAACCACCTGAACATGACCTCCCCATTGCTCGTCGTAAAGGTATACGGTCTACTCGAAACCATCCCCTCATTGTGTTGCTTTGAGTTATCACTGTCTCTCTCCTTTACATTACACTTGTCTTTCTTCTTTGTCGTCCATATCTATTCCTAAATCTGTAGGTGAAGCTTTATCCCACCCAGAATGGAGGCACCCAATGATTGACGAGATGTGTGCTCTTCAGAGTAGTGGTACTTGGGAATTGGTTCCTCTACCTCCTGGGAAGTCTTTAGTTGGTTGTCGTTGGCTTTATATTGTTAAAGTTGGTCCTGATAGTAAGATTGATCGCTTTAAGGCTTGGTTAGTGGCCAAAGGATACACTCAGATATTTGGGTTGGATTACAGTGACGCTTTCTCACATGTGGCCAAAATGACATTTGTTAGACTCCTTCTCTCAATTGCAGCCATTCGACATTGGCCTCTCCATCAGCTTGACATTAAAAATGCCTTTTTGCACCGTGATCTCTATTAGAATATCAGATATGATTTTCCATATCAATTAGTATTAATTAGTATCAATTAGGTTTAATTAGTCTTTATTGTAATTGATTCTAATTTTCATTATAAATAGATATGAGTGTGCTCTATTATAGACACACAGAGACAATCACAAATTCAACATGGTATCAAAGCGAGTTCTGATCTTCTGACATCGTCTTTGTGCTTCACCACCGTTGCCGGCGGCGTCATCTGCCGCCGGCAACCCCCGTCTTTTTTCAATTTTTAATTTATCTCTTTCTCATTGCTCCAATCACCTTTTTAGTTTTCCGGTTTCTGCTTTCTGCCCCCGTGTTCGTCTCTCAGGCGTGTTTTCCGACCAGAACCACCGCCAGGCACCGCGCCGGAAAATTTTCCGGTCACCGTTCCGACGAAACAACTACCATTAGGTTTGCCTCCTCTCGATCTACAAAACGGTCCAAGTTCCATTCTCACCGGTCCAGTCACGCGCCCGTACGCGCCGATCTACCTCTAGGGAAATCCTCCACTCTCCACCGTCTTTAGTCGCGCGTGCCGGCGCGTCCAGCCACTGTTCCGGCCGTTCTTCTTGTCATCGGAGTCGCCTTCCTCTTCACGTCCTGGATCTTTGGTTATTTTTTGGTTGTGGTGCACGAACAGTTACGCTACAGTTCAAACTATCACTTTCTCTCTCCTAGTTGATGCATTTTCTCTCTCCTCTTCATACACTAGATCTGCTGGCTCTAGTTTCGTTTGTTATGCCTTCATTTCTCATTAATGACTTATAATGTGGTGTCTTCTCTTCCCATCGATGGTCATTCCGGTGGTGACTCTTTCCCACATATTAATCATTAATGATGACTTCTTCCATCGACGGTCATTCTGATGGTGTCTTATGTTGTTTATGACTCACAAATACGGATGTCAGCTTTAGTTTCATGTTTTATGGGGAAAATGTTGTTATTGTAACAAGCTTAAAAGCTTAGCAAGCTTTAGCTTGAGGGGGAGTGTTAGAATATCAGATATGATTTTCCATATCAATTAGTATTAATTAGTATCAATTAGGTTTAATTAGTCTTTATTGTAATTGATTCTAATTTTCATTATAAATAGATATGAGTGTGCTCTATTATAGACACACAGAGACAATCACAAATTCAACAATCTCAAAGAGTAAGTGTATATGGAGCAACCACATGGGTTTGTTGCTCAAGGGGAGTCCTCTAATATGGTATCTCGGCTTCACAAGTCTCTTTATGGTGTTAAATAGTCTCCACGAGCTTGGTTTGGCAGATTCAGCGTTGTAGTACAACAATTTAGTTTGATTCGTAGCGAAGCTGACCACTCTGTATTCTATCAAAATTCAGCCCAGAGAAGCATCTATCTATTTTTTTAGATAAGCATGCATCTATCTAATTGTTTATGTGGATGATATTGTTATAATTGGTAGTGATCAGTAGGGCATACTCCAATTGAAGCAACATCTCTCTAACCAGTTTCAGACAAAAGACCTTGGCCGACTCCGCTACTTCTTGGGTATCGAGGTAGCTATTGCGTTAAAAACACACTTAGAGCAAGTGTACTCTTTCGCAGAAGTAGTATAAAAGATTATCGTGTTCATAGGGATTAATCAACAAGTACCAAACTACTTAAAATTATTTATTGTTTAGACGATCGAATAATTGAGTTGTTATAAAAATATAAAAAAAAACAAAACAAACTAAATTGGAACAAATACCAAGAATTAAAATGCTAGATTTAATCAATAGAGTGAGTCATAGGGTCACGGTTTCACTTGCATGTCTTGATTCCTCTATGTCTAATTCTACCTGAATTCCTTTCTTTTATTCAATTACCAATCCTTTTACTAAAGCTATTAACCCGTTTGGTCATTCGCGATTAATATTCTTTTTCCTAAATTAACTCTTGTTTGGTCATGCAAGAATTTAAATTCAAGAAAAACATAAAGAACAAAAAGGTTGAATGATTGGAAGACTAAATTAAAATTTGGTCATGCATTAATTATAGTCTCAATTATCCTATAGGTCCCCCAACTAATTGCAGTACGGTCGCTAATCAACTAATTGATTATGAACATGCAAAAGGTTGTCAATCCTAATTATGTGATGAAAACAACAGGACAATATTAATTGAAATAAAAACCAGGAATTCAAAACATAAATTAAAACATAAAAACGTCTCTAAACTTGCAAGATCCACCTAAAACCCTTGAAGAGGATTTAGCTATCCATAGTTATCAAAAAAACACTGAAATAAAATTTGGAGTCATAAATTACAGAGATAAAAATAACCCGTAATAGAGAAATTTCCGATCTTGAGTAATTAGTCTCCTTTTCCTATTCCAAAGCTCTCTCACGATGTCAAAAATGGTCACCAAATACTCTTCCGTAGTCGCTATACGCCGGTCTCTTCACTGGCTGCGCTCAATTTCCCCTTCTCTCTCTCTGGCTGCGACTTCTTTTTTTTCTCTTTGTTAATCCTTCGCGTCTAGCCTTCTGCGCAAGCCTTATTTAATCATGGGCCTCTTTTTCATCATGCGCTGAATTTCAAGCTATTGAAATTTGTGTCTTTTTTTTATACCCCACCCCATCACAATATACCCCCATCAAATATGAAAATCCCAAAATACCCCCATAATTTTGACTCAATCGGATTTACCTTATAAATAGCTAAATTCGATTTGAGATTAATTAAAAGCGGATTTACCTAGATCCGATTGAATTTGTAAAAATCGCATCAAATTTATTGTTAGAAGGGTAAATCCGCTTTTGAATTTAACAAAGCGGATGTACCCCCATAACAGGTAGATCCGCTTTGTCTCTTTATCAAGTCGGATCTACCTGTTGTGGGGGTACATCCGCTTTGTTAAATTCAAAAGCGAATTTACCCTTTACCCGGGTAAATCCGACTTGTAAAAAAATTTAAAACATTTAATTTGTTTTTTTGGATATATATATATATATATATATATATATATATATATATATATGGATAAATAATTACAAAAATGTGGGTACAATAATAAATACAATAAATGTCAATCTAAATTGTCGGAATCATGGGCTAAGTCTACAATGGTGGGCGCATCAGTGGGAGGGAGACGGGGCATCTTCAAAGCGGTAGACTGTCAAAGGGCAAAACGACCGGTATAAGGATCCAACCATGAAGTAGATTCATCTGATCGATTATGAGACCACATCAAAGCAACTGGAGGTAACAGACAGACATGCGAGATTGAAATATGCATCCAATGGATATCCCTGACGTTCAGAATAGATATGATTTTATAATTAGAAGAAGAATAACTACCACTCAGAGGAAGATACGTAAAATTCATATCCAAAGACAATTGAACTAGGGCCAGATTATACTTAGTAGCTATAAAGTACCCCATCTCAAGTAAAGTCAACCACTTTTCCTCCTTCTGAAAACTGAGGTATTCAATGAATAACGCTTTTCTAAGCACTGCAAGTCTGTCCTTTACGTACTTAATTAATTAAATATCTACCAAACTTTGATTAAGAAAATTAGTTTGAAAAATATACCCTATCCGTCTAGAATGCCTCTGTAGTGTCTACCACGAAAGGAACAACCTGCGACTCTGTATGCGGGTCAATATCTGTTTCAAAATACAACAACAGTTATATAGAAATTAATTTAAATAAAAACAAATCGGATTTACGTGCCTCAAACGTAAATCCGCTTTGTATTTTTTACAAATTGGATATACCCCCACCCAGGTAAATCCGATTCATTAAAAGATATAAGCGGATTTAGGTAAATCCGATTGCGCATCAGATTTAGCTAAATCCAACTAATTAAAATTTCGCTTTCTCTACCGAATTAAATGGTCAAATCGGATTTATCTGTCAGTTTGATAGACCCGATTTGACTTATGCGTGTATATTTATTACGTATTTAATTCTAATCGGATTTACCTTCCATTTAGGTAAATCCGATTACCAAATAAAGTGGTCCCCCACCAGAGAATCTTCCAAAAGTCAATTTTTGTTATTTATGTCAGGAGTATTTTCGGAATTACAATAATGCGTGGGAGTAGAAGGGAGTTGATGGGGGTATAAAAAAACCCTTGAAATTTAGATGGCTTGAATTCTTTTTGGGCCTTCCATTTCCTTATGCGTGGATTTCGGCTGTTGCTTTTAGCAACTCAAATTTCATGCTCTAAATAGGTGTATGCCCACGCATATATAATATACATTAGTGGCTTCAAATTAAACTTTCATTCTTTTTATCTTCTTATCTTTTCCTCCTTCTTGCAAATATAGAGTAATTTGAGCCAGTTGTTTATTTAATTAGTAATAGTTACTCTAAAAGTGACTCAAAAATATCTCTAAAATGCACATTGTTCGAGTTTATCAGTAGCCCATTCCAAGGATGCTCTAATAATTTCACAGAGGAAATATGCCATGGATATTCTTGAAGAGACAAGTCTATTGAATGCCAAACCAGTGGAAACTCCTATGGATCCAAATGTCAAACTTCTATCTAACTAGGGGGAGCCACTTTCAGATCCTGGGAGATACAGAAGATTGGTTGGTAATTTAAACTATCTTACTGTCACACGTCCGGATATTTCCTTTGCAGTCAGTGTGGTAAGCCAATTCTTAAATTCTCCTTGTCAAGATCATTGGGATGTCGTGATTCGAATCCTAAAGTATGTTAAAAGCACTCCAGGAAAAGTTTCATTTATGAAGATAGAGGGAACACTCAGATAGTTGGTTACTCAGACGCCGATTGGGCCGGCTCACCTATTGATAGGCGATCCACTTCTGGGTATTGCGTGCTAGTTGGAGGAAATCTGATATCTTGGAAAAGTAAGAAGCAAAATGCTGTTGCAAGATCCAGTGCTGAAGCCGAATATAGAGCCATAACGTTAGTGACACAAGAGCTCATTTGGCTGAAACAGTTACTCAAAGAGCTTCACTTTTAGGATGATGAAAAAATGACTCTTATATGCGATAATCAAGTGGTGTTGCATATTGCCTCTAATCCGGTTTTTTATGAGAGGACCAAACATATTGAAGTAGATTGTCACTTTGTCCGAGAGAAGATTGAATTAGGAGATATCTGCACAATTTTTGTCAATTCCAATGACCAATTGGCCGATGGCTTCACTAAATCTCTAAGAGGTCCTCGAATCAGCTACATATGCAACAAGCTCGGTGCATATAACTTATATGCTCCAGCTTGAGGGGGAGTGTTGATTATTTTCAGATTCATTGTGCCTTTTCATGTTCCTATGCACCTTCTTTATTATCCCTAGATTATACATATTCCTAGGCTAGCTATTCATCTTCCTAGGCTAGCTATTAGTATTCCTTGTCCATACAATTTTCTAGGTAATCAGTGTATTTATTGTATAAACATTATATATAGAAGGTGTCTGATCTTGGTTGAGACACACAAAATTCATTCAACATATGTCTCTCTTTTCTCTCTTTCAATAGACATGTTTATTGAAATGCCTTCCTTTTCTTTAATACAAATTATACCTGCAAAGTTATTGAACTGATTTTTTACATGGGTGGAACATGCACCATATGATCTACTGAAAAAGAACACGGGAACGAAAGATGTTCCCACGTTTGACATTGCATTTATTATTCTATTGTATGTGCCACGCTCTCTCCTACTTGACACAACAAAGACTTGAGGAAGTTGAGTGACACACTGTATACTTATTTGTAGTATTTGTTGAACCACACCTCAATGTTAAGGAAACATTCCCATTCAGATTGTGGCCTGCAAAAATATAAAACAAAAATAAAAAATCGAATCAGACTGTATTAATGTTAAAAACCATACATGATTGTGATTCTATGCAATTAGAAGACAAAGTGTTTATATTGGGGCAAAAAAACCATTCCATACCAAAAAATAAAAAAATTTACTTAAATACTACACTTTCTACATTATATACCAAAGTAACCCACTTTTTTTTCAATGTGGAGAACTCGCCCCCCACCACCCAACTTTCTAAACTAAAATTTTCCAATTTTTTTTATTTCTAGTTCAGAACTCACCCCCCACCAGGGAGAGTTCTGACCTGCGTTTTTTTATTTTTTAAATTTCTTATATTTAATTTGATTAATATATAAATTAATTTAACTTAATTACAATAATTAATTTAAATAATTAGAATAATTAGTAAACTTATTTATACTAAATTTAATTATTTAAAAAAATATAAATTTAACTGTCACATTAAAAGACATGAATTGATTTAAAAGACTAACACGAAAAGAACAGTAGTAGTAAATGTGACTAGTTGACATTGCGGTTAAGGCAGTTATTTTTGTTGTGACCCCCATTTCTACAAATTCTGCATCTTTTGGTGCGGGTACCCGTTTCTCTTTGATCCATCTCTGTACGAATACGGGTAGACTGTGGACGGCCCTTTTTATCTCTTCGTTTAGTTGGATCATGCTGTAGTTCAATACTATTGAAATCAGGCCATGAGGTCTCAGTTGGCAAGGGTGGGAACTCCACAATGTAAGTATTGAAAACATTATGCATTGTGTACGGTGGATCCACAAACTTCATATGGTCGAAATTGCATTTTGCGCATGCTGCGATTGCATGTGAACAAGGGTAATGAGGTGCCTGGAATTCCCCACACTCACAGGTTTTTGCTCTAAAGTCGACCACAAATGTGGTAGAAGGTCTACCACTTTATGGTCGTGCAAGTTCCTGAACTCGGAACAATTGGTTGGCACGATCGTGAATTGCAACGCCATGCGTTTTTGAGACTTTAATGTTTTCGGCAATGTTTTTCAACAATTTTTCAAAGAACATTGTTCTGGATGTCATCATCGCCTGTGCCTGTGTTCCCCGTTTGACAAAAATCTCGTTCATCCTGAAATATGTTGCATGTACCAGTGAACAGATAGGGAGATTACGCACCCCCTTAAGGACATTGTTGATGCACTCTGCAAGGTTTGTTGTCATGTTCCCCCAACGGGAACCTCCATCGCACCACAGCAACAATTGTTCTGGGTTAATGTCTTCAACCCAAGCCACCCCATCAGGACCTAGCTCGTCAGCAATTTTACTTTTGTAGTGAATGGCAGATCTTTCCGTCATTGAGTATGCTGAAGCAAGTAAAGTAAGATGTTGGTAATTATGGAATGGAAAATAGAGAATAAAAAATTAAAAAAGTTTCAAAGATACTGACCCATATTGATGAGATCTTTCCTGGCAGGAGTGTTTTTGAAGTGTCTCATGAAGTTCTGTGCTATGTGGCGAATACAAAAGACGTGTTTCCAGTTGGTGTTTAGACGCCTAACAGCACTTTTGATAGACTCGTGTCTATCCGATATCAAACAAAGACCCTCCTGTGGTGTCACAAACTCTCTTAAACGAGATAGGAAGAAATACCAAGCCTCCGTTGTCTCACCCTCGACAACTGCATACGCAATTGGGAAGGTGCCGTTTCTTCCGTCTTGTGCGATTGCCAAAAGAAGAACCCCTTTGTACCTACCATACAACCATGTTCCATCAATAGAGACCACTGGTTTGCAGAATTTAAAGCCTTCTATGCACGGGCCAAAACTCCAAAAGATGCGGTGGAATACACCTTTGTTGGTAACTTGTTGTCCATTCTCATAGAATGGTTTGGACTGCCAGTCGATAACTGTGCCTGGTATATAGTAATAGAAACCATTTAGGCATCTGGTTACTTCATTGTAAGAGTCTTCCCATTTACCGTAGACTTTTTCGATTGCTTTTTGTTTAGCAATCCAAGCCTTCATGTAGGAACTCGTGTACGTGAACCGCTCCTTGATGTGTGCAATCAACACAGCCACCGATATTGTTGGGTCCTCCCTTACAAGTGGAAGGATACGAGAACATATGAAGGAGGAGGTCAGCTGGAGGTGATCTTGGGAAATAGTGGATGTTGTACATGTGTGTGGGTGAGTCAACTGTGTAATCCCCCACAACCCAGATTTTGCTCCGAGCCTCACAACACACCTCCACAAACACGTATCGTGAACACAAGAAACCTCCCAAACTGTACTACTAGATTTGTTGACTTGGTATGCAACAGAATTGTTTAGGTGATATGTTTGGATGAATTGTATGGCTATTTCTTTTGTGGGAAATTTCATTTTGAGTTTGAGTTCGTTTGGGTCTTCATTGGATAAAACTTGGTTCCGGTCCATGGCATGGCCAAACTCTAAATCATAAGGTTCTGGGTTATCAGCGGTGACGTTTTGAAAGTGTGAGACAGGCTCGCGGAATGCAACACCTATGTTGGGGTTAGTTTGAATTGGTTCCTGAGCATCTTCACGCTGAAGAATTTCATCTTCATCATCGCTATAATCCCCAACGTCCTCATTATGGACACCAACAAACATACTAAACGGTGGGGTATTAGTTTGAGTATGTGGAGTGTTAGTTGTATTAAGGTCAATGGGGTTTTGTGAGGATGATGGTGCAGAGTGATGGTGAGGTGTTGAAGGACTATAATGCATGTTAGTTTGGGATGATGAAGGATTGAAGTGAGGATAAACAGGTTGAATGAGATCAGTGTATGGTTCAAATGTTTGTTGAGAAAAAGGGATGTTGTGTGGTGATGAAGATGGAATAGAGTGGGGGTGAGTTACCTGGGTATAGTTTGAAGCCGCATCAACCAAATCTGCGTATATTTCTGGTGTACATATACCTTGACCTCTACATTGTTGGTAATGCTCCATCATCATTTAAACATCTTCATCGGATGTAATTTCGAAGCCCGCATAAAAGTCATCGCCAGCCGTGAGTGTTGTGGGGTACCGATATGTAATACTAGAAACCATTCTGGAATCGTCAGGAGATATTTTTTTTTCAATGGCTTGTTTAACTTGAGGCAGTTTGAATTTAGAGTTGAGTTTGACAAGGGTGTAGTTATCACATCTAAACAACAAACCCTGAGTATTTGATTTTTCGACATAACCATTGTAAAACACCGTGATAAAAAATGGGGTTGGAGTTGGAGCCATTGATGAAGTTGGGAGTAGGAGGGTGTCTTTGATTTTTAGTTGGTAGTAGGAGGATTTGTAAATGTGTGGTTAGTGGTGGGAGATGTAGTGCCTATTTATTGAAATTTAGACGTTTTAGATTGCACTGAGGGGTTTTCGTTTTGAAGGCCAAGATTGCACCGTGACTTTTGAAGGCTACAATTGCACCGACAGTTTTAACGGCCACGATTCCACCGGCAGTTTTGAAGCATTCAAAGTGGACTGTTCAGCGTGCATTCTACAGACTAAACTGTGCATCGTTCAGAGTGAACTGTGCAGCTCTCATCGTTCAGAGTGTAAAAAATTATTTAGTCCAAAAAAGGGTAAAAAAATGAGGTCAAAAACCATTTTCGGTTTAGGTGAAAAAATGAGTATTGTGACACTTTCTAGTAAAACAATTACTTGTTGAAACCTTTTTTAAATGTTTTTTTCCCAACACTACACTTTAGTATTATACTTTGTCTACAACGTATATTATTTAAAAAATTTAAAATTATTTTAATTCGTGGGAAAAATGGACAAAAAGTTGGGTCAAAAACCATTTTAAGTTTAGTTGAAAAAATGATTTTTATCACACTTTCCAGTAAATAAATTACTTATTAAACCAATTTTTAAATTTTTTTCCCAACACAAGACATTAGTATTATACTTTGTCTACAAGGTATAATATTTAAAAAATTAAAAAAAAAATTAAATTCGTGAGAAAAATGGTCCTAAACTTAGGTAAAAAACCGTTTTTAACATTTAGTCAAAATTTGTTTCAATCTTCAATTGCTATCTTCTACACCTCCAAATTAATGCAATAACTAATAAATCCATTTGGCATACTTTACTTCACGACCTCTACTATCATGTCATATAAATTTTTTAATTTTATTAAATTTTTTAACCTAATGTAAAATTCATTTAACCTAGACAATACTATGACACTTCCATAATGACAAAGACATGTGAATACTTGTCATAAACCATGTGAAAGACATCTGAATAACCTAGAGACAAGCAACTTCAGAAAGGCATGTGAATTAGTGTCATAAAGAGTTATTAGGGTCATGTGAATAACCTAGACACAAGTATATGGAGAAAGTCATGCGAACTACTTTAATAAGGGTTGAACACAAAAATCAAAATCATCATTTACACTCCTACACCCATTTTGGTCGTGGAAATATAGGATATATTTTTTAAAAAAATTCAAAAAAAAATTTAGGGGAAATAATGGACAAAAAATTGGGCAAAAAACCATTTTAAGTTTAGGTGAAAAAATGATTTTTAACACACTTTATAGTAAATAAATTAGTCATTAAAACATTTTTTATATTTTTTTTCCCAAGACTACACTTTAGTATTATACTTTGTCTACACGTTATATTATTTAAAAAATTTAAAATTATTTTAATTCGTGGGAAAAATGGACAAAAAATTGGGTCAAAAACCATTTTAAGTTTAGTTGAAGAAATGATTTTTATCACACTTTCTAGTAAATAAATTACTTATTAAACCAATTTTAAAATTTTTTCCCAACACAAGACATTAGTATTATACTTTGTCTACAAGGTATAATATTTAAAAAATTAAAAAAAAATTTAAATTCGTGGAAAAAATGGTCCTAAACTTAGGTAAAAACCGTTTTTGACACTTAGTCAATTTATTGCTTATAAATCTATAAATATCAGTTTTAAACTTCGGTGCAATCTAGACCGTTTAAACTGTCGGTGCAATTTGGGCCGTTTAAACTTTGGTGCAATCTACACCGTTTAAACTGTCGGTGCAATCTGGGCCGTTTAAACTTTGGTGCAATCTACATCGTTTAAACTGTCGGTGCAATCTGGGCCGTTTAAACTTTGGTGCAATCTACACCGTTTAAACTGTCGGTGCAATCTGGGTCGTTTAAACTTTGGTGCAATCTACACCGTTTAAACTGTCGGTGCAATCTGGGCCGTTTAAACTTTGGTGCAATCTACACCGTTTAAACTGTCGGTGCAATCTGGACCATCCAAGTTGTTTATAAATAGGGACACCTCCTCCATCATCTCCTCCATCATACAAACACTAACTAATCCGAAACCAGATACCAAAGGTTTTCCAACCCTCTTCACCTTCTATTTGCAAAAATGTCTTCCCTCAAATTAGACCAATCTAATCACATTTCCAACTCTCTCAAAAATGACCCCATGGACGTTCACCACAAATTCACACTTCCCACACCAGATGACTCTATACTACCTTTGATAGAAAGAGTTGGGTTTGGTAAAATTGCTTCAATTGGCTCGTTCAAAATCGAACCATCCTTGGTGGCAGCAATGATCGAATGCTGGAGACCAGAAACACACACGTTTCATCTTCCAGTAGGGGAGTGCACAATAACTCTCCAAGACGTCCAGTTGCAGTTGGGGCTTTGTGTTGACGGAAATGCCATTACTGGAAATTGTTCAAAAAGTTGGCATGAAGTATGCGAACGACTATTGGGTAAAGTTGTCCCACCAAATGGAAGAGAAGGCAACTGTATTAAGTTGACGTGGCTACAACGTGAATTTAACAAGGTTCCAGAGGGGGCTTCCATGACAGTACGTAAACAATACTGTAGGGCTTGGTTGATGCTGTTGATCGGGGGATACATACTCCCAGACAAAACATCAAACAGAGTGAGCATGAAATACCTACTCGTATTGAGAAATTTCGACGAAATTTCAAAATATAGTTGGGGGTCAGCATGTTTAACAAACTTATACCGAATGTTGTGTACGACATCTACATTGCACGCAAAGGCTATGGGTGGATGTACTCTTTTGTTACAGTCTTGGGTCTGGTACCGCATGCCTTTCCTAGAACCGTCTTGCACCCATTCTTATGATTGGCCACTAGCAAAGAGGTAAAAATTTTACACTATTTTAAAAATACTAACAATTATATTTGATCTTTATGTTAACCGTTCCTTTTTTTTACTAGATGGGTAAATACGCCACTTAACCACACAAGATGTCCAAGAGACCTTGTTTCATACAAAACAAGGATCGACCACATGACAGCTGAAGATTTTAAGTGGTTGCCTTATGATGATTTCACACTTCCACCAGACGCTTATGAGGGCTCCGCCATATGGACTACAAACACAACTATGGTCTGTTTCCATATGATAGAATGGCACCAGGCGGATAGAGTAAAATTTAAATATCGACTTCTCCAAGACATACCAGCAGAACCACGCGATTTGACTCACATGCACTCAATCACCATGCAGGGACAGCATGATGTCGATTGGGCTCGATATCACAGTAGCTGGAACGACTTATGGAATGATAGAGAAAATCGGTGTGTTGTGGGTCAACCGTGCTATGGAACACCAAAGCAGTCCGATAGATACATGCGCTGGTTTTTCAGAAATTCAAGGCCATACATTTCTGTCGACCAACAGCTAAGGGATCCACGTGCTAGTGGTGTTGTTACTGATGTGGATGAACAAGATGAAGAACAGCTACCAGGTCCCCCAAGAACTCAAACCGAACATCAAGAACGTAACCGTAATCGTAATCGACGTCCGGCAGAAACTGAAGACAGGAACCAAACTTTTACTCAGACAGAAGCATATGTGCCCCACCGCCACTCTATCTCCCACACACCAACATCTCAGGACTACCAGTCAGTAGAACATACCTATCGACATTCTACGGCTGACAGTGACCCTGATATGTTCTTTAATCTGTTTGGTTTTCACGCCGGTACGCCCCAATCTGCGATTTATGCTCGTAGCCTTGAAGAGAGGGCCGCCGGTGCTAGTTCTTCATCAGTTCCCCAATTTTTTCCATACCCACCTGCCCCTGAGGCCGGCGGTGCTACTTTTTCATCAATGCCCCAATTTTTTCCAGACCCACCTGCCCCTCAGGCCGGCGGTGCTACTTTTTCATCAGTGCCCCAATTTTTTCCAGACCCACCTCCCCCTGCCTCGACTGAGGAAGAACCGGAACAACCACGACGGCGTCAACGTCCACAGCGTCATCCCCGTCCTAGACGGTGTGGAACTGGGTCTCATCTTCTTCGTTAATATTTTACTTTAATCTATTATTAGTTTGAGAAGTTGTATTTCATAATTAAGAAGTTGTATTTTTATCACTTATTAAATTTAAGGTTTTAATGTTAAGTCACATTTAATTCAGTTGTATCAATAATTAAATATTTAATCTTTAATAATGCATTGTGCAGAGTGTGCATTGTGCAGAGTGCTGCATTGTGCAGAGTGTGCATGCTGCATTGTGCAGAGTGTGCATAGTGCTGAGGTGTTATTTTATTTAACGGCCTAGATTTTGCCGACACTATTTAACAGCCTAGATTTTGCCGACACTAAACCCTAAAATCAACGGTTATGATCATCCTAAATCAACGGCTCACACACGATCACGTCTATTATAAATACATTCTCAAATTACACTAACATTCACACCAAGAGTTTACCCTCAACCTACCCTTGCCTTCTGAGTCATCTTCTCTTCTCTGCTTCTTCCCAAAAACCATCGCCCCACCCGCTAAAATGGAATGGCAGTTGTGCCAAACCCAGTACTCAAATGACAAATTCCTAACCGCCCTTCATCACAGTGGAACTGTAACCACCGATGAACATGGTGTTGTCTTTCAGTGTCCTAAGCATATCTTCTGTAGGATGAATAAGGACATCACATTCCCCCAACTGAAGGAGAAGGTTGAGAGGAAGATACGGCCAGAGGGAGGGTGGCGTAAAGACGTGAGCCGTATACGTTACCGAAAGTACGAACGTGGAGAAGACGGGACTGCCTATTTTTCAGTTATGGAGATCCGCAGCGACGACGTCCGCACAATGATGGAATATCATGCTACATTCCCATGGGGCGACAAATCTTAGAGCTGTACGTGGACACAATACGCGCTCCAGAAGAAATCATTCATCTTCTGCAACAAAGACCACCCGCACCACAACAACCCATACCGGAAAGAGTCATTACACACACCTGTAAAATTTACTATCAGGGCACTGTCGAGGGCAGGGAACAAGATGGTGTGTATTTCGAGGGTCCCAACACTAAACATTCCAGGCTTAAGAACAACATCACCTTCGCCGAAATGAAAGAAAAACTAACGGAAAACGCGCACGTAGAGGGTGTGGAGCAAGAAATCAATAGTATCGTTTATCGCTGCCCCTACATCGGCCCACGTAATCGTATTCGGTGGTGCAACAAACCTATCAAGAAAGACAAGGACGTTCAAGAAATGTTTCAGAAACATGAGAGGTTCCAACGTTGGATTGAAACTTATCTCGAATTGTGCGTCGAAACCAGAGAGTCTGGCGAATCCATCGTCCGTAGAATTATCCTTCCAGTCATCTGATGGCCACTACCTAAGAATGTATGGTGGAAGTAGAAGTAGTTTACTTCATGTTTGCCTCTTCTTGTATTATGTTTTCCTGTCGTTTCGTTTTAAATTTCCTATCCTTGTATTTCTGCAATTTGTGTTTTTCATTTCTGTTCTTATCCTATATTAAATTCTGTTCCAATTTTTAATATCTTCATTTTTTACCGTAATTATTACCGTAATTACTTTATAAATAAGTTTACTAATTATTCTAATTATTTAAATTAATTATTGTAATTAAATTAAATTAATTTATATATTAATCAAATTAAATATAAGAAATTTAAAAAATAAAAAAACGCAGGTCAGAACTCTCCCTGGTGGGGGCGAGTTCTGGACTAGAAATAAAAAAAATTGGAAAATTTTAGTTTAGAAAGTAGGGTGGTGGGGGGCGAATTCTCCACTTTAAAAACAAGTGGGTTACTTTGGTATATAATGTAGAAAGTGTAGTATTTATGTAAATTTTTTTATTTTTTGGTATGGAATGGTTTTTTTTGCCTTATATTGGACTTGTCTACCTTTTGAGTGCATGAACATCATTCTGAAACATAATGATTTTGACCTCTATTCCTTTTTCTTTTAAAGCCCGAGCATACTACAAATTTAAACAATCAAAGTTCTTCCATCATACAATTCTAATACTGAAGTTAAAACTCTAAGAATCTACCCAAACTATTCATTTAGCTCAAAATTACTTCTTACTTGCAGTCCGTACTCGAAAATTGGAACTCGGAGATCTTGAGCATCTAATAGGAAAAGTGTTGGTGCTTTTACCTGCAGAAATTATCAATATACAAACTATAATGTCAGAAATCAACTGTATCCAGTATGATATATTGTAATCATTATCATTTTCCAATACTAAGACTAATAGTAGTGCATATGCATATCAATCTAAAAATGTTTGGTTCAATGTAAGACCTTTGAAACGTGTGAAATAGGAGACTAGCTATAAAAGAGAGTCAAATCTTCTACTGAAGGTGCTTCAGTAAAGCGGTTACTGGCAATGGTTCCACAGACTTCTACATAGCACCAATCAGGGATATCAGTTGTACCAACCATAAGCGCAAAGTTACAAACTGGATTTATTGCGGCTGCTGCTACAAACTTCTCCGGTGCCTGCAGCAATTAGAAAGCCAAACAATACTCTGTCAACAAAAGCCATCAAACTGCTTCGAATTCAAAAAAAATCAGTGTCAAACTTGATAAAAAAATTTCTTTATTATAGACATTGTTTTTTTTTTGACAATTTATTATAGACATTGTTATTCTTCTAAAAACAATTGAAAATTAAAGTTTAGTGGAGAGAGGTGATCCGTGACCCATATATTCAATACTTTAAGATTTTGGGTGGAGATGTGTCGTCTAAGTTTCTTAGTAGTCTTGGTCATTTGCTCGATGTTACTCTCAGGTGCTCTCCAGACTCCCCAACAAATGGTATCAAAGTCGTGGTTCGATTTTGATGGTGGGGGGAGTGGATTCATTCAGGTATAATGAATCCTTGTATCGAAAGTCTTCCTAACGGTAGAGTCCGGCAGTGTGTCTCGTTAAATTCGTAACGTTGGTGCAAGTGTAGCGATGTAGGGGACTCACACTAGAGGGGAGATTATTGGAAATTCAAGTGTGAGTGCTTTTGCTCGTTGTTGCTCTCATGTGCTCACCGGACTCCTCAACATATAACCCATAGTTTATTATGCTATCTTTTATCCCTATTTTAGCGATATTAGTTCTACCTAAGTAATTTCTATAATCAAATAAACTGTAATATATGCAGTCATATCTCTTCTTCTAACCTGTCTTTCAGCCTTTGGGGAGGGGGGGGGGGAAGTTGATTCCATGCACTTCACTGCGTAGCATTTCCAGACTTTTGAGCGGGAATCTAGCTTTCACGCAAAAATATACGTAGCTCCTCCAATTTATTTAGCATATAGAGACCTGCTATGATACAAAGTTTCAACACAAAAGCTTGTTTTATAGAATACTGTTGTTGCAGGGAAAGAAAGTCTGTTGCCTATGTTGAAAAAATGGATGTATTCCATTTCACATTCAGCAGAAAGTACTGCACATTAATTGGAAAGGTAGGCCACCGTTGAACCGAAATGCAATGCAGTTGACAAAATGCACAACCATACGCTCCCCTCCCTCTCGTCTCCCATCTTATCTCACTCATCTTCACTTCATCTCTCTCTCCTTTGAACTCCTCCAAACCCCTCTTCTTCTTCTCTCCCTCTACATCTCTTCCTCTGGTTCATCTCCTCCCTCTATTCACAGTTTCTCACTCCTTTGTACCCCCTTCTTTGTTCCCTTTATCCTTTTTACTTTTATCTATGCTATTTTCCCTTCTTTCTGGCTCATCTCCTCCCTCTATTCTCTTTTCTTCTCCTCAAAGAATGTAGACAAATCGAACTTTTATCTATGCACCATTTCGCATCTCGGTTTCTCTTAGTGAAGAAGAGTTGAAGTTGAGGGAGAGCATTTCTGCGTCTGTCAAAGTTTGTGTTATTTCTTTAATTCCTCTTTTGATTTTGTGACGGTTCCGACTGCAAGGGATAAACCAGAACAGTCATGGACTCATTCTAGGAGCTCCAATGGTGGAATGGTGCTCGAAGAAGATGAATCTAAGATAAATCTAGGATAGATATTATCATTGAAATGAGAGACTGTAAGATAGAAGATTTAATTGTGTAATGATTGATACTTTCATTGATTTCAGCAATTGGTTAAATAACCATACAACCATTGAGTACAATCATTGGTAGTACACTAGTACAACCTTCTAGAAGATGTAGTACAAAATAAGAGCTAAAGGGAAAGCAACTTGTACTATCAACTAGTACTAAAAGTAAAATAACTTGTAAATAGTAAATGACTCAATTACTAAGTGACTCAATAAGTAGTAAAATAGTAACTTCAGCAGAATTACCAAATGACCCTGTCACAATACTCCCCCCTTTAAAACATCCTTGTCCTCAAGGATGAATATATCCAAGTGTCATGCTTAAGAGGTAAGGTCTTCCACTTGAGTAGTCTTGGAGGAACATAAATTCGACCCCGGTCAATCATCTTTCTGTGAAACATTGCCACCACATAGCAATTTTGACATTCAAAGGTAATCACGAGGAGGAAGTCATCTTCATGATTCTGGAGGACAAGTTTGAAGTTCAACTCATGCTGTATCATTTCCACCACTCTCTTTAGTAGCAGCAGCCTCAATAAGGCAAGCACAAGTCTCTAAGGAATACAAAAGGGAAGAACCCGCTATGCTCGTTAACCAACTTTCAGGACTAGATATCAAGTAAGCTGCAACATATGAACCCTTTTTCTTTTGGCAAAAGTTTTGAGCAATCAGACCATACACTAATGCAACATGGATAATTTGCAATGCTCTTTCAACCCCCTTATTATTCAGTAGTAAGAGAACTTCATTCACAGTACTATAGCTAACGTGATTATGAAAGGCAGATTCATATCCAATTTCCCTTCTAAGTTGTTCTTTGAACAAGTCAAAAACTACATCTCTTTGCTCACTATTCTTGCATCCCATGAAGTTATCATTCCAAACTAAATCAGCATCACAACTTTTATTAAGAAGCTCCCCAAAATGAGCATGTCTTCTAAAATTGAAAAGCTGCAAAAAAATCAAACCCAACATGCTTGTACTAGTGTAATTGCCATGCTCTATACGCATCCAAGGCATGTCATTGTGCAAGTCAAAAGCAACATCTTTTTGATCATTATCCCTCCTAAGCATCGTCAGAATGTTCAACATATACAGATAGTCACTAAGCATCATTTCAGCAAATATGTGGTGGTCATCCAATAGGAACTTTGTCGTGGCATATGCATTTCTATGGGCATTTGCAAGTAAAAGCAAACCTTGGCTAAAGAGTGCATCCTTAAGAGATGTTTGAGTTGAACTCTTCAACTGATGGTAAAACTTAATCAAGCGCAGGAGTACCCTATGAAATCCTTGAGGGAAATTCTTGTTATAGGCCAGAAGTAAATCACATCAAGTGGCCAAAACTATATCCAACCAATTAAGCCAATTAATCAATGCTTTCTTTAAAACTCCTTGTGCCAATTCAACATAACATTTCCAAACAACATCAAAATCAAGACCACTTATAAAAAGCTGGTAGTGACAAACCTTAGAAGTTGCCAAATCATCACAAGACAAGGGAGTTTGCACTACAGCAGAAACAACAGCTTCAACTCTTTCCAGATTATACACATTAAATGCTCCCAGAGTATATCCATCTTTTCTTGCATTATTAAGAACCTCATCTTGAGCCATAAAACCTTGAATTAATGCAGTGCATAAGACAACATTTTGTTCATGCATTTCCTCAAGCACCTGGCATGGGTGTGACGAAGACAAATTAAGAGATGGCGTCAGAGCTACAATCATATCAGGTTGCATCGGTGGCAAGTAGAACCTTTGTAACGATAGTGGCACCATCGTCTGAACAATCACAAGACTCCATAGAGTTTTACCAAACACTTGGAAGGTAGTTGCCATTGATATAAAGGAAACGGTACCCGCGATGTGTGTCATTGATGAACGTTTTTCAGTAGTGAGCAACTGAGACAGATTAAGTGATGGTGTCGAAGCGGTGATCATATCCGGCGGTTCCGGTGGCGGCAGTAATTGTGGAGAGCGATTAACAGAGCGGTCTAAACAACTAGGAACCTTGAAGCAGGGAAGATGAATGAGAGGACAAGTTGGTACCTGAACAATCATTTGACTCGTTTCCACCGTCTCACGAACTGGATCAGCAACGGGATCGTCCTTAAGTGTTTCACGGCCGTCAGGCAGCGAAGCTTCTACCGGAGCGATGATTTGGGCTTCGATCGTAAGGAGATTAGGAATCAGACCTTCATCTCCGTGTACCTTCTGAGCTTCATCATCATCATCATCATCATCATCATCAGACCCCTCGTTTTGCTCTAGAAGAGCAGTGACCTCCGATTCAGAATTCACAACCAACCGATGACCTTCCTCTAGCAAGCTGACAACCGATTGTGATGGTGTCTCCTTGACCTCATTGTGTGCTTCATGTTGAATCGCAGTTTGGTCTCGAGTTTTGTAGAGATGGTAATGGTAGACCCTTGCCTGGATTGTAGCCAGAACACCTCTGATTTGGTGAATTCTCATGCTTCTCAGTTGATTTTCTTGAGCTGAATAGTACTGCTCTCCTTCCCATGAGCCTCCAAAGCGGTGATAAAGATCAGCAATAAACTCATACCAGTGGAGATCGAACGAGTACCTTAACCTCATGTAATTCAAGTGCCATTGTAAAGCAAGTCCCACTAAATTATGAACAACCAACCTCACATTAGAAAGAAGAACTCCTCACACTTGTGTAGCCATTCATGAACTTGAGAACCATTGAACTTTGGAAATCCCATTGCGTTCCCAATCTGATTTCGCGCATTTCTTCCATGGAAGCAGAGCACCAAGTTGATGCTTTGATACCAATTGTGACGGTTCCGACTGCAAGGGATAAACCGGAACAGTCATGGACTCATTCTAGGAGCTCCAATGGTGGAATGGTGCTCGAAGAAGATGAATCTAAGATAAATCTAGAATAGATATTATCATTGAAATGAGAAAATGTAAGATAGAAGATTTAATTGTGTAATGATTGATACTTTCATTGATTTCAGCAATTGGTTAAATAACCATACAACCATTGAGTACAATCATTGTTAGTACAAAATAAGAGCTAAAGGGAAAGCAATTTGTACTATCAACTAGTACTAAAAGTAAAATAACTAGTAAATAGTAAATGACCCAATTACTAGGTGACTCAATAAATAGTAAAATAGTAACTTCAGTAGAATTACCGAATGACCCTGTCAGAGATTTGCTCTCTCGGAATTATTTCTTTCATACCTCTGCAGTTGAGGATGAAGCAACGGGAAAGGACAAAGATGGAGTAAGGATGACTTCATCGTTCTAAAGTTCTACGCACCCACCTTGGTATGTTTCGATCCCCCATTTATTTTTATTCTTTTTATACTTTTATCAGTCACAATTAAAAACCTAAACAGAGCCTTCTTTGCACCAAGAATTTGAAGAGTTGAAGAAGGGCATCTGCAAATTGGAGCTTTCACATTTGCTCTCCCATTATTAGCTCCCAGTGGTAGGTATCTGCTTGATATACCTTATGGTGTTCGATTGGTGATGGTTTTAGCAAGTTGGTGTTTTGTGCTAGTTAACAGTGGGTGGTTCTAAGAAATTTTTTTGTGATGCAGGTTGGGAATTTCATGAGCGTTTTTTGCTTCAAGAATAAACACATACTTCATTCCAGTCCTCAAATTGCTGATGCTGCAGTAATTCCATAAGTATCTGGAGCTTGAATCTTATGGCGCGTGTCGGAAGTTGTTTTCTATTCAGTTCTATGTTTTGGAACTGTTAACTTTTTCTAAATTCTAGATCCTGTGGGAAGGTTCAACACGTCTGCTAACTAATATTTTGGAAACAGGTATCCTGATGAAGATGTAGGGCAGATTCCAATGGCTTTTGTGGGAAGAAAACCAGGAAGCAACATTACTGCAGCTCAGGTCATGGAGTATGTAGCAAAGCAGGTATGCTTCTAAAACCTTTTTTTTCCAAAATGTTAATATTTGTGAATGAACTATCCATTCAATCTTGATTGTCAATTTTTAATTGCTCTACTCATTATTGCTTTGTACTGTATTTGAATAGAGTGATACTTTGAGCCATCACAATTTTCTCTCTCTAGATCTAACAGTGCAGCAATTTGCTGCACCCTCTACAGAGGATCCAAACTCTGTGTTAACAATATAGTGTTTGTTTTTTTTCCCTCGTGTTGTTGCTTTATGTATGCTATTCTAGAGGATGATGTTGGTTACACATACTAATCACACCACAAAATCCATCACATTCTAATCATATAATGCTATTCCAAAATAAAATAAATTATCCAATTTGATCTCTATGTTCACATATTTTTGTTAGATTCCCATTGTGATTGAATTTTTCTGTTTTCCTGTATAGTCAGAAGCTGGTGGTGCCATTTACCAGGATAAAATGGAGCGCCTGATGTGGATGATGATGAAGATGACACCAATTTCAATTGATCATAGTGGGTTAATGAAGTTAATATTGATACATGTTGCAATTGGAAAATAACACCACGCACACACACTATAACTGCTCACACCTGGGTTCGAATTCGGGAGCCGACGTCTCCATGTCGCTAAAATTATCGACGCAAAGTGAGGGACCTATATTATTGTTAATATATGTGTATATTTACATTTATCTCTTCTTCTAAATGCTAACCTGGGATCCTGCATAACAAGCGGCAAAATTGCCCTACATGCAAAGATTTACGTCCATTTTTCATCAAATGAGCGGCAAAAAAATTTCCATGCATTAACCTACGTACTTTTAGCAAACTTTCCTCTACCTATACAGCTTCTATAGTTGTACAATATCCATATATTAACTATGCACGAAAGGTTCAGTGGGTTAAACAGGAACTGAAATAAAAACTTTGACAATTGGGGCACGTTCACACATACTTCATAGAGATAAACATAATGTTCTGTACCCGAAATTCTCAAATACGCAGTAAACATCCCTACCCCATTACATATACTCGTTTTTTCCTCCACATAAGTCAACTAATCCCACTTGCCTATGCTTTTTCTTTATGAACCATTAAATGTCTGCTACTCTAGAAGGCATTTAATGTTTGTTGAAAATAGTAAAAGTGAGAGAGCAAGCGGTTGCAACCACACTTGCTACACCAACTTCTATAAGATTTTTGTTACTTCGTGAAGCAATATATGCCAATAAAGCCTTTGATTAGGGAGAAAGATGCTGGAACTTTACACTTCAATACTTAAATATTAAAGTGCTTTTCTAGGCTGTGAACATTCTGCGGAATTTAGATTTAGGATATGATGGGTTCTAGCCTTCTAGAGTAGATTCAAGCAAAAATATTTAAAATAAATAAATCACTTATTGCACTGCTGTTTGCATGGACCAACCAAGTTGATCATCTTCATTTTGTGTGTTTAGTTGTACCACAATGATATTATTATAGTGTATTATGTAACTCTACTTATTAGTAACTATAATATATTTGGCTTTTTGACAAACACTTCAGATTATTATTACATTGATTATAGTGTATTATGTAACTCTACCACACATTTGCACCCATTGAATCCCTACCACACCCCTGCATTGCATGGGTGATTATCCTAGAAAATTGAAAAAATTTCACAACACAAAAGTTATTGAAGAACACAAAAGTCCTTTGGCTATTGTTGCACAACACAAAAGTCCTTTGGCTAGGTTGACAAAAATGGAAGATCTCACATTTGACACATTGGAAGCCAGCAATGTAAACACAACCACCTTTCACATCTAATACTTGCTTTTCATGGGCTGTAGCACGAAATGACATTCAACAGTGGATATAATAAGGCTTAAATGTGCTTCTCTACAATACATTTTGCTTTATGCATGCTGTCCTACAACTAGAAATTTAAACATCCATGTGCACCCAAATGTAAAGTACACCCACATCAGTACAATCTTCTATTTACACATCATCAAGTAACCATTTATCCCTAAATACTATATGCCGTCGTCATCTAAATATCCATCTAGCATGTTTGCTTTCATAACACAAAAATGGTTTCACCATTAGTCACGTTAGTACTAGGTACCCCATAATCCAATACACCCATTGACGTTTGTCATTGTACATATCATGTGTCGGTATAACATTTTTTCACCATTATCATCGCCACCACACCCCGTGCGGCGCACGGGTGATCGCCCTAGTTGATAATAAAGTTTAACACATGTTATGAATCACAATCATGCAAGTCATGTAACAATAATAAGTTGAAGAGATGTTTGACAGAGAAAAGCAAAGTTCACATGTTATGGAAAATTGGCATTGCAAGATGAGTTACAAAATCGTGAACAGAAGATATATGGATTAAGAATGAAATATGTCATGGTAATTGGACTAATTGCACCTGGCCAGTCAAGTGAGTTGTCAAAAAACCACCATGTGAAATACCCATCACTGTAATCTTGGACGGACTGGCAAGACCCAAGTTGATGACATGATCTATAGCAGAAATTAAGAACATCGTTGACATCCTACATATGAAAAACTAAATCAAGATCCGACCAGAAATCCAGTATAGTTATGCAACTAGCTTATAAAGTTATAATGTTCACTCAAATAGCATTGCAAAACCTTATTCAGATGTAGAAAACAAAACATACCTGAGGCCCTACTTTCCCTGGAAGAGATTGCAATGCTTTCTCACCAAATCCTAATGAGCCTCTGAGAAATAATAACGTGTAAGAAACCTTAAAATAGACAACTGGTACACATTTCATCATCCATTTTAGGTTTCTCTTAAAGGATTTGTGGCAATGACATTCACTTCTGAAAGAAAACCAGCTTCTGAATATCACAAACTAATAAACCACATAATTGGGATGCACCGCAGATGTTACTTAATAAACTCCTGCCCAATAAATTTATTCTAAGTATCTATTCAGACTCATTGTAGTACAATGGAAAAGCAGAAAAGAAATTCAACATCCTTTTACTTTCAATTCCCAATTTCTAGATTCCCAATGAAGCATCTATTGACAAGTTTCCGCATTTATTTCTTATTACAGTATCAGAATATGAGGATTATCTCAATGCAACATCCTTTCGCTTTCAGCTCCTCAACCTCACTACCATTATAAAAACAAATTAGACTCTCATGGGTATACAAGAACAGAGGAGGTAAAATGAAACAATCCCTTGTATTAATTAACTCAATTCCGAGGATCTCTCACGTTGTAACCAATTTTGTCCCCTCCCTTTTACTACAGCCGTTTTTATTATTTAGTTCACATGTCATAAATCCTAGGTCGTATTACTACAAGAAAAGTTTTTCCGGCTAAATCGATGCTATCTAGTTTTAATTTGAACCGACGCTTAATATTTTGTTCAATTGAGCCGAGATACCTTTTCATCTAATTAAGCGTGTGTTTTCGTGATTGGGCCCATTTCTTCTAATTGAGCCTCATTTTAGCGCATTGTTTAGTTGGGCCCGGTTTTCGTTTTTGATTTTGGCTCAACTTCACTTTTGCTTTTCTTCACTTAATTTAAAAAAAGAAATAAAATAAAAAATATAAATCACAAAAATATTAAATAAAATCAGAATTAAAAAAATAATATTACAAATAAAAAATGTCTAAAAATCCAAAATACAAAAAAATAATAATAAAAAATACAAAAAAATATAAAAAAACGAAAATATAAAAAAAAAACAGCAGCAGCATCAGCGGCTCTTTGGGCCTCTTCTTGCTCTCCAAACCTTCTCAGCAAGCCCGTAAACTGAAAATAGGAAACAATATCAAATTAGAATCAGAGAATTAATTGCTAAAACCCTAAAATTTGCCTTTAAAAACAGAATAATTCATACAACAATTGACACACCAAAAAAACTGAAAAACACCAAAAAGATTAGGGTCTCATGTTGAAAACCTAATCAGCAAATCACTCAAAAATTCTTCAAAAAAGGGCAGTAGCACTATCGAGGTAGCAGAAAGCAGATAAGGCAGTAGCAGTATCGAGTAAGCAATAGGAGACTTATCATAAGCTGAAAATCAGGTTGGTCCCTCTAAACCATTAGATAGAAAATATGTTTTGAAACTTAGTATCTTTGAATCTGGATAAAAATAGAACATGTAGTAACCATAGGAATCGCATGATAATGCTAATAATAAACATTAATTAAATAAGTAAATAGATAACAAAAAAGAGTTTTTGGTGTTATAGGAGTAGTAGGAACTCCTGTTGTTATTATTATAGGAATAGGACATGTTATTATAGGAATAGAACATGAGTTTTGATTATAGGTTCATTTAGATATTAAAAAAAATATCAAACCAAAAGAACTGATAGGAGAAGAAAATATCAAATAGAAGATAAGGAATAAATTAGCAAATAGAATCGGGTTTCAAAAGGACACTAGCAGAACAAATCTAAGAAAGAACAAAAACAAGCAACAAATGTGATGTATGAAAAATTTAAAATCAGAACTCACCTCCAGCCACCGTACGCGGAGTACCGTCATCGTAGCAATCGTCGTCGTCCTTGGTTCAAAACCCACCGGAACTACAGCTGTGAACTTGCTTCGTCGTTGACGCCGTCCAAATCGCCGGCGCGGTTGTCTCCTCCGGCATGACCCCTCTCCCATCATCCTAACACCCAACATGACCGGTGCACCAACACCACCCGCCGCCGTGACCTCCGGCGAGCACCGCCACCATGCCACCACCGTCTTCTTTCACTCACGATCTCTCTCTCTCTCTCTCCCTCACCGTCGTTCTTACTCCTTCCTCCGTCATTCACTCTCACTCCTCTCCTTTCGCTCTTCTCTATGTCTCCGAAGGTCTCTCTCTAAAGAAAGTGTGGAAACGGCGCTGAGAAGGAGAGAGTAGCAAAAATTAGGGTTCCACTTTCCCAATCCAGCTTATATACGCGATCCCTTTCTTGAATTTATTTTGTTTTTAAATTTTAACATCAGATTTATTTTTACACCCCTGTTTTTGATAATACGCAGCCCTCTGCACATAGCCCATTCGCAGGCCATGTTATTAAAAGCCCAGAAAGACATCAGATTTGTTCGCTGCGAAACAGACCCCCTGAAGCTAATTACACCTCCTTTATTTCCGTTTCGCAACTTATTATGTTTTACCTATTTTATTCAATCAAAAACATTTCTCATAAATAAAAAATACCAAACACACAAATATTTTCTACCCAAAAACTACGTAGTATTTGATTATCTACCAGGAGATACGTAGGAGCAGAGGGGGGGCCCACCTATGTCAAGTTCATTAATAAAAACTTTTTTTAGTCCTTTTGTAAATTGCTTATTTCTTATCTTTCAAAAAAAAAAAAATTAAATGTCCTTCAAAGCCTTTTTCTCTTTTTAATTTGTAAATAAGGGTAAATCAAACATATTTGATTAATAATTTTTACGCATTTAGTTAAAAGGTAGCATTCCATAGGAAGGATGTCGTAGGGTGCCAATACATTCTCTACGCATAAACGACTCTCGAGTCTAAGCCTAAGTCTGGTCCCCAAAACCCCCTTATCCATGTAAAAGGTTTTTTCAATGTTTTCCCTAAAAATAAATATTGGTGGCGGCTTCATTGTAAACTTCGAAGAATCATTTCCCGGATGTTAGGATGATGGGAAAGGGGTCACGCCGGAGGAGACAACCGCGGTGGTGCCGGCGATTTGGACGGCGTCAACGACGAAGCAAGTTCACAGCTGTAGTTACGGTAGGTTTCGAACCAAGAACGACGACGATAGCTACGATGACGGCAACACCGCGTACGGTGGCCGGAGGTGAGTTCTGATTTTACGTTTTTCATACATCACATTTGTTGCTGGTTTTTCCTTCCCAATATACTTTGACCCTTAGATTTTAGCTTTGTTCTGCTAGTGTCCTTTTGAAACCTGATTCTATTTGCTAATCTATTCCTTATCTTCTATTTGATATTTTCTTCTCCTATCGGTTCTTTATTGGTTTGATTTTTTTTAATATCTAAATGAACCTATAATCAAAACTCATGTTCTATTCCTATAATAACATGTCCTATTCCTATAACAATAACAACAGAAGTTCCTTCTAATCCTATAACAGAAAAAACCCTTTTTTGTTATCTATTTACTTATTTAATTAATGTTTATTATTAGCATTATCACGCGATTCCTATGCTTACTGCATGTTCTATTTTTATCCAGATTCAAAGATACTAAGTTTCAACACATATTTTCTATCTAATGGTTTAGAGGGACCAACCTGATTTCCAGCTAATGATAGGTCTCCTATTGCTTACTCGATACTGCTACTACCCTTATCTGCTTTCTGCTACCTCGTTAGTGCTACTGCCTTTTTTCCAGATTTTTTTGTGTGTCAATTGTTGTCTGAATTACTCTGTTTTTATAAGCAAATTTTAGGGTTTTAGCAATTAATTCTCTGATTCTAATTTGATATTGTTTCCTATTTTCAGTTTTCGGGCATGCTGAGAAGTCTTGGAGAGCAAGAACAGGCCCAAAGAGCAGCTGCTGATGCTGTTGTTTTTTTGTATTTTGGATCTTTGGACATTTTTTATTTGTAATATTATTTTTTTAATTCTGATTTTATTTAATATTTTTGTGATTTATGATTTTTTATTTTATTTATTTTTTAAATTAAGTGAACAAAATACTAAGCGTTGGCCCAAATTAAAACGATATAGCATCAATTGAGCCCGAAAAACTTTTCTCGTAGTAATACGACCTGGGACTTATGACACGCAAACTAGATAATAAAAACGGTTGTGGTAAAAGAGAGCGGACAAAATTGGGGTATAACAGCTGCTCCTCTTTATTTATATTCCGTAGAAAAAATGAAGGGTTTTCAAGATTTCATAGTAGGAATAGAAAAAAAGATAAAACAGGCGCTAATTTTGTCCGATTAGTTGGAAAGTTGGGAGTTTTGAGGATTTACAGGTAGTGGTTAACTCTTGGCGCGAAAACAATAAATAAGGATCGCTGGGGATCTGTAGGAGCAATGGGGCTCTGAAGGACCACTGGGGTCTGAAGGACCACTGGGACTCTGAAGGACCCCTGGGGTCTGAAGGAGCACTGGGGCTCTGAAGGACCACTGGGGTCTGAAGGAGCACTGGGGCTCTGAAGGACCACCGGGGTCTAAAGGATCACTGGGGATCTAAAGGAGCACAAGGGCTCTGAAGGACCACTGGGGGGTCTGAAGGAGCCCTGGGGCTCTGAAGGATCACTGGGGGTCTGAAGGAGCCCAGGGGGTCTGAAGGAGCCCAGGGGCTCTGAAGGAGCAGTGGGGGTCTGAAGGAGCACTAGGGCTCTGAAGGACCGATGCCTTTAAGTGTTGGCATAATGATTTGAAGGTCTAATTTGCAGTCAATGCTTGGCGCATTGATTTGAATTAAACTGAAGGACCGGTTGGTCTGAAGGGCTGCCTGGACTCAGTGGCGACGTAATGATTTGAAGGTGCAGCTCGGAGTCGGCGTTTGACGTGTTGACCCGAACTGAAGGACCGATTTGGTTTGAAGGATCTGTGATAGACTCTGTGCTAACATTGCAATCTGGTGTGTGATAGAGGATTAATGATAGACGCGCTGATCTAAAGAAAAACAAAATATACGGAACGACACTTGAAGTCAGTTGAAAATCAATAAATAAGGATCACTGGGGATCTGAAGGAACACTGGGGCTCTGAAGGACCACTAGGGATCTGAAGGAGCACTGGGGCTCTGAAGGACCACTGGGGGTCTGAAGGACCACTTGGGATCTGAAGGAGCATTGGGGCTCTGAAGGACTGCTGGGGGTCTGAAGGACCACTAGAAGTCTGAAGGACCACTTGGGCTCTGAAGGACCACTGGGGATCTGAAGGAGCACTGGGGGTCTGAAGTAGCACTGGGGATCTGAAGGACCACTGGGGCTCTAAAGGAGCACTGGGGCTCTGAAGGACCACTAGGGGTCTGAAGGACCACCAGGGTTCTGAAGGACCACTGTCATACCCCAATTTTGTCCGGCTTAGGTCTAAACCCTAACTTTCAACACAAAAATTACATAGTAGATTTAATTTATTTTTCTTGTTACAATATCTTTAATTAAAAAAAACGAAAATAAAAAATAAAATAGATAAGAAATAATACAAATTACAAAAGAAAATAAAAAAGGGGAGGTGCAATAAAAGATTATTATTACAAAAAAGGAGAATGTCCATGTACATGACTTGGCCCAAGAATGCCAAAGTTACAAAAATACAAAAATAAACCAAGTACCCAAAACTGCAGCTACTTTGCAAAGGTGATTTCTCTCTCTTAGGACATCATTTCGACGATCCGACCGGTGAAAGTGAAGATGGATGTCTCATGAACTTGGTGTCAAAAAACAACGATGATCCAACGGTTAACGAATCCAGAATCGCACTTGTACGGTGGCTGGTTTGAGAAAAACGGGAGTTGTTTTTTCTACTTTTTGCGAAGGCAATTTCTCTCTCCTCAGACCTCGTTTCGACGATCCAAACGGTAGAAGTGAAGATGGATGTCTCATGAACCTGGTGTCAAAAAACAACGATGATCCAACGGTTAACGAATCCGAAATCGCATTGTCAATATGGCTGGTTTGAGAAAAACGAAAATTGCTTTGCTATGTTGTTTTAGTCCCACATTGCTTGGGAGAAACAAGAACTACCTAGCCTTTGGCTATAAAAGAGATGGAGATGCAAAGGCTATGGACATGGGTGATTGATGGGGTAAGTGATCTTTTGGGCTAGCATTTGCAGTCCATTAGATTAAAAGCCTGTCTTTAATTCTTTTGGACTAGCTTTTGCAGTCCGTTAGATTGAAAGCCCGTCTTTAGTTATTTTTGGGATGGCCGTTGAGGTCCTTTACTTGGTGGTTTTCGGGTGAAAACGGACCAGATAGGAGTCCGGTTCGCGGTTGATATGGTCAGATTGCTCGGTCCGTTTCGGCGTTGATCGCATTGATCAGCTGGAGGTTAGTTTTGCATTTATTTATTTAATTTATTTATTTATTTTTTTATATATTTATTTATTATGTATACTGTTTATTTATGTACATACTTATTTATTATTTATATTGTTTATTTATCTATGTAAATAATTATTTATTATTTATTCATTTATTTATTTATATGTATAGTTATTTATTTATTAACTTTACGCTTTATTAATTGTTAGTGTCGTCATTAATTTTTTTTAAATACACAAATTATTTTATAAAAATTTCAAAAATATAAATAGGGGATTAAGTCGACTGTACAGTCGGATTAGTCAGCTTTTTAGGACTACAAATGAACCGTTACGGATCATGTCCTAAAATCCCTATTTAAAACAAACAATTTCTAAATTAAAATAAATACAAACATACTTCTTTCCCCTAGGTAAACCTTTTTCTCACCAACCTTTTTTTCAAAATAACAGATTTTCTTTTCCCTAAACGAGAATCAATCCAATTGCGAAAACTCTTCAAAATCAAACTTTGTTAAGTAGTCTTGCGAAGCCTTTGCTTGCATGATTATTAACAATGAGGTACCAGTGGCGATCACTTGGAGCCTTTGCTCAATTGATCATCATGAACGCCTAATTTTCCTAAGATTTTCACTAAATCAAAAACTTTGTTAGTAGTCTTGCGAAGCCTTTGCTTGCATGATTATTAACAATGGAGTGCTAATGGTGGTCACTTGGAGCCTTTGCTCAATTGATCATCATGAAAGCTCAATTCTCACAATTAAACAAGATAAAAAACAAAAACCGTTTTCCAAACAAAGAAGAACTACGTAGCTTTGAATTCTCCATCGCACCGGGAGATACGTAGGAGCGGGTCACATCCCGTCAAGCATAACAAATAAAAATCATTTTCACAATAAGTTTTCAACAATTATTTCCAAAAGAACCTAGAACTACGTCGCCTTTGATTCTCCACCCGGAGATACGTAGGAGCAGGGCCACGCCCCTGTCAAGCGCAAAAATAAACAATTTCTAAAATTAAAGAATATACAAACAGATCTCCTTCATTTCAAAAGCAAAAATCTTATTTTCAAGGTAGGGGATTAAGTCGGTCGTACGGCCGGGTTAATCATCGTTTTAAGATAAGTGAACTGTGGTCCCTCAGAGCCCCAGCGCTCCTTCAGCCCTCAGTGGCCCTTCAGAGCCCCAGTGCTCCTTCAGACCCCCAGTGGTCCTCCAACACAAATCACACAGTCCTAAAACCCCTACATTAAAAAACACCAACCCACAAACATTTTCTACACAGAAGAACTACGTAGCTTTGAGTTCTCCATCGCACCGGGAGATACGTAGGAGCGGGCCATGTCCCGTCAAGCGTTTTTTCTAAAAAACCACTTTTCCCCCTTTTTTCATAATAAATAAAGATTTTCATAAAGAGTTTTTTCAATGAGAAGTAGAGAGGCAAAATTAAGTATTTTCAAGTCAATACACTAAAAACCACACATTTAATTAAAGGTTCCCTCTCAGTAGAGAGGACGTGTGGGGTGCTAACACCTTCCCTGCGCGTAACCGACCCCCGAACCCTATTCTCTAGTTTCGCAAGACCAATCGCTTTCCAAAAAAGGTTTTCCTAATATTTTCCTTAATAAATATTGGTGGCGGCTTCATTGTCTTAAGAAAAGTTGTGAACGAGGAAGGTTCTCCCTCGGGGACTTTTTCGGGCGCAACAACCACTAGGGGTATGAAGGACCTATCCTAGGCTTTGTGCTAACATTGTCATCTGGTGTGTAAGGATCGACATTTTGATGTCGATCGGAAAGCAATAGATGTTATGCATATGTCGTGCATGTAGTGTATGTACCTACAATGATTGATTTTAAGTGGAATGATGAATGAAATGTAATGGATGACTTTTTTCTCTTTTTGCTTTTTTTGCTTCTCTTTTTGGCTTTTCTTCTTTTTACTGGTCTTGCCAACTCGCTGGACTTTCGGCGTCGGGCATGAGGGCCATCCGGAGCAGTGGTATCGCTAGATCGAAGTGCGGGTTATTGCGATTTGTCATTTGAAGTGATCATGCATGTATTTATCCTCTTTGCAATTTTATTTATGAGAGATCATCTCCTCTTTGCGATTCTTAGAAATTTTGTAATGATTGTAATGCTCTTAATCATGCCACATGTTTCACAATTCAGTATCATTTATCATAAAACATCCTTTTAAAACCGACAGGCGAACAAGAAACAAAGAAAGTGTATGATATTCGAATGGAAGTCGAGTGCGCAGAAGGTCACACCGATTGAAAATTACATTGAGAGTTTAAACCAAAAAAAGAAAGAAAGAAAAAGAAAGAACAGATCTCTTAATGGTTTGTATCCTTGAAATAACGATGCCAATCACCCATACGCACAACTTTGACCACTCATCATCCAACTTTTGGATATGTTGATTGCCTTTGTATTCGTTCAAAGTCCAACTTTTTCTGACCCTAATTTTTGTCTCGATCGCTCTTTGGAGTTTTCAATCCACCGAGTCGCTCTAACTTTTGCCTAGGCCGCCCTTTCGGGTTTTCAACCTAACGAGCTGATTTTTGCTTGGCTCATCTTTCTCTTTTTTCACACACATATATATATATATATATATATATATATATATATATATATATATATATATATATATATATATATATATATATATATATTAGGCATAGTACTTCTTGACTGCATCCGAGTTCACCGGGAGTGGGAGGTCTTCACCATCCATTTTTGTGAGAATTAAGGCTCCTTTAGAAAATGATTTTTTTACCACATAAGGTCCTTCATAATTCGGGGTCCATTTCCCACGAGAATCCTTTTGGATAGGCAAGATTTTCTTGAGCACCAAATCTCCTTCTTGAAACTGTCGAGGGCGAACTTTCTTCTCATAAGCCCTCTTCATTCTTTGCTGATATAATTTCCCATGGCATAAAGCAACCACTCTCTTTTCTTCGATGAGATTCAACTGATCCAGACGAGCTTGAACCCATTCTGCTTCCACCAATTTCGTTTCCATCAGCACCCGCAGAGAGGGTATTTCAACTTGGACGGGAAAAAATGCTTCCATCCCATATACTAGTGAGAACGGGGTTGCCCCTGTTGACGTGCAAACTGAGGTCCGATACCTATGCAAGACGAAAGGGAGCATTTCATTCCAGTCTTTGAAGGTCACCACTATCTTTTGCACAATCTTCTTTACATTCTTGTTTGCCGCTTCGACTGCCCCATTCATCTTTGGACGGTACGGGGAAGAATTGTGGTGTTGAATTTTGAAGTTGTCACACAACTCTTTCATCATTTTGTTATTCAGGTTGGTCCCATTATCAGTGATGATCTTATTTGGAAGGCCGTAACGGCAAACCAAATCTCTTTTTATGAACCTGACAACCACAGATTTTGTTACACTGGGATAAGAAGCGGCCTCGACCCATTTGGTAAAATAATCAATAACGACAAGAATAAAGTGATGCCCATTTGATGCCTTAGGTTCGATGGGACCAATGACATCCATCCCCCACATTGAGAATGACCATGGTGCTATTAAGACATTCAAAGAAGCAGGTGGCACATGGATGTTATCGGCGTAGACTTGACACTTGTGGCAATTCCTCACATAGTTAAAGCAATCAGTCTCTATTGACAACCAGTAGTAGCCAGCCCTCAGGATTTTTCTTGCCATGGTATGCCCGTTGGAATGAGTCCCGAACGAGCTTTCGTGGACATCTTGCATAATTCTGTTTGCTTCTTCTTTTGCTACGCATCTGAGGAGGACCATATCGTGATTTCTCTTATAAAGCACCTCCCCATTTAGGAAGAAACCCATTGATAATCTCCTTAGTGTTCTCTTATCACTTTGAGGCACCCAGAGGGTATTCTCTGCTTGTGATATAGCGCTTGATATCATAATACCAGGGTTTACTATCGGGCTCTTCTTCAATTGCCATACAACGATGTGCTGGTAGCTCACGATTTTGAATTCTGATGAATGTCAGACTCCCGTTGTCATTGATATTGAACATTGATGACAGAGTCGCTAAAGCGTCAGCCAACTGATTTTCTTCACGAGGGAGATTGTTGCGATTTTTCAACATATGCGCAAGTATACGCAGTCACACAAGTAATACAGTAGAAAATACAGGTCGAACCCACATGGATTGTCTTTAATTTCTAGTTGTTACGACTTTAGCAAATCAGTGAGAAAGATAAAACACAATTGGAGAACAGGAAAACTAAGGTTTAAATTGCAAGAGAATAAAAGGGAAAGTATATGATGAAGACTAGTTGGATTGCTTTTCACTAAGTAACATCTCTTCTGTGTTAGTGCTATAACATTAGATGCTAAAGCACTGAGTGCTGTAGCATATGTTGCGTGCCTTTCGGTCACTTTCGCCAAGGTTTCATGACAAGATCTTATGTCTAAGCTTCAAGTAAGCTCACCTCTGTATATTAAAGAATCCACAATATTCACTCTATGAACTAAGCCCTCCTATGTCTAGGTTTGGTCAAGGATTGTTCTAAGTGTCCTTAAAACAACCACTCACTCACATCAATCTTTGAGATCGAATCATGAACCATTTATGAACCCATGAATGTACTTGTTTTAGTTAGCTAATCCCAAAACAAGTTTGAAAGCATTAAAACACAAAGATTGAAACACATGCATCACAACATTATATTACTACACATAAAGATTCATTACAAAGCTAGTGAGGATGTTCTTGTGAATGAACTTGCTTACTGATTTTGAATCATTGTTGGGTAAAGCAGCAGCTTCAACCCATTTGGAAACATAGTCTACTGCCACCAGTATGTAGAAATTGCCATGTGAAGGTGGGAAAGGTCCCATGAAGTCTATCCCCCAAACATCAAACAATTCCACCTCTAATATGTTGGTTAGAGGCATTTCATGTTTGTTGGAAATGTTTCCAGTTCTTTGGCATCTGTCACACCTTTTCACTAACTCATGAGCATCTCTGAAGAGTGTAAGCCAAAAGTATCAAGATTGGAGCACCTTAGCAGCTGTTCTCTGTCCTCCAAAGTGTCCTCCATAAGGTGCAACATGACACTGCTGCAGCACTAGGTGTTGTTCTTCTTCTTCAAGACATCTTTTTATCAATTGGTCTGGACATTCTTTATAAAGGAAGGGCTCATCCCAGTAGTACTGCTTAACATCATGGAGAAACTTCTTTCTTTGTTGGTATGTCAGATTTGGTGGCACAATTTTGCTGACAAGGTAATTGATCAGCAAACCAGGGTGCTATAGCATCTGGTGCTATAACATTAGATGCTGTCATACTGACAGTCAACAACTTTTCATCAGGGAAGCTCTCCTTGATCTCTACTTCTGAAGTACCTGCACTTTCACCTTCAATTCTAGACAAATGGTCAGCAACTTGGTTCTCCACCCCCTTTTTATCATGAATTTCCAAATCAAAATTCTTGGAGGAGGAGAGCCCACCTTATTAGCCTAGGTTTTGCATCTTTCTTTGAAATCAAATACTTGATGGCCGAATGATCTGTATAAACAATAACTTTTGTGCCAACCAAGTATGATCTAAATTTGTCAAATGCAAACACCACAGCTAACAATTCTTTCTCAGTGACTGTATAATTTAATTGAGCTTCAACAAGTGTTTTGCTAGCATAATAAATAGAATGAAATACTTTATCATACATTTGCCCTAGGACAGCTCCTACAACATAGTCACTAGCATCACACATGAGCTCAAAAGGCTTGCTCCAGTCAGGTGCTATAATGATTGATGCTGTAACCAAGGCTGTTTTCAGTTTCTGGAATGCTTGTTGACATGGTTCATCAAAGATAAAGGGTGTGTCATGCTGTAGCAGCTGACACAATGACTTTGATATCTTAGAGAAATCCTTTATGAACATTCTGTAAAATCCAGCATGGCCTAAGAAACTTCTAACACCTTTTACAGTTGTTGGTGGAGGGAGCTTTTCAATGACCTCAATTTTAGCTTTATCAACTCCCAAACCTTTCTTGGAGATCTTGTGACCCAAAACAATCCCCTCTTGAACCATGAAGTGACATTTTTCCCAATTCAAGACCAAGTTTGTCTCTTCACACCTCACAAGGATCTTCTCTAAATTGGCTAAACAATTTTGGAAATTTTCTCCAAACACAGAGAAGTCATCCATGAAAACCTCCATGGATTTCTCAATGAAGTCTGAAAATATGGCCATCATGCATCTCTGAAAGGTAGCAGGTGCATTACATAGTCCAAATGGCATTCTCCTGAAGGCAAATGTGCCATAAGGACATGTGAATGTTGTTTTTTCTTGATCTTCAGGCATTATGGCTATTTGGTTATAACCAGAGTAGCCATCCAAAAAAACAGTAGAATTCTGTACCTACAAGCCTATCTAACATCTGATCAATGAAGGGTAAAGGAAAGTGATCCTTTTTGGTAGCCTTATTGAGCTTCCTATAGTCCATGCATATTCTCCACCTTGTCACTGTCCTTGTTGGAATCAACTCATTTTTATCATTTGCTATAACAGTGACACCTCCTTTCTTGGGAACACATAACACAGGGCTCACCTATGCACTATCTGAAATTGGGTAGATAATACCAGCATCCAACCACTTGATAATTTCATTTTTAACCACCTCCTTCAAAATAGGATTGAGTCTCCTTTTCCCCTCAATGCTATTCCTAGCATTTTCATCTAAGACTATTCTGTGCATGCAAATTGTTGGACTGATTCCCTTGATGTTTGCCATCTGCCATGCTATAGCCTTCTTATGCCTTTTTAAGATAGTAATGAGATCATGTTCCTGATTTTGTGTGAGATCAGAAGCAATGATCATAGAGAGAGTATCATTTTCCCCTAAATAGGCATATTTGAGGTGCTTAGGTAGTTCTTTAAGCTCCAGGGGGTGGTTGCTCAATGGAGGGAGCATTCTTCTTAAGGCTTGAGTTATCAAGATCTAGATCTTCATACTTCCTTAACCAAGCTTCTCCGACTTTTGGTTCTTGTTGAATGGCTCCCTCTTCTACAAGTTCTGTCTTCTCATTCTCATCAAAAATCTTGCCCAAGTGATCTTTTTGCTTGTGAAAATGATTTTGGACCACTTGATCAAGAGAAATAACAAAGGGGCACTCCTCTGTATTTGGATCTGGATACTTCAAAGCATCCAAGACATTGAACGTCACTTCTTGGTCATTGACCCTCATAGTCAATTCTCCTTTTTGCACATCAATCAGAGTCCTTCTAGTGGCTAAGAATGGTCTGCCTAGAAAGATGGTAACTTCCTTATCTGCATCAAAGTCAAGAACAACAAAATCTACAGGAAAAACAAACTTGTCAACTTTGATTAGTACATCTTCAACTATTCCTTTAGGATAAGCTAAAGATCTATCAGCTAACTGAAGTGTAAGAGTTGTAGGTCTGGCAGTTCCTATACCTAACTGAGTGTATATGGACTTAGGTATCAAGTTAATACTTGCACCTAAGTCACATAAAGCCCTACCTTTGTAGAATTCTCCAATGGAGCAGGGTATTGTGAAACTGCCAGGATCCTTAAGTTTTCTTGGAAGTTTATTTTCAACAATCAAACTACATTCACCAGTCATTGCCACAGTTTCAAATTCACCAAGTCTCCCCCTTTTGGTGAGGACATCTTTCATGAATTTTGCATAATTAAGAATTTGTTGAAATGCCCCTACCAAAGGAACATTGATGTGTAACTGTTTAAGCACCTCCAAGAATGTACTGAATTGCTTGTCCTCATGAGCCTTCCTCAACCTTTGTGGAAAAGGAGGAGGTGGGTACTCAGTAACAAGCTTTTGTGAAGAACTAGGTGCAGCTTCAGATGTTATAGCCTTCGGTGCTATAGCATCTGTCTTATTCTTTTCTTTTTTATCTTTTTCATTTTTTTTTTGTTTTTTCTGTTTGAGTTTTCATCAGCTGAGACAACTGTTGACCCTTGCAAATCCTTCCCACTCCTTAATGAAATAGCTTTGACCTGCTCATTCCCTTGAGTATATGAAGCAGATGCCTCAGTTGTTGAGGGCAGGGCTCCACTAGGTCTCTGAGTTAGAGTAGTAGCAATATGCCCCACTTGATTCTCAAGGTTCTTGATAGATGCTCCATGAAATTGAATTGAAGCTTTGGTGTCATTCATGAAGGTTTTGGTATCCTTCACAAATTCCTTCAGTAGGGTCTCCATGGAGTTGTCAACAGGTTGAGTATTCTGCCTTTGTTGCTGAGCAGGGAATCCTGGTGGTGCATTGGGTGCTGATGCATTAGATGAGCTTGCTGCATTATTGCTCCATCTAAAATTTGGATGGTGTCTCCACCCATTATTTTTATTGAACCCCACATAGTTCACAGATACATGATTGCTTGGGCATTCTTCATAAATGTGCCCTAGTCCACAACACTACAAGAATAATCAGTTTTACCGGCCAGAACTTTCCGGCGGATTTGTATCCGCCGAAAACTTTTCGGCAGATTCTAGGGGTTACCGGCAGATTGTATCCGCCGCAAACTTACCGGCGGAAATAGAAACTTTCCGGCGGATTTATCCGCCGCAAACATTTCCGGCGGATTTCCGAGGTATGTTCGGCGGATCTGGTTTACGAAGATTTTTTTTTTGAAAAAAATGCAAATCCGCCGGAAATGCCTCTCAATCCGCCGGAAACCGTTGCGGTGGATAAATCCGCCGGAAAGTCCATAAAGTCCGCCGGAAAATCCTGAAAGCGCCAATTTTGAATTTCAAATATCCGCCGGAAACACCCTAAATCCGCCGGAAATTACATTTCCGGCGGATTCGCCTTTTGACCGTTGATCTTCGCTTCCTCTATATAAATCTCTTCTCTGCTTCTTTTTCTTCACACCTCTACCGATACTCTCATTCTCTTCAAAGAAACAGAGACATACGCCACTCTCTTGAGCATTGTCGGCAGCGGCTCCAAGTGAGTGGCGTATGTCTCCATTTCTTTGTAAAGAATCTTCCACCTTGTCATTAACACCCCCTTCATCTTTTTCGTTAAAAGTAACATTGTCATGAACCTCCGCTACGAATTCCCCTCTTGTTAAGTTAGGGGATGATACAGAGCGTTTGATGAGTGTAGACATTTACACACATCAAACGCTCCGTATCATCCTCCAACTTAACAAGAGGTCCTTGGAGTTCCTCAAACATTCTATTTAGAGCAAGGTAATCAAAATTGGACCGGACATTGAACCGGAAGAGGTAGCGGTTCAGGGGTTCTTGGGTTCAACCGGTTGAATCGGGGGTTCAACCAGAATTAGCGTAGAAACTAATTAACAGATAGTGAATAGTGCAGCGTGATTATTGAATAGTAAATGGTGATTAGTGTCGATACTAATTAACGGTCAAGATCTTGCCGACACTAAATTAACGGTCAAGATTTTGCCGACACTAAATAGTGAATAGTGCAGCGTGATTGTTGAATAATGATTAGCGTCGATACCAATCAATGGTCTAGATGTTGCTGACACTAAATTAACGGTGAAGATCTTGCCGACACTAAATAGTGAATAGTGCAGCATGATTATTGAATAGTCAACCGCTTTGAACCGGAAACCGGATTGAACCGCCCGAAATACATTTTTTTATTTTTAAATTTACTTTTTTCTCCAAAATTTAATATTTTTTATTTAATAAATTACTCATTCGGTTCAACCATGGTTGTACCGGTTGAACCGATTGAACCATGAACCGGAGGCCTCGCCGGTTCGATCTCCGGTCCGGTTTTAAAAACATTGGTTATTTTGGTTATTTCCGCAGATATATGGGTATTTCCGGTGGATATTTAGGTATTTCCGGCGGATATTTGGGTGTTTCCGGCGGATTTGCGTTTACCAAATTTTTTTTTCAAAAAAAATCAAAATCCGCCGGAAACACCCTATATCCGCCGGAAAGTCCCTAAATTCCGCCGAAAATTCCTCGAAATCCGCCTGAAATCCCTAAATTCCGCCGGTATGTTTGCAGCGGATACAAATCCGCTGGAAAATCCTGAAACCGCCAATTTGAAAAATCTCACATTTTGACCGTTGGTTTTCGTTTCTCTATATAAATCTCTTCTCCACTTCTTCTTCTTCTTCTTCACACCTCTACCAATCTATCTTCTCTCTACTAAATCTCTTTCTCTCTACCAATCCATTCTCCACTTCTCTCTACTAATCTCTTCCCCTCGTTGTCAAATTTCTTCGATATAAGGTACGTTTGTAACATTAGTTAATATTTTTAGTTTTTGAATTATTTTATAATATGAGTTTGTTACTAATTGTGGTGTTGTTTGTTTAGGTATTTTTTGGGTCCTCCTCTTTCCTCTTTGTTTGAGTTCGGGATAAGCTTCAAGTCAGAGCATTCTCTTCACTTCGGTTAGTTATTGTATTTTTTCTTTTAGTCGTTGGTGATTTTTAATAACGCTTATTACACCACCATCAAAATTTGTTTGTCCCAAAAATATATATAATAATGTTCTTTTACTATTTTTGTACAAAATTAAAATTAATAAAATATTAATTACTTCACTATTTATAGTAAAATTTTGTTACAAATTTTGTTTGCAATAATAATTCAAAATAATTTATATTGAAAAAAATTATTTATTAAGTTCACTTATAAAGTAATTAATATATTAATATATATCAAAATATAAAGTAATTGATAGTTGATTTGATAGTTTATTTCATTTACGTTGTAGTGTAGTACATAGATCTTGAAATTATGGATCGTAGTTGGATGTATGATCGATTGTTTCCTAAAAGATCCGGTTTAAAGCGACGTTTTGTAGAAGGAGTAGAAGAGTTTATTTTTTGTGCTAAGCATCATGAAGAATTTGCGCGACAAGGCGGAATTAGATGTCCGTGCTTGAAATGTTCGTTTCGAGTTATAAAAAATGAAGACGAAGTTAGAGTTGATTTGTACAATAATGGATTTAGGCCAAATTATTGGATATGGAGTCGTCACGGAGAAGTAGGACCAGGGGTAGCTGCAGTTCCTGCGGTTAATGTTTCGGTTGAAGTAGTAGCTCCCACATCAAGTAGTTATCCAGCGACTACGACATCTAGAGGAGGCCAAATTATACAACTGTTAGATGTTTATCAGGGAATGATGTCTGACGCTGTTGGAGTAAATTTGGATTTTGAAGAATCGGAATATGATGCTGAAGAAGTTCCAAATGAGGAAGCTCAAAGGTTTTACATGTATTTGAGTGAGACAAATAAACCATTATTTGAAGGATCTAAAGACTCAAAATTATCAATGTGTGTTCGGTTGTTGGGTCTTAAGTCTCAATTTAATGTTGCTGAGTTGTGCATGGAATATATGACCAAAATGATGTTGGATGCAACCCCCATTAGAGGGCTTTTGCCGCAGAGTTATTATGAAGCTAAAAGACTGGTATCGAAGCTTGGCTTAAAATCTAAAAGAATTGATTGTTGTGTGTCTGGTTGCATGCTCTATTATAACAATGAGTTTGGCATAAATGGAGAGTTGTCGGAATGCAAGTTGTGTGGAGAGCCACGCTATCGTGTGAGTAGGAAAGGGATGAGCAGAGGCAAACCGGTTCCACGAAAAGCAATGTTCTATCTGCCGCTTATACCAAGGCTACAGAGGATGTTTACTTCAATGGAGACCGCGAGTAAAATGACGTGGCACCATCAAATAGAAATAATTCAGGTGAATTACGTCACCCATCTGATGAAGCTTGGAAGCATTTTGATCTTGTTCATCCAGATTTTGCCAGTGATCCACGCAATGTTCGACTTGGTTTATGCTCTGATGGTTTCACACCATATATTCAAGCCTCGGCAACGCCGTATTCATGTTGGCCAGTTATTGTTACCCCATACAACCTTCCTCCAGAAATGTGTATGTCTAAACCATACATGTTTTTAAATTCTATTATCCCAGGGCCAAGTAATCCAACATCTGGTATTGACATATATTTGCAACCTTTGATTGATGACCTAAAAAGGTTGTGGAATGGTGTTTTAACTTATGATGCAGCACGCAAACAAAATTTTGTGATGAGGGCGGCTTTGATGTGGACCATTAATGACTTCCCTGCCTATGGAATGTTGTCTGGATGGGGGACACATGGTAAGATGGCGTGTCCGATTTGCATGGTTGACACAAAGGCTTTTAGTCTTAAATACGGAGGAAAAACTTCATGGTTTGACTCGCACTGTAGGTTCTTACCTATGGATCACCCATTTAGAAAGCAGAAATATGCGTTCATCAAGGGCAAGGTTGAAACAGCTGGACCTCCTCGTAAGTTGGCACCAGAGGAAGTTTGGAATAGTGTTAGGGATATCCCTCATGTGGAAGTCGTAGCGGGTGTTGTTTCTCGTCCAGATGGCTATGGACAATGGCACAATTGGACGAAAACAAGTATTTTTTGGGAACTTCCATATTGGAAAGATAATCTATTGAGACACAATCTCGATGTCATGCATATAGAGAAGAATTTTTTCGACAACATATTTAACACTGTCATGAACGTGAAAGGCAAAACGAAAGACAATGAGAAAGCTAGGAAGGATATAGATCATTACTGTAGACGAAAGGATTTGTTGTTGGTTGAGCAAGGTACTAGGACTCTGAAACCCAAAGCCAATTATACTTTATCTACCGAACAAGCGAAAGCAGTTTATCAGTGGATAAAAGAGTTGAAAATGCCAGACGGTTATTCTTCCAATTTATCTAGATGTACGGATGTGGATAATGGGAGGTTGCATGGGATGAAGAGTCATGATTTTCATGTATTCATGGAGTGCTTACTTCCTATCGCTTTTAGTTCGTTGCCAACACACGTTTTGAATCCGCTCATTGAAATAAGTCAATACTTTAAGAATTTGTGTTCTGCAACGCTAAAAGCTGATGATCTTTCAAAAATGGAACAAGACATCCCACTTATCTTATGCAAGTTGGAGAGAGTATTTCCGCCTGGTTTCTTTGATTCTATGGAGCATCTACCGGTGCATCTCGCATATGAAGCTAAACTTGGCGGACCTGTACAATACAGATGGATGTATCCGTTTGAAAGGTCAGTTAATTTTCACACCATATAAGAAACAAGTTTAAAATATATGATTATTATGTTAATTAATATCATTTTCTCTAGGTTCATGGGTGATTCAAAAAGATCGGTGAAAAACAAAGCTAGAGTTGAAGGATCAATATGTTCTTCTTACTTACACCGTGAAAGAACGCATTTTTGTTCTTACTATTTCAAGAATGAGTTTGCTCCTGGAAGCAGCCGAAATGAAATGGATACTGATGAATGTCCTAGACATCATTTAGCTTTGTCTGTCTTTTGTCTACCCGGTCGTCCATCTGGGAAGGAGTCAATTCACTGGCTAACAGATGAAGAGTTAAGTTCAGCACATGTTCATGTGTTGATAAACTGTCTTGAGGTGCAACCATTTATTGAGTATGTTCCTCAACATTATAAACTATCGATCATAATTAGTTAATATGTAGAAAAATGTGTAACAATTAATTATTTCTTTTTAGGGAATTCTTGTCATCAGAGGACGTAACTGAGCAACAATCTTCTGCTCATATTAATGCACATTTTCCAACGTGGTTTAGGCAACATGTTTATGCCCTCCCGCCAACTCCTACCAACCAACACTTGAGGAACATATCAGACGGTCCTCGAAGATGTGTTAAAGAATGGCACACATACTTTGTCAATGGATACAAATTTCACACCAATGAATGGACACAGGGCAGAGAGACAGTCAATAGTGGAGTGTGCATGAAGGGTGTCACTGGAGGAGGTGAAGATGATTTTTATGGTGTGGTTCAACGCATATATGAACTTTCATACCCCCATTTAGATTTTAGTCAGAAGGTAGTGGTTTTCTATTGTCATTGGTTTGATCCGTCTGCTCGAGGAACAAAGGTGAATCCAAAGTCAAATACAGTGGACATTAAAATGTGGTAGATATCGACTGTATGATCCGTTCGTCATTGCACAAAATGTGAGACAAGTCTATTATGTCCCTTATCCATCAACGCGGACTGATAGGCATGGTTGGTGTGTCGCAATTAAAACAAAACCAAGAGGTCGCATTGAGACAAATGATGACACGGTGGAAGATGTGCCATATCAAATGGAAGAGATGTCTAATGTAAATGAAGTGATTGAAGTTGAACCCATTACTCGTTTATGTGATGAGCCAAACACCGGCGATGAAGTTGATGACGAAGAAGATGCTGATGAAGATGCAACAAACCACGTTGGTGTATCAAGAATTCACTCCTATGATGATGACGATTTTGAGAATGAATGGGATTCCAATTTGTTATTTATGTTTCAACAATATATGTTATTTATGTTTCAACAAACCACGTTGTAATTTATGTTTGTTTAACTTTGTTTGTTTAATTAGTATGTTTATATATTTTTGTTTAGTATGTTTATGTTAACCTTGTATAGTGTATGTTTGTTTGTTTAAATGTATATATGTATAGCTAGACACAGTCATGGCATCTCACTCAAGATCTGATGACGAGACATATGTTCCTCCACCTGTCGACACGGGTGATGCCTCCAGCGCTACCAGGCGGAAGACTTCTACTCGCCTAGGGCGTCGTGTTCAGCCTGCTCGTGTTGTTGTTGTTGGTGGCAGATATTTGCCACCACATGGGTCTGAGGGTGCTAGTACTAGTACTGCAGGGGACCCAGTGATTCCTGCTGCTACTGAGGGCTTAGCCCCGACAGATGTTGATGCTGATGGGGTGCGCACATTCACTGTTGACCGTGAGGTGGTCAGGTATACACCTGATGGGCGTATCATATTGGAGACTGCTGGTGATTCGTAAGTATATATATTATTATTTATTAATTTATTTTTGTTGCCTTTTATATAACTTATATAATTTGGTGTAACAAAATTCATCTTTTTTTAATGCAGATTTCTTCATTCGAAGGCTACAGCTACCGCCATCACGAAAACAATCAAGGAGAATTTCACCGGCAGCTGGAAGAATTGGACAGCTGGAAGAATTGGACAACTGTTAGAAAAGATACAGAGGCAATTGGGAGGATATTAAATTCATTTTTGGTAAGTTGTTCTACGAAATAATAAATTAATTAATTTGTGTATATCTTATTGACTTGATTAATTAATTTGTCTTATAATTAACAACATTATTGTAAATTTCTTAAATAGGAAAAATGTACATGGTTACCAGAGCAGCAAAGGGAAGTTGAGAGAATCTTCCATAAGAGATGTTCCCATCGCTATTCTGAATTACTATGGGAGGCGCGCGGTAAGAATGCGAAGCCATCTTATATGGGAGACTCAACTTGGGCTGGGTTACAGGAGTACTGGCAGACACCGGAATTTAGGAATTTTTGTGAGAAAGCCAAGAAGAACCGTGCTTCTGAAAAAGGTGGCTGCACACACACAGGGGGGAGTGTTAATACTGCAACGCATCACAAGCGTTTGGTAAATTTATTACTTTATTACTTGATTAATTAATTATTTATAATTAACTAGTCATTTTCATGTGTATTAATTAATAATATGTATATATGTATATATAGGAGGTGAGGGAACAAAGGGCAATCACTTTGCCTGAGTTGCATCGCTACCTTCATATGCGGGAGGACACTGGTGACTTTGCTACAGATCGGGCGAGGAATATTCAGGTAAAACTACTTTTAATTATATATTAATGTTTATTATTTATAATAATCTTTATATCGGGCGAGGAATATTATATTAAAACTACTTTTGCTATAGTTATTTATTTGTTGGGTTATTTTTTTCAAGAGAGCTTCCAGGGTGGGCTGACTGAGTACCATCAGTCCCAACAGAGCAGTGGGGCAGCTGATATCGATCCAGAGGAGGAGGCTAGAGCAGCTCGTGATATTTGGGTGAGAGCAGTTGGTCCCCAAAAGAGTAATCGTATGGTAGAATCAGGTGGTATTGGACCGGCTGCTTTTCGAACAAGCATTATTCCGAGTCTATCAGCTTCACAATCTTCTGGATCTCTGAGTACTGCTCGCTCTTATGTTCCCAATGCTGGTGAGTTGAATGCTGTTACGGAATTGACGCGGCAACTGAGCGAGCAGCAGCGCCAGTTTGCGGAGCGGCAGGAGCAAAGTGATCGGGAAGTGGCGGCGCTTCGGGAGAGAGCCGGGATACCTGAGGAGCGCATGGAGGAGCGCATGGCAGAGCAGGCTAGGATAGCTGAGCAGCGAATGGAGGAGCACTTTAAGTTTTTGCAGGATCAGCTGATGATGTCTCAGCAGTCGAGGCCATCCTCATCACATATGCCATGCTACCAGCCGCAACAGCATTACGGTGGTGCATTTCAGTAGTGGCCTCAGCAGCAGTATGCACCCCAGTATTCCTAGCAGTATGCACCTCAGCCCCAGCAGCCATACCAGCAGCCCCAGCACCAGTCACCCCAGCATCCATACCAGCAGCCCCAGCAGCAGTCACCCCAGCGGCCCAACATTGATCTTAATATTATGGATTCGCTTAATGCTTTTCTTACATCTGATACCTACTATCATGGTGATGAGTTAGACCAGCAGCCACCCCAACAACCACCCCAGTAGCTTTGGATTATTTTATTTTGTTGTATGGATATTTTTTTTATTGTATGGATATTTTTTTTTGTTGTATGGATATTTATTTAAATTAATCATTAATTTTCATTTCTAATTTTTATTTTTTTATCAATTATCAAATTTTTAAATAAAATAGTCAATTAAAGTTTTTAATAAAATAATATTATTTTTTTAAATAAAATGATTTTTAAAAAATAATATTTATTTTTTAAAAATAATTAAATTTTTTAAATAAAAAAACGGTTTTTCCGGCGGATTTGTGGATTTTCCGACGGATAAACCATAGTGTTCCGGCGGATTTGTGGACTTTCCAGCGGATACCCCGCCGGAACTTTCCGGCGGATTTGTGGGCTTTCCGGCGGATAAAAAGATGCGAATTCCCTTGGGGTTTTCTGGCGGATAATCCGCCGGAAACTTCGGGCAGATTTTTCGGCGCCACGAAATCCGCCGGAAATTTCCGGCGGATAATCCACCGAAAACCTTTTGCCACGAGCTGTCTACCGGCGCCAAAAATCCGCCGGAAAGCCCAACAAATCCGCCGGAAAGTCCATATTTTCGGCGGATTTGCGGATTTTCCGGCGGATTTGGTCCGCCGAAAAGTCCAAGTTTTTTCTTGTAGTGCAATAGACACAACTAGTTTCACCGGGAGGGGCTTGTTCAATTACCACAGCAGCTTCTGTTGACTCATAGTTTTGAGGAGATGCTATAGCATTCGATGCTATAGCAATGGCTGTGGTGAGATTTTTGACCATGTTGGTGAGTGATGCCACTCGAGCTGTTAGCTTTGTTACCTCATTGACTTCGTGTACTCTAGCTTTCTTTTGAGGTGTGGCCTTAACTGTAGGCCAAGAGTAACTATTTGCTGCTATGTCATCAATAAGGTCACAAGCATCATTATAGGATGACTTTAGCAAAACTCCCCCAGATGAGGCATCAAGCATCAATCTGGTTTGTGGCTCCAATCCATTGTAAAATGTTTCCATTTGGATAATGACAGGTAGGCCATGGTGAGGACATTTTCTTAACAGCTCTTTGTATGTTTCCCATGCTTCATACAATGATTCATTATCAAGTTGTTTGAATGAAGTAATTTCATTTCTCAATCTTGCATTTTTGCTAGGTGGAAAATATTTTTGCCAAAATTTTTTCTGCTAACTCATTCCAAGTATGGATTGAATTAGGTTCTAATGAGTTTAGCCAAGCTTTTGCCCTGTCCTTTAAAGAATAAGGGAAAAGTTTGAGTTTAAAGGCATCATCAGAAACTCCAGGAAAAGAGAAATTACTACATACTTCCAAAAATTGTTTTAAGTGTAAATGTGGATCCTCATTTATGGTTCCACCAAACTGACCAATTGTTTGAAGCATTTGAAACATCATTGGTTTGAATTCAAAATGAGCTGTATTAAGTTGAGGCCTCACTATGCTAGTTTGCATGACTTGAGGGTTAAAAACAGCATAATCCCTCATTGGCCTGTCCCTATCATTAACCATACCTTCTGGTCCAATTTGAATGAATTGTTGCCTGTACCAATCTTCTGGATCATGAAGAGGACCTGAATAATCAGTGACTGGTCCTCCCCTGCAACGCCGCCAAAAACTTGTTGCGGTTTTTCAACATATGCGCAAGTATACGCATTCACACAAGTAATACAGTAGAAAATACAGGTCGAACCCACGGGGATTGTCTTTAATTCTCTTCTGTGTTAGTGTTATAACATTAGATGCTAAAGCATTGAGTGCTGTAGCATATGTTGCGTGCCTTTCGGTCACTTTCGCCAATGTTTCGTGACAAGATCTTATGTCTAAGCTTCAAGTAAGCTCACCTCTGTATATTAAAGAATCCACAGTATTCACTCTATGAACTAAGCCCTCCTATGTCTAGGTTTGGGCAAGGATTGTTCTAAGTGTCCTTAAAACAACCACTCACTCACATCAATCTTTGAGATCGAATCATGAACCATTTCTGAACCCATGAATGTACTTGTTTTAGTTAGCTAATCCGAAAACAAGTTTGAAAGCATTAAAACACAAAGATTGAAACACATGCATCACAACCTTATATTACTACACATAAAGATTCATTACAAAGCTTAAGCAATCCAACTACAAGATGTTTAGCTCATGTTTAGCAATATCAACAACTTACAAATAATGGAGTTCATGTCACAAAAACAGAAAGTAGAAGAAGAATGCGCAAAAGATACACTTCTCCAACTCCTACGCATGAACTGGTGTGCTGTCAGTGCTATAGCATGAACCGAACACGGTCTTCTACTGGATTTCTTTGGTGGATCTTCAATGGAACTAAGAGGACAGCTTATCACTGTATTTTTCCTCTAGAACCAGAGAAGTTTAAGTGCTGGAAGTGGATGATGAAGTGCAGCAGTGAAGCTTCCTTTTATAGAGTGGTTTTCCCTCCTTTTTGCAAGTGGGGGAGACATGTGGGTCCCTTCCTCACCAACTAGAGAGAGTGGTCAAGTCACAAGTAGATAAGTGACCATGAACAAGTGGGATGAGGGTGGCTGCATCAGCATAGGTTCTGCCACTAGGGAGGCATTGATTGGACTGATTAAAGATATGTTTCAGATTTGTCTTTTTGCTTTTCTTTTTTTATGTATCTGTGTGTGCGTGAGTGTCTCTCCGTGTGTGTATATTTTGTGTATGCATGTGATTGCGTGGCTCTGTTTTGGGTATTATTCTGGGTGTTTTTGGTTTCAATTTCGTTGATTGTGTCTGCCTGATACTGTGTTACTGCTTGGTTTTTATAGGTGGATGAGGTGTTGAGGCCAGTCATCAATTAGGGCAAAAAAATGGCATCAAAAGGACAGCATCTTTGAGGGGAATAAAAAGGACAATAGCTGGCACCAAGGACAGTCAAACGAAGGACAAGGGCAAGAAAAATGGAACCAATAGGGCAGCTCTAGGGCAGCCAGCTGCTGCGCCATTCTCTTTTTTTTTATTTTGTATTTTTGCATTATTTTTGTACTATTTGCTGTTTGCTTTCTTTTGGCTCATATTTGTAAAGAACTTGGTTATATAATAACATTTTGGATTATTCAGCTTTATTGGCTTATGTTTTTGTATTTTTTTGTGCCAACGATAGCTACACAATAAAATTAAACGAACGTCGAAATAATCGTTGCACGAGAACGCTAAAGCCACACGCGCTTAAAAACGATACGTGATACAACGAGAATAAAAACTTTTTTTTGATTTTTTTTGATTAGCCGGACAAAATTAGGGTATGACATCGTACTTTGGCTGGATCCACTTCTATTACCCACTTCTATTACCCTTTGAGGAAAAGGAGGAGGAGGGTATTCTGGTACTAACCTTGGAGTAGGAGATGTAGGAACACCAGGTGTTTCTGCATCTTGAGAATTTTTTTCATTTTTATTTTTTTCTCCCTTCTCTGTACCTTCAAGCTCATATGGTTCTGTTAGATCCTTGCCACTTCTCAAAGATATGGCTTTGACCTGCTCCTTACCTTGCCTTTGTGAGGGTGAAGCTTCTGTGTTTGATGGCAAAGTACCTGCTGGTCTTTGTTGCAAAGCAGTTGCTAATTGCCCTACTTGGTTCTCTAGGTTCTTAATTGATATATCATGAGCTTGCCTAGCAGTTCTAGTTTCACTAATGAATGATCTAAGCAATTCTTCTAGAGAATTGGCACTGGCAGGTGGGTTTGATCTTTGTTGGCTTTGAGGTAGGAATCCAGGAGGAGTACTTGGTGCAGGTGCACTTTGTGCAGGTGCATTAGAATTGTTCCACCTAAAATTTGGGTGGTTCTTCCATCCTGGATTGTAGGTATTAGAGTAAGGGTTGTTATTTTTATTGTAACCTACATAATTGACAGAGACAGGGTTGCTAGGACATTCTTCATATAGATGGCCTCCTCCACAATACACACAACTTGTAGTTCCTGGAGGGGCTTGTTCTATAGCTGCTGCAGTGTTTTCTTTAGGTGTTGCTACACTAGATGTAGGTGCACTAGTGCACTGTTTGATCAGATTGGTTAAAGTGGCTACTTGAGCAGATAGGGCTGATATATCATTAATTTCATGTACTCCAGAGGTTCTCTTTTGAGCACTTACCCTCTCAGTAGGCCAACTTGAACCATTTGTAGCAATTTTGTCAATAAGATCACATGCTTCATTATAAGACATATTCAAAAGAACACCACCAGCTGATGCATCAAGCATCACTCTGGTTTGTGGTTCTAGACCATTGTAAAAAGTTTCCATTTGTATAATGACAGGTAAACCATGATGTGGACATTTTCTTAAAAGCTCTTTCCATCTTTCCCATGCTTCAAACAATGATTCAAATTTTTTTTGTCTAAAAGATGTAATATCATGTCTCATCCTAGCATTTTTAATAGGAGGAAAATATTTGCTTAAGAATTTTTCAGCTAATTCATTCCATGTATGAATAGAATTGGGCTCCATAGAATTTAGCCATGATTTAGCCCTATCTTTCAAAGAGTATGGAAATAACTTAAGCCTAAATGCATCCTCACTAATACCAGGAATGATAAAGTTACTACAAACTTCTATGAATTACTTTAAATGCTCATGGGGATCTTCATGTGGAGATCCACCAAATTGACCAATTGTTTGCAACATTTGAAACATCATAGGTTTAAATTCAAAATGAACAGCATCAATTTGAGGTCTAGCAATACTAGTTTGTATGTGCTGCTGGTCATATTGAGCATAGTCTCTCATAGGTCTATCTCTATCATTAATCATACCTATTGGTCCCATTTGAATGAATTGTTGTCTGTGATCTGGTCCACCTTCAGGTTGTTGATGTGAATTAGGTCCTCCTCTTACTGAGGCATTTTCACTGTCGTGAGACATTGTTCTGCAGTCTTGTTGTCTTTGTCTTTGTTGTCTTAGCAATCTCCTAAATCTTCTCTCAATTTCTGGATCACAATCAAATTCTGGTGGTCTATCTCTGGGCATAAACTAGTGTTTCTGCACTAAGTGTTTCTGCACAGAAAACAGAATACCAGTAGTACTAATAAAACACTAAATTAACAATCTAAACAACAAAATTTTACTATAATCCCCGGCAACGGCGCCTAAAACTTGGTGTGGTTATTTTAATATATGCAAGTATACATAGTCACACAAGTAATAAAGTGATAAGAAAGGTCGAACCCACAGGGATTATGTATTGTAAATTTTTGTAGTTCAAAGTGTACACTTAGTGTGTCTACACTATTCAGTATTTTTGGTTTGGAGTTTTCAAAGTAAGTAAAAATAGTAATAAGCAATAAAATGTGTGAGAAATCAGTGGAAAAAGTAGTTGAGATGTTTTCACCAAGTACTTTACTTCTAAGTGTTTTAATGGAGTATGTAGTGTGGGAACACTGGATGTAGGTGCATCAGTTTGTGCCTTTCAGCACTTCTCTTTAGAGTTTCATTACAAGCTCTTATGATCTTTGTTTTTTACAGTAAAGAAAGGTTTGTCAATTCCTCCCTTGCCTCCTAACAATGATCCAAGTTGCTAAATAGGTTCACTCTTGTAATTTTATTATCCTAAGGACTATGCTATCCTATGTCTAGGTTTTAGGATGTATTTAACAAAGTTTCCTTTATTAAATACTTGTCCCTATTAACTCTTGAGTTCATAAATGTAGCCCATGTCTGCTGCTACAAGTTTTACCTATTCTAAAGTGATCAATTCCAGAATAAGTTGAAAGAAGTATTATGCAAGAGTTTAAAGTGTTTACACTACATAAACCATAATAACATATTTAGAAGTTCATTACAAGGTTAGAACATCTCAACTTAAGAGAATTTAGCTCATGTTACTCATGTTATAAAGCAAAGAATATGCAAGGAACATAAGTAAATGAATAATAAAGCAAAAGAACTTAAAAGAGTAGAGATTACTTGAATAGAAGATCTTTTGCATTAAGTTCCCAAGTTGAAGTACAATAAAGATTTCTTACACGAATTTCCTCAAAGTAGAAGTGAAGGGAATGGTTGTCAAGCACTTCCTCACCTTCCTCTCCTTAGAAACTTGAAATGAAAATAAACTAAACCTAAACTAAGCAAATGAAAGATGAAGGATTTAAAGATGTGAAGGAAAAAAATTGATTATGGATAAGTGAAGATATGGCTTCTATTTATAGGCTTGAAAGCTTTCCTCTTGCAAGGGGTTTCCTTTGGCGCGAAAGATCAGCTGAGGGGACCAAACATGGTTAGTTGTAGACAACCAATCAAGCAAGCTGCATAGGTGGTCGCTTGCATGCATAACAAAAGATGAGGTCCATTGGAGAAGTGCCACATGTCTTTTAGATAAGTTGAGTCTTGAAACTTGATTTTTATGTGTATCGCCGACTTCTGCAAGTGGCTCAGCTCTAGGTGACCAGGCATGACGTCACAAATCAAGTGTGGAAGCATTGAAATGGTCTTTGGATGTTTTGGTATAAACTGCAGAATTTAGCAGGTGTTGGCAGTGTTTCCACTCCTAGTGTTTCCACTCCTGCAGTAGCTGCACTGAACAAAAACATCAAACCTAACAAGATTTGTGCATTTTGCCTAGATCATTGCCCTTTATCCATTTGAATATTTAGACTGTTATTCCTTGATAAATAAGCTATAAATATATATAAATGTTCTTGAAAATAAGCAATAACTCAAGCTTAATTGTATGAATAACTCTATATAAAATAGAGTTATCACATTTGCAATTTCTAGTGCTTGAAAGGCAGTCTCAAAAGATTCCTCAGCAGCATCGATGTAGCGGGTGTAAGATGACCTGTTTACTAGCATATCTTCTTCCCCGAAAACAACCACCAACTTGTTGTTTACTATGAATTTGAGCTTCTGGTGTAAAGAGGAGGGGACAGCCCCGGCAGAATGGATTCATGGCCTTCCCAAAAGACAACTATAGGATGGAGTAATGTCCATTACCTAGAAGACCACAACGAAGACTTCCGGACCAACCTGTACAGGTAACTCCATTTCTTCGATGACCTCCCACTTTGATCCGTCGAAGGCCCTGACTAATGTAGAGCCGGGTCTCATGTATGAACCATCCACATCTAATTTTTCCATGGTTGATCTGGGCAACACATTCAAGGACGATCCATTGTCGATGAGTACTCGAGCAAGTGAGTACGTACTCTCCACACTGTATGGCGATGTGCAACGCCTTGTTGTGCCCTCTCCCTTCGATTGGAATCTCATCATCAGTGAATGTGAGGTAATTACTGGCAACAAGATTTCCCACAATCCCATCAAACTGGCCAACTGTGATGTCGTGAGTGACATGAGCTTCATTCAGTACCTTCATCAATGATGCACGATGGGCTTCAGAACTGAGCAATAATGACAACAGAGATATCTTAGCAGGGGTTTGGTTCAGCTGATCAACCACCTTATACTCACTCTGTCTCATAAGTTTAAGAAATTCACAAGCTTCTTGTTCAAATAGTGCCTTTTTTGCCCATGTTCTTATCAGCGGGCTTTTCCTCTATGTTTTTCCTTTTGTCGATCTTTTCTTCTTCATTTGATTTTCCAACACCAAGTATCTCAGGAGTATAGATGCGCCCGCTCCGAGTCATCCCACTATTTCCTAATATGTTAGTGACATCAGGATTGCTCTGAACCTTCAGATCGTAATTCCATGGGACTGCATTGACACCTTTAAAGGGAAAAGGGGTCGGCACCTGAATTGTTATTGCCTTGGGCCTAGCAAGGGCCATCTTTGAGTATTTATCGTAGCGAATCTCCAGCGGCCTTCGGGTATCCATATTCTTGTTACTGCTCGACTGGATAGTTGATACGTTCCCTTCTTTCTTTAGGGAACCCACCTGTATTATATGCCGGTCTAACAAGTCTTAAAGAGCTTGTTTGAACGCCTCACACTTTCCAACACAGTGTGAGGCCCTTTCCGGTGCATTCTTTCTCAATGACCCCAAAGTGACACAGCTCAACGCGAATCACTTCCAGAGGTGTGTGGATGTCTTCCACTTTCCTAATTAGGAATGCTCAAAATCATTAATTGCATTGACGGGGGGCATCACATGACCTGGCATAGGGTTAGTAGCCACATTCGGACCATCTTCCTTAAAACTCAACCACTTGGAGGCGATCAATTCCTAGACCACATACTTCAACGCCTTGCAATTTTCTATTGAATGGCCAGCTGACCCTGAATGGAATTCGCATGTGACGCTTGAGTCATAACCTCTGGGAAAAGGGGGTTAAACCTGTCTCATTGGGCGGGGAGTGATTAAGTTATGGCTGATCAAGTGGTGAAATAGGCCAGAGTATGACATAGGGATTGGGTCAAACTAGACGGGCTTTCTGTCTGGGTAGTTTTGTAGTCTATAGCCTTGGTTGTTTTGGGTAGGTGTGGTAGGTAGTGTTTGTGTTGGGAAGTAGACAGTTTGAGGGGGATTGGGTAAGAGGCTTTTCCGAGTTCTGTTATGCCGTTGGCTTCTCCTTCTTTCTTTATAGGAAATCCGGAGAAAGGTTTTTTGTAACATCCTCAAAATAATTAGGCGAATTGTTTGGATGTTAACCCAATGGGAGTAATTTAGTACCTGACTGGTAAATTTAGTAAGTACTAAAATTATTTACTGGATAACATTAAGTCGTTAACTGGATAATACGGGTCAATGAAGTTTTGGAATCGAAATAAGGGATAAAGATCAATACGGTAATTGGACCACGCTACCACCTATTTAATAATTAAATATGTGTTGTGTGTGTGTGTGATTAAAGAAAATAAAAGAATGAAAGAAAAGAAAGAAAGAAGAGATACGCGCAGAAGAGGAAAAGGAGAAGAAAAGAGAAGAAAGGAAGAGAAAGAAGAAGAGGAAAGAAGAAGAGAAAGGAAGAAGAAGTGTGAAGCCCACCCTCTCAAATTTCATCACCATCATCCCCTTACTTCCCTCTACAAAACCCTATAACTTGGTAAGCTTTCCCTCAATTTTTCCCCTATTTTATGGCCTACGAATTTGGGGAGGTTTTGGAGGTGATTTGGCGAAATCGTGGGTTGTGTGATCAAATTGATGATTGAATCATGCTTAGGAACGAAGCTAGGAGCGGATTGAACGCGATTGGAAGCTCGGAACGAAGTTAGGAGCGATTCGGTGATTTTGACATATCGGTGATTTCGGCTCGGCAACGACTCTCGCTTCAAGGGTGAGTTTTACTCACGTTTAGGTTTATTCCATTTTGAAATGAATTGTGTGATTTGTTTTCGAAAGATTTTGAGTCGAAAACGTTATTTTGAAATATATTGCGTTTTAACGAAATTCGTAATCGTTGAGTTTTTGATTGAATTGCTTGATTGTTTGATGTTGATTGGACTGGTATATTGTCTGGTATTATCTGTTTTTGAGTTAGGAATCAATCGGGGCGAGTTTCGGATCGATCGGAAAGCAAAATTTCACAAAACAGGGCATTTTGGCAATGCTGTCAAACGCGCACGACCCGTGCGTCTCAGGCACACGACCCGTGCGCCTGGTTCGGGTTCAGTGTGCAAAAATGTCAAACAGGGGGCGCACGACCCGTGCGTCCAGGGGCACGACCCGTGCGCCCAGTTCTGTCCAAAATTTTCAAGTTGTCCAAAATAATTCCGTTTTGATCCCAATCCTCTCCTAATCCTTTCCTAACTCTTATATAATGATATTAGGCTTATGACGCCATGATTTTGGGTGTGTTACAAAGGGTTTTATAAAACGCTTTTTGATGTTTAAACCGTTTCGAAAAACCGAATAATAGTACACGTGTGCGGATACGTTTTATTGATAACAAATGGACTATGAGTCCTATGTGGTAAAGTAAAATTTAATGAACTAAATGTTCATAGTGTTGTAGATATACGTATATAGTATATCGAGTTGGGTGACGACCCATGTGTAACATACTAGGCGGGGCAGTCATGATCCCCTTCCCTAGGCTCCATGCCAATGGGAGAATGTACTATTGGTAGGGGGGTTCACCGGGATTAGCGATGTTCCGCAGTCGGTGTTATGTTAAAGATTATTGTGCGATACACCGGGATTAGCATGGTTTTGCAGTCGGTGCCGTACTTGTTGTGTTGCGCGATACACCGGGATTAGCATGGTTTTGCAGTCGGTGCCGCACTTTATTTATTTTACGACATACCGGGAGTAGCAGCGTTTTGCAGTCGGTGTCGTGTTATGTTATAAAAGAACTAATAAATGAACCGAGAGTGTTAGTAGGGGTCTCGGTAGAACTCACTGAGATTGTATCTCACTGTTTAAATGTTGTTGTTTTACAGATAAACAGGGACAGAAGAAACCTCAGAGGCACGAGTAGGTGGCCCCGAGTGATGGATGATGACTTAGTTCTACGTTTAAGTTTATTTTCCTTCTGTTGTCTGTGTATCGCAATGCTATGGCATTAGCTTTATGTTATCTTTCATTCCGCTTTCTTGTATGACTCTGACTACCACAGTTGCTGACAGGTTATGGTCTTGTTTGTATATAAGACTGTTTTGTTTAATTCAGCGAAAAATTTATAATGGTATTCAGTGTCTGAACAGGAAATAATATCTCTGATGTATGTTTAATGTGCACTTGGGTGTTTTTAACAAATAAAAATACCAGGGTGTTACAGTTGGTATCAGAGCGGTTCGACCTAGTCGGACTTAGCTTATAGGGTCTTTGCTTTTTCCAGTCGTGATTTTCTTAGTATGCTATTAGACATTGAGCTTGATCAACTTAATACTTTGTGCATATTTCGCAGAATCATGGCCAGAAGAGGTAGAGGCGTTCCTCCTCCTGTTGATCCAAATTTTGAGTGGATGCAGAATGTAATTGAGAACCAGCAGAAAATGATGCAAGACATGATGCTTATGCATCAGCAGCAACAAATCCTACAGCAAAATGCTCAGCAGCATCAAGCTCCAGAGCCACAAGTGAACCCAAGGAGAATTTTCACAGAGTTCCTGAAAATGAAACCCTCCGAGTTTAGAGGTGGGCCGGATGTCATGAGAGCACAACATTGGCTGGATGACATTGAAAAGATCTTTGTAACAATGCAAGTGACCGATGAAGACAAGTTGAGGTTGGCATCCCATATGTTGAAGGGAGAGGCCAATAACTGGTGGACAAATGCTAGGGCCATGATGGAGACAATGGGAACTCCCCCGACTTGGGACAATTTCCGAACATCATTTTTAGAACAATTCTTCCCCACGGCTATGAGGTTGGATAAGGAAAATGAGTTTTTGACTTTTACACAAGGAGGCTTGACCGTGGGCCAATACACGGCTAAATTTGAAGAGTTGTATCAATTCTTCGGTTTAGCTGGATATGCCCCAAGTGACCAGTGGAAAACTGACAGGTACAAATATGGGTTGAGAGAGGATATTGCTCAAAGTCTTAGTTCTTTTCCGAGGACCAACTATGGAGCCATGGTACAACAAGCTTATATCGCCGAAAGTGATTTGTCAAGGTTGTATGCAAGCAGAAAGGCATTCCATCAGAGCAAGAGGAACACTAGACCATCTAGTTCTCAGATGGGTCCCAAACATGACTCAGGCAAGGGTGGTAATTATAAAGGAAAGCAGGTGCAAACGGCAGACCAAATGAGGTTTAGGAATTGTTTTAAGTGCGGAAGGTATCACCACGGCAGTTGCGAACACAAATCTAATAGGTGCTATGTTTGTAATGAAGAAGGTCACTATGCAAATGAGTGCCCAGCAAAGAAAACTTTCCAAGGAGCACCGAATGCGCCAAGGCAAGGACGAATCAACACATTGGATGCTCGAACCATCACACCTACTGATAATCTTCTGAGGGGTACGGGATCTCTTTTTAATAATTCAGTCAATATTTTATATGATTCTGGTGCAACTCACTGTTTTATCTCACAAGCATGTGTGGATCGGTTGGGATTAGCATTGTCTGAGCTATCCGAACCGATAACTATTTTAACTGCTGCCAAGGGTCGTGTCCAGACCCAATCATTATGTGAAAATTGCCTACTTGTCATAGGCGACAGACAGTTTGTTGTGAAATTTATTTGCTTGCCTATGAGAAGCATGGACATCGTTCTGGGTATGAATTGGATGGCTGAAAATCATGTAACAATCAACTGTGCCGATCGAACTATTAGCTTCGCCTCCGAGTCCGTAGGATTGACACAGGCAGATGCTGAAGCGACGATCTCTTACACCGAAGCAAGCCAGTCATTATTCCAAGGTGCGGAAGCTATTCTTATTATGTTGTCTGCATCTACTGAAACGGGTTTAGATTTGTCATCTGTGCAAGTGGTAAATGAATTTCTAGATGTCTTTCCAGAAGAAGTTTCATCCTTACCTCCTGACCGAGAGGTAGAATTCTCAATAGAATTGATTCCTGGTACAGGATCAATCTCTATTGCTCCTTATAGAATGTCTCCTTTAGAGTTAAAGGAACTGAAGTCTCAACTTGAGGAATTAATATCGAAAAGGTTTATCCGACCGAGTGCTTCTCCATGGGGTGCTCCGGTGTTGCTAGTCAAAAAGAAGGATGGTAGCATGAGATTGTGCATAGATTATCGACAACTCAACAAAGTGACGATTAAGAATAAGTATCCATTGCCAAGGATAGACGATTTGCTCGACCAACTTCGGGGTGCCGTGGTATTTTCAAAAATTGATCTAAGGTCGGGCTATCATCAAATAAAGGTACGAGCCTTAGATATTCCGAAGACAGCTTTCCGTATGCGGTATGGACATTACGAGTTCGTAGTAATGCCCTTCGGTTTGACTAATGCTCCAGCGGTATTCATGGATTACATGAACCGAGTATTCCATACTTATCTCGATCAGTTTGTAGTAGTTTTTATTGATGATATCTTGGTGTACTCTAAGACCATTGAGGACCATGTTCAACATCTCCGCATTGTTCTGAACGTACTCCGAGAAAAGAAATTGTATGCCAAGCCGTCGAAGTGTGACTTCTGGATGCCGGAAGTAAAGTTTTTGGGACACGTGATTTCCCAGTTGGGAGTTGCTGTGGATCCCAGTAAAGTGGAAGCGGTATTGAACTGGGAAAGGCCAACATCTGTTACAGAAATAAGAAGTTTCTTGGGTCTAGCTGGTTACTATAGGAGGTTTATCCAAGGTTTTTCACAATTGGTTCTTCCACTTACTCGGTTGACTCGCAAGGCCCAACCGTTTATATGGAATGCCGATTGTGAGGAATGTTTTCAAGAGTTGAAGGTTAGGTTGACTTCTGCTCCAATCCTAATTCTTCCAGATCCGTCTTTGGATTTTCAAATTTACAGCGATGCTTCTGGGAAGGGTTTGGGGTGTGTTCTCATGCAGAACCAACAAGTTGTAGCTTATGCCTCCAGACAGTTGAAGACTCATGAAGAGAATTATCCGACTCATGATTTGGAGTTGGCAGCTATTGTGTACGCACTGAAGATTTGGAGACATTACCTGTATGGGTCTCGTTTCGAAGTCTTTAGTGATCATAAAAGCTTGAAATATCTGTTTGACCAGAAGGAGTTGAATAACAGGCAGAGAAGATGGGTGGAGTTTCTGAAGGATTATGACTTCGAACTGAAGTATCATCCGGGAAAAGCTAATGTTGTAGCCGATGCACTAAGTAGGAAATCCATTCATATAGCAGGATTAATGATGCATGAAATGGAATTGTTGGAGTCTTTCCGGGACTTAAATTTGGATTCAAAGCCAAAAAGGAACCGGTTGGTGTTGAGCCACATGAGGATCTCTAGTTCCATAAGGGATTCTATTCGCTTAGCACAGGAAGTTGATGTGAAACTACAATCACAGAAAGTGTTGCCAGATTTTACCAAGGATAGTGATGGGGTTATTTGTTTCAACGGTAGGATCTGTGTGCCTGACGATGAGAGTATTAAAAAGCAAGTGCTAGAGGAAGCACATCGGAGTTTATTTTCTGTACATCCTGGATCCACCAAGATGTATAGAGATTTGAAACAGATGTATTGGTGGCCGGGAATGAAGTTAGAAATTGCTGAATTCGTATCACAATGCTTAACTTGTCAAAAAGTTAAGATAGAACATCAGAAACCTGCTGGTCTGCTACGGTCACTAGACGTACCAGTGTGGAAATGGGAAGACATTTCTATGGATTTTGTAATGGCGTTGCCAAGGTCTCAAGCCGGTAACGACTCCATTTGGGTAGTTGTGGATCGGTTAACCAAATCAGCTCATTTTATTCCAGTTCGTTCTAGCAGTAAAGTATCCAAGTTAGCTGAGGTGTATTTGAAGAACATAGTAAGGTTACATGGGGTTCCTACCAGTATAGTGTTGGATCGAGATCCGAAATTCACTTCTCGATTTTGGAAAGCTCTGAATGAAGCATTGGGAACTAAAGTACTTCTTAGTACCGCATATCACCCGCAGACTGATGGGCAGACCGAGAGGACTATCCAGACATTAGAGGATATGCTTCGGGCTTCGGTACTTGATAACGGGAAGAAATGGGAGGATCATCTTCCATTGGTAGAATTCTCTTACAACAACAGTTATCATTCCAGTATCGGGATGGCGCCTTTTGAAGCCTTGTATGGTAGGAAATGCAGGACTCCATTGTGTTGGTGGGAAGTAGGAGAGAACCGATTGTTAGGACCCGAGGTGATTCAAGACACTACTGAAAAGATCCGCCAGATCAGGGAAAGAATGAAAGCCGCTCAAAGTAGGCAAAAGAGCTATGCTGATAAAAGAAGAAGGCCGTTGGAATTTGAGTCGGGCGATCATGTGTTTTTGAGATTATCACCAACAATTGGCACAGGTAGGGCATTACGGGTGAAGAAACTCAGTCCTCGGTATATTGGACCTTTCCAGATTATCGAGCGAATAGGGCCTCTTGCATACCGTATTGCTTTGCCTCCACCATTGTCAAATCTGCATGATGTATTCCATGTGTCTCAGTTGCGGAAGTACATTCCCGATCCAAGCCAACCGTTAGATTTTGAAACGATTGATCTTCGACCGGACTTGTCCTTCCAACCTAATCCGAATTACATCATGGAACGAGGCGAGAGGACGCTACGGACAAAGTCAATTCCCATTGTCAAGGTGGTATGGAATGGTTTTTCCGCCGAGGAAGCTACTTGGGAGTTGGAGGACGATATGCGGACTCGGTATCCGTATTTGTTCTCTTGAGGTGCGTTGTGTTTAATTTTGAGGACAAAATTCTTTTAAGTAGGGGAGAATGTAACATCCTCAAAATAATTAGGCGAATTGTTTGGATGTTAACCCAATGGGAGTAATTTAGTACCTGACTGGTAAATTTAGTAAGTACTAAAATTATTTACTGGATAACATTAAGTCGTTAACTGGATAATACGGGTCAATGAAGTTTTGGAATCGAAATAAGGGATAAAGATCAATACGGTAATTGGACCACGCTACCACCTATTTAATAATTAAATATGTGTTGTGTGTGTGTGTGATTAAAGAAAATAAAAGAATGAAAGAAAAGAAAGAAAGAAGAGATACGCGCAGAAGAGGAAAAGGAGAAGAAAAGAGAAGAAAGGAAGAGAAAGAAGAAGAGGAAAGAAGAAGAGAAAGGAAGAAGAAGTGTGAAGCCCACCCTCTCAAATTTCATCACCATCATCCCCTTACTTCCCTCTACAAAACCCTATAACTTGGTAAGCTTTCCCTCAATTTTTCCCCTATTTTATGGCCTACGAATTTGGGGAGGTTTTGGAGGTGATTTGGCGAAATCGTGGGTTGTGTGATCAAATTGATGATTGAATCATGCTTAGGAACGAAGCTAGGAGCGGATTGAACGCGATTGGAAGCTCGGAACGAAGTTAGGAGCGATTCGGTGATTTTGACATATCGGTGATTTCGGCTCGGCAACGACTCTCGCTTCAAGGGTGAGTTTTACTCACGTTTAGGTTTATTCCATTTTGAAATGAATTGTGTGATTTGTTTTCGAAAGATTTTGAGTCGAAAACGTTATTTTGAAATATATTGCGTTTTAACGAAATTCGTAATCGTTGAGTTTTTGATTGAATTGCTTGATTGTTTGATGTTGATTGGACTGGTATATTGTCTGGTATTATCTGTTTTTGAGTTAGGAATCAATCGGGGCGAGTTTCGGATCGATCGGAAAGCAAAATTTCACAAAACAGGGCATTTTGGCAATGCTGTCAAACGCGCACGACCCGTGCGTCTCAGGCACACGACCCGTGCGCCTGGTTCGGGTTCAGTGTGCAAAAATGTCAAACAGGGGGCGCACGACCCGTGCGTCCAGGGGCACGACCCGTGCGCCCAGTTCTGTCCAAAATTTTCAAGTTGTCCAAAATAATTCCGTTTTGATCCCAATCCTCTCCTAATCCTTTCCTAACTCTTATATAATGATATTAGGCTTATGACGCCATGATTTTGGGTGTGTTACAAAGGGTTTTATAAAACGCTTTTTGATGTTTAAACCGTTTCGAAAAACCGAATAATAGTACACGTGTGCGGATACGTTTTATTGATAACAAATGGACTATGAGTCCTATGTGGTAAAGTAAAATTTAATGAACTAAATGTTCATAGTGTTGTAGATATACGTATATAGTATATCGAGTTGGGTGACGACCCATGTGTAACATACTAGGCGGGGCAGTCATGATCCCCTTCCCTAGGCTCCATGCCAATGGGAGAATGTACTATTGGTAGGGGGGTTCACCGGGATTAGCGATGTTCCGCAGTCGGTGTTATGTTAAAGATTATTGTGCGATACACCGGGATTAGCATGGTTTTGCAGTCGGTGCCGTACTTGTTGTGTTGCGCGATACACCGGGATTAGCATGGTTTTGCAGTCGGTGCCGCACTTTATTTATTTTACGACATACCGGGAGTAGCAGCGTTTTGCAGTCGGTGTCGTGTTATGTTATAAAAGAACTAATAAATGAACCGAGAGTGTTAGTAGGGGTCTCGGTAGAACTCACTGAGATTGTATCTCACTGTTTAAATGTTGTTGTTTTACAGATAAACAGGGACAGAAGAAACCTCAGAGGCACGAGTAGGTGGCCCCGAGTGATGGATGATGACTTAGTTCTACGTTTAAGTTTATTTTCCTTCTGTTGTCTGTGTATCGCAATGCTATGGCATTAGCTTTATGTTATCTTTCATTCCGCTTTCTTGTATGACTCTGACTACCACAGTTGCTGACAGGTTATGGTCTTGTTTGTATATAAGACTGTTTTGTTTAATTCAGCGAAAAATTTATAATGGTATTCAGTGTCTGAACAGGAAATAATATCTCTGATGTATGTTTAATGTGCACTTGGGTGTTTTTAACAAATAAAAATACCAGGGTGTTACATTTTTTCAAGTTACTGGGTCCAGTTGATCCGTGAGCAATTTTTCCATTCCTCATGCCGCTTTCCAATCTTTCACCTATAATGACCATGTCTGAGAAGTTCGAAGACACACTCCCAGTTAATCTGTCATAGAAGGGTGACTGTAGAGTGTCCATGAATATGGATACCCTCTCCTTCTCTAGTAGAGGTGGGGCCACTTGCGCTGCCAACCCTCTCCAACGTTGGGCATACTCCTTGAACGATTCATTGTCTCTTTTTACCATATTCTGCAATTGTGCTCTATCAGGAGCCATGTCAATGTTATACTTGTACTGCCTCAGAAAGGCATCAGCTAGATCTTTCCAGCACCGGATATGGGTATGCTCTAGTTGCATGTACCAGCTCGAGGCAGCCCCAGCTAAACTGTCTTGAAAGTAGTGGATGAGCAGGTTGTCATCATGCGCAAACACGGCCATTTTCCTACAGTACATAGTTAAGTGGCTTGCTGGGCAAGTTGCTCCTCTATACTTATCAAAGTCTGGCAGTTTGAACTTGGGAGGGATGACCACATTAGGGATGAGACATAGGTCATATGCATCCTTTGCCCCAATATTAGATCCTTCCACAGCCCTTAGGCGCTCCTCGAGCATTTGTAACTTGTCTCTGGATTGAGGGTTCTCTGTAGGATAAACATGAGGAAACCCACTCATATTGTGGTAAGGATGAAACATCGGAACCACAATAGGGTTCGCATTTGGGATATGCGAATGAGAAGGGTCCCCAAGATTGGGTACAGGAGCCTGGCGACTTGTCACTAGTGGGGGAGTGTAGCCTTGTGGCACGGCCTGTGGTGCGGTTGTTGGAATTGAGAGTTGATTTTTTGTATTTGCATTCTGACCTGGAGGCATGTTGTGATTCGCATCCACGACCCCCGTAGGACCACCTCTAAAGTGGCTTCCATTGTAGGGGGTGAATAACCGACGGGAAGTCCATAACGAGGCCACTGGTAATTCTAGCCATTAACTCCAGCGGGATATGGGGAACCAGTGTTGTGAGGAGGAGGAGGAAGACTTGTAGCATAGTTTTCAGTATTCCCTGTCGAAGCGCTTTCATCTGCATTTCTTTTTTCGAGAAGCTTCATGAGATCGGCCATTTGATCTTTCAGCAATACCATCTCGCTCATTTGATCTTTTAGCTTTGTAGTGTCGTCGCTCAGCGTTTGGTTGTCTTCTGCAGCCATGTTTCTTGCTTGAGAACGAGTCCAATAACGATGTTGGCGAACCAGCTTGCCTTTTTATTCTGTTATTGGAATACGTATTATGAGTATGCGAATGAATGGATGAGAAAGTGCATGCATATGAGTTCTATGCTTTGAGCCGGAAATCGTAAGTATATCTCGTTTCGTCGTAAGTACGCGAGTTAATATTTTGAGTATTTCTAAGACGATGACGGTAAATGGGATCGATAAACGAAAACAACCAAATTTCATTAATGAAAGGGACAAGGTCAAACAAGAAAGGAAAATACAATCTTCTAGTCAAATTTCATTCAAATACATATAGCTTTCATCTCTCCACTATTCTCTCTTTTCTTTTTAGATAAGTGAACAGCCTTCTCTTTAAGTTCAACAACCAAAATCTTGCAAAATTCAACGAATTCGAAGATTTCATCCGGGGTGTTTAGTGGGTGCATTGCCACATCAGCCTTCTTCAGACGCCTTGGGATTTCTATGACAGCCTGATTAGCTAACCATGCCAGCTTTGAGAATCTGCCTTTCCAATACAAGCCTTTGTTCCTCAGGTCAATGAAAACTTGGTGATTTTCTAACCTGCGGACTAACTCTGCATAGCGGACTTCCCAACAAGCGCTTTCAGTCTCCAACTGGCGGTAAACTGCCTCTTGACATTCAATATGATCCCTCAGTTGATGATATCTATCTTGCTCCTTTCTCAGGGCTTCCTGATATTCCTGGAGTATTTCTTCTATCTTTTCTTTGTCCTGCCTAATGCTCCTCATCTGATCCTCAAGCTCAACTATCATGATACAGAACTCTCACCTTGATCTTTCTGCCAAGCTGTGGGTGTTTTTTTTCCAGCAATCATAGATTCTTTCCACTTGTGTGCGTCATCGTTGGCATCGCTCATTTTCATGTTACATCATTTCATCTCTTCTTTTGCATTTTTAGGTACATCTGCACATCCATTTTACTCTCTTCTTCTACTTTGAGCCTTTTGTTGCGATTTTCAATAGCTTTCTCCTTGAGTAAATTTTCTTCCCTCAAGTTTTGGTTTTCTATCAAGACGTTTTCAAACTCCACTTGGAGCCTCTTCTTTTCCTCCTCCGACCTCGACAGCACAGTTTTGAGTTCTTCTAACTCTTCATTGGTTAGGGGAGTAGGATCAAGTGTTTCTTCCTCAACCCAAATTGTGCTCTGGTAAGGCAACTGGGTATTTTGGATCCTTTCTCGAAGCCATTGGCGAAAGGTGATTTCGTTATCGCCATTCTTCTTTGTAAGCTCTCGACCTCCGCGGACCACTTTGTCCCATGCTTGAGAGATTCTTCTGAGCATACTGCCGCCTCTATGATCTTTCCCATAGAAGTAAAAATGGGCTAACATGCTTTCGGCGGGCGAATTCCGCATTGGGTACCCAAGTTGTCTGAGGGCCAAAAATGGATTGTAATTTATACACCCATTTGTCCCCATGAGTGGCACATTTTGGAAGGTTCCGCATTGATGAATAACTTCGGGTCTTTCTTTCCACCAGGATGGGTACCAACGAAGCTGGTATTCAGTGAGGTTGGCCAGCATTTGCATCCATTCTATACTATCCATGGTCTTCACATCACACCATTTGGAGTCTTGAATTGGGCATTCACATTTTCCTCTGTTTATAAAGGCATGATTGATAAGCCAGACATAAAGCATAGGTAAGCAACATGATATTTTCCTTCCATTTCTTTCACTGTAATGGGTGAAAGTGACAGATAATTTGAGACAGAGAAATATGGCAAACATGACAATTAAAATGAGACGGAATGAGTATTATTTTTGCCTAGTTCGAATGGAAAAGTGTCTATAATTACATAGTGGTCTAGTATCTCTAAATACATAAACTTTAATTCATAATTATTTGTTTTGTTTGTTTTTAATTAAATAATAATGTTTAAACTGATTAGGACAGCACCGTTGAGGGGCAGTTTGTAAGTTATTGACTTGTAGTTAAATCAGTTTTCCAATGGGTACCTTTGTTTTAGATGGGAAATAGGGTATGCGTGTGGAACAATCTGCACCAAGAGATCTTCAAAGTAGCAAGTAAGAGGGATTTGAGCTGTACTTCTGATCTTATAGCATTAAATGCGCCAGCTTCACCTGTGAAAACAATATTTTTTTAGCTGCATTCCTATTTTAATGGGCAACCATGTAAGTAACCAAAATGGTTTAGTTCAATTTGTTTATAATAAAGGCAATATTGTTCCATTTAATTGATATAATTAAACATACTTTTGATGAGTTTTACTGAAAACCTGCAGTGTAACCGTACCTTCGCTGTATGATTACCATATCAAATTATCATTTAATAGCCACTGGTTACATATGCATTGCAGCATAGGTAGCATAATGTTGAAAATAACTTGAAAATAATGAAAGCAAAGTTAACAGAAGAAAGTAGAAGAAAAGCAAAACACATGCAACAATAAACATTCAAGGAACTGATACAGGAAAAGTTGGAAACTTGGTGAAAGTGAAGAGTCTTTGGAGAGAGTTGAAGCTGGAAGTGTTAAAGTGAAGAGATAAAACTATTTGGTGTTCATGTACATGCATGTGATGATGTTTCCCTAAGACAAAGTATGTTTCCAATGGATAAAAGTGACGACCTCTTTGACCATCAGACAAATGGATGATACACCGTAGACGTGAAAGGGCAAAATTTAATATAGTGAGAATGAAAAATCTTGAGTACAAGAAGGTAACTCCGTAGGTAGATTAATAGCATCAATTTATAGTAGATATCTATTACTCATCAAAACAACTATGTCTTAACACACTATCTATACTCATAACTATATCAAACTAAAATATTTTACTAAAAATTCTACTTAATACTTGTGTGTTTTCAAAATGCAAAGACACATTTGTTTTTCAAGAAAAATCCCTTTTGATAGACATATTTTCTATTCATAATAGGTGCATTGAGAATACATAATAACTAGAGTTTAGAATTTTTTTTAAATCAAAGTCTAAGTATATATAAAGACATTTACATTTTAACTCATGAAAAGTAATCCTAAATATTTAGACTAATTCATCTAATTAATCAAGTTTTTTTTGAACAGGTATTCTATCTTATTTTTAAAATAATGCCCTAAATAAACTACTTAAACCATATCTTAACATTTGAAATAAAGAGATAATAAAATAAAATTAAAATCCCACCATAGTTACGTACGTTTTGAAAAAAAGTAAACATAACTAAACTAGTTTGTACAGAGTCTATCTACAATAAGTGGGTTTCATGTTTTGTAGAACAAGGAAAAAGAAATATAATAATAAAGAAAGATGCTTCAAAAAGTAAGACAACAGAAAAGAACTAAAAAGAAACAAGAAAGAGAGAATAAAGTGAGATGAAGAAAACCTGATGAGGGAAAGTAAAAAGCTTTGCTTCTGTGTCAATGTGAGAGATTCGAGTGAAAGTGTGTGATTGTAAAGTGAAGAGTGAATGTCTATTTATAGTAGTCTCAGTCGGTCTCTCGATGGATAGAAACATACGCGTACCAGTATCAATTTTTTTTGTTCACGCTATTGTTACTTGCGCAACACACTCTTCATTTCTATATCCATTTATTTTGTTTTTCGGTAATAATAAAAGACATATTTTTAGGTAAAAAAATTCTGCAAATACCATTTCGATCTTTACATTTTATAGAATTCAACTATCTAAGTTTCGAAATTTTCTGATAAGTTTGAACTTTTTAGTGCAGTACAAAGTTACACTGATAGACACTTTTTAACTATATAATTTGATAAAGTTTTGAGCTCAATTTTTTTTGATAACCCACTATAATATTTCTCTTTAGTTCTACATAATAATTTTTCTTAAAAACACTTTCTAGATACGAAACTAATTATTATATCACATAAGGTAAATACACAGTTATAATACACACAAAGGAAGTCAAAATTCAGGGTGTTACAAGAAGCAAGAAAAGAGGAGGAAGAAGAAAAAACAATTGTGTGGCTCTAGATGGTGGTCAATTTATTTATTATGGTATTAAAATAATTAGTATTTTTGTGCTTTTTTATGCACTATTTTATTTGTATTAAAATAGTCATATTCTTTAATCATAATTTTAATTAGACTTTCTATATGTTTATTTAGTATTTTTGTTATTGTTTATTTTATCAAATTTTAAGTTGAGACCCATTTTGGTAATTTCACACGTAAAAGAAACTCTAATCCAATCTATACAAACAACACGGATCGATAAAAATCACTTTTTCAGTAAAGGTATCCAAAAATAATTCACGTCACGTTCAACTCATTTTTAACTAAAATCAATTATGCAAAAGCAATTTTGTCAGAATCAATTCTACTCACCACAGAACCAAATATACACGAAGAGAGGAAGATGAAAAATCAACACACACACACACACACACACACACACACACACACACACACATAGAGAGAGAGAGAGATAGAGAGAGAGAGAGAGAGAGAGAGAGAGAGAGAGAGAGAGAGATAGAGAGAGAGAGAGAGAGAAATTAGGGTGTTTTTTGTATTATTGGCGACTTCATCTTTCAACTTTCAACTTTGTATGTGTGTTTTTATATTATTGGCGACTTTCATCTAACCCTGCATAATACTCACGCCTTTCACATTTTGATTAGGTTGTCTTCTTTATTGTCATGCAACCACATTTCTTGACAATTAAATTTGTGGTCATTTTTCCGAGAAGAATCACTCATTTCTCATTCTCCTGTTGCATCTTTTCTTCTTCTTACTAAGGTCATATTTCTTCATTTTGGACATTACTTTTCAAGAAAAATCACTCACTTCTGATGGAGTGAGGTGATTGAGATCCTGTGAGGGTATGAGGAAGACGATGAGTGGTGTGTAACTGAGATGAAGTTTAAAGTGTTGAGTGGAGAAGAGTTGATTTGTGTTGACTCTCGGTCATATGATGTAAGTTGTCCAATTTTAGGACCAATTGTGCGGTTTTTTTATTGTATCGTAGTCGTTATCTGGAGATTTAGCTTAGTATTAGAAATTTGTAGTAGGAAATCCTTTTGTAAGCCATTCCTGCATTTTTGGAGTTATTTTGTACTTGAAGACCTCCAATTTGTGTGTTATCATTCGGCGAACCAGACACTTGCCCAGAGATGCAGCACAATTGGGAAGATTTCAGTTCTGTCCAATTTCGCATCGCGATAAGGAGGGTTCGCGTCGCGAAGGAAGCATGAAACAGGAGAAAATTGGATTCTGTCCAATTTCGCGTCGCGACGGGCTCGTGTCGCGACGCGGTGGCTTGCTGAAGTTAGGGTTTTTAATTCAGTTTTGCGTTTTTTCAAGGGAGCTTGTTCATTGGAGCGCAGCCAGAGGTCTTGGAGCAGAGAAAAGTGAGATTTTGGAGCTTTTCACCACTTGGGAACGAGGGTTGAAGGTTCCTATGTCTATCTTTACTTGTATTGCTTCTTTTACTCTAGTTATGTCTCTATTCACCATGTGTAACTAATTTTCTAAGATTAGGGAGAGATGATTCTCCCGAACCTATGTTATGGATACTTTGTTATGGTTAATACAATTAGTTGTTTGAATTATCATAAGTCTATGCCTCTGATTGTAATGCTTTATAGTTACATATGATAATTATAATGATCTAGGTTATGTGATCGCATAGGGATATGGGTTGCATACTGGATATGGGGTATTAGATCATGTACTTGTGATCACCATAGGAATATGGGGTTGGATGCATGAATTTTCTATTTCTTAGGTTTATTGCTTTACCGGTTGGCATGATTCACCTAAGGAATTAGGGTAACTCAATTAGGTAAAAGGGGTTATGAGGCAAGGGATTGTCCTTAACCTACTATAGTGAATTGAATCTGGTAGTTCAAACAATTAATCTGTAATTAGCTGAAGGTTCATAACATAGGTGAAGGGAGAAGATTCGACCCCTAATCGCTTTTCTCATCATTTCAACAACAGTTTTTACTTTCGCGTTACGCAATTACAAATCAAACCAATTTTCACAATCTAGAATTAATAAATTTTGCTAGTTACAACACGCAATCCCTGTGGAATCGACCGGTACTTACCGTAATTTTATTACTTGCAACGTTTCAGTACACTTGCTGAACACTTAACAAGTTTTTGGCGCCGTTGTCGGGGATTGTTGACTTTGTTGTCGACAAGGCAAACGATTTGATTCTAGATTTTTAGTTTTTGTTTTATTTATAGTTACTTAATTTTGCTACTTGTTGATTTTCTTGAACTGGTTAACGTTTGCTTAGTGTTTCCAAGAACTGTTTATACAGGGGGCACAGGTACATTCAGTGAAAGTAATGGCTGAAAATCCACCGGGCAGACGCACTCTCAATGATTTTGGGAGGAGAACTCGAGGCACACATAGTAGCACCTTCCAACCAGTATGGGCTGCCACCTTTGACATCAAGTCATCTGCTCTATCCGCATTAAGGGCAAAGCCGTTTTCTGGGTCAGATACTGAAGACCCCAATCAGCACTTATCCTACTTCCATGAAATCTGTGGAACCACGTATCCTGAGGGAGTGGATGAAAATTCCAAACAGTTGCGTCTTTTTCCTTTCACTTTAACAGGCAGAGCAAAGGATTGGTTAAATATTCTCCCACCCGGAACTATTAATGCTTGGAGTGACCTTGAAGATAAGTTCCTAACCAGGTTCTTCCCTATCTCCAAGTTCATTGAAAAGAGGGGCGAAATCTCCAACTTTACACAAAAGGATTCAGAACTCCTATACGATTCTTGGGAGAGATTTAAGCTGTCATTAAGAAAGTGTCCGGGGCATGGTATTGATGATTTTGTGCAGTTACAAACCTTCTATCATGGATTGCAACCTCAAACAAGGATGATACTAGATACCTCAGCTGGAGGGTCTTTGGGTAACAAAACCTGGGAAGAAGCTAAACAACTGATAGATGACATGACATCAAATGAATATAGAATGCCGAATGAGTGTATAGCTGTACAGAAAAAGAATATGTTGGAACTGGACTCTAACAACGCAGTGTTAGCTCAACAAAAGCTAATGTCTCTTCAAATCGAATCTCTCGCCAAACAAGTGGCGGCTGCCTTGGAGAGTAGAGCAACTTCTCACCCAACAATTACTCAAGTAGAGCAACTTTATAACCAGGGAACTCAGTTGGACGATGCACTATCCCAATGTATGCAAACGACTTAGACCACATTGCAATCCCAAGAACAAGTCATACAAAGTATGGGGAAGAATCACGAAACTTCAATGAAGAACTTGGAAATGCAGATTAGTCAGTTGTCAAAGCAATTTGTTGATGCATCTAATAGTGATTTCTGAGACCATGGATAACCCGAGGAAGGAGAGTTGTAAAGCTATTTCTCTGAGAAGCGGTAAAGAGCTGCAACCCGTAGAGGTGACCAAAACCCAACCTAGGGAGGAAAATAGTGAAGCCGAGGTTCTGAAGGAGGAGTTGCAAGATAAAGATGAAGGAGTTGAACATGAGCGTGGGAGAAAAACTGAGGGAGCAGTGAAGTCTAACCCAATAAAAAATGTTTTTTCTGACAATTTGCAGGTTGAAGAGAAGCCTAAAGGAATTCCCTCATACATGAAGCTGCCATACCCTCAAAGAAGGAAGAAGAATCAACAGGATGAGCAATTCTCAAAGTTTATGGAAATCTTCTCCAACCTCCAAATCAACAATCTGTTTGCAGAAGCCTTAGCGCAGATGCCGGTCTATGCAAAGTTTATGAAAGAATTGTTGACTAAAAAGAGGAGGTTCAAAGACGACGAGACTGTGGCGCTGAACGAAGAATGCAGTGCCATCATTCAGAGGAAACTCCCCCCCCCCCCCGAAGTTAAAAGATCCGGGAAGTTTCACAATACCCTGCACCATAGGTACTTGAAAATAGGGAAGGCCCTTTGTGGTTTGGGGGCGAGCATCAACTTGATGCCCTTATCCATGTTGAAGAAGCTTGGTGGGGGTGAAGTGAAGCCCACTAGGATAACTCTGCAGCTCGCCGATAAATCAATCAAACATCCTTATGGAATTTTGGAAGATGTCGTGGTAAGGGTTGACAAATTTTTCTTTCCGGTTGATTTCGTAATTCTTGATATGGAAGAAGATGTAGAGGTGCCAATTCTCCTCGGTCGACAATTCCTTGCCACTGGGCGAGCTCTGGTAGACGTTCAACAAGGGAAACTAATGTTGAGATTCCAAGACGAGAAGGTAACTTTTAATGTCTTCGAGGCTATGCGTCACCCAGACGATCAAGAGAAATGTTTTAGGGTGGATGTGGTTGAAGACTCGGTAAAAGAAGCATTTAGACATAATATACCTTCTCTTACCTTGGAGAAAGTGATTGTGAACTCCATTGAGGGGGTAGAGGAAGAATTGGACAGCGAGACCGAGGACTGTATTCGTCAGTTTGAAGCTTCACAGGTAGAAAGGATTTTTAAGAAAAGAGAAGAGTTGAGTAGGGGAAAATCCAGAAAAAGGAAATCTTGAATTGAAACAACTTCCCCCTCATTTGAAGTATGTATTCCTCGGGGGCAACGATCAACACCCAGCCATCATAAGTAGTTCCCTAACTCAGCTGGAAGAAGAAAAATTGATAACAGTGTTGAGAGAAAATAAAACTGCTTTAGGCTGGGTTATCTCAGATCTTAAGGGGATTAGCCCAGCTTTTTGCATGCACAAAATAAAGCTCGAGGAAGAGTTCAAACTTGTGATACAACCGCAGCGGAGGTTGAACCCAACCATGAAAGAGGTAGTGAGGAAAGAAGTACTGAAGCTTTTAGATGCCGGAATGATCTACCCCATTTCAGACAGTTCTTGGGTGAGTCTGGTGCATGTGGTGCCCAAGAAGGGTGGTATGACTGTGGTGAAAAACGAGAAGAATGAGCTTATCCCTACTCGCACAGTCACTGGGTGGAGACTGTGTATTGACTATCGGAGATTGAATCAAGCCACTCGGAAGGATCACTTCCCTCTACCATTCATGGATCAGATGCTAGAAAGACTGGCGGGACAAGCCTTTTATTGCTTCCTGGATGGGTATTCTGGGTACAATCAAATAGCTGTGGATCCTGAAGATCAAGAGAAGACTGCCTTCACATGTTCGTTTGGTGTGTTCGCCTATCGGAGAATGCCCTTCGGCTTGTGCAATGCTCCTGCAACTTTTCAAAGGTGTATGTTGTCCATTTTCTCTTACATGATGGAAAACGCAATCGAGGTATTTATGGATGATTTTTCTGTGTTTGGCATTTGTTACGATTCTTGTTTGGCTAACCTGAATACCGTTTTGAAGAGATGCACTGAAACCAATTTAGTTCTGAATTGGGAGAAGTGTCACTTTATGGTTCAAGAAGGAATTGTTCTTGGCCATAAGATCTCAGCAAAAGGTATCGAGGTCGACCCAGCAAAAATCGAAGTTATAGAAAAGCTGCCTCCCCCTACGAATGTAAAGGGAGTGAGAAGTTTCTTAGGACACGCCGAATTCTATCGGCGTTTCATAAAAGACTTCTCAAAGATTGCAAAACCCTTAAGCAATCTGCTTGTTAAGGAAAATGATTTTGTTTTTGATAATGAATGTCTGCATGCCTTCCTTTGAACTAATGTGTGATGCTAGTGATTATGCAGTGGGCGCTGTGCTCGGGCAACGATCAGAGAAATTCTTTAATGCTATATACTATGCTAGCAAAGTTTTGAATGAAAATCAGGTAAACTATGCCACGACGGAAAAGGAATTATTTCTAGCCATAGTATTTGCACTGGAAAAATTTCGCTCCTATCTGGTTGGGTCCAAAGTTATTGTATTTACTGACCATGCAGCAATCAAATACCTGCTAACGAAGGGCGAGTCTAAGCCTCGACTCCTTAGATGGATTTTGCTTTTGCAGGAATTCGATTTGGAAATCAAGGATAAAAAGGGAGCGAGAACGTGGTGGCTGATCACTTGTCACGACTGGAAAACAAAGAGGTGACTATTCGGGAAGCAGAAATTCTGGAAGAATTCCCCGATGAGAAATTGTTAGCTATTGAAGAGATACCATGGTTTGCTGACATAGCAAACTACAAGGCAGGGGGAACGGTACCAGAAGATTTCACATGGCAGCAAAAGAAGAAGTTCCTCCGTGAGGTCAAACAATACCTTTGGGACGACCCATTTCTCTTTAAGGTTGGTGCCGATGGACTTGTTAGAAGATGTTTCTGGGGGAGTGAGAGTAAGCAGATCTTGTGGCATTGTCATGATTCCCCATGTGGAGGGCATTACAATGGGGAACGTACAGCAGCAAAGGTTCTCCAATCAGGTTTTTATTGGCCATCCATATTTAAGGATGCACATAATTATGTAAAGAGCTGTGATAGATGCCAAAGGATTGGCAATATTTCTCGTAAGGGGGAGATTCCATTGAACCCTATACTGGAAATAGAGGTTTTTGATTGTTCGGGAATTGACTTCATGGGTCCCTTTCCGCCATCTCATTCTTGTCAGTACATATTGGTGGCGGTGGATTATGTTTCAAAATGGGTGGAAGCCATTGCAACCCCTAAGAATGACTCCCAAACGGTGGTCAAATTTGTCAAGCAGAATATCTTCGCAAGATTCGGTGTACCAAAAGTCTTGATCAGTGATGGGGGTAGCCACTTCTGTAACACTCAACTTAACAATGTGCTGTCTAAATATAGTGTGAAGCATAAAGTGTCCACCCCCTATCACCCTCGGTGCAATGGTCAGGTCGAAGTCTCAAACAGAGAATTAAAGAAAATTCTGGAAAAAACTGTGGGAAGCTCAAGGAAAGATTGGGCTGTGAAGATAGATGATACGCTGTGGGCATACAGGACAGCATACAAGACACCATTAGGAATGTCTCCCTACCAATTGGTCTATGGCAAATCTTGTCATTTGCCGGTTGAGCTGGAACACAAAGCTTATTGGGCGTTGAAATTCCTAAATTTTGACCCTACATCAAGTGGAGAGAAGAGGATTTTACAGCTACATGGGTTGGATGAGATGCGCCTTCATGCATATGAGAACAACCGTATTTACAAAGAAAAAATGAAGAGGTACCATGACAAGCACATTTCAAGAAAGGAATTTCAACCTGGGCAACAAGTGTTGCTGTTTAACTCAAGGCTCAGATTATTTCCAGGAAAATTGAAATCCAAGTGGTCGGGGCCCTTTCTGGTTAAAGAAGTGACACCATATGGGGCGATTGAAGTAGAAGAGCCAGAGTCCAAAAGATCTTTTAAGGTCAACGGATAAAGACTCAAGCCATACCTTGGGAACACGGTAGAAGAGGCTCGAATGGTTCTAATGCTGAGAGATCCATGAGATCTCAAAAACGTCAAGCTAGTGACGTTAAAGAAGCGCTTAATGGGAGGCAACCTATTGGTGATCTTTACTTTTTTTTTTTTAGCTTTTATGTACTTTGTTTTCTTTTTGACTTTATTTTTGCATTTTGGTCTATAATATATTGTTACATCTTATTCTGTGATATTGAGGCACATTTACCCTAGGCTTTTGCAGAAGCAGCTTCAATTTTATGGTATTGTGGTATTCAGTTTAACATGTTTTACATTTTTACCTTTTGATTACTAGCGTATCACTTTTATCATCAAGTACTATCTGTGGTCAGGACAAAAGCAGAGGAAGATCTAGATCATCTGTGGGCATTCACTCGAGTTGCATCTCTTAAAAATCCCAGCTGTGAGGTTTGTCCCCAAACACTTATTCTATTCATTGTGTGATTATTCCTTGCTTGCATTAGTCTGCAGAACTTGAGCTTGTACTTAACTATCTTGCATGTGATTTATATACACACTGAGGCAAAATTTTGAAAACCTGAGCCTTTCAAGCCAACCCTCTAATTGCTATCCCTTGTTAGCCCCTCTGAGCCTAATTGTTTAATTTTTGTAATTTTCCTGCAAATCATAGCCTAACTTTTCTTAACTTGGAGTTAGGTAGATTAAAGCATGAGAGTGGGGAAATATTCTAAGTTTGGGGTTGCTCATGGAATAGCAACATTCTAAGTTTGGGGTGGTATACAAGAGAAAGGAACATACAAAGAAAAGAAGGAAAAAGAAAAAAAAATATATACAGATATATATTTCAAAAAAAAAAGTTATATATCAATAAATAAGTAAATAATTCCTTCTCTTGTGGAATGCTTTTGGAAAAATGGGTAAGTGAGTGAGATTGTTGAAATTTACAAAGTGAGAAGTAGGCCTAACTCCAAGTTGTAACCTACTCATCCAAATGTATCCAACCTTACCTAAGCCCCATTACAACCTTTGAAAGTCCTCAAAAAGTGTGTGTGTATTTCTTGTGTATTGATTTGTATAGTACTTGTTCAAGCCTTTGAAACGATGATGCAGGTACTGTGAATTGAGTGCATACCCTAAACACCTCAAAGAGAGAAACACTGGTGAGATGTGTGGAAAAGAGATAACTTGAGAATGCTTGCCTGCTTATGATCTTGTGTCTTACCGATTCAGTTGTCTTGCTACTGCGTTAGTTTGATGATGATTTTTGATATACTGTGTAGTTATTGGTTTGTGTAGAATGTGTGACAGCTAAATAAAAAAGTAGCCACAGCCTAAATTGAATGTTTGCTTGAGGACAAGCAAAAGTTTAAGTTTGGGGTTGTGTTGACTCTCTGTCATATGATGTAAGTTGTCCAATTTTAGGACCAATTGTGCGGTTTTTTTATTGTATCATAGTCGTTAACTGGAGATTTAGCTTAGTATTAGAAATTTGTAGTAGGAAATCCTTTTGTAAGCCATTCCTGCATTTTTGGAGTTATTTTGTACTTGAAGACTTCCAATTTGTGTGTTATCATTCGGCAAACCAGACACTTGCCCGGAGATGCAGCACAATTGGGAAGATTTCAGTTCTGTCCAATTTCGCGTCGCGACCAGGAGGGTTCGCGTCGCGAAGGAAGCATGAAACAGGAGAAAATTGGATTCTGTCCAATTCCGCGTCGCGACGGGCTCGAGTCGCGACGCGATGGCTTGCTGAAGTTAGCGTTTTTAATTCAGTTTTGCATTTTTTCAAGGGAGCTTGGTCATTGGAGCGCAGCCAGAGGTCTTGGAGCAGAGAAAACTGAGATTTTGGAGCTTTTCACCACTTGGGAACGTGGGTTGAAGGTTCCTATGTCTATCTTTACTTGTATTGCTTCTTTTACTCTAGTTATGTCTCTATTCACCATGTGTAACTAATTTTCTAAGATTAGGGAGAGATGATTCTCCCCGAACCTATGTTATGGATACTTTGTTATGGTTAAAACAATTAGTTGTTTGAATTATCATAAGTCTATGCCTCTGATTGTAACGCTTTATAGTTACATATGATAATTATAATGATCTAGGTTATGTGATCGCATAGGGATATGGGTTGCATGCTGGATATGGGGTATTAGATCATGTACTTGTGATCACCATAGGAATATGGGGTTGGATGCATGAATTTTCTATTTCTTAGGTTTATTGCTTTACCGGTTGGCATGATTCACCTAAGGAATTAGGGTAACTCAATTAGGTAAAAGGGGTTATGAGGCAAGGGATTGTCCTTAACCTACTATAGTGAATTGAATCTGGTAGTTCAAACAATTAATCTGTAATTAGCTGAAGGTTCATAACAAAGGTGAAGGGAGAGGATTCGACCCCTAATCGTTTTTCTCATCATTTCAACAACAGTTTTTACTTTCGCGTTACACAATTACAAATCAAACCAATTTTTACCATAGATTCTTTCCACATTCCTTTCCACTTGTGTGTGTCATCGTTGGCATCGCTCATTTTCATGTTACATCATTTCATCTCTTCTTTTGCATGTTTTAGGTACATCTGCACATCCATTTTACTCTCTTCTTCTACTTTGAGCCTTTTGTTGCGATTTTCAATAGCTTTCTCCTTGAGTAAATTTTCTTCCCTCAAGTTTTGGTTTTCTATCAAGACGTTTTCAAACTCCACTTGGAGCCTATTCTTTTCCTCCTCCGACCTCGACAGCACAATTTTGAGTTCTTCTAACTCTTCATTGGTTAGGGGAGTAGGATCAAGTGTTTCTTCCTCAACCCAAATTGTGCTCTGGTAAGGCAACTGGGTATTTTGGATCCTTTCTCGAAGCCATTGGCGAAAGGTGATTTCCTTATCGCCATTCTTCTTTGTAAGCTCTCGACCTCCGCAGACCACTTTGTCCCATGCTTGAGAGATTCTTCTGAGCATACTGGTGCCTCTATGATCTTTCCCATAGAAGTAAAAATGGGCTAACATGCTTTCGGCGGGCGAATTCCGCATTGGGTACCCAAGTTGTCTGAGGGCCAAAAATGGATTGTAATTTATACACCCATTTGTCCCCATGAGTGGCACATTTTGGAAGGTTCCGCATTGATGAATAACTTCGGGTCTTTCTTTCCACCAGGATGGGTACCAACGAAGCTGGTATTCAGTGAGGTTGGCCAGCATTTGCATCCATTCTATACTATCCATGGTCTTCACATCACACCATTTGGAGTCTTGAATTGGGCATTCACATTTTCCTCTGTTTATAAAGGCATGATTGATAAGCCAGACATAAAGCATAGGTAAGCAACATGATATTTTCCTTCCATTTCTTTCACTGTAATGGGTGAAAGTGACAGATAATTTGAGACAGAGAAATATGGCAAACATGACAATTAAAATGAGACGGAATGAGTATTATTTTTGCCTAGTTCGAATGGAAAAGTGTCTATAATTACATAGTGGTCTAGTATCTCTAAATACATAAACTTTAATTCATAATTATTTGTTTTGTTTGTTTTTAATTAAATAATAATGTTTAAACTGATTAGGACAGCACCGTTGAGGGGCAGTTTGTAAGTTATTGACTTGTAGTTAAATCAGTTTTCCAATGGGTACCTTTGTTTTAGATGGGAAATAGGGTATGCGTGTGGAACAATCTGCACCAAGAGATCTTCAAAGTAGCAAGTAAGAGGGATTTGAGCTGTACTTCTGATCTTATAGCATTAAATGCGCCAGCTTCACCTGTGAAAACAATATTTTTTTAGCTGCATTCCTATTTTAATGGGCAACCATGTAAGTAACCAAAATGGTTTAGTTCAATTTGTTTATAATAAAGGCAATATTGTTCCATTTAATTGATATAATTAAACATACTTTTGATGAGTTTTACTGAAAACCTGCAGTGTAACCGTACCTTCGCTGTATGATTACCATATCAAATTATCATTTAATAGCCACTGGTTACATATGCATTGCAGCATAGGTAGCATAATGTTGAAAATAACTTGAAAATAATGAAAGCAAAGTTAACAGAAGAAAGTAGAAGAAAAGCAAAACACATGCAACAATAAACATTCAAGGAACTGATACAGGAAAAGTTGGAAACTTGGTGAAAGTGAAGAGTCTTTGGAGAGAGTTGAAGCTGGAAGTGTTAAAGTGAAGAGATAAAACTATTTGGTGTTCATGTACATGCATGTGATGATGTTTCCCTAAGACAAAGTATGTTTCCAATGGATAAAAGTGACGACCTCTTTGACCATCAGACAAATGGATGATACACCGTAGACGTGAAAGGGCAAAATTTAATATAGTGAGAATGAAAAATCTTGAGTACAAGAAGGTAACTCCGTAGGTAGATTAATAGCATCAATTTATAGTAGATATCTATTACTCATCAAAACAACTATGTCTTAACACACTATCTATACTCATAACTATATCAAACTAAAATATTTTACTAAAAATTCTACTTAATACTTGTGTGTTTTCAAAATGCAAAGACACATTTGTTTTTCAAGAAAAATCCCTTTTGATAGACATATTTTCTATTCATAATAGGTGCATTGAGAATACATAATAACTAGAGTTTAGAATTTTTTTTAAATCAAAGTCTAAGTATATATAAAGACATTTACATTTTAACTCATGAAAAGTAATCCTAAATATTTAGACTAATTCATCTAATTAATCAAGTTTTTTTTGAACAGGTATTCTATCTTATTTTTAAAATAATGCCCTAAATAAACTACTTAAACCATATCTTAACATTTGAAATAAAGAGATAATAAAATAAAATTAAAATCCCACCATAGTTACGTACGTTTTGAAAAAAAGTAAACATAACTAAACTAGTTTGTACAGAGTCTATCTACAATAAGTGGGTTTCATGTTTTGTAGAACAAGGAAAAAGAAATATAATAATAAAGAAAGATGCTTCAAAAAGTAAGACAACAGAAAAGAACTAAAAAGAAACAAGAAAGAGAGAATAAAGTGAGATGAAGAAAACCTGATGAGGGAAAGTAAAAAGCTTTGCTTCTGTGTCAATGTGAGAGATTCGAGTGAAAGTGTGTGATTGTAAAGTGAAGAGTGAATGTCTATTTATAGTAGTCTCAGTCGGTCTCTCGATGGATAGAAACATACGCGTACCTGTATCAATTTTTTTTGTTCACGCTATTGTTACTTGCGCAACACACTCTTCATTTCTATATCCATTTATTTTGTTTTTCGGTAATAATAAAAGACATATTTTTAGGTAAAAAAATTCTGCAAATACCATTTCGATCTTTACATTTTATAGAATTCAACTATCTAAGTTTCGAAATTTTCTGATAAGTTTGAACTTTTTAGTGCAGTACAAAGTTACACTGATAGACACTTTTTAACTATATAATTTGATAAAGTTTTGAGCTCAATTTTTTTTGATAACCCACTATAATATTTCTCTTTAGTTCTACATAATAATTTTTCTTAAAAACACTTTCTAGATACGAAACTAATTATTATATCACATAAGGTAAATACACAGTTATAATACACACAAAGGAAGTCAAAATTCAGGGTGTTACAAGAAGCAAGAAAAGAGGAGGAAGAAGAAAAAACAATTGTGTGGCTCTAGATGGTGGTCAATTTATTTATTATGGTATTAAAATAATTAGTATTTTTGTGCTTTTTTATGCACTATTTTATTTGTATTAAAATAGTCATATTCTTTAATCATAATTTTAATTAGACTTTCTATATGTTTATTTAGTATTTTTGTTATTGTTTATTTTATCAAATTTTAAGTTGAGACCCATTTTGGTAATTTCACACGTAAAAGAAACTCTAATCCAATCTATACAAACAACACGGATCGATAAAAATCACTTTTTCAGTAAAGGTATCCAAAAATAATTCACGTCACGTTCAACTCATTTTTAACTAAAATCAATTATGCAAAAGCAATTTTGTCAGAATCAATTCTACTCACCACAGAACCAAATATACACGAAGAGAGGAAGATGAAAAATCAACACACACACACACACACACACACACACACACACACACATAGAGAGAGAGAGAGATAGAGAGAGAGAGAGAGAGAGAGAGAGAGAGAGAGAGAGATAGAGAGAGAGAGAGAGAGAGAGAAATTAGGGTGTTTTTTGTATTATTGGCGACTTCATCTTTCAACTTTCAACTTTGTATGTGTGTTTTTATATTATTGGCGACTTTCATCTAACCCTGCATAATACTCACGCCTTTCACATTTTGATTAGGTTGTCTTCTTTATTGTCATGCAACCACATTTCTTGACAATTAAATTTGTGGTCATTTTTCCGAGAAGAATCACTCATTTCTCATTCTCCTGTTGCATCTTTTCTTCTTCTTACTAAGGTCATATTTCTTCATTTTGGACATTACTTTTCAAGAAAAATCACTCACTTCTGATGGAGTGAGGTGATTGAGATCCTGTGAGGGTATGAGGAAGACGATGAGTGGTGTGTAACTGAGATGAAGTTTAAAGTGTTGAGTGGAGAAGAGTTGATTTGTGTTGACTCTCGGTCATATGATGTAAGTTGTCCAATTTTAGGACCAATTGTGCGGTTTTTTTATTGTATCGTAGTCGTTATCTGGAGATTTAGCTTAGTATTAGAAATTTGTAGTAGGAAATCCTTTTGTAAGCCATTCCTGCATTTTTGGAGTTATTTTGTACTTGAAGACCTCCAATTTGTGTGTTATCATTCGGCGAACCAGACACTTGCCCAGAGATGCAGCACAATTGGGAAGATTTCAGTTCTGTCCAATTTCGCATCGCGATAAGGAGGGTTCGCGTCGCGAAGGAAGCATGAAACAGGAGAAAATTGGATTCTGTCCAATTTCGCGTCGCGACGGGCTCGTGTCGCGACGCGGTGGCTTGCTGAAGTTAGGGTTTTTAATTCAGTTTTGCGTTTTTTCAAGGGAGCTTGTTCATTGGAGCGCAGCCAGAGGTCTTGGAGCAGAGAAAAGTGAGATTTTGGAGCTTTTCACCACTTGGGAACGAGGGTTGAAGGTTCCTATGTCTATCTTTACTTGTATTGCTTCTTTTACTCTAGTTATGTCTCTATTCACCATGTGTAACTAATTTTCTAAGATTAGGGAGAGATGATTCTCCCGAACCTATGTTATGGATACTTTGTTATGGTTAATACAATTAGTTGTTTGAATTATCATAAGTCTATGCCTCTGATTGTAATGCTTTATAGTTACATATGATAATTATAATGATCTAGGTTATGTGATCGCATAGGGATATGGGTTGCATACTGGATATGGGGTATTAGATCATGTACTTGTGATCACCATAGGAATATGGGGTTGGATGCATGAATTTTCTATTTCTTAGGTTTATTGCTTTACCGGTTGGCATGATTCACCTAAGGAATTAGGGTAACTCAATTAGGTAAAAGGGGTTATGAGGCAAGGGATTGTCCTTAACCTACTATAGTGAATTGAATCTGGTAGTTCAAACAATTAATCTGTAATTAGCTGAAGGTTCATAACATAGGTGAAGGGAGAAGATTCGACCCCTAATCGCTTTTCTCATCATTTCAACAACAGTTTTTACTTTCGCGTTACGCAATTACAAATCAAACCAATTTTCACAATCTAGAATTAATAAATTTTGCTAGTTACAACACGCAATCCCTGTGGAATCGACCGGTACTTACCGTAATTTTATTACTTGCAACGTTTCAGTACACTTGCTGAACACTTAACAAGTTTTTGGCGCCGTTGTCGGGGATTGTTGACTTTGTTGTCGACAAGGCAAACGATTTGATTCTAGATTTTTAGTTTTTGTTTTATTTATAGTTACTTAATTTTGCTACTTGTTGATTTTCTTGAACTGGTTAACGTTTGCTTAGTGTTTCCAAGAACTGTTTATACAGGGGGCACAGGTACATTCAGTGAAAGTAATGGCTGAAAATCCACCGGGCAGACGCACTCTCAATGATTTTGGGAGGAGAACTCGAGGCACACATAGTAGCACCTTCCAACCAGTATGGGCTGCCACCTTTGACATCAAGTCATCTGCTCTATCCGCATTAAGGGCAAAGCCGTTTTCTGGGTCAGATACTGAAGACCCCAATCAGCACTTATCCTACTTCCATGAAATCTGTGGAACCACGTATCCTGAGGGAGTGGATGAAAATTCCAAACAGTTGCGTCTTTTTCCTTTCACTTTAACAGGCAGAGCAAAGGATTGGTTAAATATTCTCCCACCCGGAACTATTAATGCTTGGAGTGACCTTGAAGATAAGTTCCTAACCAGGTTCTTCCCTATCTCCAAGTTCATTGAAAAGAGGGGCGAAATCTCCAACTTTACACAAAAGGATTCAGAACTCCTATACGATTCTTGGGAGAGATTTAAGCTGTCATTAAGAAAGTGTCCGGGGCATGGTATTGATGATTTTGTGCAGTTACAAACCTTCTATCATGGATTGCAACCTCAAACAAGGATGATACTAGATACCTCAGCTGGAGGGTCTTTGGGTAACAAAACCTGGGAAGAAGCTAAACAACTGATAGATGACATGACATCAAATGAATATAGAATGCCGAATGAGTGTATAGCTGTACAGAAAAAGAATATGTTGGAACTGGACTCTAACAACGCAGTGTTAGCTCAACAAAAGCTAATGTCTCTTCAAATCGAATCTCTCGCCAAACAAGTGGCGGCTGCCTTGGAGAGTAGAGCAACTTCTCACCCAACAATTACTCAAGTAGAGCAACTTTATAACCAGGGAACTCAGTTGGACGATGCACTATCCCAATGTATGCAAACGACTTAGACCACATTGCAATCCCAAGAACAAGTCATACAAAGTATGGGGAAGAATCACGAAACTTCAATGAAGAACTTGGAAATGCAGATTAGTCAGTTGTCAAAGCAATTTGTTGATGCATCTAATAGTGATTTCTGAGACCATGGATAACCCGAGGAAGGAGAGTTGTAAAGCTATTTCTCTGAGAAGCGGTAAAGAGCTGCAACCCGTAGAGGTGACCAAAACCCAACCTAGGGAGGAAAATAGTGAAGCCGAGGTTCTGAAGGAGGAGTTGCAAGATAAAGATGAAGGAGTTGAACATGAGCGTGGGAGAAAAACTGAGGGAGCAGTGAAGTCTAACCCAATAAAAAATGTTTTTTCTGACAATTTGCAGGTTGAAGAGAAGCCTAAAGGAATTCCCTCATACATGAAGCTGCCATACCCTCAAAGAAGGAAGAAGAATCAACAGGATGAGCAATTCTCAAAGTTTATGGAAATCTTCTCCAACCTCCAAATCAACAATCTGTTTGCAGAAGCCTTAGCGCAGATGCCGGTCTATGCAAAGTTTATGAAAGAATTGTTGACTAAAAAGAGGAGGTTCAAAGACGACGAGACTGTGGCGCTGAACGAAGAATGCAGTGCCATCATTCAGAGGAAACTCCCCCCCCCCCCCGAAGTTAAAAGATCCGGGAAGTTTCACAATACCCTGCACCATAGGTACTTGAAAATAGGGAAGGCCCTTTGTGGTTTGGGGGCGAGCATCAAAGTATGTTTCCAATGGATAAAAGTGACGACCTCTTTGACCATCAGACAAATGGATGATACACCGTAGACGTGAAAGGGCAAAATTTAATATAGTGAGAATGAAAAATCTTGAGTACAGGAAGGTAACTCCGTAGGTAGATTAATAGCATCAATTTATAGTAGATATCTATTACTCATCAAAACAACTATGTCTTAACACACTATCTATACTCATAACTATATCAAATTCGCATCGGTTCAAATACTAACTGATGTGGATACCAAGGCGGTGGCATTTTTGAAATTATTTAAACATTTTTCGCATCGGGTCAATAACTAACCGATGTGGATAAAAAGGCGCTGGCAATTTAGAAATTTTGTGAACATTATTCGCATCGGTTGATATAGGAACCGATGTAGAAAGTCATGATTACACTTTTAATATCAGTTCTATCCATGCACCCGATGTGAAAAATCCCATTTTACAATTTCCTAAAACCCTCTTTCGCGAAGCACACTCACCCTCTTCAACCAAAAACCTCTTCGTTACACACTCACTGCAACTAAAACCCTCTTCGCGAAACCGTCCGCCGTCCGCCGTTCACGCATTCACGCCGTTCACGCCGTTCACGCACAAGGTTCACTCCTCCCATTCACGCCGTCCGCCGTTCACGCCGTCCTTCTCTCTTCGTGAAGCACTCTCACTGTGAAACCAAAAACCACTCTCGCGAAACACACACTAGTGTAATTTGAGTCGGGCAACCCTTACGTCCGACTTTAAATGTGTAATCTATTTTTGGCAAGCGCGCTGCAAGTTTTTTTTATTACTTGAGTTTAGTATTTTTTTTATATTGCGTTAGGTATTTTTTTTTAGCAAAAATCAACACACCAAAACACTCTTCTTTCCATCACTCTCGACACCCTTCCATTCCATCACTCTCGACACACCAAAACAACCAACCCTAAAATCAGTTTCCAGAAATCAACCCACCAAAACAACCGTTCCATTCCATTGCTCTACCCATCACTCTCTCTGCCGAAGCTCCGTCTCTCCGCCAACTCGCCGTCACGCAACATTGAACCCTAAACGCAACACGCAACAGTGAACCCTAAACGCAACAGTTTCCACGCTCTTCCCATCACTCTCTCAACCAAAACAACCGTTCCATTCCATTGCTCTACCCATCACTCTCTCTGCCGAAGATCCCTCTCTCTGCCAGCTCGCCGTCTTCCCCCATCGCTCTCTCCTCTCTGCCGTGGTCTCCATCCAGCTCGTCGTCAACGTCTCTCTTCCTCTCACCGTCAACGTCTCTCTTCCTCTCACCGTCAACTTCATTGGTTGGCTTTCTTCTGATTTTTCTGAAAGGTAAACAACAACTCTTTTCTGATTCATTTCATGAGTTGAGAATCTTCATTAAGATGAGAGCTATTTCTATGTTTGATTTAATTAAAGGAATTCATATCTCTCGTTACATTCTTAGGGTTTTGTTATATGCCTTATTTTTTTGTGAAATTTGTTAGGGTTTAATGTTTTTTGACTGAGTTTTAAGAATTGATAGTTTTACCTTTCTAATTTTGCAAGAATCAGGTTCAGTAGTAAGCAGCTTGCAATCTTTCTTATTTAATTGATTTGACGCCATTCATAGTAAATGTTGAGGCACCACAAAAAAGCCTGCGTTTTGATTCCTGTGTCTTTGAAATGGGTATGAGTCCATGCTTCTGTATGAGTCCATCAGTTTCTAATTGGCTTTCTCTTGCATTTGTGGCAAAATAAAAGTTTTTGCCAATGAACTTGACAAACAGATGGCGTTAACATGTATTTATTATTGACTTGGTTTGGTTTCCTTGTTGGGGTTGCACCTTTGTTAAGAGTTTTTATAAGTCTCCAATAGTCCAATGATTTAAATAAAAACAGTTTTTGAAGTATTACATTGTTTGAATTGTTGTTCCCTTGAGAAGTTGAGCTGATCCATTCCTTCTATACTATCACAATTTCCCTCTGTAAGTACATGTTTGAACCTGGACATCTTCAATGGGTAAATTGTCTTCTGGGAAGGTACATGCCCCAATTTTCTCTTCTCCCTGGTCTGGCAACAGGTCACATGGCACAGGAGTCACACCACTTGAAATCCCAGCAACATCAGTACAAGTCCAAGGAACTTTTTTAGCCTTCCTTGCAAGTTCAATGGTTACATTAGATATGCAAATTCCAGTAAATGGTGCACCAGATATACCTTCCAACCTTGCTGCCATAGTCACATTTTCAGCAGCCATATCGCGATAATTAATATTCTGAATCACTGGAATTGCATTAGGATCATAATTGTTATCAGCATGAGAACCATAATTTCCTGTCATCCAAAATGCCCATTTCATGGTTTTCATAGTCATTCTTCTAACATATATGTTCTTCTAACATGTGATGCCTTGAATAATAATGTTGCTGCATTCAATTTCTTATATTAAAAAACTTGAAACAATATAGAAATTTCCCCTACGGATTGCTGCCTAAAGACTAAATAAATGGATGCATTTTCAGCAAGGTAGTATGCTAGTGCCAATGATATAACATTGATAACATAGTTAATAGTTATGAAAAAGGCAAAAAGATGAACCAACCTGCTGTAAATAGGATGAACATTCCAGGATGGAGAACCAACCTGTCAAATTGAAAATATGTCAAATAATTTGTATATCCCCAGGATTCCTTCTTGGAAAAGGAATAGAGAAGAGAATAAAACAATGTTGTTCTTCTACCTGAGTTTCTTTTGGGGAGAGTTGGGTGATTGATATGTTAACATAGAAAGACATTATAGGTATATATAGTATTGAGCATTATTTTTGGCTTTCATTTGTGCTTTCCTCATTCCACCCACCCAACCACAAATAATATTTCTTATTTGTCATGTGATAACAGGAATGTGAGTCTGCACTGTTTGGTTGTCTTTATGTGAAATGTCATTGCCTCTATTTGTGTGGAAGTTCAGAGGTTCTGTTTTTACTATTAGGACAGCAGCATTTTCAACCAGTTTGTTAGCTACTCGGTGTGTCTGGAGAAATTTTAATTTCTATAAAATTGCTATTATTATTATTATTATTATTATTATTATTATTATTAAGCATTAACATTTGACTTAGATAGTATGTATTTTAACTATCTAAATCATATAAATCTATATTTACAACCAAATTATCACTCTTCACGAATCTCTTAATGTCTCCCCACAAAAATGTGATCTCACGATACATACCACAAAAATGTCTGCCCACCCTAATATTTTCTTTCTTTTTGCTATAAAAATGATCCTCTCTCTCTAATTTGAGGTTCTCTTGTTCTATTTTACTTAACAGATCAAGATGATAGATGGGTGAGGAGGAAAAGTGGTCGCTGCCCTAAAGGAAGAAGGGGAAAGGCAACATGATAGATGGGTGAGGAGGAAAAGTGGTCGCCGCCCTAAAGGAAAAGTGGGTGCTGCCCTAAAGGAAGAAGGGGAAAGGTACAAACATATGTTTTTCACTGATTTTCAACTTTTTTTAGTGACAAGGTTGAAACTGATTGTATGGAAATAAGACCAATAATTGTGTCAACTGAATTCATCTCCAGTGATTTTGCTAGTTGTTCTTTTCCTGCGCATTATTGTAATTAAAGGTGTTGCTGATCTTGAGTTGAGCCATTTGGGAATATGGTGCACGTAAGTATATATTAGTTATTTGTAAAACTTATTCCTAAATACTTTCTAGTACAATTACTGAATAATTTGTTTTCAATATTTTAGGTATTTGCATCGCCAATGTATAGAAAGGGAGATTAGTGATGTGTATGGATTTTTAGATCCATACAAAGTTTGTGGTAGTTATGGCCACAAAGTAGAGGCCATCCAAACATATATCCAGAAAAAGCTAATTGACCAGGACAAAACATGCTTTCTAGCGCCATATTTGATGAAGTAAAGTATCAATTGTCTAAAAGTATAGTGTATCTATTCTTTGTTTGATTATGATTTAATTATTGTTGTCTAATTTTGCAGGAATCATTGGCAGTTGTTTGTAATTTGTCCTACTGTTAATACAGTTGTTTGGATGTGTTCGCTTCATAATCCTCCAGATGAGGACTTAGTTGGAATAGTTGAGAAGTATGTTTTTCTTTTTCTAATGGTCATAATTCTGTGATTTAATTTACTTTAGACTTATAACTTTCTATTTATATTGTTACCACAGAGCTTTGGATGTATACAACAGGATGAAAGGTCGTAAAAAACCAAAGCCTCAATGGGTGACACCTAAAGTAAGTTTTTTTTTTATCATAACATCTTGCATCTATAATTTTCCCACTACATTTAGTTCTATCATTTAGTTTAGGCTGATAGATTCAACACATCTCACCTTTCTTATTACCTGCCAAACCATTTGTCACCATGATCAGCTTTTCTTCTTGGTTATTAAAGGTATAAAGAATATCATGTTAGGTATAAGGTGTTATTTTCCATGTAGAAAGTTGTCAAAGTACTTAATTGTAAGCGTGTATTAGTAGCCTAAGTGTATTTGCTTTTCCTGCTACTTCAGTTAGCTTATTTTGTAGTCTTAGTATTTTCTGTTTGATCAGTTAGATTGTTATTCAGTTAGTTAAATTTGTTGTTCTGATCTGTTAGAAGTTAGTTAGTAGGGTGTGCACTTTAAGCTGTGCAGTGCACACGTTTACAGCATATATAAAATGCTGTTTCTGTAATCAGTTTTACAAGTTGAGAATATTGAAATGAAAATAACAGTTTTCCTTCTCTCAAACTATCTCAGTTTCTTTTAGCTTTTACATTAATAAAGTACACAATAATCAGATCTAATATTGGCCAGTAAAAAAATTACTATGTTTTCTCTGTTGGGGGCAGCATGTATTGTAGATTATGCATTGCAACTAGTTATTGTTAAGAATAATAAGCACTTGACAGATAATATTATAACAGATTATAATGTAAAGAAGCACATGTAACCACGTGAGGTCTTCAGAGTCAAAGACAAAATTTGAATACAGAAGTAACACGAGCTTGGCTTATTGAACCTTTTTGTAGGCTAATAATAAGCAATTATAGCCTCTGCCTCAATATACATAATTTAATTTCAAAACAGCAAACCAAAAAACACATATTGACCATAAGAATAATCTAATCTCACTATATATTTGTAAAAGTGCTTAACAGATCTCTGGTTGTTGCCTATGGTCCTGCTCAGCACTGTTGAGCTTGTGGGGGGGACTGTTAGAGAATGTAAATAGCAGTTAATTAGGTGTATTATTTTAGTTAGAATCTGTTATTCTGTTATGTCAGTTGGATCTGTTATAACAGTTTGTGTAACTGTCAAACTGAATTCTGTTAGCAGACTTGCATATAGCTGCTATATATATTGTATCTCTGTGTAATCTCAAATCATCAATCAGAAAAATATCAGTTTACATTTTCTTCAATATGTTCAGTTCTTTACCTTGTAATATACTGCTCCTTCCAATCCTAAGCCAATGCCAATTCCAGCCTGCTCGCATGAGTGAGAGAACACTCCTCCAATGTAATTCAGTCAATTGTATTCAATTTTGATATTTGATATTCATTTGTAGGTGGCAAAACAAAATGATGGATATTCTTGTGGCTATTATGTGATGATAAATATGATGACTATCGTCTCCACAACTATCACTAACAATTGGAAAAAGGTACTTGAATTTTTCAACTTTTAAGCTGATTAATTATTATTGAGTAGATATTAGATTAACTCATGATAAATATGATGATTATAGGTATTCAATACGACTCGTCCGTTCACATTGGAAGAATTGAAGCACATTAGACAAGTTTGGGCGGAGTTCTTTCTAAGGTTGTATGCGGAGCGTATGCCAATTGGAAAGGAAGAAAGAAGAAACAAACTTAAGTGAAATTGTAGTTGGAATATGAAGTTGCTGTACCTTGTTTTTTTGCATAGATAAAAGTGGATGGACACATTAGCGTACAATGGTTACATTAGCGTACAGTACATTTTGGTATATTATTAGAATATGAAGTTGTGTACCTTGTTTTTTTGCATAGATAAAAGTGTAGTACATTAACATACATTTTGGTATGAAATTGAAGAGCTTAACTCTATATTTAAGTGTAGAATCCTCTTGGCTGTGCTGAAACAAACCCAGGAAAAAAAGTCCTCTTGGCTGTGCTGAAACATACATTTAAGTGTATGAATCATCTTGAAGAGCTTAACTCTATATTTGTATCTATAAGGAGAATTAAAAAAATTGAAATAAACCCAGAAAAAAAGACACATTTAAAGTCGGACGTTTATGTCAACCGACTTTAAAATAACACTTATAAAGTCGGAGTTGAGGAAAACCGACTTTAAATGTATTCAACAGAGGTCAGCGTCGCAGGAAACAGATCATAATTAAAGTCGGGCTCATCAATACTCCGACTTAAAAACGTAGTTTTAAAGTCAGACCACAATCCGACTTTAAAAATCATAAATATGCGACTTCGAAGGTTTTCCACAAGCCATAATTAAAGTCGGACGCAATAATAATCCGACTTAAAATCTTACTTTTTAAGTCGGACCTTGGTCCGACTTTAAAAAAACATACTTTCTAAGTCGCCTTGATAGAAGTCGGGTGAATGTCCGACTTTAAATGCCCAAAAGGTCCGACTTTGAATCCCCATTTTCCACTAGTGACACTCACTCTCACTATAGTTGTAAGTCACACTTCTCGCTCCACACTTCTCGTTCATTCGCCGTTATAGTTGTAAATCTCACTATTTCAATCTCTTTTTCTTTGATTTGTTCTTTAGGTCCGAACCGGTTCTACGCTCCACACTTCTCGTTCATACACTTCTCGTTCATTCGCCGTTATAGTTGTAAGTCACACTATTTCAATCTCTTTTTCTTTGATTTGTTCTTTAAATTTTTGGGTGTAATCTGTTGTAGTTTTGCTTATGCCATGTATATATTGTTATGTTGCTTCCATTTTTTCTTAGAAATGCATGATTCTGTGTATGGGTTTCATTCTATATGGGTTTCACTTAGGTTAGGTACCAAACTTCAATAGAGAAATATTACAGAAATGCATAAGAGTAATGTGGAATCATTAAATCCTGTTGTCTGTCACATATTTTGATGGAAATTCAAATTTGTACAAGCAAAGAATTAACATGTATGTATGTATTGTAACACCCCGGTATTTTGATCGAGTAAAAATACCCAAGCGTACCATCATAAAATAATCAGAGATATATTTCCTGTTTAAATACTGAACACCACTATGAAATTTTCACTGAATAACAATAGAACAGTCTTAAACATAAATAAGACCATAAACTATCAGTGAAATACAGTGTTCAATATCGTACAAGAAAGCGGAAACAAATACCTAACATTTATACATAGAGTTGTAGTACAAAGACAACAGAAGGAAATATAAACTTAAGCGTAATAGCTAAGTCATCAGCAGTCGCCTGAGCTCAACCTACTCGTGCTCCTTGGATTTCTGCCGTCCCTGTTTCTCTGTAAAACAACAACAATTAAACAGTGAGATACAATCTCAGTGAGTTCTACCGGAACCCCTACTAACACTCTCGGTCCGTTTAAAACATTTTTAAGGTTTGACACGACACCGACTGCAATCCACTTGCTAATCCCGGTGTACCACACAATAAGGCTTCGATCTAATAGGACACCGACTGCAAACCACTTGCTAATCCCGATGAACTAACATCCTAGGCCTTTCTACGTACCACCGACTGCAAACCACTTGCTAATCCCGATGAACGCAGCACAAACTTTTGACACAACACCGACTGCAAACCACTTGCTAATCCCGGCGAACCCCATAACCAATAGTGTTTCCTAATGGCCCAGAGCCTAGGGTAAGGGTTCATGACTTCCCCGCCTAGTATGTCAACATGGGTCGTCACCCAAACTCGATATAATATATATATCTACAATCATATGAACATTTAGTTCATTTACAATCAAACCAATAATCAAACATAACACCCGCATCGGGCCGTTTCCCGTAGTCGATATAATATATATATCGTGAATCGTAGACCGGTTTAGACAATAAATAATATCGTCCCGCGTCAGTTATACCGTATTACGTAGGACTCATAGTCCGCTTTATTATTAATAAAACATATGTTCGCACACGAGTACTATTATTTGGCTTTTCGAAACAATTTCAACTTCAAAAGTATTTTATAAAACCCTTTTGAAACATACCCAAAATCATGGCATTATAAGCCTAATATCATTATAGAAGGGTGAGGAAACGATTAGAAGAGGATTGGAATCGAAACGGAATCATTTTGGACACTTTGAAAATTTTGGACAGAACCAGGCGCACGGGTCGTGCCCCTGGACGCACGGGTCGTGCTCATTTGACAGCATTGCAAAAATGGCCTGTTTTATGAAAAATTGCTTTCCGATTGATCCCGATACTCGTTCCGCTCAATTCCGATTCTTGTTCCGATCGAAAACAGACCAAACAACCAACAAAATAGACCCAACTAAAACCACACAATCAATCAACCCAATCCAAAAACTCAATCAAAACGGGTTTTATCAAAAACGACGTATTTTCTGATTAACGGTTTTTAAGTCAAAATCTTTCGAAATCAAATCACCAAAAATTCCATTTCAACACGACACAAATCGAGACTCGCTCCGATCGATTCCTAACCCGAAACAAACAATATCAAGTAATATTCCAGACCAGCGAAAGCGATAAAACAGTTAATTCGAAAAACAAAAATCCTAAACGTGAGTAGAACTCACCCTTGAAGCGTGAACCACGATCGAGCCGAATTCGCCGAGTAACCACACGAACATTCCCCGCATAATCTTTCCGTTCCGACGTCGCTCCAATCCGCTTCCAAAACTTTCTGCTCGATCACAAAACCGCTTTTTGACCGAAATACCGATTTTCCCGAAATTCTCCACGGACACTATTCATCATCTCCCTCCTCTAATTTACTATTCATCCATAACCCAAAATCTTGATTCTTCTAACCCTAACTCTTGAAACCTTTGATTCTTCATTCCAAGCTAACAACCAACCACATATTCGACTTCCCTAACCTCTAGGACACTTGATGAAGAAGACAACACAACATTTCTTCTCCTCTCTCTTCAAAATTCGAAAATGGTGAAATGGAGGATAAAGAATGGATGATGAAGATCTTGGTATCAATATGAAGAGAAGGATGTGGGGAACATTTTTGGTGAAGGAAGTTTGAGGTTTGGGTGAGGTCTTCTCTCTCCCTCTTCTCTTCTTCCTCTACGTTTCCTCCCTTTCTCACTTTCTCCATTCTTTCTTTTTTCTCCTTTTCTCTGTTTCTCTCTTCTGTTCTCGTGTATCCCTTTCTTCTTTCTTTCTTTTATTTTAATTAATTCTTTCACTCTTAAAACACACACACACACGGTTACACATACATATATTTAATATATATTCAGTAACGTGGTCCAATTACCATATTGATCGAAATCTCCGATTTCGATTCCAAAACTTCCTTGGTCCGTATTATCCGGTTAACGATTCGATGACAACAATTAAATAATTTTAGCACTCGATAAATTTACCAGTTAAGTACTAAATTGGTTTAATTGGGTTAACACCCAAATAATTCCATTAATTATTTTGAGGATGTTACATTCTCCCCAACTTGAAAGAATTTTGTCCTCAAAATTTCGCTAAGTCTTTCATCAAACTAACCGAGGATCGACATTCTCAGAAGGGTCTTAAGTTGCTGGAACACAATTTTGAATTAACGGAATGAGTGTAGAAAAATCTTCCCAAGTTGGCACATCAATCTCCAAGTATGATCCACTACTACCTTGATACGAACTCTCTGGTTACGAATCTACACGAGAAACTCATCATTCGCCTACATAGGCTTGGCGCCGCGTTTGAAAACACTTCCGAAGCTTCATTCCAGTTATCCTCGCTTACTCCCCAACTTTGATTAATCTAAATCAAAGGGTTTAATACAAGACACTTGATAGAAATATACCTTGAAAATGAGATCCACAAACTGGTACTCCTCGGCAGAGGTAAAAACAAACACGATTTCTTCGAAGGTGTAAACACTTCCTCCACAAATCTTCTACGATCCATAACAGTTCTCGTACACCTTGACAAATGTGACGGAAAGTCATTTGTGAAACCTTTTGACTCGCCCCCAATATTTCGAGATAATACCTCTCGAAGGAAAATGAAATGAGGATTCCCCAGAAACGTTTATCTTAGACGTAGCAATAAACCACGGGGACATCAAATAAATTGAACGTAATGAAAATCACCTCAGTCGTTCTCCAAACAACTATCAAACAGAACTCAGAGCTCCCTTCCGAATTAGTCAATAGCGTTGAGAGCTTCCCCTCAACCTAAGTAATCCTCCTAGGATTTTCCTAAATCAGATTTCGTTAGCCTCTTAATTCGTTCCCAAAATTAACTTTAGCATGCGGGTTTTCACAAAACGATTTTTCAAAACTATTACACCGCACGCCAAGCCTCACTTTGGAAATTTCAGCCCCTTGCAGCAGATCCATCAATTAATCCTTTGATGGCTATTCGCAACGTGAAAACAGTCAGCAGTTACCCCACTTATGTATTCGTATTCACGTTCGACTTGTCAAACGGAATCACATAATACTATCTCCTTGTTAACCTTCACCAAGGAGAGGTTAACAAACCAATACCTCGCCACTAATACATCTGCTTTATATCCTCTACACCCTGGAACAGAATATAAACTCCGGCGTGCTTCCTCTAACACTTGCCTTTTATTGTTCTCATCATCGGGCGCACAGATTCTATCGTTGAAACAACTGACTCCATCACTATCTATGGAAAAATCTGGAAATACCTTTTGTGATTGTAGCTTCACATCAACTTCCTGTGCCAAGCGTATAGAATCCCTTAGGGAACTAGAGATCCTCATATAGCTCAACACTAACAGGTTCCTTCTTGATCTTGAATTCAGATTTAAGTCTCTAAAAGACTCCGATCATTCCATCTCATACATCAATAAACTCAGCTATGTGGATGGACTTCCTACTCAGTGCATCAGTTACAACACTGACCTCTCTTGAATGCTACATCAGCACAAATTCATAATCCTCCAGAAACTCAACACATTTCTCTGCCTGCTATTCAGTTCTTTCTGATCAAACAGATACTTTAAACTATTGTGACCACTAGAGACTTCGAAACGAGACCCATACAGGTAACGTCCCCAAATCTTCAGTGCATACACAATAGATGCCAATTACAAATCATGAGTCAGATAATTCTCCTCATGAGTCTTCAATTGTCTGGACGCAGAAGCTACCTCTTGTTGATTCTGCACAAGAGCACCTCCTAAACCCTCCCCAGAAACATCGCCGTAAAATTTGGAATTTCAAAGACGGTTCCGGAAGAATCAGGAATGGAGCAGAAGTCAACCAAACCTTCAATTCCTGAAAACATTCTTCACAATCAGCATCCCGCGTAAAAGGTTGACCCCTTACGAGTTAACCGAGTAAGTGGACAACTGACTGTGAGGACCCTTTAACCAACCTCTTACAGTAACCGGCCAGACCCAGAAACTTTTGATCTCTGCGGCTGACGTCGGTCACTCCCATTCAGTACCGCTTCCTTCTTATTGGGATCTGCAGAAACTCCCGACTTGGGAAAAATCACATGTCCCAAAGACTTTACCTCTGACACCCAAAAATCACACTCCGAAGGTTTCAAGTACAACTTCTTTTCTCGGAGTACACTCAGAACAATGAGGAGATGTTGGACATGCTCCTCAATGGTCTTCGAGCACATCTAAATACCATCGATGAAAATGACTTCAAACCGATCCTAATTCGTATGAAAAACTCGGTTCATGTAATCTATGAATACCGTTGGAGCATTAGTCAAACCGAAGGGCATCACTACGAACTCGTAATGTCCATACCTAGTACGGAAAGTTGTCTTCGGAATATCTAAGGCTCTAACTTTTAATTGATGATAACCTGACCTCAGATCAATTTTTGAAAACACCACGGCACCTCGAAGTTGATCCAGTAAATCGTCTATCCTTTGTAAGGGATATTTATTCTTGATCGTCACTTGTTGAGTTGTCGATAATCATTGCACAATCTCATGCTACCATTTTTCCTTTTGACTAACCACACCAGAGCACTCCCTAGAAAAGCACTCAGTCGAATAAATTTCTTTAACATCGACTCTTCCTGTTGAGACTCCATTTCCTTTAACTCGGAAGAAACCTTCAATAAGAAACAGTAGATACTGATCCTGTACCGGAATCAATTCTATAGAAAACTCTACTTCTCGCTCTGGAGGTCCAGAAGAAACTTCATCGTGAAAACATCCAGAAAGTCATTCACGACCTGAACGTTCGCCCAATCCAAACTAGTTCCAGTGGATGCAGATAACATACTAACATGTGCTTCCGCATCTTGGAATGAAGATTGACCGTCTAAGGTGAACTGGGTAACCGCTTCAGAATTTGTCTTAGACAATTCAACTGATTCTGAAGAGAAACTGATAGTTGATTAACACAGTCGATTGCAACATGATTTGCAGTCAACCAATTAATACCCAAAATGGTGTCCACACTTCTTATAGGCAAACAATAAATTCTACAACGAAATTTCTGCCTCGTATGACAAGTAGACAATTCTATACAAAGATTAGGTCTGGACACGACCCTTAGCAGCAGTTAATATAGTCATCGGCTCGGATAGCGATGATAAGGCTAGTCCCAACCGATTCACACGCGATCGGGATATACAGCAATAGGTTGCACCCGAATCTTATAACATACTGATCGAGTTATTGAATAGGACTCCCATCCTTCTAAGTATACCGTCAGCATTCGTAACTGTCTAAGCATTCAAGGTGTTGACTCGTCTTTTCCTTGGAGCTGCTTGTGACTCCTTGGAACTTTTCCTGGAAGGGCACTCTTTACCATAGTGACCCTCTACATTACTGTAATAGCACCGATTAGATCTTCGCTTGCAATCACCACTGTGAGGCTCTCCACAGTTAGAACATCTTCTGACCTTTGAAGAATCAAAGAATTGCATCTGCTTTTCCTTCGATGAAATTATCTTAGGACTCTGCATTCGGAGTTGATGATTTCAACTACCTTCTTTCCTATCCCATACTTCCTATGAGATCATCCTCGGCGACATAGGCTGATTGCACTAAGGCAACATAATTGGTTACAGTATAAGAACTGAGACCATAAATCATAAAAGCACTTATGCCAGTCTCATACTTCTGCATTCTCCGTTCGTCATCCGAAGCTACTTTACCACTTGGTAAAACTGAGACAACTTCTCAAACTTAGTGGTGTATTCTTCCACCGTCATGCCACCTTTCCTGAGGATGCACCGGTTGGAGATTCCGATTGTGGTCGAGGATTGCATCTTGATCATCCAATCATAATTCCGCTTATGATGCACTAAGTATTAAGTTGATCAGGCTCAATGTCTCTTAGCATCACAAGTGTAATTACAAAAAGGATTAACAAGGAATCAACTCAACCCTAAACTAAGTCCGACTAGGTCGAACTGCTCTGATACCAACTGTAACACCCCGGTATTTTGATCGAGTAAAAATACCCAAGCGTACCATCATAAAATAATCAGAGATATATTTCCTGTTTAAATACTGAACACCACTATGAAATTTTCACTGAATAACAATAGAACAGTCTTAAACATAAATAAGACCATAAACTATCAGTGAAATACAGTGTTCAATATCGTACAAGAAAGCGGAAACAAATACCTAACATTTATACATAGAGTTGTAGTACAAAGACAACAGAAGGAAATATAAACTTAAGCGTAATAGCTAAGTCATCAGCAGTCGCCTGAGCTCAACCTACTCGTGCTCCTTGGATTTCTGCCGTCCCTGTTTCTCTGTAAAACAACAACAATTAAACAGTGAGATACAATCTCAGTGAGTTCTACCGGAACCCCTACTAACACTCTCGGTCCGTTTAAAACATTTTTAAGGTTTGACACGACACCGACTGCAATCCACTTGCTAATCCCGGTGTACCACACAATAAGGCTTCGATCTAATAGGACACCGACTGCAAACCACTTGCTAATCCCGATGAACTAACATCCTAGGCCTTTCTACGTACCACCGACTGCAAACCACTTGCTAATCCCGATGAACGCAGCACAAACTTTTGACACAACACCGACTGCAAACCACTTGCTAATCCCGGCGAACCCCATAACCAATAGTGTTTCCTAATGGCCCAGAGCCTAGGGTAAGGGTTCATGACTTCCCCGCCTAGTATGTCAACATGGGTCGTCACCCAAACTCGATATAATATATATATCTACAATCATATGAACATTTAGTTCATTTACAATCAAACCAATAATCAAACATAACACCCGCATCGGGCCGTTTCCCGTAGTCGATATAATATATATATCGTGAATCGTAGACCGGTTTAGACAATAAATAATATCGTCCCGCGTCAGTTATACCGTATTACGTAGGACTCATAGTCCGCTTTATTATTAATAAAACATATGTTCGCACACGAGTACTATTATTTGGCTTTTCGAAACAATTTCAACTTCAAAAGTATTTTATAAAACCCTTTTGAAACATACCCAAAATCATGGCATTATAAGCCTAATATCATTATAGAAGGGTGAGGAAACGATTAGAAGAGGATTGGAATCGAAACGGAATCATTTTGGACACTTTGAAAATTTTGGACAGAACCAGGCGCACGGGTCGTGCCCCTGGACGCACGGGTCGTGCTCATTTGACAGCATTGCAAAAATGGCCTGTTTTATGAAAAATTGCTTTCCGATTGATCCCGATACTCGTTCCGCTCAATTCCGATTCTTGTTCCGATCGAAAACAGACCAAACAACCAACAAAATAGACCCAACTAAAACCACACAATCAATCAACCCAATCCAAAAACTCAATCAAAACGGGTTTTATCAAAAACGACGTATTTTCTGATTAACGGTTTTTAAGTCAAAATCTTTCGAAATCAAATCACCAAAAATTCCATTTCAACACGACACAAATCGAGACTCGCTCCGATCGATTCCTAACCCGAAACAAACAATATCAAGTAATATTCCAGACCAGCGAAAGCGATAAAACAGTTAATTCGAAAAACAAAAATCCTAAACGTGAGTAGAACTCACCCTTGAAGCGTGAACCACGATCGAGCCGAATTCGCCGAGTAACCACACGAACATTCCCCGCATAATCTTTCCGTTCCGACGTCGCTCCAATCCGCTTCCAAAACTTTCTGCTCGATCACAAAACCGCTTTTTGACCGAAATACCGATTTTCCCGAAATTCTCCACGGACACTATTCATCATCTCCCTCCTCTAATTTACTATTCATCCATAACCCAAAATCTTGATTCTTCTAACCCTAACTCTTGAAACCTTTGATTCTTCATTCCAAGCTAACAACCAACCACATATTCGACTTCCCTAACCTCTAGGACACTTGATGAAGAAGACAACACAACATTTCTTCTCCTCTCTCTTCAAAATTCGAAAATGGTGAAATGGAGGATAAAGAATGGATGATGAAGATCTTGGTATCAATATGAAGAGAAGGATGTGGGGAACATTTTTGGTGAAGGAAGTTTGAGGTTTGGGTGAGGTCTTCTCTCTCCCTCTTCTCTTCTTCCTCTACGTTTCCTCCCTTTCTCACTTTCTCCATTCTTTCTTTTTTCTCCTTTTCTCTGTTTCTCTCTTCTGTTCTCGTGTATCCCTTTCTTCTTTCTTTCTTTTATTTTAATTAATTCTTTCACTCTTAAAACACACACACACACGGTTACACATACATATATTTAATATATATTCAGTAACGTGGTCCAATTACCATATTGATCGAAATCTCCGATTTCGATTCCAAAACTTCCTTGGTCCGTATTATCCGGTTAACGATTCGATGACAACAATTAAATAATTTTAGCACTCGATAAATTTACCAGTTAAGTACTAAATTGGTTTAATTGGGTTAACACCCAAATAATTCCATTAATTATTTTGAGGATGTTACATGTATAAACACAATCAAGGCAGTCAAGTTAATACTACTGTTGATAAATAACTTGTGCCTTCTTTCTAGCAACATGGATCATGACGCACTTGAAAGCAATTCGAATCTTAGGCCAAACTGTTGTTTTGTGCCCAGCAGATCATAGGTTAAAACTCATAAGATAATCATTCTTTCTGATCTCATGCCTTACTGATATGATACAGTGAAATATATAGATCACTTGCCAAATAACCAAAACTATAATAGTCATCAATCAATTTAACCCATTACTTGGAGGCTCAAATAAGGAATGTAGCCATATAATAATACCTTGTTGAGCCTGAGGAATTGGAATTGGAATATCAAACTGTTGGGGAACTTGATCGAGACCACCATATTGTTCATCTGTTGGAATAAGGTTTCAATTGGAATCAGCTTGTTTGTGAAAGTAAGCTTCAATTTTGTCCAAACTAATTGCAGAAAGTATTAATGATGATGACTAGATTGTATTGAATCACGATTTATTCAATCAGAATCCAATGCAACCTCATGAAGCCTTAATCTTTTTTGCTTTTTCTTTTTCCTCCTTCACTGAAAGATGAAGTAACTTGATGCCATTTTTTTTGTAAAAATTATAGTGTCCCTGAATGGTGGAAGTTGCATCTAAGGTCCCTTAATGTGTATTACGTTGCTGCTGCGCCGTTGCTGCGTCTTCTTGCTGTGAGCTGTTGCTAGCATTTCATTTGAGTGAGGTATTTAACTTCTTTTTCATTATTATGATGTCTGTGTTGTGAAATTGAATGTGAAAGATTGAAATAATTCAATCAATGTATATCATTCTTCATTCTTTGAATTACTTTACTCATACGTATGCTATTTTTCTTCATTCTTTGAGTGAAATTGAATGTGAAAGATTGAAATAGTTGAAACCCTCTAGACGCTGATGTATGTATCGTTCTCCATTCGTACCCTAATTGTGGACTATGCCTTTGACTTACCCTAATTTTTGAAGTCTTTAGTTGCCCAAATTATGATTTCCATTAGCAAATTAGTTTTTTGCTCTTATATAATTCGCTGTGCATTTTAGAGTTTTCATTTTAGTACTTTTATAACTCACTAAAAGTTTCACTCACGTATATTTTTTAGCTTATCTCAAACCGACAAAGGATATTGGTAGTGGGAGGTGGGGGTGCAATACGGTTGTAGAGTTTAATTGTTGGATCAATACTAGCCGCGCAAGTAATTATGGATCGTAGTTGGATCAATACTAGCCGCCTAAGTGATGAGTATGAGAAGGGCGTGGAAGAGTTTCTAGAATTTGCTAAAAAAACTTGTCCAAAAAGTAATGGAAAGTTTATTTGTCCTTGTCTTAATTGTAAGTTTTATTGTCCTTGTGTTAATTGTTTGAATAATGACAAACTAGTTGTTAAGGACATACGTAATCATCTTCGTTGTGATGGCTTTAGCAAGAGTTATACAAGGTGGATATGGCATGGTGAATCCTCAGGAATACCAAGCACTTCCCAAAGAGAGGAGGTTAATGTAGATATGAACGACAGAATTGAAGATATGATTCGAGATCTTGGACCAGAGTCTTTTAAGCAAACATGTATGTATGATACTTTGTGCAACGACAATGTAGAGTCGTTGTATCCGGGGTGCACCAAGTTCACACGATTGTCAGCTGTGTTAAAATTGGTCAACCTAAAGGCCAGAAACGGGTGGACTGATAAAAGTTTCACAGAATTGCTTGAGTTGCTGAAAGACATGCTTCCAGAAGGTAACACATTGCCAGACCGTAACTATGAGGCAAAGAAGATATTATGTCCTATGGGTATGGAGTATGAAAAAATACACACATGTCCTAAAGATTGCATATTGTATAGGAAAGAGTTTAAAGATAAACATGCGTGTCCTACTTGTGGGGCATCACGCTACAAAGTGCAAGGTGATGATTCTAGTTGTGATGTGAGCACGAAGGGTTCTCCAGCAAAAGTGTTATGGTATCTTCCAATAATTCCAATATTCAAGCGATTGTTTGCTAATGCTAATGACTCAAAGAATATTACGTGGCATTCAGATGAACGCATTAGTGATGGACAGCTTCGCCATCCAGCTGACTCTTTGCAATGGAAGAAAATTAATCGTTTGTTTCCAGATTCGGCAATGAACCAAGAAACCTTAGACTTGGACTTGCTACGGATGGAATGAATCCGTACGGTAACTTAAGTAGTAACCATAGTTCATGGCCCGTTCTCTTGATAATTTACAATCTATCCCCTTGGTTGTGCATGAAGCGCAAATACATGATGTTATCTATGATGATTTCGGGCCCAAAACAGCCTGGGAATGACATAGATGTTTACCTAAGTCCCTTGATTGAAGATTTGAGAATGCTATGGGAGGAAGGCGTTGATGTGTTTGACGGATATAGAAATGAACATTTCAAGATGCGTGCCATGTTATTTTGTACAATCAATGACTTTCCCGCATACGGGAACTTGTCTGGGTATAGTGTTAAGGGGCATACAACATGCCCTATCTGTGAAGAAAACACACACTATGATCAACTGCAACATGGAAGGAAAACTGTTTACCTTGGACATCGTAGATTTCTCAGACGTAATCATCCGTATCGTAGGTTGAAAAAAGCTTTTAATGGATGTCAAGAGAATGAAATTGCTCCGAAAGCCTTAACTGGAGAAGAAGTTTATCAACGAATTAAGGACATCAAGGTTATATTTGGAAAAAAGCAAAAACAATCTAATGAGAAAAATAAATGGAAGAAGAGGTCAGTGTTCTTTGATCTTCCATACTGGTCCAAACTTGATGTTAGACATTGTATTGATGTCATGCACGTGGAGAAAAATGTATGTGATAGTATTATTGGAACGCTTCTCAATATTCAGGGAAAGACAAAGGATGGTGTGAATGCTCGATTAGATTTGGTTGTGATGGGTATAAGAGAGCAGTTAGCTCCGCAGCAAAAAGGTAAAGGCACATATCTCCCCCCAGCATGTTATACATTGTCCAAAAAAGAGAAAATAAGTTTTTGTGAGTGTTTACGGGGTGTCAAAGTACCACAAGGTTACTCCTCAAATATCAAGAGACTTGTCTCGATGAAAGATCTCAAATTAGTTGGCCTAAAGTCTCATGATTGTCATGTCTTGATGCAACAACTACTACCAGTGGCTATTGGTGACATTTTGCCTAAAAAGGTTCGACATGCCATAACTAGGTTGTGCATATTCTTCAATACTATCTGTAGCAAAACCATTGACCCCCAAAAGTTGGATGGCTTGGAGAATGAGGCTTCCATTATTTTGTGCCAATTGGAGATGTATTTTCCTCCTTCATTTTTTGACATCATGGTCCACCTAATTGTTCATCTAGTGAGGGAGATTAGATTGTGTGGGCCCGTTTATTTAAGGTGGATGTACCCGGTTGAGCGTTACATGAAAATATTGAAAGGGTATGTGAAGAACCAATATCGTCCTGAGGCATCTATTGTTCAGAGGTATGTTGCAGAAGAAGCTATCGAGTTTTGTTCAGATTACTTGTCAAAGACGGAACCTATAGGGATTCCTAGGTCTCGTCATGAGGGAAGATGTGCAGGAAAGGGTACACGGGGTTTGACTATAAAGAGCATGAGTCGGGCAGAAGTTCTTCAAGCACATATGTATATATTGAATAACACTGCTGAGGTTCAACCTTACTTATCTACTCATAAAAGCATTGTCAAGGAGAAGTATCCTCGAATGAGTGAAAAATGGTTGTTGACTGAGCATAAGAAGACTTTCCTAAACTGGTTTAAACAACAAATTGTTAATGATGATAGTGTTTCTGAAACATTAGAATGGCTAGCACTTGGGCCTAGCTTTGATGTCATATGTTGGGGTGGATATGATATCAACAAGTTTTCATTCTATACAAAGTCCCAAGATGATAAGAGTACCATGCAAAACAGTGGGGTTATGGTTGTGTCTGAATCGATGCACTTTTCTAGTTCAAAAGATAAAAGGCCAATTATGGCATCCATATCTTATTTTGGAGTCATTGAAGATATTTGGGAAGTCGACTACACTAAATTTACTGTGCCTATTTTTAAATGTAAGTGGGTTAATAGTAATAGTGGTGTACAAATTGATGAACTAGGATATACATTGGTGGACCTCAACAAGGTAGCTCATAAGGAAGAGCCTTTTATCATGGCATCCCATGCAAAACAAGTATTTTATGTTAATGATCCTTCTAGCCAAAGATGGTCTGTGGTTCTCCATGGTAGTGATCAAAACCAAGATTCAACTCTTCATATTTCTGAAACTCCTTCTTTCTTATCACGTCTGCCTATTTTCATTGATGAAAGTGAAGTGGATGACGTTCATGCAACTCGTAATGATCATCATGAAGGAATATGGGAATAGACAAAGTAATTATTTACGATTGATTGTTGATTTGGCAATGAACCAATAAACCTTACAATACTACCTATGAGCAGGATTTTATTTATTTATTTATTTAATTGTTAACATTCTTGTATGTATGATGCTATTTCTTTATTATTCATACTTTATTGTTTTTGTTTAAACAGACCCATGGATGATCCATCAAACATCCTTCCAACCAAAAGAAAGGGTAGACGTGCCACAAAGCTAAAGGATCTAACTCGTGACCGTGTTGGTGATCAAAAGCCCGTGATTGAGTTTGATGAATTGACTGCCAATGCTAAAGGGCCAAATGCAAAGAGATTCATAAGTTTCTTGGGCATCCAAGCTCGAAGCAAGGCTAGTATATTGGATATGGAGTGGGCCGATGTTGATGGCGATGTTAAGAATAAGATATGGGAAACTATCTTGGTATTTCACTATTACGCTCTATAATATTATCTATTGTGTTTAATCATATTATTAATATGGGACACTATCATGTAGGAGACCTTTGATGTCGTTCAAAATACTGAATTTATAAAGAAGAAAGTATTGGAACATGCGGGTGAGCTTTGGAAGGGATTTAAAACACGTCTCACTAGCGAATATGTATTTGGAAAACGAAAGGACGAATCTCCTTGTGAGAAGTATGCATTCATTGATGATGAGACGTGGAATAAGTTTGTTCAGTCTCGACTGACAACCAACTTTAAAGTAAGTTGAAATGATACATATTCTCTAAACTAAATGTGTGTCTTGAATGAATTGAAATGATGCATATTGTCTTGAATGAATTGATTAGTTTAATTTCATTATTGTGTCCAACATTATTGCCTTTCTTATTGGTATGTTATTGTTACCAGGAGAAAAGAAAACAAGCACAAGAGGTTCAGTCAAAGAATCTCTACCCGCACACATTGTCTCGTGGGGGTTATGGTCTTCTTCGTGAAAAGATATTGGAAGAAAAGGAGAAACAAATTCAAGAAGCATCTCAATCTGATTTTTCACTAGTTGTCGAGCCCCCATCATCACCCGAACGCCATGAACTGTGGAAGAGAGCCAGACAAAGGAGAAATGGTAATTATACATCTGAAAGAGCACAAGTTGTTGCTGAGAAGATTGTAAGTAATATTAATTGTAATTTTAATTCCTTTTTATTTGTTTACGCAGCAGCTGATGTGGGCTCTAATTAGAACTTAGAAGCAGGCACCATTAAGTTAGTTTTGTCATATATATATAATCACCATTAACTTAGAATGTCATTCACTTTCTTGAACCCATTTGTACCACCAAAAACTATCATTTTGTGTCCTACAACAATAGCACTGTGACTGTCTCTTGCACCTGGTTTTTCACCAGTTGTAACAACCTTGCTCCATTCCATTTTTTCAATGTCCAAGCATATAACATCACTAAAATGTAATCCTCCACAACATCCCTGAAATAGATTTTAAATAAGCTTCATTAAAGGTAACATAAATAAAAGAGGGTAGTGCATGTTTTATAAATATATAATATATGAGTATTGCTATAATAAGAAAGGAGAAAAAAGATTGAAAAAACAAAAAGTAATGTCCGACTAATTAGTGAAAGAAAAATGAAATGAGTCAGTTGTCTTGTGTGATAAGAGAAATAGGGAAAAAACTAAAATTGAGAGAAGAAAGTGTTTTTGGTTAGTAACAAGCAGTTTCACTCTGAGTAAGTATTCAGAAACTAATAATAATAAATTTATATTTTTGAATATATATAGCAAGCAGAAGAGAATTGCATTGATCAGATTCATACATACCCCAAAGATATACATAAGCCCTCCAGAGAAACAAGCAGTGTGTCCCCATCTTTGAGAAGGATTAAAACCCAAAACCTTTGGATACAACCACATTGCTTTAGCATTTGAGAATCTCTAATGAGGAAAATGCATCTGTGAATCTCTTTTAGGTTGAAGTGTATGACCAAATGGAACTTTGATGTTCTGGTTGTTTGATTTTATTTTGATTGCTTTCCAGTTAATGTGCTGTCATACGTTTGTGTTGGGTTTTGTTGTTTTCTTCTTTTCTGTCGTGCCAATTGATTCAGTAATTACTAATTAGTGATTTAGTGGTAACTGCATTTTCATTGGTCTTTACTTCTCCTGGTAATTCATTAGTAGTAGAGGTTCTAATTTGTAGTAAGAAGCCACTTCATCTAACTAGCTAGCTTGACTCTATTGCTTGAACTTCCATCTTAACCTATGCCAGAAGTCCAGAACATAAGCAACTCAGAAGAGGAACTTCCTAAAACTATAGTCATTTAGTTTGATCCACTCAATGGATAGAAAATAGTCAGTTACTCAATGTCAATGTTGATAGGGGGATTAGAACTGGGTTGCTGTTTGACACTCCTGTCATTACTTGATAATGAGGGGATGCAGTACTGTTGAGGTGAAGAATTTAAATGCTAAAGCTAGTTGTTGTGTGGAAGTGCTAATTGTGTTTTGCTTTTATAGTCAATTCTCAGACAACAACATTGTGATATTTTCACACTTACTGTCAACTAAATAGTTACCACATGCACACATATACAAGGAGACTTGCTTAATTAACATAAATTAACTTATGTTATACTACAACTGTTACAGATATTTTATGTTCATTTGCAACTGTTGTAGGATTCTCTTAAAGAGCAGTCCTCGCAAGGAACCTTTGTTCCACATGGACGTGAAGATATACTAGCTACTGCCATTGGGTGTCCCGAGCACCCCGGTCGTGTCCGTGGTATTGGACGAGGTGTGGGTATTCGAAGTTACTTTGGACCCCATTCTCATTATAGACGCACCTTAGAAGTTGTCACCAAAGAAGACTTAACTATCTTCTCTGAGAAACTTACTCAAGACCTCACAGAGCAACTTACTAAGAAAATCAAACAGGATCTGATGCAGGTAGATATATAAATTACCACTGCTAGTAAAGAGTAAAAAGATTATATTTAATTTTTATGAAATTTGATGCAGGAGTGGACATCTATGGGTTACTCCCAACAAAGCCCAAATAGTAATAAGGGAAGTTGTTCTGTTGCTGAACAAACTTTTAAGGAGAATGAGTTTGATGTTATCCCGAAGAAGGTTGATGATTTTCGGGATCAGATTGATGATAACCCGAATCCATTTAATGATATCCAAAATCGGTGTGATTTGTATGTTGATAATCCTTATCATTTAGTGGCAATTGGTCGTGTATTCAACTTGGGCCCAGTCATTCTTAACAAGAGTTTAGAGAATGATATGGTGAGGGTGGTGGTTGAAGAGGTTCTACATGGAGGTGCTCAAGTTCCTATGCCCACTGAGGAGGTTCAAACAGTGAGACAAGCCCTCAACAGTTTTATTCAGTGGCCGAGAAGACTTCTTAAACCTTTTTCAAATAAGGTTCTCATTACTTAGTCCTTTCTATATTTACTCTTGAAATAACTTAACTTGGTAATGGTTGAGAAGACTTACTAAGCATTATCTTTGTTGTTTAGGATCTTGTCGAATCTAGAAAGGATGTTCCAGCCAAAAGTTCAAGACCTCAATTTAATCCAATTCAAGAGTTGATGATATTGATGGTGCCTATTAAAAATCCTATACAACTAAAATTGGAACATGATCCTACTCTTGAAGCTTTTTATCTCTCACCGAGTGAAGTAATGGATCTTTGTACTGGTAACCAAATGCTTTCCTTAAGTGTTGTACAATTCTGGTTGATGTAAGTGAAGGCTACACCTTAAGTGAATGTTTACCTTAAATGTTGTACAATTCTGCTTACCTTATCTTTGTAGTGAATGCTTACCTTAAGTGTTGTACAATTCTGGTTGATCTTAGGTATTTGCACCGCCAATGTACCTTGAAGGGCAATAGTCATTTGTATGGTTTCATTGACCCTCAACATATTTTGACTCTAGCAAATTACTCAACACGTATTGATACCTTCATTCAAGAAAGGCTACACAAAGGCAACAAAGAGTTTTACCTAGTGCCTTACTTGGATTCGTAAGTACATGCATTTTTATCAATTATTTTAAAATTCTATGTGGCTTGTAACTAATTGTTCTCCATGTGTAGAGACCATTGGCAACTGATGATCATTTGTCCTAGGAGTAATGAAGTTGTCTTCCTTTGTTCGCTTTTTGAAACGAAACTGAATGCAACCCTCAAGCTTAAAGTTAATACGTAAGCTCTCATTTATCATATATCATTTGTAGAAAAGTCAGAGATTGTGTTCCTTTTTATGTAAGCTTGAAGTTAGAGATTGTGTTCCTTTTTATGTAAGCTTGTATGATGTCTTTCATTTTTTGTATTAGTGCTATGGAGGGATATAATAAGTTGATGGGCTATAGAAAGAAGACACCTAGATGGATTTTCCCCAATGTAAAGTAGTTTAACTCTTGAGTTTTAATTTCAACTTATAATGTATTGTTACTATATAATACTTATTATGACATATAATATTTACTAATTAAGATTATTCATTTGTAGTCGCGAAAGCAATCTGGGGGAACTGAGTGCGGATTTTATGTTATGAAACATATGTTCAATATTGTCTCTGCAAGTATTGTTGATTTATGGGAAGAGGTACGTAATAATTTTTTTAACATTAGAACTTGTTTTAGTAGTATGCCTGTGTGTGTATACATATATAGAAGCATATATAAAGTCTAAATCAGTGCTGGAAGCATCTCTTGTTGTTGTGTCTTCTTGGAGGTATTTTTGCAGGGGTAATACTTGATTGGTTGTGGTTAATAGGTAAAGGATGGTGAAATCTTAACCAATCCAAACTAGAGAAATGGCCTAGGCAGTATTCACAAACAGATGTAGTAAACAGATGTAGTAAACAATCAACTAAGGATGTTTTAGTTGATCATTCTAACCATCACTTAAAGTTAGACTTACTAGAGGAACAAAATATTTGGAAATTTGGTCAGCAAATTTCTGGACAGGAGCTTTAGCCATCTGATCAGACTCAACAAGTCTAACAATCTGAGAGAGAGCACTTTCTGCAAATAGCCTGTGAAGGTGTCAACAAGTCTAACAATCTGTCTTGGAAATTTGAAGGTGTCAAATCCATAAGCTTAGCAATAGCCTGTGATGTTTTCCCCTTAGCCAAAACTTCCAAATATTTCCCAAGTAAAATAAATGTAATAAGCATTGAACTTGTTTCAAAAAAACCTTTACTCACTTTCAGTTTCAATAATAGACTTTGGTTTAAACACGTTAAAACCAGGCTGATTTAAATAATGGACGTTTACTCACTTTCAGTTTAAATAATAGACTTTGGTTTTTAGTGTTGTTACAGCAGCATCTATATGCCAGTTCCTATGCCTTATTTGATACCTCAAACTTCTTTGCCTATAAAAATTTAACTTTTGTTTTTTGCATTTAGTCTTATATATGTTATTTCATATTGTAGAGATTCAACACTACAAAGCCATTCACCGAAGAGGATCTTTACGACATCCGGTATCGTTGGGCAACACTATTTCTTGATCTTTATCCAAATCGTATTATTGAGTCATAATAGGCTAATAGGTTTGGTATTATGTTATGGCTGCTGCCCAAGAACATCCTGGATAATAATGCCAATTGAGTTCTTCAGTGATGGCTGCTGCCCAAGAACTCTTGAAGGACTTCCATCAAAATTATAGGCTTGAGCAGAGAGATATCTTGGTTGGATGAAGAGAGCTTTGGTTACCTCTTCTGTTTGGAGGTGAAATTGACTGTTTTCTTTTTTTGGACTGTATCTTTAGCATAATGCATTATGCATGGTATCTGCAGTTTCTCTTAGGACTTGAGATTTAGGTCTGTTCAAAACTTGTTGTAAATGTCAACTGACATTCCAGAGTTTACTAGTTGTAAGCCTACTTGCAGAATTTCTGTTATAAATTTTTTTGCACTTGCATGTTTTGTTTAGTGGTCAAGCAAGAAATGGATTATAATGTACCTTTCTGTGGTTGCATCTTTTAATTATATGAGATTGTGTTGTATAGGAGGCTTATATAGGTTACTAGATATGAGATTCTGTGGTGTTGTATAAGCAAAAAAAAAAATAGTTTTAACATCGGTTCCAGAGAGAACCTGATGTTAGTAAAGCATTATTTAACATCGGTCCTTATAGAAACCCGATGCGAAATGTATATTTAACATCAGTTGTTTGGCAGAGCCGATGCCAAAAACACGATAAAATCTAATCAAAACAGGCTTTTGGCATCGGTTTTTTGTACGGACCGATGTTAAAAATATTTTTCGCATCAGGTCTGTAACTGATGTAAAAGGTGCTTACTTTTAACAACGCCTAAATCTGTAACGGACGCGGAACCGATGCGAAAAGTGATTTTTAACCGATGCGAAAAGCCTAAATTGTAATAGTGAAACTAAAATATTTTACTAAAAATTCTACTTAATACTTGTGTGTTTTCAAAATGCAAAGACACATTTGTTTTTCAAGAAAAATCCCTTTTGATAGACATATTTTCTATTCATAATAGGTGCATTGAGAATACATAATAACTAGAGTTTAGAATTTTTTTAAAATCAAAGTCTAAGTATATATAAAGACATTTACATTTTTCAAAAAGTATGACAACAGAAAAGAACTAAAAAGAAACAAGAAAGAGAGAATAGAGTGAGATGAAGAAAACCTGATGAGGGAAAGTAAAAAGCTTTGCTTCCATATCAGTGATTGTAAAGTGAAGAGTGAATGTCTATTTATAGTAGTCTCAGCCGGTCTCTCGATGGATAGAAACATACGCGTACCAGTATCAAATTTTTTTTGTTCATGGTATTGTTACTTGAGCAACACACTCTTCATTTCTATATCTATTTATTTTGTTTTTCGGTAATAATAAAAGACATATTTTTAGGTAAAAAAAATCTGCAAATACCATTTCGATCTTTACATTTTATAGAATTCAACTATCTAAGTTTCAAAATTTTCTGATAAGTTTGAACTTTTTAGTGCAGTACAAAGTTACACTGACAGATACTTTTTAACTATAATTTGATAAAGTTTTGAGCTCAATTTTTTTTTGATAACCCACTATAATATTTCTCTTTAGTTCTACAAAATAATTTTTCTTAAAAACACTTTCTAGATACGAAACTAATTATTATATCACATAAGGTAAATACACAGTTATAATACACACAAAATAAGTCAAAATTCAGGGTGTTACAAGAAGCAAGAAGAGACGAGGAAGAAGAAAAAACAATTATGCGGCTCTAGAATCTACCGGGGCGTGATTAGTATTAGGGTTTAGCGTTTTGGGCCATTAAAGGATAATGGGCTGGGTATTCTTTTAACAGTAGGAGACAATGGGCTGTTGTTAAAATTGTTGGCCCAGACTTAACCCACACCCCTCGCTACTCAGCCCACACCCCCAAAGCCCCCAAATCCCCAAAATACCCTTAAATAAAAAACACCCCCACGAAGGAAAACTAGTGGATTTGGTGGAAGCCTCCCGAAAAATTTCGGTTGAGGTCAACCGAATAGTGTAAAAGAGGGGTGTGTCTCAAAAAAGTACTCGTTCGGGTGTGCCTAACCGTAAGTTTTTGGCTGACCCTAACCAAATCGGTAAAAATTCCAAAAAAAAACACGGAGTTTGGGGGTGTGGGGTGAGTAGCAAGGGATATGGGAAAAGACGGGCCCAAATAGTTTTTGAAAAATATTTCCATTTTCAACATTAAGTTGATATTTCTGAACGAGAAAAAAAATGAAAACCTGAATTTACGGAAATCAATTTATTTATTATGGTATTAAAATAATTAGTATTTTAGTGCTTTTTTATGCACTATTTTATTTGTATTAAAATAGTCATATTCTTTAATCATAATTTTAATTAGATTTTCTATATGTTTATTTAGTATTTTTGTTATTGTTTATTTTATCAAATTTTAAGTTGAGACCCATTTTGGTAATTTCACACGTAAAAGCAACTCTAATCCAATCTATACAAACAACACGGATCGATAAAAATCACTTTTTCAGTAAAGGTATCCAAAAATAATTCACGTCACGTTCAACTCATTTTTAACTAAAATCAATTATGCAAAAGCAATTTTGTCAGAATCAATTCTACTCACCGCAAAACCAAATATACACGAAGAGAGGAAGATGAGAAATCAACACACAGACACACACACACATAGAGAGAGAGAGAGAGAGAGAGAGAGAGAGAGAGAGAGAGAGAGAGAGAGAGAGAAATTAGGGTGTTTTTTGTATTATTGGCGACTTCATCTTTCAACTTTCAACTTTGTATGTGTGTTTTTATCTTATTGACGACTTTCATCTAACCCTGCATAATACTCATGCCTTTCACATTTTGATTAGGTTGTCTTCTTTATAGTCATGCAATCACATTTCTTGACAACTAAATTTGTGGTCATTTTTCCGAGAAGAATCACTCACTTCTCATTCTCTTGTTGCATCTTGTCTTCTTCTTACTAAGGTCATATTTCTTCATTTTGGACATTACTTTTCAAGAAAAATCAATCACTTCTAATGGAGTGAGGTGATTGAGATGCTGTGACGGTATGAGGAAGACGATGAGTGGTCTGTAACTGAGATGAAGTTTAAAGTGTTGAGTGGAGAAGAGTTGATTTGAGATAAGAACGGATAATATTGTGGAATGGAAACTGAAAAATGAGAGATATAAAATGAGGGAAATGTTATCTGAGAATGTGAGTGAAGAATGTGGAGAGTTTGGAAGGATCTAGAGGCATTTTTAATTTATTATTTTGTTCCTTGTGTTTTTGAAAATATAAACCATTGATGCATATATATGTAACACGGGTTTTTGAAAATATCTCATTTCATTTAATGGAATCTGTTACCGATAAAAAAAACTAATAGAGTCGGTCCACTTTAATTAACTAAAATAAATAACCAACTAAACTAAATTAATAAATGATGATGTATTTTTTTTTTACATAAATGATGATGTATCTTAGAATCCTCTCCGTTTTTTAGTGCTCTATAATATCCTTTTTAGTAGTATGTTATAATTCAGAGAAAAAATAACGTCATAAACATGTCTTCCTTTTTATCGTGACCAATTAGGTAAAGTGCAACACTTGGCCGTGTATTTTGAGGATTTTCGAAGTCTAGAGAAAAAAGGTTTAAATGCTATTTTGGTCCCCTTATTTTACTTATGTGCAATTTTGATTTTCTTATATATTTTCAGTCAATTTTGGTCCCCTGTTTTACAAAATTTTGCAATATTGACTAAATTATAATTTCAAACTCTAAGATGATGATATGTTATTAATATTTCAACTTTCTTTTATTAAAAAAATATTCATTTTAATTTTATAAAATATTTATTTATAATGATTGAATTATTTTTATCTGACTTTTAAAAAATAAAAACTCCTTAATTCTAAAATAATTATTTCATCTACGATCCCATCCTCCCCGATGAGACCTCCTTCCTCTACTCCACCGGTGATTCCCCTCGAAACATTTATCTGACTTTTAAAATATAATTTGTTTTAATTATTTTTAATAAATATTTTATAGAATTAAAGTAAATGTTTGTAATAAATGAAATCAAGTGGCATTTCTTCAAGGCTTAGTCGATTTCTATGTCGATTAAAATATTGACACATCAGTATTTTAGAGTTTGAAAATTTAATTTCGTCAACATTACAAAATTTTGTAAAATAGGGGAACTAAATTTGTTAAAAAAAAGTCGATCAAAATTATACATTGAGTAAAATAGGGAGACCAAAAGTGCATTTAAGCAAAAAAAAATTATGTTCAAATACATGATGTTTGTTCTTTAATTTAGTTAAAAAATTTAATTTAGTAACATAATACCTAAAATGAGATTCTAAGTAGTTTTTTTCGCATACTTGAATAAAATAAAAATTCATGATAAATATGTAAAGTTACATGTTAGGCAGTGTGTTATGGAGTACGTTATGGTTCAAAAAAAAAATTTAACTGTTCAAATACACAAAGTTTGTTCCTCAATAACCGGTTTAATGGAAAAAATGAATTCTTGAAAAAATATGTAAAGTGTGAAGCTGATCAGCGTGTTTTGAAAAGATGATGAAATTTTTTTGGTACATAAATGATGATGTATCTTAGAATCGTCCCCTATTTTTTAGTGCTCTATAATATCCTTTTTAGTAGTATATTATAATTCAGAAAAAAAATGTCACAACCATATTTTTCTTTTTATTGTAACCAATTAGGTATAGTGCCAAACTTAGCAGTATATTTTGAGAAATTTCAAAGTCTTGAGAAAAAATGCTTAAATTCTTTTTTGGTCCCCTTATTTTACTAATGTGCAATTTTTCCCCTATATTTTTTCAGGCAATTTTGGTAATCTATTTTAAAAAATTCTGCAATATTGACACGACAATTAACTAAGTCTTCTAGACATGCCACTTCATTTCTTTTGTTAAAAAACATTCAGTTTTCAGTTTATAAAAATATTTTTTTAGAATGATTAAATAATTGTTATTTGACTTTTAAAAGATAAAAATTATTTAATTATACAATAATTGTTTCATCTTCGATCCAATTGGACCATTTATATCTATATGCATTAGGATCCCTATTCATGGATCCCTCGGTTCGAGAAATCCAGAAAAGAGGATCGAACCTTTCTTCTGGCTCTTTTTCCAATTTGATAAATGTTGGTTGATCGTGTGTTTCATTATGGTTCTATGATTCATAGTATCATTTTCATATTCCGATTCCCCTCGAAACATTTATCTGACTTTTAAAATAAAAAAATTATTTAATGATTTTTAATAAATCTTTTATAAAATTAAAGTAAATGTTTGTAATAACTGAAATGAAATGAAGTGGCATGCCTTCAATGCTTAGTCAATTGCTATGTCAGTTAAAATGTTGACACATCAGTTATCTTAGAGTTTGAAATCCAATTTCATCGACATTACAAAATTTTGTAAAATAGGGAACTAATATTGCCCAAAGAAAGGGGATCAAAATTATACATTGAGTAAAATAGGGAGACAAAAAGTGCATTTAAGTAAAAAAAAAATAAACATCTGTTTTAAATTTTTTCCACCTGTTTTGTCATAGCTTTTTAAAAAGATGAGAATCTAAAAATAATTTAAACACTGCTTCAAATTAGAATTTGTTTTGAGTAGCTTCTCCTAAAAATCATTTTTAAAAGAATGGCTGTTTTGAAAAAAGTAATTTTCATTATGTTACAAAACCACAAAACAACTTCTCATTTTCTTAAAAATCTCTAAAAACTAATCTCTAAATTAATAAACAATAAAATCATTTATTTTAATCCGTAACATACGGATAACACTAAAAGAATGTAACACCCTGATATTTCTTACATAGAAAATACCAAGATATACAACATAGCATACATTAGAGAAAACTTCCTGTCTCAGATATTGAACACAAACTAAAATCTTCGATGAATAATCATCAAACGGTCACTTCGGTTTCATAACTTAACATAAACTATTTAAATACTTAAGTTACGTGCCTTAAAACTTCTCATGTCCTAGTGCTCAATATCAAAGAATGAAAGTAGCGGAAGCGATTTACAACTTGTAACAATTATAAGTCGTACAATTGAAAATGCAAATCTGACAAGAGAAAATAACATAAACCTATAGAACTAAAACTTCAACATCTCCTTTAGGTCGCGCCGTAGCCATGCCTCATCACCTTTGTAATACCCCGATAATTTCTAACTTGTAGAAATTACCGAAATGCACTACTGGCATACATCAGAGTACCTCCTGTTTTAAATACTGAACACATACTAATACTCGATGCTAAAAACCATCAAGCGCGTTACATAACTTAACATGAAAATACATAAAGCGTTCTTACACCGCTCAACTAGTGTTCAGTACCAAAATAGAAAGTGTGCGGAAGCGATTTACAACTTGAAAGACATAAGTCGTACAATCGAATAGTCTTAAGATACAAAGGAAAATGAAATACAGAGATACATAATATGACAAAACAAACAAAAGCGTCAGCAGCTCCTCAAGTAACTCCATAGCCGTGCCTCACGGTCTTCAACTTCCCCTGCTTAACTGAAAAACAACAACAATGGATTGGGTGAGACAACTTGTCTCAGTGAGTTCTATCGCGAATTATGCTTGATTCATTATTCTAAACTCATAACTCATAGTCCTCAAAGTTGACTATGTGGCTAACTAACTAACGTTGCCCTCATAACTCTTAAGCCGGTTACGAGAAGCAACACTTAAACTGAACTAAAGTCTTAGTGTGTCACCGGTCACTTGGCATAATAAGCTCCCGGTGAACCCGTCCCCACTAATCGGCTGGGTCCCTGATGGGGCTTAGGTTCATAGGGCTCATGACTGCCCCTCCCCTAGCACACTAAACTGAAATAGGGTCGTCACCCTAACTGAACTAATGTATATATTTTAATATACAAGAACTGAACTAAACAATGAACCTATCATAACAATAACTTAACTTAACAATGAACTGATCTTAACATAATCTTATTATTAACATTAGGTGATCTAATTACTAACTTAATCTTATAATTAAGTGATCTCACATGGCTTACTAACCTAACTTATCATGATGCTAATCCAGTCAGTCCAGCACAAATACACTAATCACACTTAGCATAACCACAACAAGATAATCGGTCTCATAACATGAACTTAGCTTAGGCATAACAATCTCATAACATCAACTAACATCATTCACAATCTCAATTACACCCAAACAGATAATAGCACTACTTTTATTACATATTCAGTTAGGCCTTTTTATTACCTTTCTAACGCATCTGAGAACACTTAAATCGGACCACCGGATTAAAAGTTATTGCGAAAACAAGTTCAGGGACTTTTTAATGAAAACTGCAAACCGTCGCGACGCGAACACATACCGTCGCGACGCGAAAAGTGACAGAAAGTTTTGCTTTGCAAATTTTATACTTGGTCGCGAGGCGACGGCCACGGGTCGCGACGCGAAATTACACAGAATTTTACCCTAACTTGTGATGCTCATATCTTAAGCTACACAATTCCAAATTCAACCAAATCAGGACCAAATTGACGAACATTCAATCTAGTTTCTAAAACAATTGACCACATAATTTTTGGATGCCTATATCATCCCCAGATACCCAGAAACCGAACCTATCCTCAGATTGTCTCCAGAATTCTACCCTAACTTGTGATGCTCATATCTTGAGCTACACAAGTCCAAATGCAACCATTCCAAAGCCAAAATGACAAGTATTCAATCTAGTTTCTAAAAAGGTAAGTTATATAATTTTTGGATGCCTAAATCATTCCCAGTTATAGAATTACTGAACCTATTCTAGAACATTCAGAAACAGTGAAATTGGCTAAACAATCAACACCAAGCAAATCACCAAATTAATTCCATTGACTCGATTCAGATTATACAACATATGAAACTCAATCCTAGTGAGTATAGAACTCACCTTTTCGTGACGACAATACACCCGACACCGAAACCTCGCGAACGCGGACGAACGGACTTCGAACTTTCCCGGATTCGCTCCGACAACTCAAACCGAAAACCCAGCTACAAGGAGGACTCCTAAGCTGCTCCAAAACGTATTTCAGGTACAGAAGCTAGTTCTAACACTTACTCCACTCACATGCAATGGTTCAGGTTCTGAATTTGCTAAAGTGGAGCTTGGATGGCTTTCAATGGTGATTTGGGCTAGGAGGAGGATTTGATTTCGAAATCATAATCAGTGGAAAGAGGGAGGAAAGCTGATTCTAATGGTACTCTTGGATTTTACATGCATGAACATCAAGAGGGATTCTCCTCTCTTCCTCTCTCTCTCAAACTCACGCCCCCTTCTCCTCTTCCCTTGTTTCAGCTTTTCAGAACTTAGGAAAAAAATGAAGAGGTTCACACTTTGGTTCAGCTGGACAAAAGGTTTAAATAGGGACAAGGTACAAGGACGGTTTTACCCTTCACTTAGAGTTTCTATTCCCCTTGACTCCCAACAGCACTAAACACTCTAATCAATATTAATTTAGTTATCAATCTCACACAATTCAATTACTTGACAATCCAAACAAGTCATTTTCAAATCAAGTAGTTTTCAACCAACTAAATAATTCACCCAATAATAATTTCATGCCAATAATTAAATAGCGAAAATAGGGGATATTACAACCTTTGCCTGTTTCTCTGTAAAAACCACAAAACATGAAGGGTGAGATAACATTATCTCAATGAGTCCTATCGAGACCCCTTACTAACTCTCTCGATTCATTATGCCTCTTTTTAACTCGTAGCCCTAATAAGCGACAACGTGAAACCTCTCTTTACATTGCTTATCATATCACCGTTCATTATTCTATAAAAATCCCGGTGAACCCATTCCACTGACATTTTCTATCAGCGGATCCCTCATGGGGCCTAGCTTCATAGGGCTCATGACTTCCCCTTCCCTAGTACGCTAACCTCTTTAATAGGGTCGTCACCCTAAACCTCAATTATATAATTTATATATATACACCCGCTTTGGGCCGTTTCTTATACCTGACATAAACATAACATAACTTAAACCTCAACCTCAAGGGACATTTAGTCAGTTTTATCTTTTCGTGACATTACCTCACTCGTGTTTACTAACATTCATTAACATGCTTAATCACAGTCAACATTAATAACATAATTCGGGGAATTCTCACAATTCAATCCAAACATAATTATCTCGATCACAATCAACATCAAAGCATTATTATATTAACTTTCTTTGACCCCAACCTCATGAAACACATAGTCCGCTTATCATAACATAACATTAACCTCATCCTCATGGGACATATGGTCCATTTATCACTCAAACATAAACAAGCAATGTTTTAACCAAACTATAAAGGAAACAACACTTATTTACTTTGATTTAACCAATCCATTTCACTTAACTTGTAACTTAATGAAATTCACGTCACATCAATCATACCTACGTATTTTCCAGGAATTACGGTTTATTCATCAATACATAGGGTTTGAGAAAGGACTAGAATGCAATTGGAACCGTTCGGAAGGGCCTAAGATGGGTTTTTAAATGGAGTGACAGAGGCGTACGCACGGTCCGTGCGCGAAGGCGCACGACCCGTGCCCATTTCAAAAACATTTGCGCAGGTAACAGAACCACACGCACGACCCGTGCGCAGGGGCGCACGGTCCGTGCGTGACCATCAGTTTTTCCAAAATTTTGCATTTTCGTGTAAATTGCTATTCCGTTCGATTCCAATATTCGTTCTGATCGATTCCCAAACATAACAACACATTATCAGAGTAACAACCAGTACAAACATCATCATAAACATCAAACGATTCATTCACATTCACTCAAACAATCACACCAAAACGTAATTTTCGCAAAATAACGGTTTTCAATGAAATTCAACGAAACGAAAAACCAACATATTTTCAGTCACATGTAAGGTTGACACAATTAAAATGAAAACCCTAAGCGAGTATAGAACTCACCTCTTGCGATGAAAATCGCACACAATGACAACAACGAAGTTCACACACAACCTGTGGCCTCAGGAACGATCCTCGAACACAAACTTTCCGCTCAAACTCGAACTCAAACAGCCCCATCTACCATGAACAGATTTTGACCTTCACTAAAATGCTTGAAACTACAATGTAGGTGTCTAGCCAATAGGTTGTAGCTCTAAACTCAACATGCAAAACTTGAGGACTCCATTTTTGACATTTTGACCTTGGAGGTTCTTTAATGGTGTTTTGAGGAGGATAAAGATGTCTGTGATGGATTTAGTATCAGAATGTAGAGGAGATCAAATGGAGAAGAATGGTGTAAAAATACTGGACATGCATCAATGATTTGAAGCTTGGTTCTTCTCCTCTCTTCTCCCTCTCCCTCACGGTTTCTCTTCTCTCAATTCTTTATTTTGTTGTTTTTGTTCTGTTCTGGTTTCAGCACATGTGTGGGTGTGAGTTTGTACTGTTTTGTGAGAGTGTGGGTCAGCTTAGATAATAAAGTGAGCTGAGTGAATAAATGAGGTGGAAAGGACAGTTTTACCCTTCAACTATGTTACTCACTTAATTATATTTCTAACCAATCAATCAATACCTCAAACACTTAATATAATTTAGTAGCTAAACACATAATCAATCTATCCAATCCATGACAATCACCTCATAAATAATTAATTAAGCTAAATTACTCAAATTAGCTAACCAATTATCTTATAACCTCTTGCTAATTTTATTTCTTGAAATTAGCTAAATTGGGGATGTTACAAAGAATCAATATATTCACAAAATACAGAACTGATTGAAATTCAAATTAAATACACTAACAAAATCAAAATAAATTAAATAGCACTAAAACAAAATACAAATTAATTAAATAGCACTAACACAAAGTACCAATTAAATAGCATTACAGATTCAAATTACGATAATGAGAGAGAAAAACTTTTTTAAAATAAAATACGTGAGAGTGTAAGTGATTGTGTGAGTGTGGTGATTAGAGTTGTGCAAAATTAGGAACTTGGGAGCCAAAGATATTTTCCAGGGTGTGCAAAAACATGTTTTCCTAAGGTATCAGTGCTAATTTTATTTTTTTCAGGGGTTCTCTTGAACTCCCTGAAATATATGTAGGTGTGCCACTATATATATATATATATATATATATATATATATATATATATATATATATATATATATATATATATATATACTTAGCGTGTTGTATTTTATCGTATTATATATCTGAGTTTCTTAGGCGGTAATATTTTAGTTAGTAGCTATCGCATTTCTCAATATTTTTGGTAAGTTTCACTACTGTGAGAGAGGGAGAGCTGATGGGAGAAATAAGTTTGAGAGGCTAATTAGATCAAAAATCATGAGAGAGTGAGATGAGAGGGTTATACAATTTGAGAGAAATTATTGGCCCAGTGGCATAGGCTACCCTGAGACACGGGGGTCGACTCGGTGCTCGCGAGTTCGATTCCCAAAGTGGACAAACTTTGTGTTGGCCAATGCGAAATTTGCTCCTAAGTACGAGAAGATATTAGTCTTGCAATATATATAATGTCATATATGCTTACTCCAACGGGAACTTCAGTCATATTTACAACAGAACTCCTCATCATATTTTTTCAACTTTGTATATGTGCTTCTATTTTATCAGTGGTTTTCATCTAATCCTACATGATATCCACGTATTTTACATTCTATCAGATGTCTCGCATGTGCAAGTGCAACACAATTTTCTTTTGTTGAAAGGTGCAACTCAAGCTTTTCTTATAAAAAAAGTTGTGTGTAACAATATTTGTTTTATGATATAAAAATAGGGTGATTCTAAAGTGAGAGTTCGACAAAGTCCCTCACCAGTGTATTACTAAAATCGACCATCAGATATAGTATAAAATGCTATGAGTGGCTAAAATTGATTTGTCATTTCTCACCAACAGGTATTAGAAGCATACTTAAATTAGTGTTTATATTTTTATTCGAGTACCGCATTGCAACTTTTACTCCCACGGAAACTTCAGGCACGTTTACCATAGAATCCTATCATCTTCTTTCAACTCTGTATAGCTGCTTCTGTTTTATTGGTGGTTTTCATTCAACTCTGCATGATAACCAGATGTTTGACCTTCTAATTGTGTTGTCGTCTTTTCTTTCTAATTATGTGTTAAATTTTTATATTTACACTTGATTAATATGGATTATGTTATTAAAATTCTTTAGACTTTTTTCTTATTAACTATGGATGTTCAATTCCAATGTCTTTGTTAGTGTTCATTTTTAATTTTATAATCTTCTTATTTAATTTAATTTTTATTCACAGGAGCTTGAACCACATTTATAATAGAACATCTTTCATATTATTTTTAACTTTGTATAGGTGCTTTTATTTTATTGGTTGTTTTGCATGAAACCCATGTGTTTTGTTTCTATTTGTGTTTCTTTATTTTGATCATTTCGCAACAAAAGGCACTAGAAGCATGCTTAAATTAATGTTTATATTTTTATCTTTTTTTTAGATTTATATTTGATGAATGTGTATCATGTTAATTTATAGTTATATTATTTAACTTTTATTTACAATTATTAAATTATATATTTTACAAACCAACACCGTTAGTCCAATGACACTTTTGTTTAAAATTTGTATGACATGAATTGTCTAGCTTTGTAACTACTAGCACTAATTATGTTTAGTATCGTTGCTCTTTAACCATTTGTTGATTCAGTTATAATTTTTAATTATCATGATATTCCCTAAGTTTGACAAACGAAAATGAGGGAGATCATGGGATTTGGCCCTTTTGTGCAGAACACCTGATCACATTCGGATCCTGTATATCCATGTGTCCTTTTGGGCCAAAAAAAGTTGCTATTTACACCCCGTGGAACTCTTAAAACCGTTCTGATAGTTGTAGACATCATATATAATATAACAATAATAATCATTAATAATAGGCTAAATTGCTGTTTTGGCCCTTTATCTTTGGGGTTGGTGTCACTTTGGCCATTTATCTTTTTTTTTCCTCGTTTTAGACCCTCGTGTTTTTGTGTGTGTTATTTTGGCCCCTGCCGTAGTTTTTTCTAACGGACGCCACGCTGGCAGTTAACTGCTGACGTGGCGTCTTAAATGTCAGGGTTGACTTGGACCTGATTTGGTGATGTGGCACATAATGGACCAAATTGAAATTCAAAAAGAACATGGAGGGCCAAATTGACACAAACACAAAACATTCATCTTCTTCCTCCAAACACCACCTCCATCTTCATATTCTCCGGTGAGTCACCACCACCTCCGATGAGCCTCCGCCACCACAAACAGTGACATCACCTCTCTCTCTCTCTCTCTCTCTCTCTCTCTCTCTCCCCCTCTCTCTCATCAAGAACACCAAAATTCTCAATTCTTCACCAAATCAAGCAAATAAATAGTGCATTTCATGCGAAATTTCACAATGAACTAGAATCCATCACCAATTCTCACAAAAAAGTGGAAGAACTTAATCAAAAACGTGATTTTCAGAGGAAAACGCGTTTTGGGTTTTGCAAATTGGGGAAACCTTCAAAACTCAACCAAAATTCACCAAACCACTTGCAATAGACTCGAAATTGGTACAGTAACTGACTGTTAGCAAAAGATTTCAATAAAAATGAAAAAGAATTGAGAACGAAATGGAAATGTAGATTCACGTTTTACGTTTTTTTGGGTTTTTCAATGACGAAGGGAGAGAGAGAGAGACAATGTCACTGTTTCTGGTGGTGGCGGCGGAGGCTCACCGGAGGTGGTGGTGGGTCGCCGGAGAAGATGAAGATGGATGTGGTGTTTGGAGGAAGAAGATGAATGTTTTGTGTTTGTGTCAATTTGGCCCCCCATGTTCTTTTTAAGTTTCAATTTGGTCCCTTATGTGACACATCACCAAATCAGGTCTAAGTCAACCCTGACATATAAGACGCCACGTCAGCAGTTAACTGCCAGCGTGGCGTCCGTTAGAAAAAACTAACGGCAGGGGCCAAAATGACACACACAAAAAACATGAGGGTCTAAAACGAGAAAAAAAAAGATAAAGGGCCAAAGTGACACCAACTCCAAAGATAAAGGGCCAAAACAGCAATTTAGCCTTAATAATAATATAATACATTTGGTCAATAACAACCATCGCATACAGAGTAGATTTAATACTAAAAAAATAATAGTTTAGTATTTTTATATTCGTTAATACCGGCGCCCCCTTGCATCGCACGGGTTGTATGGTAAAACGAAGAAAGAAAAAAAGTAAGCAAATACTATATCTTACATTTTAAGAGTGTCTTCAGCATTGAGGTGCATATTGGTTTTTTTCCCTGCCTCTATTTCATAACGTGTCTAAAACGTAATGGCATCACTATTAGCAAAGATCTCGCCACGATCACAGTTACTACAAGACCAGGTAATTACACCGAAATTAGTGGAGACCACCTCAGTTAGAGTTTGCATCACTACACCTAGGGTTTGTTGAACAACACTCTTACAAATAGGGGTCTCCAATGTGGATATTTGAAGTTGTCAACCACCGCATACTGAGTAGATTTAATACTAGCAAATATCAGTTTAGTGTTTTTACATTCGTTAATAATGGCGCTCCCCTTGCATCGCACAGGTTTTATTGTATAACCGAGAAAGAAACAAAGTAAGCACATGTTATATCTAACATTTTAAGAAAGTCTTCAGCATTCAGGTGCATATTAGCTTTTTTCGGACCTCTATTTCATAACGTGTCTAAAACGCAATGGCATCATTAATAGCAAAGATCTTGCCCCTGATCACATTTAATGCGAGACCAGATAATTACGCCTAAATTAGTGGAGGCCACCAGAGTTAGAGTTTGTATCACTACACTTAGGGTTTGTTGAATGACACAGTGTCATTAACACTCTTATAAATAGGGGTCTCCGGCGTGGAGGTTGTCAATCACCGCATACAGAGTAGATTTAATACTAACAAATATCAGTTTAGTGTTTTTGCATTCATTAATACTGGCACTCCCTTTGCATCGCACAGGTTGTATGGTATAACCGAGAAAGAAACAAAGTAAGCAAATACTATATCTAACATTTTAAGGGTGTCTTCAGCATTCAAGTGTATAATAGGGGTCTCCGGCGCGGAGACTTGAAGTTGTCAACCACCGTATACGGAGTAGATTTAATACTAACAAATATCAGTTTAGTATTTTAACATTCATTAATACTGGCGCTCCCTTTGCATCGCACGGGTTGTATGGTATAACCGAGAAACAAAGTAAGCCAATACTGTATCTAATATTTTAGTACAAAAGTAACACGATTTCATTTGCAACATTTTTATTATTTCAAATAAATACAATGTATTATATCACATTTTTGTTAATAACATACTAATAAAACTGTGAACTGACCAGCTGTGGGGTATCTGCTTTGGTTAGAGCTGGTGTCCATAGTTGTTCTACTCGATAGTTGTAGACATCATATATAATATAACAATAATAATATAATAATAAATTTGGTCATAATAATAATAATAATAATAATAATAATAAAATAATAATAGTAGTATTCCTGTTTTTTTAAGAGATAAAGAAATTTAAAAAAGGCAAGCCCGTGCGGAGCACGGGTGTTAGAACTAGTAGTTCATAACCTTATAAAAAAATTATGTACTTAAATTAGAAATTCATAATTTAGTACCTTAAGAATAAAATCTAATCTATATTAAAAAATAAGAAATTCACAATTTAGTGCCTTAAGAATAAAATCTAATCTATATTGAAAAATAAGATTTGTCTTAGTTCAAACGCTTAAAATTCTAATAGATAAATTACAGAAAATGAAACTTAAAGATTAACATAGCAGAAATCAAAAGTTCTCTCAAGCTATTATTATTTTTTCACTTTATGAAAAATAGTTTCGTAGATAAAATTTGTTGGGTCCTGAAAGAAAGAGAAAACTAGAAAAGGGGTAATAATAATAATAACACTATCAGATAGACAACTAAAGCAAGTCTGACACATGGCGCTTTGTTCTTCACTCTCACTTATCCCTCCCATCATCACTTCTCAACACAAAATCACTTCCAAATCCTTCTCATCTCCAATACAACCCAACTTGCATGGCATCTACACCAAGAGTAACAACTCAACAAAGTTCATTTTGAATGCTGGTTTTAATGTGATTGAACCTGACCTCAATGAAGATCCTAGAGACCAATTTGCTGCAAATGGCATTGAACCTGTATTTTTTCTTTTTTTTGATACTTCAACTTTGCTTCTAACTTTTTATGTTTTTTGTTTTGTTTGTGATGGGGTTTGTTTATTTTGTTTGAATTTAGGAAGATTTTGAGTATGGAATATTTGATGGGCACCATACTTTCTATGAAGGAGAAGAAAATAAAGGTATATTAGTTTTAGTTTCTTTTCATTTATTTTTTCACTTTCTATTTTTGTACTTGAAATTGGAAGATGTAATGCTATTGGTTAGTTTAGGACCTGTGGTATGAGATAAGTGTTGGCTTTCCCAGGATTCATTTTAACATCTGGATTGGTATTTTAACTTTAAGAAATTATTACTAAGTTTTTTGCTTCTTTTAGCTGTAAAATTTGATAGCAATTTGTCAAATTCATAACAAATTGAAAGTTTGAAACTATTCTTTTTACCCAAGAAAATTAAAATAATTAAGGAATTGGATCTTGTGGATTTACTATTGTGGTGCATTTGTGCGGTTAGTAGATTCAGACCGTCCGATATTGATATGACGGTCTAGGTTTTTAACTATAAAAGCAGATAAAAACATAAAGTTAAAATCTGGACGGTCTGATCAATATCGGACAGACAAAATCTACTCACTTCACGACTGTACCAGTCATTGACGGCATAGAATCCACGGCCGAAAAATAACCTATTCTAAATCTTATGTGGATTCTTAGTTAAAAATTATAAATAAATAAATAAATAACCGACGGAGTTGAGGCTAACGTAAGAGGCTAGTTGGGTCTAATAGAAGTGTCTAGTCTCTCACAACATGATAAACTAATGTCCAAATCTCTGTTGGAAAAGTGCCACATTTAGGATTATACTTGATATGTTCGGCGAGGCCGAGGTGAATGCGATGACAGAGTTCGCCTGAAATGTAGCGGAGCATGACGGTGGTGTGTACTAGCAAACACTCTGATGCCACAATGAGCAAGACAGAGTTAGAGGTAACTAATGAGCAAAAAACGTACCTGATGTTAGAGTCAGGTCACATATTAATAGGTGATTGGCGGTCAGGTCACATATTAATATGTGATTGGCGGTGACTGACACGCTGGGCCAAGGGGCGCGTGTGGAGCTGACATGGCAGAGACCGTTAAGCCTTACGGTCGAGCCGAGGTGGAACCTCAACCGTTCAGCTGTTGGATCTCATGGTGCACATGAGGGCTAGTTGTAGGCCGCTTAATGGGCCCTTAGCATGAAGCCCACTTTGAACTGCGTCTGGCCCAATTCGAAACAATACTCTAACAAAATTACCTCAGATATTTTGGGTTCAATTATTCATTCTCTGATGATGAATATTCATTTCAGGAACATTTTGGGGTGCAATTAAGGATGAGATAACAGCAGCAGAACCCCCAACAGGATTCCAGGGTGTGTAATTTTTCATGCACCATTTATCATTTACTAACTTAATCGTATTATTATAAACTCATAATTCTCCTTTTTAAGTTATCATTTACTAATAATTTTGTTTTTTGATGCAGGGATAATTTCATGGCTCTTCCCACCAGCAATTGCTGCTGGGGTATTCTTCCATGTTCCAGTAAGTAATTCTAAATGTTTTTTTTTTACAAGAAGTCATTCTAAATGTTAACTATATAATATCCATTAATTAAAAAATGACTCAATCTTGAAATCAATTGACTACAATTTTGAGAAATATTAGTTATTTTTAATTCCTATGTGTCTTTCAGGGGGAGTATTTGTACATTGGAGCAGGCTTATTCACAATTGTATTTTGCATTATTGAGATGGATAAACCTGATAAACCTCACCACTTTGAACCTCAGATATATAATATGGAAAGGGGAGCTCGTGACAAGTTGATAAATGACTATAATACTATGAGCATATGGGATTTTAATGAAAAATATGGTGACTTATGGGATTTTACTATCACAAAGAGAGATGATATAACCAAGAGATAATTTTTTTTAATGTTGTTGGATATGTATATGATAATTCTTAAATATAATGAATGTAAAGGCTACCCTTTTAAGTTTTTTTTTGTTTTCTTGTCACCGATTAGTTTTTTTACTTTTTGGTTTTATGTGTTGAATTAAAAGATTTATATTCTCTATTTTGGAATGGAATCCTCTCTATTTAGGGGACTGTCTTAGTATAAGAGAGTTTTAGTAGAAATAAGGTAGATTTATAAAATAAAATAATAATATTTTTAAAATAATAATATTATTTTATTTAATGTGTCTCTCTTTTCTAAAACTTTAGAGGATATGCACCCTCTATTTCTTCTATCTTCAATGTTTATCATTGAATTTGAACAAACAGAAACCTAGGAAGACCGTTTTACTCACGCATTGACCATTAATTGCTGCAAGAAAAATAAAACGCGTTAGTCAAAAGTCTTGGTAATTGAAGACTTTTGGGTCTAGTGAGTTATGATGTCATGACATCTTTAAGTGATGCCTTTCAATTTAATTCAATGCACTCAATGGCGAAACGTGCTTTACTACTGGTTAGTCATAAGAATTTTGAGACTCTCTCAATTAATTCAGGGATTGAAATAACCTAGAGAATGACTATTTTTTCAACAGACCAATTGAATATTGGTATATTACTCCATTAGTACTCATGTATGAATCCAAATTAACTATTCTCATTTTATAAGGTTAAAAGTTTAATTCCTTTTCAAAAGTACTCTTTCTGTGAAATGATAGTTTTTACTCCTAACTAATGACATTGTTTTTGATTACACAACTCAAATAGAGGTAAGATTGGAATCCACTATTGAATATATCTTAAATGTAACGCTTCTTTCTTATATTTTGATGATTCTAGATTACAGTGGTTTGCCTAAATTTAGGAATTTTTAATATGAGATTTAAATAATCTTTGTTTTTTTAATTTTCACTTTCCTTTTTTTGTGCTTTTTCTTTTTATCCTGGGTTTCTGTTTATATCCCCACGCTACTGTTTGTTTTTTATCAATAAATTTATAGTTACATAAGATCACCTAATTTGTCTAAAAAAATAAGAAAAAAAGAATAGAAGACTTAATTTTAAATTGAAGTGAGTTTTTTTGAATGGGGTTTGGTTTATGCCCCATATTTTTGTTTTCTTCATCTTATTTCTTCTTTGAAATCAATTAACTTATGGTAACTTGGGGTCTTTATTGGATGACCTTTTTACTCTTGATATTGGAAAGTATGGATGAGTCAACGACTATTGTTTGTCTAGCTTACCTGTAAACTATGCTTTTACATGCGGCTATGGATTATTTGGCTTGTTTTACATGCATATCCACATATCCACTATCTATTTTTTATTATAAAAATACATCGGTATATACTAATTAGTTCATACCCAAGAGCACTTAGATGAGATGGTAGAAGTTTCTTCTAGCTTAACGAAAGTCTTGGGTTCAAATCCAGTCTTAGGTATGCAACAGTGTTAAATCTTTTGAGAGAGAATTTTACCGCCTATTGTAGTTCTACCCGACCCGAGGGATTAATCTCTGCAGTCGTGCGCAGAGAATACCCGGTTTATAAAAAAAATTAGTTCGTATTTTGTGAATCTCTAACATGGCTCCTGTCTTCCTGAAATTGTAAGGTAGTGTAAGCTGGTTCCTAAAATTAAGATATTGACAAAAGTTTAATAAAAATGTTAAATGTTTTAAATTAGTCCAAAAATAGAAGGCTTTTTTTTATAAACTGGGTATCCTCTGCGCACAACTACAGAGACTAATCCCTTGAGCCAGACAGGACCACAATGGACGGCAAAGCTCTCCTTCAAGAGATTTAACACTACTGCATGCCCAAGACTGAATTCGAACTTAGGACCTTGATTAAGCTGGAAGAGACCCCTACCCTTTCATCGAAGTGCTCTCGAGTAAAATGGAAGACTTTAAATCAAACCTGCATATGAAAAATTGCTTATGAATATCATAATAAGCCTTCATATTTGTTACTCGATAAAACTCAAGATAGTATTCAAAGGATGAGATGAGACTTACTCCCTCGGGTCCTATTTACAAAAAAAAAAACCACTTCTTAGGTTATTAAATAACTAATATAGATTAGATACGTCAGTTATTCAATGAACCAAAAATGTGATTTCTCTCTTATAAAATAGAACCGAAAGAGAATACAATTTTCGGAATATTTATTGTCAAATGATTAGCGTAGTTGAATACATTTTTGGCGTCACATAGTTTCTAGTCTTTTATATTTTTGTACTTGAATTCTCCCTTATTTTTAAAACTTTGGTACTTTTAGTTTGTTATATACTCCCTGTGGTCTCTATTATAAAAAGGTTTTACAAAAATCACAAAAATCAATGAGGTTATTAAATGTGATGCAATTTACGTCTTCTTCCAATTATATCTTTAGTATTTAATTTTAATACCCATCAAGTGACTTTCTAGTAATTACCTATATCTCATATTAAATTGAGGCCAGTATAAAAGAAATTTTAGCAATTAATGTGTTTTGAAAAACGTATATTTTTCTTATAATTAAGACCAAAAAATATATCAAAATTTTTCAACATTATTTCAAAAGTACCAAAGTTTTAGAAGGAGAGAGTATTATGCAATTCTGTTTTTGACATTTCTTCATTATTGTCTTTTTAATTGAGCGTGTTTGCGGGTTTAGTTTGATTGCGTCTATCCACACAAGTCGAATCACACCCATAGAAGAAGCAACTCAAAAAACTAATGTGTATCTACATCCACGAACTCACAGTGAATATATTTTTTGATTTAGGACCATTGCTGGTTACCTACAGAGTGTCCCAACGCTTTCAACGAAGGACTAATCTCCACTCGCTACTTGCGGTAAGGATTTCGCTAGCCAATACGCCTTTTTAACGTGGACGGGAATCAAACCCGGGACCAAACCGAATCGACCCCACTACGTAGTTCAGGGTAGCCCTACTACTGGACTTGACGCGTTGGTTAACTCACAATGAATATTTTATTACTCAACTTGCAACTTGTACAAGGAGAAAATTGCAAATCCTCTCCTAATTTTTACACGGAAAAATTGTAAACTCTCTTGATGCATGACAAACTATTCAAACCCCCCACTCAATACATCCAAAAGGCTAGAATTATTGTAGTGAAGAAAACTCAAACGAACAATGACTCTCTTCTTTTTTCTTACACTATTCGATGTGCCATTTGGATCAGTACTCATTTTAGCACATGTACTTCAGCTCTTTCTAGTGAATGTTTGGTTCCACTTCTTAAGTTGGTAGAAGTGAGTTTCGAAGGTTAAAAGTAATTTTGGTATGCTAAATTGATGTTTGGCTCTTTGACCTAAAATCAATTTTATTTGTCTATAATTGATTTTATTAGAAGCTAGAAATAGTAGCTTCTAAGGTGACATATAATTGATTCTAACATTGCATATTTACATCTTCCATAATTTCCCTTAAGTATATTTTTTACTTTTTAAAATTATATTATCTTTTTCTGTTAATGTTAAATTATATTCTCTAATTGTAATTTAAATTATATTACAGATATTTAAATTATATTCCTATTTACATCTTCCATTATTGCCCATCACTAAATTAGGATCTTCCATAATTGTCCTTCACTATATTTACATCTTCTATAATTTCCCTTCACTAAATTACATTTGTTGGGAGAGGTCAACCTCTTAAATGGATCTCAGATACTTCGAAGGATTAGTCTCCACAGTCGTCGTGGAGGATACTTTGGTTTACCAAAAAAAAATAAAAAAAAATTATATTTTCTAACTCTAATTTTAGTTTAGATATTTATATGCTTATTTAGTATTTTTGTTGTGTATTTTATCAAATTTTAAGGTGATGTCCACTTTGGTAATTATTTCTATTAAGAGTTACAAACTCTATATTTGAATAGAATATGAGTTTCATCAAAATGAATTGTGAAGTAAAAACTTAATACAATATGAAGAGGTGGTCACTATAGATAGTGCACCTTTTAGTGGAAGTAAATACAAATTTCTAACTAACTAACTAATTGTGAAAAGTTGTTACAACTAAAAACTAATTTTAACTAACTTCTAAACTAACTTTCTAATACTCCCCCTCAAGTTGGAAGAGAGATGTCAAGATCTCCTAACTTGGAGATGATCGATGCTAAATTCAAATACACAAACCACGTGAATATCAACTCCATCGAGCAATCAATGTAGACACACTGGGAAAACTTAGGAGAATGAAATCTCACTCTACAATGCCAAATAATAGGGCTACTTTGTTGACGGCAACTGAGTACTTACAAGAAACCACACATCGATGAAATAACATAGGACAGTCTTGAATTCTGCGGAAAGGAGAAAGAAGTTGTTAACGACTTGATCAATGAGGATACTTGGAAAGGTATATATAGAGGATTAGGTCCACGATTTATCAGCATGTCAGCATGGAGTACTTCAATGATATTGGCTTATGAATATCTGAAGCGTCGTCTGTGTACAAAAGATGAAGAACCAGCTGGTCCCAACCTAAGTAATTGACTTTTGTGGGATTGGTAGTTTTTTTTACCCCCTCTTAAACCATATACCCCAAAATGACCAAACAGACGGAATTACCCCTTAAATCCACAAAATTTCTGGAAATATCTCAAATACAACTAAATCCGGAAGTTTTTTTTCCGGAAATATCGCATTTTATGATATTTCCGGAACACATTTTACATTCCGGAAATACCGTAAAATGAGATATTTCTGGAAAATCAAAAAAACAGTCTTCCGGATTTATCTGGATTTGAGGTATTTCCGGAAATCCCTCAATATTGCCTTCCGGATTTATCTAGATTTGATGTATTTCCGGAAATCCCTTAAAATTGCCTTCCGAATTTTATATAATATGGTGTTTCCGGAGTGCAAAAATAAAAAATGAAACATTTATTTGATTAATTAAAAACGCCTTCTACATTGATTTAAAATAACAGATTGCAACAACAAACAAAGCGAAAACATAATAGAAACTACTGAGATGGTGGAGTGAAACGACGAAGGATCTCAGCGACGGTCCTTCGGGTTTCTACGTATAAATGCAGAAAACCCTTCCATTTAAAGATAACATGAATGGGCCATCATGGCTTGGACGTCATCGTCGTTGTTGACATCCATTACAGACCAGTGCACACGTCCATTAACCCAAGCTGGTTTCCGATAAATTATACTAGTTATTTCATGCTCCTCGCCCTCCGGTTGCACCTTACGCAGTAGTCTCTCTTTCAGGGCAGCGAATGTTATGCTGTGTTTTAACCTACACTGGAACGTGTCTCGCCCCTCGAAACAGACATCATCATCTTCGTTGATGATGATGCCCTGATGATCAATGAGGCCCTGATTAGTAAAAATGATAGTGAGGGAAGACTCATCGTTAGCCATAGCCATCATCATTTTGTGTTGTGTGTATGAAAGAAGTGAAACTCAATGGGTCTATTTATAGGGAAAATCTGAAACCCTAAAGTGAATTTCCACCGTTGGATGAAAAGTGGTCGACAAAATCTAGACCGTTTAAAGTGTCGGCAAAATCTAGATCGTTAAATAGTGTCGGCAAAATCTAGACCGTCAAATAAAAAATTCGTGGAAATGTAATCAACATCAGCTGGGAGGGTCGGTACAACATTATCTGGGACAAAAGAACTCCATAACTGTACACGTCCAAGGTACGGATATAACAACGATTTAGCTTCAGCTGAAGCATATGCACCCCAAGTAGGATGCATATTTAGCTTCAAATTCAACAATTAATTAGCCACTTATTGAATTTGGTAACTTATAATAAAAATTTGAATTCAAATTCAAAAATTAATTGGTCACCCATTCAATTTGGCAACTTATTATAGAAATATCTCTACCATTAATAATTCAAATTGAAAAATTTGATATATTAAATTGGTTTTAAGATTTATACACCTTTTTCAAATCCATCGACCTCACTCATACACTTAGTAACAGGAAATTCATCTCTTAAAAAATGTAAATAGACTTGCTATTCACCTCTTCCTTTTTTGTTATTGGATTATTTCCATGCTCTCTTCTCAAATTCAATCCTCCTCTCACATTGTTGTTTTTGTTTACTCATTTTTTGTTCTTTGATTTTTTTTCCTTTTCAGATGCATGGTTATTTTTTTTATCTACAAGAGTTCGCAGATGGAGGCTATCAGGCTAAGCATAAAAGGAGGAAGAGGACAAGTTGTATCTTGGGAATTATAAGTTAGAATCGAATCATGCTGGATGGTGGCATGCTACTTGGACGATTGGGCCATTGTGGTACGCTAATTTATTTCATCTATCCACTTTTAGCAATTTCCACAATGCCTCTCTTACATCATCGCTTATCCATCTATTTTTTATTTTAATATATATAGTTTTTGAGACTAACATTGCTTCCTCTTTGTTTGTTTACTTTTGTTTAACACTTCGACCATGTCGTGGACTTGGCTTACTTTACTAAAATCTGCAGCAACTAATAGGATGTTTGCATGATGATGTCTCATATGCTATGACAGGGAAAATAGGAAAATGTTATTGCATTTGTGGAGAGACGGATAAAGTTTAGATTTTTATTTTTGGTTTTCTTTTAATTTTTGGCTTCTTATATATTCTAGGTTCAAATAGTTATTACCCCCTACAAATATAGTCATTATCCAGTTACCCCTGCAAAAAAAAAACATTTAAAACTATTCTGTACCGTACCTTTAGACCGGTATCCGATCTTAGACACCAAGTCTGATCCGAGGTAGTTGGTAGGGGTTGGTCTTGATCAACCGAGCTCCGCTTTCGATCCGGGGCAGGTGGTACCTGCGAGGACACTCCGACGCTCAAGTCAGCTAGAGAGCTAATTAGAGGTAAAGAGTAGGAAAGAGTGTGTACCTTTAATGAAGCATTCAATGCTTATTTATAGAGTTTGATGGTGTTTGACCTGATGAATCAGGACCGTCCGATCTTGCGTTGCGATCTCAACCATTAGTTGATGGATCTGCATTTGGTGTTGGGCCTCATTATTGTGGATTGGGCCAATCCATAACAGTTGCCCCCCCAAGTCGGGTCGTCTTGGGGCGAGCTAGACTTGATGCCTTATATGGACTTTATGAGGCCTTCGTGGCGACCTTCTTCAAGGCCGTGCTTATAGCTACAAAGGGGTCTGCCCCCAGCCTCGGAGTGCCCGATATACGGGTCTTGTCAAAGATCTTCGAGGCCGGGTTTATACCAGCGAGGGTGTCTACCACTAGCCTCGGAGCGCCCGAGATACGGGTCTTGCCGAAGATCTTCGAGGCCGGGCTTATACCAGCGAGGGTGTCTACCACTAGCCTCGGAGCGCCCGAGATACGGGTCTTGCCGAAGATCTTCGAGGCCGGGCTTATACCAGCGAGGGTGTCTGCCACCAGCCTCGGCAATGTTAAAAACGTGACCACCTGAGGGACTCGAGGTGTCAATTTAAAGTCGCCTTCAGGGCAGTTTACCAGGATTCGGCCCAGATCGAACTCGCCCTTCAGGGAAATGGCAACCTCGGCCATTTAAAATGCGAACACCTGAGTGACTCGAGGTGTCAATTTAAAGTCGCCTTCAGGGCAGTTTACCAGGACTCGGCCCAGATCGAACTCGCCCTTCAGGGAAATGGCAACCTCGGCCATTTAAAATGCGAACACCTGAGTGACTCGAGGTGTCAATTTAAAGTCGCCTTCAGGGCAGTTTACCAGGACTCGGCCCAGATCGAACTCGCCCTTCAGGGAAATGGCAACCTCGGCCATTTAAAATGCGAACACCTGAGTGACTCGAGGTGTCAATTTAAAGTCGGAGGATCTCAGTGAGCGAAAGCGCCGACGTTCCTGCCTCGGGGATTTTTCCCGCTTTCTGGAACGTCGCCTCGGAGAAGAGGAAGCCAGAGACGAGCAGGGCCGAGGGGAACCCTCGGATCAGTAGGCATCATCAAGAGTTCCGATCCTAGGTGGAATTCCAATTCTCTAGCGATGTTGAACTCGGTCTCTCGGGTTCTGGTCTTAGCGTGAAACTTTAAGGCGATTGCTCGACCGATCCCAAATCCTTTCCTCCAAACTCGGAACTCACTTTTACTAAGCAATCAGTGTGAGGAAAATCGTAGCCGATCCATATATATTAGATGGTTGAACATTTACAAAGTCGGATTACATCACGCCCGTAGGCTAATTCCGAGACCTAGATGAAACGTGACCTTCCTGCGTTAATCCTTCTTCATGATCGATATACTTCTGAGATCGCTGGAGGAACTCGGCAAGCGACTCAACTTGGTTGACTCCGACGTCTATCTGAAATAGACTTCCTTCACGAAGGCCCGCCTCCATGAAGTAAAGACGGAAGGAGTCGTCGAGGTTCCGGACTTGAGCAGCTTCTCTATTGAATCTCTCTATGTAGTCCCAGAGGGACTCATTTTCTCCTTGCCGAATTGCCTGCAATACCTTCCGAGATTTAGGCTTCATCTTTGAGTGGGCGAATTGTGCAGAAAAGAGCTTGGCTAACTGATCCCAATAGGAAATCGTATTTGGCTTAAGAGCCCTGAACCAGTCTAGGGCCGTCTTCTCTAGAGTGAGGGGAAAGGTTCGGCACTTTATCTCCTCTAGAACGTTACGGTATTGCATAACCGTGTCAAAGTAGTCGAGGTGGCGATCCGGATCGCCAGTCCCATCATGCATTTTCAAACTCTCAGGCGGCTTCTCGAGGTGCTTTGGCACCGGGAAGTAGTCGATCTTAGCTGTGAAAGGTCCTTTACGCTTTGCCGACCTCTCAAGGGGTGGAGACCGTCGGTAGCCATACTTGTCGGGGAATCCCCGCGAGCTAGGGCGTCGACGTTCCTGCCTCGGAGACCTTTTCCGACTTCTGGAACGTCGCCTCGGAGAAGAGGAAAACAGAAACGAGCTAGGCCGAGGGGAACCCTCAAGACCATAGGAATCAACAGGGGTCCGACTTGGGGGAATCTCCGATCCCCGCGCTCCTCTACAACAAGGTGGAGTGCGGTGATGGCATCTCCTCCAAGCCGGAGATCGGTGGCGGACGCGGTCATGAGTCGTTCCCCTTGAAGAGTTGCGTAGAGAGGAACTCCGATCCGGGATGTTACGAGCCCGGATTTCAGCAATCTGAGCTTCTAACTGGGTGTAGCGTTGGCTTTCCTGCTGGTCGGCCTCAGCTTGCCGATTTAGGAACTGGGCGAGCTGTTGAACAGCATCGACCGGTACCTGGACGGTCGGAGGAGGAGGCGGAAGTCGGTTCCGAGCTGGGCTCCCATGAACCATAGCCGTAGCCGAACTTCGAGCATGCACCGGGCTGAGGGGTAAGGTGACCGCCACTCTTTCCGGAGTCACCTGCTGCAGGATCGGTCCTTCAGCGACATTCAGGATAGTCCTATGACGTAAGGTCGGAGCCATCGTCAATCAAGGAGATGGGAGAGGAACCAGAGTACAAGATCCTCCCACTGTGGCCGCCAATGTTCTGTACCGCACCTTTAGACCGGTATCCGATCTTAGACACCAAGTCTGATCCGAGGTAGTTGGTAGGGGTTGGTCTTGATCAACCGAGCTCCGCTTCCGATCCGGGGCAGGTGGTACCTGCGAGGACACTCCGACGCTCAAGTCAGCTAGAGAGCTAATTAGAGGTAAAGAGTAGGAAAGAGTGTGTACCTTTAATGAAGCATTCAATGCTTATTTATAGAGTTTGATGGTGTTTGACCTGATGAATCAGGACCGTCCGATCTTGCGTTGCGATCTCAACCATTGGTTGATGGATCTGCATTTGGTGTTGGGCCTCATTATTGTGGATTGGGCCAATCCATAACAGTTGCCCCCCCAAGTCGGGTCGTCTTGGGGCGAGCTAGACTTGATGCCTTATATGGACTTTATGAGGCCTTCGTGGCGACCTTCTTCAAGGCCGTGCTTATAGCTACAAAGGGGTCTGCCCCCAGCCTCGGAGTGCCCGATATACGGGTCTTGTCAAAGATCTTCGAGGCCGGGTTTATACCAGCGAGGGTGTCTACCACTAGCCTCGGAGCGCCCGAGATACGGGTCTTGCCGAAGATCTTCGAGGCCGGGCTTATACCAGCGAGGGTGTCTACCACTAGCCTCGGAGCGCCCGAGATACGGGTCTTGCCGAAGATCTTCGAGGCCGGGCTTATACCAGCGAGGGTGTCTGCCACCAGCCTCGGCAATGTTAAAAACGTGACCACCTGAGGGACTCGAGGTGTCAATTTAAAGTCGCCTTCAGGGCAGTTTACCAGGATTCGGCCCAGATCGAACTCGCCCTTCAGGGAAATGGCAACCTCGGTCATTTAAAATGCGAACACCTGAGTGACTCGAGGTGTCAATTTAAAGTCGCCTTCAGGGCAGTTTACCAGGACTCGGCCCAGATCGAACTCGCCCTTCAGGGAAATGGCAACCTCGGCCATTTAAAATGCGAACACCTGAGTGACTCGAGGTGTCAATTTAAAGTCGCCTTCAGGGCAGTTTACCAGGACTCGGCCCAGATCGAACTCGCCCTTCAGGGAAATGGCAACCTCGGCCATTTAAAATGCGAACACCTGAGTGACTCGAGGTGTCAATTTAAAGTCGGAGGATCTCAGTGAGCGAAAGCGCCGACGTTCCTGCCTCGGGGATTTTTCCCGCTTTCTGGAACGTCGCCTCGGAGAAGAGGAAGCCAGAGACGAGCAGGGCCGAGGGGAACCCTCGGATCAGTAGGAATCATCAAGAGTTCCGATCCTAGGTGGAATTCCAATTCTCTAGCGATGTTGAACTCGGTCTCTCGGGTTCTGGTCTTAGCGTGAAACTTTAAGGCGATCGCTCGACCGATCCCAAATCCTTTCCTCTAAACTCGGAACTCACTTTTACTAAGCAATCAGTGTGAGGAAAATCGTAGCCGATCCATATATATTAGATGGTTGAACATTTACAAAGTCGGATTACATCACGCCCGTAGGCTCATTCCGAGACCTAGATGAAACGTGACCTTCCTGCGTTAATCCTTCTTCATGATCGATATACTTCTGAGATCGCTGGAGGAACTCGGCAAGCGACTCAACTTGGTTGACTCCGACGTCTATCTGAAATAGACTTCCTTCACGAAGGCCCGCCTCCATGAAGTAAAGACGGAAGGAGTCGTCGAGGTTCCGGACTTGAGCAGCTTCTCTATTGAATCTCTCTATGTAGTCCCGGAGGGACTCATTTTCTCCTTGCCGAATTGCCTGCAATACCTTCCGAGATTTAGGCTTCATCTTTGAGTGGGCGAATTGTGCAGAAAAGAGCTTGGCTAACTGATCCCAATAGGAAATCGTATTTGGCTTAAGAGCCCTGAACCAGTCTAGGGCCGTCTTCTCTAGAGTGAGGGGAAAGGTTCGGCACTTTATCTCCTCTGGAACGTTACGGTATTGCATAACCGTGTCAAAGTAGTCGAGGTGGCGATCCGGATCGCCAGTCCCATCATGCATTTTCAAACTCTCAGGCGGCTTCTCGAGGTGCTTTGGCACCGGGAAGTAGTCGATCTTAGCTGTGAAAGGTCCTTTACGCTTTGCCGACCTCTCAAGGGGTGGAGACCGTCGGTAGCCATACTTGTCGGGGAATCCCCGCGAGCTAGGGCGTCGACGTTCCTGCCTCGGAGACCTTTTCCGACTTTTGGAACGTCGCCTCGGAGAAGAGGAAAACAGAAACGAGCTAGGCCGAGGGGAACCCTCAAGACCATAGGAATCAACAGGGGTCCGACTTGGGGGAATCTCCGATCCCCGCGCTCCTCTACAACAAGGTGGAGTGCGGTGATGGCATCTCCTCCAAGCCGGAGATCGGTGGCGGACGCGGTCATGAGTCGTTCCCCTTGAAGAGTTGCGTAGAGAGGAACTCCGATCCGGGATGTTACGAGCCCGGATTTCAGCAATCTGAGCTTCTAACTGGGTGTAGCGTTGGCTTTCCTGCTGGTCGGCCTCAGCTTGCCGATTTAGGAACTGGACGAGCTGTTGAACAGCATCGACCGGTACCTGGACGGTCGGAGGAGGAGGCGGAAGTCGGTTCCGAGCTGGGCTCCCATGAACCATAGCCGTAGCCGAACTTCGAGCATGCACCGGGCTGAGGGGTAAGGTGACCGCCACTCTTTCCGGAGTCACCTGCTGCAGGATCGGTCCTTCAGCGACATTCAGGATAGTCCTATGACGTAAGGTCGGAGCCATCGTCAATCAAGGAGATGGGAGAGGAACCAGAGTACAAGATCCTCCCACTGTGGCCGCCAATGTTCTGTACCGTACCTTTAGACCGGTATCCGATCTTAGACACCAAGTATGATCCGAGGTAGTTGGTAGGGGTTGGTCTTGATCAACCGAGCTCCGCTTCCGATCCGGGGCAGGTGGTACCTGCGAGGACACTCCGACGCTCAAGTCAGCTAGAGAGCTAATTAGAGGTAAAGAGTAGGAAAGAGTGTGTAGTTTTAATGAAGCATTCAATGCTTATTTATAGAGTTTGATGGTGTTTGACCTGATGAATCAGGACCGTCCGATCTTGCGTTGCGATCTCAACCATTGGTTGATGGATCTGCATTTGGTGTTGGGCCTCATTATTGTGGATTGGGCCAATCCATAACAGTTGCCCCCCCAAGTCGGGTCGTCTTGGGGCGAGCTAGACTTGATGCCTTATATGGACTTTATGAGGCCTTCGTGGCGACCTTCTTCAAGGCCGTGCTTATAGCTACAAAGGGGTCTGCCCCCAGCCTCGGAGTGCCCGATATACGGGTCTTGTCAAAGATCTTCGAGGCCGGGTTTATACCAGCGAGGGTGTCTACCACTAGCCTCGGAGCGCCCGAGATACGGGTCTTGCCGAAGATCTTCGAGGCCGGGCTTATACCAGCGAGGGTGTCTACCACTAGCCTCGGAGCGCCCGAGATACGGGTCTTGCCGAAGATCTTCGAGGCCGGGCTTATACCAGCGAGGGTGTCTGCCACCAGCCTCGGCAATGTTAAAAACGTGACCACCTGAGGGACTCGAGGTGTCAATTTAAAGTCGCCTTCAGGGCAGTTTACCAGGATTCGGCCCAGATCGAACTCGCCCTTCAGGGAAATGGCAACCTCGGCCATTTAAAATGCGAACACCTGAGTGACTCGAGGTGTCAATTTAAAGTCGCCTTCAGGGCAGTTTACCAGGACTCGGCCCAGATCGAACTCGCCCTTCAGGGAAATGGCAACCTCGGCCATTTAAAATGCGAACACCTGAGTGACTCGAGGTGTCAATTTAAAGTCGCCTTCAGGGCAGTTTACCAGGACTCGGCCCAGATCGAACTCGCCCTTCAGGGAAATGGCAACCTCGGCCATTTAAAATGCGAACACCTGAGTGACTCGAGGTGTCAATTTAAAGTCGGAGGATCTCAGTGAGCGAAAGCGCCGACGTTCCTGCCTCGGGGATTTTTCCCGCTTTCTAGAACGTCGCCTCGGAGAAGAGGAAGCCAGAGACGAGCAGGGCCGAGGGGAACCCTCGGATCAGTAGGAATCATCAAGAGTTCCGATCCTAGGTGGAATTCCAATTCTCTAGCGATGTTGAACTCGGTCTCTCGGGTTCTGGTCTTAGCGTGAAACTTTAAGGCGATCGCTCGACCGATCCCAAATCCTTTCCTCCAAACTCGGAACTCACTTTTACTAAGCAATCAGTGTGAGGAAAATCGTAGCCGATCCATATATATTAGATGGTTGAACATTTACAAAGTCGGATTACATCACGCCCGTAGGCTCATTCCGAGACCTAGATGAAACGTGACCTTCCTGCGTTAATCATTCTTCATGATCGATATACTTCTGAGATCGCTGGAGGAACTCGGCAAGCGACTCAACTTGGTTGACTCCGACGTCTATCTGAAATAGACTTCCTTCACGAAGGCCCGCCTCCATGAAGTAAAGACGGAAGGAGTCGTCGAGGTTCCGGACTTGAGCAGCTTCTCTATTGAATCTCTCTATGTAGTCCCGGAGGGACTCATTTTCTCCTTGCCGAATTGCCTGCAATACCTTCCGAGATTTAGGCTTCATCTTTGAGTGGGCGAATTGTGCAGAAAAGAGCTTGGCTAACTGATCCCAATAGGAAATCGTATTTGGCTTAAGAGCCCTGAACCAGTCTAGGGCCGTCTTCTCTAGAGTGAGGGGAAAGGTTCGGCACTTTATCTCCTCTGGAACGTTACGGTATTGCATAACCGTGTCAAAGTAGTCGAGGTGGCGATCCGGATCGCCAGTCCCATCATGCATTTTCAAACTCTCAGGCGGCTTCTCGAGGTGCTTTGGCACCGGGAAGTAGTCGATCTTAGCTGTGAAAGGTCCTTTACGCTTTGCCGACCTCTCAAGGGGTGGAGACCGTCGGTAGCCATACTTGTCGGGGAATCCCCGCGAGCTAGGGCGTCGACGTTCCTGCCTCGGAGACCTTTTCCGACTTTTGGAACGTCGCCTCGGAGAAGAGGAAAACAGAAACGAGCTAGGCCGAGGGGAACCCTCAGGACCATAGGAATCAACAGGGGTCCGACTTGGGGGAATCTCCGATCCCCGCGCTCCTCTACAACAAGGTGGAGTGCGGTGATGGCATCTCCTCCAAGCCGGAGATCGGTGGCGGACGCGGTCATGAGTCGTTCCCCTTGAAGAGTTGCGTAGAGAGGAACTCCGATCCGGGATGTTACGAGCCCGGATTTCAGCAATCTGAGCTTCTAACTGGGTGTAGCGTTGGCTTTCCTGCTGGTCGGCCTCAGCTTGCCGATTTAGGAACTGGACGAGCTGTTGAACAGCATCGACCGGTACCTGGACGGTCGGAGGAGGAGGCGGAGGTCGGTTCCGAGCTGGGCTCCCATGAACCATAGCCGTAGCCGAACTTCGAGCATGCACCGGGCTGAGGGGTAAGGTGACCGCCACTCTTTCCGGAGTCACCTGCTGCAGGATCGGTCCTTCAGCGACATTCAGGATAGTCCTATGACGTAAGGTCGGAGCCATCGTCAATCAAGGAGATGGGAGAGGAACCAGAGTACAAGATCCTCCCACTGTGGCCGCCAATGTTCTGTACCGTACCTTTAGACCGGTATCCGATCTTAGACACCAAGTATGATCCGAGGTAGTTGGTAGGGGTTGGTCTTGATCAACCGAGCTCCGCTTCCGATCCGGGGCAGGTGGTACCTGCGAGGACACTCCGACGCTCAAGTCAGCTAGAGAGCTAATTAGAGGTAAAGAGTAGGAAAGAGTGTGTAGTTTTAATGAAGCATTCAATGCTTATTTATAGAGTTTGATGGTGTTTGACCTGATGAATCAGGACCGTCCGATCTTGCGTTGCGATCTCAACCATTGGTTGATGGATCTGCATTTGGTGTTGGGCCTCATTATTGTGGATTGGGCCAATCCATAACAGTTGCCCCCCCAAGTCGGGTCGTCTTGGGGCGAGCTAGACTTGATGCCTTATATGGACTTTATGAGGCCTTCGTGGCGACCTTCTTCAAGGCCGTGCTTATAGCTACAAAGGGGTCTGCCCCCAGCCTCGGAGTGCCCGATATACGGGTCTTGTCAAAGATCTTCGAGGCCGGGTTTATACCAGCGAGGGTGTCTACCACTAGCCTCGGAGCGCCCGAGATACGGGTCTTGCCGAAGATCTTCGAGGCCGGGCTTATACCAGCGAGGGTGTCTACCACTAGCCTCGGAGCGCCCGAGATACGGGTCTTGCCGAAGATCTTCGAGGCCGGGCTTATACCAGCGAGGGTGTCTGCCACCAGCCTCGGCAATGTTAAAAACGTGACCACCTGAGGGACTCGAGGTGTCAATTTAAAGTCGCCTTCAGGGCAGTTTACCAGGATTCGGCCCAGATCGAACTCGCCCTTCAGGGAAATGGCAACCTCGGCCATTTAAAATGCGAACACCTGAGTGACTCGAGGTGTCAATTTAAAGTCGCCTTCAGGGCAGTTTACCAGGACTCGGCCCAGATCGAACTCGCCCTTCAGGGAAATGGCAACCTCGGCCATTTAAAATGCGAACACCTGAGTGACTCGAGGTGTCAATTTAAAGTCGCCTTCAGGGCAGTTTACCAGGACTCGGCCCAGATCGAACTCGCCCTTCAGGGAAATGGCAACCTCGGCCATTTAAAATGCGAACACCTGAGTGACTCGAGGTGTCAATTTAAAGTCGGAGGATCTCAGTGAGCGAAAGCGCCGACGTTCCTGCCTCGGGGATTTTTCCCGCTTTCTAGAACGTCGCCTCGGAGAAGAGGAAGCCAGAGACGAGCAGGGCCGAGGGGAACCCTCGGATCAGTAGGAATCATCAAGAGTTCCGATCCTAGGTGGAATTCCAATTCTCTAGCGATGTTGAACTCGGTCTCTCGGGTTCTGGTCTTAGCGTGAAACTTTAAGGCGATCGCTCGACCGATCCCAAATCCTTTCCTCCAAACTCGGAACTCACTTTTACTAAGCAATCAGTGTGAGGAAAATCGTAGCCGATCCATATATATTAGATGGTTGAACATTTACAAAGTCGGATTACATCACGCCCGTAGGCTCATTCCGAGACCTAGATGAAACGTGACCTTCCTGCGTTAATCATTCTTCATGATCGATATACTTCTGAGATCGCTGGAGGAACTCGGCAAGCGACTCAACTTGGTTGACTCCGACGTCTATCTGAAATAGACTTCCTTCACGAAGGCCCGCCTCCATGAAGTAAAGACGGAAGGAGTCGTCGAGGTTCCGGACTTGAGCAGCTTCTCTATTGAATCTCTCTATGTAGTCCCGGAGGGACTCATTTTCTCCTTGCCGAATTGCCTGCAATACCTTCCGAGATTTAGGCTTCATCTTTGAGTGGGCGAATTGTGCAGAAAAGAGCTTGGCTAACTGATCCCAATAGGAAATCGTATTTGGCTTAAGAGCCCTGAACCAGTCTAGGGCCGTCTTCTCTAGAGTGAGGGGAAAGGTTCGGCACTTTATCTCCTCTGGAACGTTACGGTATTGCATAACCGTGTCAAAGTAGTCGAGGTGGCGATCCGGATCGCCAGTCCCATCATGCATTTTCAAACTCTCAGGCGGCTTCTCGAGGTGCTTTGGCACCGGGAAGTAGTCGATCTTAGCTGTGAAAGGTCCTTTACGCTTTGCCGACCTCTCAAGGGGTGGAGACCGTCGGTAGCCATACTTGTCGGGGAATCCCCGCGAGCTAGGGCGTCGACGTTCCTGCCTCGGAGACCTTTTCCGACTTCTGGAACGTCGCCTCGGAGAAGAGGAAAACAGAAACGAGCTAGGCCGAGGGGAACCCTCAGGACCATAGGAATCAACAGGGGTCCAACTTGGGGGAATCTCCGATCCCCGCGCTCCTCTACAACAAGGTGGAGTGCGGTGATGGCATCTCCTCCAAGCCGGAGATCGGTGGCGGACGCGGTCATGAGTCGTTCCCCTTGAAGAGTTGCGTAGAGAGGAACTCCGATCCGGGATGTTACGAGCCCGGATTTCAGCAATCCGAGCTTCTAACTGGGTGTAGCGTTGGCTTTCCTGCTGGTCGGCCTCAGCTTGCCGATTTAGGAACTGGACGAGCTGTTGAACAGCATCGACCGGTACCTGAACGGTCGGAGGAGGAGGCGGAGGTCGGTTCCGAGCTGGGCTCCCATGAACCATAGCCGTAGCCGAACTTCGAGCATGCACCGGGCTGAGGGGTAAGGTGACCGCCACTCTTTCCGGAGTCACCTGCTGCAGGATCGGTCCTTCAGCGACATTCAGGATAGTCCTATGATGTAAGGTCGGAGCCATCGTCAATCAAGGAGATGGGAGAGGAACCAGAGTACAAGATCCTCCCACTGTGGCCGCCAATGTTCTGTACCGTACCTTTAGACCGGTATCCGATCTTAGACACCAAGTCTGATCCGAGGTAGTTGGTAGGGGTTGGTCTTGATCAACCGAGCTCCGCTTCCGATCCGGGGCAGGTGGTACCTGCGAGGACACTCCGACGCTCAAGTCAGCTAGAGAGCTAATTAGAGGTAAAGAGTAGGAAAGAGTGTGTACCTTTAATGAAGCATTCAATGCTTATTTATAGAGTTTGATGGTGTTTGACCTGATGAATCAGGACCGTCCGATCTTGCGTTGCGATCTCAACCATTGGTTGATGGATCTGCATTTGGTGTTGGGCCTCATTATTGTGGATTGGGCCAATCCATAACAAAAACAAACCTTGCAAAATGTAAAGTTATCTAGTTACCCCTCTGCCGTTAAATTTTCTGTTAAAATATGTAAAATGTCACATATCCAATTACCCCCCCTGCCACGTGTCACCTTATTATTGGGCCTCTGTGACACGTGGCACTGACATGCCACGTCAGCTCCTATGTCACCACTGCCACGTGTCACTGACATGTGCCACGTCAGCAGCCAATGGATGGCTGCCACGTGACACTAGTTGTTACAATTTTGTGGCCACCAAGGGTGTTGAACTTGCTACCTCTTACTCACACACACACCTCCTAACCACTGAGCCAAATTATTATTTATGATTTTTATCTCACCTACAAATATATATTACATCATTGATACTTAATTTAAAAAAAAAATATCATCGTTCATCATCTTCATCAGTTACTGGGTTCATCATCTTCATCAGTTCCTCTCTTAGAAACCCAGAAATTGATCTTCCTCGTTCCTCGTTCATCTTCATCAAACCCAGATTTCATCAAACCCATTCTTCTTCGTTTCTCTTCTCACAGTTTCGCTAATAATAAGTAAATCACTCATATTTTTATCCCCTTGTTTCTCCCTCTTTCCTGGTGTACGCTTTCTACATCGTGTTATTCCTGCTCGTTTTCTCCCTCACAACTGAGAGTGAGAACGCAATCTCGTGTCTCCGCCGGCGACAACCTATGTAAGCTCGACGCAGCACCTCCCTCTGTGACCAACCGCCGCGTAACAACTCGCTTTGTTTGCGGATCTCCGAGGCTCCGTCCTCCCTTCGTGGTTCCTCATTCTCTTCCTCAGTGAACCGTTAGCTTTGTTTTGGTTGTCGTTGTCTTCATTTTCGTTTTGTGAATAGTTGGCTTCATTTTCGTCTCAGATCTTCTTCGTTTTCGTCTCTGCAGATTCATTTTGGTTGCTGATTAGTTTTCAGATCTCCAAATTCTTTTTTGTTGCAAACCAGATTCGTTTAAAATGCATTTGATTTTATCATTTTGGTTGCCAGATTCGTTTTGGTTGGGGAGATTGGTGTTATAGACCAAGAAAGAAGAAGAAGAATATGGTAGAAGAAGAATTCTGTAGATAATGAATTCTGCGTCTCCAAATTCTCTCAATTGTTTTTTTAATAAAACATTAAATAAAAAATTCTGTAGAAGAAGAAGAATTTGGTAGATGAATTTGGTAGATAATGAATTCTGTGTTTCTGGAATGCGTGTTTGCAGAATGGTGTTTGCAGATTTATTTATTTTTTAAAGTTAAGTAGAAATGATGTAATATATATTTTAGGTGAGATAATTATCACAAATACTAATGTGACTGGGTGGTTAGGATGTGTGTGGGTGAGTAAGAGGTCACGAGTTCAACACTCTCCTTGGCCACAAAAATATTTAATTTTGAGTGTAACAACTAGTGCCACGTGGCAGCCATCCATTGGCTGCTGACGTGGCACATGTCAGTGACACGTGGCAGTGGTGACATAGGAGCTGACGTGGCATGTCAGTGCCACGTGTCATAGAGGCCCAATAATAAGGTGACACGTGGCACAGGGGTAATTGGATATGTGACATTTTACATATTTTAACAGAAAATTTAACGACAGGGGGGTAACTGGATAACTTTACATTTTGCAAGGTTTGTTTTAAATAGTTATTACATTTTGCAGGGGGTAATAACTATTTAAACCAAATTATATTGTAAAATTATAATGTTTACATGGAAAAGCCAAAACGCAGTCGTTTTGGGCTTTTTTTTTTCTAAAATTTCAAATAACATCTTAAACTCGGTGGAATCGGTACTGAATCGCGAGTCTATACGAGTCTATGCGTACGGGTGAACTCGCGAGTTTGACAACAATGGATGCACATATTTTTTAATTTGAATGATGTTTTGTATGATGGAAAGACTATGACTCGGTTCAATATATTAATTGGTCTATATTATTTTCATTCTGAAATTTATTTCTGTTTTTAATTCAATTCTTATTTTTTTATGCTCATGCATTGTGTTGTATTGGTGAATGAACAAACTTGCAGTAGCATCTTCCATCCGCTCATGTAGAAGACGAGCAACCTTCCTTTTTGGAGTCAAATTAATCCACACTGTTTATCGTAAAAGAAGGGAAATATAGATAGAGTCCAATTTGGTAATTTGTAGTAATTTAAAATCTCCACGCAAGGTTATTTCCAATTCTATTAACAATATTGGAATCAATTTGTTGTGGAGATATGATATTAGAAACATGATTTTTCACGCATATTTCATTTTATTTTTGGTGAAAAAATCATAAAGTCAATTTTGGAAACTTATTGACTATAGAAACTTATTTCGAATTTGGAAATCCAGATATGATAAATTAAAAAAAAAATTGACTAATGTACCCAAAAAAATTTTGACTATAGTTAGATGAATTGTACCTACTCCATACATATACCATGTAATTATGAATGATTATATTTTAGATAGTTTAACTAATTTTATAAATACATCGAAAACAAAATTGAATTCATAACTTATATTTACTATAAAAATAAGAATCTAACTGATACAGATATTAGGATTCTCTTTACGACAATAATTCTGGGCATATTCAAATTTTAGTTTCTACAAAATCAAATTTTTTTTGACCAAACACAAAATCAATTTGGCAGTTTTTTTTACCTCCCCCATTGTACCCCATAACCCTCAAATTGACCAAACGGACCAAAATACCCCTAAAAAATTGTTAAAAAACGAATTCATTCCTCATTCCATCATATTTTCAGAAATACCTCTTTTAGAGGTATTTCCGGAATTCCCTGGAAATTAACCTTCCGAAAATACCGTAAAAAATGGTATTTTCGGAAGGCAGAAATATGGGTTTTCTGGAAATACTTATGCCTTTCAGAAATATGTGTATTTTTGAAAATTTTAAAAAAAAAAAGTTTAACAAAAAATTAGGGGTATTTTAGAGATTTATGGTAAAATTGGGATATGGGTCTAAAAAAAAGTGCCAGATAATATTGCTAAGAAAATCCTGTCTATATATGGTGGTGGACCATCTATAGTCTTTTCCCTTAACTTTTCATGCCAAACAGCTAAGCAACATTACGCTACCAGCGTGTCAAGGAAGGCAGTTGTGGAAAATTAAAGACCTCCTAGAAAACACATCTCTCAAATGGGCCCCACTTTCCTCTGACTAAGAAAAAAAAACACATCAATGACTTCAACATTGACTAGTAGTACTCAGATCCAAAAACCGACTTACATTAAATTCCACAATATAAACCCATTTGATGATGTTGTGTTAGCAAATTAGCAAAAAAACAATGAAAACATTCAAACACTTATGTCCTCTCTTCCTCTTACTCCTTTTCCATTTCGCAATTCTTGAAGCTCAAACACCTAGACAAGAAAACAACACAGGCTACACATGTAAAAGAACACAAACAAGTTATCCATGTCAAGCTTATGCTTTTTACACATCCACATCTCCAGATTTCCTTGATTTAGCTTCAATAGCTGATCTTTTTCAAGTTAGTCGTTTAATGATCTCAAATCCAAGCAATATTTCCTCTCCTTCTTCTCCTTTAATTCCTAACCAACCACTTTTTATTCCCATTACTTGTTCTTGTAACAACGTTAACAACACTTTTGGTTCCATTTCTTATGCAAATATTTCATACACTATAAAACAAAATGACACTTTTTTCCTTGTTTCTACCAACAAATTTCAAAATCTCACTACCTACCCATCAGTTGAAGTTGTAAACCCTAGTCTTGTTGCTACAAATTTATCTATTGGTGATAATGTTATATTTCCTATATTTTGTATGTGTCCTAATAAAAGTCAAACCAATGAGAATTACATGATTTCTTATGTTGTTCAACCTTTGGATAACATATCATCTATTGCTTCAAGATTTGGTTCAAGTGAAAAGTCTATAGTTGATGTTAATGGTGGCACACTTTATGATTATGATACAATCTTTGTTCCTGTTACTAGGTTGCCTGTTTTGAGACAACCTAGTATTGTTGTTCCTTTAACTCCTCCTCCAAGTGGAAATTCTAATAGGAATGGGACTATTAGAGGGTTGGCTATTGGGTTGGGAGTTTGTGGTTTGTTGTTGATTTTGGTTATAGGGATGTGGATTTATAGGGAGATTTTGTTTAAGGATAAGGTTTGGATGGTGAGAGATGAGGAAAGAGAAAAGGGAAGGGGTTTGTATTATGGGAGGAAAGAGAGTGTTAGGAATAAGGAAATGAATGTTAAGTTGATGGCTAATGTGTCTGATTGTTTGGATAAGTATAAAGTTTTTGGAATTGATGAGTTGATTGAAGCTACTAATGGGTTTGATGATAATTGTTTGATTCAAGGGTCTGTTTATAAGGGTTCTATTAATGGAGAAGTTTATGCTATTAAGAAGATGAAGTGGAATGCTTATGAGGAGCTCAAGATCTTGCAAAAGGTAATTAACACTCATTTCTCACATATCTTACACCTATAATTATTTGTCAATCATTCATTATTCTTTAGAATTCAATTTTAGTCTGTTTTTGCAAAATAGAGGAACTAAATTGATATAATAGAGGGACTAAATTGAAAAATTTTTGCAAAAGTCAGGGACTAAGTTAACGGGGAGGGGATTCTCTCCAATGACTTTTCTCTCATGTGGAATCTAAGTCCTCCATTGAAAATATATTCTAAGTGTCATTGATTAAATTGAACTTCTGTGAAATTTCAAGAACCAAATTGGCTAATAATAAAATTCTTGTTTTGCTTACAAAATATTTTAGGAATGGCCGGACCTCTGTATTAGGGTTCAATTGCTTCAAATCGTTCGAACTTAAGTAATGAACGAACGATTTTCGGGTTCAATTAGTAGAACCGGTCAATCCAATTTAGTTCTTAAAAACATTGGTTTAAAAAAATGAGGCCTAGTTTTCTTTGTATCGATGAATAAAACAAAGAAAGAGGGGAAGATACAGAATCAGACATGTAATCAAGTGAAGTGACTTGTTTTTAAGTTTTGTTTGGAAGGTATCAGTCTCCCCCATTTGTTATTTTTTAAAATTATCTAACCAAGGGAATAAACCTGTAGATTCTTAGAAGATACACAATTATTCTAACATATGGTAATTATTTAATAAAAAAGGAACTATTTCAATTTTTGGAATTATCCATTAGTCATTATTTTTGTACTTGAACTTTTTAGAAACGCATCAGCAAGAATACACAATAATAGTGGTTGATGATAGTTGCTTTTTGTTATTTAATGAAACATGTTTGTCTTATTTTTCAGATCTAGGTTGATTTATAATGATTCCCAATAATATAATGTTGCCTATAAGGTTTGGCACAAGTAACAAAACTGAAGTTGTTAGGCTAGATATTTTTCGTGGTTATCTGAGTTCGAACTCGAAATCTTTGCTTTACGTGTGTGAGTTTATGATGGTACTTGACACTCTGTCTATAGAAAAAAGTACAATAATATAATATTTCTGGTTAAACTTTAAAGACAAAAGAAGCCGCAGCTCCTTTCGTATGTTTCTGTTTGAAGACGAACAAATATTAATATTTACCTAAGTCCAAACATAGCCATTAATAAAAAATTTAAAGATAACCCATATTAAAAAACAAAACTAAAAACAAGGGAGGTGATGTTAGAAAAAGAGGAGGTGCAGGTAGTAAATCCTTAATACTATCCATAGATAAGTCCATCATTAAATACAATTTTTTTGGTAGGCTGATAGACGTTATGCAACGAAGATTGGACCAAAAATAAAAACATCAGCTTAAGGATCAAGATTGACTCAGACACTAAATAAACATTAGATCAATTAGTAGAACAATCCTGGCCATCTATTTATTTTTAATTGGTGTTGGAGAGAGATAGATTGCAATGACCATAGAGAATCAACATCCCTTTCCTTTCGTAATCAAAAGCATAAAAAACATAAAAAAAAACATTAGACCATGATGATCAAGGTCCAAAATAACACTAGACCAAAAAAACATTATTTGACTAACAATGTTCCTTTTTCTGTGTTGAAGGTAAACCATGGTAATTTAGTGAAACTGGAAGGATTTTGCATAGACCAAGAAGAAGGAAACTGCTATCTAGTCTACGAATACGTAGAAAATGGATCTCTATACTCATGGCTACATGAACCCAAAAAAGAAAAGCTAAGTTGGAAAACAAGGTTAAGAATAGCCATAGACATTGCAAATGGTCTCCAATACATTCATGAACACACAAGACCACAAGTTGTACACAAAGACATAAAAAGTAGCAACATTCTCTTAGACACAAACATGAGAGCGAAAATCGCCAATTTCGGACTCGCAAAATCAGGAATGAATGCTATTACAATGCACATTGTAGGTACACAAGGTTACATAGCACCTGAATATCTAGCTGATGGTGTAGTTTCAACAAAAATGGATGTGTTTTCCTTTGGAGTTGTGTTACTTGAATTGGTTTCTGGTAAGGAAGCTATTGATGATGAAGGAAATGTTTTGTGGGCAAGTGCTATTAACACATTTGATGTGAATAATGAACAAGAAAAGGTTAGGAAATTGATGGAATGGTTGGATAAGGATATTTTAAAGGAGACATGTTCAATGGAAAGTTTGATGGGTGTTGTTAATGTTGCTATTCTTTGTTTGCATAAAGATCTATCTAAAAGACCAAGTATTATGGATATTGTTTATGCACTTTGTAAAAGTGAAGATATTGGGTTTGAGCTTTCTGATGAAGGGATTGATTCTCCTAAGGTGATGATGGCTAGGTGAAACTATGTTATGGTGATGGACCCATTAGGGTTTAAAAGATCTAAATATGTAGTATAATTAAGTTATGTAGGGTTTTCTTAATTATGCGCAAAAATAATGAGAAAGAAAATAATTTTGGGCAGGGATGTAATATAAAGTAAGTATTTTCCTACATGTGTTTTTATATAATGTAAAGAAGGAAATTCACTAGATGTATTTTGAAATCAGGCTTTGAAACTGTTTTGGTTAATTTTACCCTTGAATAATTTTATTGGAGAAAGAACTATTGATTAGCGGCTGCGATGCCGTTGCGGAGACCTCCAAAACCACCGTTATGTTGGGTCGCAATTACGGTTGGGGACCACAATTTAAAACCAGGTCCTCATGTTTCTCATGCTCGAACGATTATTTCTTCGTGTAATTCGTCTAATTTTGACAATTACAAATTCTCAACTCTCACCTATCTCATCTAAGTCACATAATTATTTTTGAGAATCAAATTAAAGAATGATTTTAAGAAGAAAACAACTAGCATAAGATAAAGATGAGAAACATTAAAGAAATCAAGCAAATGGAATTAGAAAGGGGTGGTGGAGGGAAGGCACCACGTTCTTGATCCTAAAAAGGAGGTTTGGTAAGAATTAATTAAAAAAGGTTCATCTCAAGAACCTAAAATGGAGCAACGTTCAAGTCACACCCAATGTGAGCAATTTCCCTAAATTTTTATAGATTTTAAAGGGAGAGCTACATGACTTCTATAGATTCACAAGAGAGCCTATAACATATAGGGTGGTATTTTTTATACCCCCACTACTATATCATATACCCCCACTTTTTTGTGTTTTCCAGTTTTACTCTTGCTAAAATAAACAAATTTTAATTCAGAATATCAATTATTTTTTTTATTTTCTGGATTTACCATTTGAGACATAAATCCATAGTGTATATTTATATTCTGGATTTACATTTTGAACATAAATCCGGAATATAAATATATATTACGGATTTATGTGTTTAAAAGATAAATCTGGATTTTTTTAAATAATTGGAATTTATTATTAAACTTTAGTTTTAATGTAAGAATACTAATTTTTGATCAATAGCCAAAATTTCACCGATATTTTTGACGGCCTCGATCTTACATATATTTTTGATCTACGACCTACATTTGGTAAAATTACTTTAATTTTTGCATTGATAAGTGTGCCTCAACGGATAAAATTTCAACGGTCTAGATTTCTTATGCACAATATTTATCAACGACACACACTCAATAAAAATTGCTATAAATACTCACTTTTCACACCAACATTTGTCTCTGTTTTTGTAAAAACTTGCTTATTCGATTCCACCACCCTCCAAAATGAACACCATTTCAACCCATTTCTCAACGGACAGCACACTCACTGTCCATCATCGTGGATAAATCACCAGAAATGAAAATAGTGTTTGGTTTCAATGTCCAAATTCTATTTTCTATAGCCTCAAGAAAGACATCACATTCTCGCCGTTAAAGGATAAAGTAGAAGGAAAGGTTCAACATGGTGCATTCCACTGAGACATTAGTAGTATTATTTATCGCAAACCCAGTCTTGGAGATGATGGTCGTATTCACTAATCAGAGATGAATGTTAGGAGCGACGATGACGTAAAAGAAATGCTGGACATCCCTCACTAATGGGAAAAAGGCATTTTATATCAGTTAAAATTGACATTTCATATCGGTTCCTGAACCGATGCCGAAAAAGGAGATATAAAAAATAAGGACATTTCATATCGGTTCCTGAACCGTTATGAAAAGTTGTTTTTATATCGGTTGCACCTAGAACCGTTATGAAAAGTCAGTTTTTTTATCAAATATAAGGGTATTTTTGACATCGGTTTTTTGTTGGTACCGATATAAAAAGTACTTTTAACATCGGTTTTTTGTTGGAACCGATATAAAAAGTACTTTTAACATCGGTTATCCAGAGGAACCAATATGAAAAGTGGAGTTTTTTAAAAAAAAAAACGTGTTTCTGATCATGTATTTTCAGTATCATATATGATACTGTACAGTGACTAACACTGCATCCATAAGCAAAATAATTTTTTCTCATATCATGTTTTATATACATAGAAGAACACCACACAAATATCAAGCCCAGCTAGTGAAATGTTTACAGCTTAATCTCAAACATCCATAAGCAAAATAATTTTTTCTCATTCTATCGTGTTTTATACATAGCAGAACACCACACAAATATGAAGCCCAACTAGTGAAATGTTTACAGCTTAATCTCAAACAAGGACAACAACTACATTATTGAATGGAAATGAGATTTTCATAGTACATGTGCTACACGATAATAACCCGGACTACCTAATTTATAACATTGCCAAATCTAAAATCTAAAAACAAAAGATCCATAAAAGTTCTTCAGTAACCATTTATTTCAGTTCCGGCGAGTTCTTCATTCCCGTATATGCACATCTCAGTGGGATAACTTCGTGATCTAGCATCAACAAGTTGAGCAAGTAAAGGTCACTGATTAAAGCATCAGCTTGGGTTCACTCCATGTAGACACTATCAAATATTCCATACTAAATTCCACCCAGTCAAATAACAGGTTATGCTTAATGCAATTGTTGTTGCCATCATCCTACCTATAAATAGAAACACAATGATGCCATCATACCTAGAAGTAACTTGTTGCCCTCATACCTATAAGTTGTACTTTCAAGTTAAGGTTGAAACAAAAATGTTTGCTGTTTCAAGAAACACAGAAGCAAAAAGTCAATTTCCTACCTATCTACAACAAGAAAATTTAATATCCTTCTGTAATTGCAAGAATGATTAATTCTTTTAAATATGTTTATGTTCTACATGTAGTAATAATATCAGCCTTGTGTAATTGCAAGAATGAATTACACGATAGGCTCAACTCATGATTAATATCCTTACAAAAACAAAACATTTCAATGAGCACCTAATATCAAAAGGTCATAGGAACCAACCTTAGCTAAATTCAAACCTGCTGCAGAACACCAAAAATAGCATAGAGTCTAATTAACAGCAATTTCATCCATCACTTGAGGTTTTCTCAACTTCAAACTGTTCAGAATCTGCACAACAATATAAAACCGAGAGACTGATATGCAGTAGAAGTGCTAGTAGTGATACAAAGTCTGGATTCTCAAATGACTAACAATTAAAATACATAGTAGTGATTCTCAAATTAACAATGAACATAGATTATTACCAATCGACTTCCTCCATATATGTTTTGTTCTAGATTATGAAAAATTGGACTTTCAATAAATACAAAGTCTACACCATCAGTGTAGGCCTGGAAATATCTTACTTCTATGTCCTGTAAATTAAAAAATGGAAATGTTACAACACCATCATAGTAAAAACACATATTTGATGAATGATTACAAATAAAGTAGCTGCTGCATACATACATGACCATCTACTTTATAGGTTTTCAACATAATTACCATACCGAGGAGCCACAACCCTATGTCCATACACATATTTGAAGAAATAAGTAATGACCCAACAACATCTCCAAGCCTAGCCAAGGCCTTTGGTAATGACCCAGCAACATCTCCAAGACCACCTATTAGCACATGCACATGTATAAGTCTGTTGTAACTTACATAAAACCAATAAAGGCATACACAGAAGGACAACAAAAGATATAACAAATGGTTAGCCATAGAGAGAAAGGGGGTGAGTTCTATGGACTTTTGCCTACTTCAACCAAAATATATCAAAATATAAGCCTACTTCAACCAAGCTCCTTCCTCTTCCAAAATACAAAAGTAAAATATAAACTGTGTGGCTTCAAATGCAGATAAAACTAACAGCTCAACAATCAAAGTCTATAGCATATATTTTCAACCAAAATTGCAAAAATACATGTGTACTAAACCATCTTTAAGCCAAAAATGCAAAATTAATTGGTTAGAAACATAAACTGGATATCATATTGATTGATCATCATCAATTGACATTGCTAGACAATACAATAGGAATTAATTATGAAGAAGATACCTGGCCACTTGTACCAAGATGTCGTACTGAAGGCTCAATATCAAACAGTATTCACTGATTGGTCTGTTTTCAATTGATCCAAAACAACATTAAGTTGATTTCAAAACCTTGTAATTGAATGTGATCCCCACTTGATCATTTCATTATGGGGGCAAACCATGACAGAGGAAGATTACTTGTTCCCTAGCTAGGCAGGACCGCAGGAGTGTAAAAGAGAAATGAGAAATGAAAGTGTACGTTGACATGTTGCTATAACGTATGTCATCCTAATGCTCATTCCTTTGATTTTTCACCCCACCAAGCACACCCAAGCTACAGAGTTTGGACTTTGCATGAATATGCATAGAAACAATTCATCTAGCTTAAACCAAGTGAAATCACTTCCTTTTGAACATTGCTAGAAACATGTTAAGAGAGGCGTGAAGTGTGATTCATTTTGTGAAAATGCTTAATTTTCAATATAATTGTTAAAAAAACTAAATAAACAAAAAGTTTCTTTCTCACATATGCAAGTCATGGAAGCATGCATCAAAGTTTCAAAAACACAAATTATGTACTCATTTCAAAGAGATTACATGCAACATTTTAAAAGAAGAATACATAAAAATCATGACCTAAAAAGCAGCAGATAGATAATTTTGAGGAATTTAAACAATTGTTTCATCAACACTTTTTTTCAGTATTGATGTATCATAAATACAAATAAATTCACCATAATTGAATCATGTGTAGAAAACTGGATTGCATTCATACACTACAAAAAACACGGTGATTAGCCACGGTCAAAACCGTAGCCAACAGGCCCAAACACCGTGGCGAACATACTTAGCCACGGTCTTTGTAACCGTGAAAGGACGTGGCGTCGCCAAATTTTAGCCACGGTCTTTTTCCTCGGTAGCCACGCGAAAAGCAACCGTGGAGACATTTCTTTAGCCACGGTTATACTGTTATGTAGCTACGGTTATGCAGTGGCTAAATCATCCATTTGGTTTTGTAACACGCCTATGTTAGCCACGGTCAAACCGTGTGTATCTTGGCGCGAGAAATTCGCGGCATCTTGGTCAATATGTAACTACGGTTTAACCGTAGCTAACCTAAATTATTATTTTTCAATATGTAACTACGGTTTAACCGTAGCTAACCTAAATTATTATTTTTTTTTTAAATTCATTTTTACCTGATACTAAAATTCATTTTTACCTGATAGTCACCTGACTGCTACTCAAAACTGCAACACAATGGAAAATTGAGTAGCACCTAGGGACTGCTACGCAACGCTATGCCGCTATAGCGGCCGCTACGACCGCTATTGACTACAGAGATTCAAAGATGCATCAAACTGACCAAATATTAAACTTGCCACATTTGCACACACAGTAGCTAATACACACTTATACTAACACACTCAATAAGATTAAATGCTATGACATAGCCTATGACAGATGCTATATCCCACCCCCATTCCATTGACAGAAAAATTTTCAAGAAAAAAATACAGTAGAAGTGCATACAGTAGAGAAAACAGAATCGCTAATAGAGAAAACAGGTTTCACTCCAAAATCAAGAAAAAAATAAAACTAAAGATCCCCTCTTATATGAGAATCGCCAATACGCATAAAGAAAATCAATCAGGCTACAAGGAATGGCAAAATCAAAAGACAGTGATAGAGAAAAGAAAGAAAAGCAAGAAATCAATGGCATCAACCTACCTCAATCAAAGTTTAGAGAAAACCTTAGGTTAGAGAAAACCATGGCAGCAACCTCAACCACATTATTGATGCTCTTCTCCTCTCCGCTGAGTTCTCACCTGTAGAGAAAAGGGAGAAGACAATGATAAAGAAAACCCTAGGTTAGAGGGAGAAAATCGGACTGAGGGGAAAATCGGTTTGAGAGAATCTCACCTGGATGAAATTTGGAGCGATTGAAAGGAAATCGGTTTGAGAGATTGAAAGGAACCGATGAAAGTCACGGTGGAGCGATTGAAAGGAACCGATGAAAGGAGCGATTGACTGTGGAGCGATTGAGAGATTGAAAGGAGCGATTGACCGTGGAGCGATTCTGAGATTGAAAGGAGCGAATAGTTTCAGATGGAAACGAAACTGAGGGAAAACGAAACTAAGGGAAGAATGAAAGGAGCGATTCTGAGATTGAAAGGAGCGAATAGTTTCAGATGAAAACGAAACTGAGGGAAAACGAAACTGAGGGAAGAATGAAAGAAGCGATTCTGAGATTGAAAGGAGCGAATAGTTTCAGATGAAAACGAAACTGAGGGAAAACGAAACTGAGGGAAGAATGAAAGGAGCGATTCTGAGATTGAAAGGAGCGATTCTGAGTTGGTGGAGCGAAGAATGAAAACGAAGGGAAAACGAAACTGAGGGCGAAAAAAATTTAGAGGGAGAATAAAATTTTCACTTAGAATTTCCCGGTGGTTTAGCCACGGTGGAATGGTAGCTAACAGGTACCGGTGAGTTTGCCACGGTTAAACAGTAGCTAACACGCATTGGTGGTTTTGCCACGGTGAACCCGTAGCTAACAAGATGATCTTTTATTATGTTAACCACGGTCAAATTAACCGTGCCTATCTAACCGTGGCTAAAGTCCACTTTTTTGGTAGTGATACTTGTAGGTCAAAACCATGTTCCACAGAAAGAGCTGTAGCAGATTCCGGGTGAGCAATTGTCTCGAGTGCTTTTCCACAATTAAGCCCTGTAAGCAAACGGTTGACTTCCTGCAAGCACCAATATGCATGAAACCAGTAAGTTAAACTTTGAAGAGTTAAAGGACAATACACAGACAGTGTAAACCTATTTTACAAAGTCATCCAAACAAATCTCACTGTATGTTGCGATATTGGAGAAACAATTAGGATCAGAAAAGTGATGTCAAGAACAGATTCTTTGAAAATTGTATTTACATGGTATTATGGGAAGCGAACCCCACAAAAGAATCCCAACAGAAACTTATAACTATTGATACGAATAATATAGTTAGCAACGCATCGTTGAGAGGAAAGTTTGACTTTAATAATTGGTTGGATGATAGTAGTAACCTGGAAGTGACGGGGTTTGCGATTTTTCTTTAGAAGACGGTGAAGAGAATCATAGCAGATTAAAACTAATAAAGTAATAAAAGTTGTTAAAACTAAAAACAAATGTATGTTTACACATTAAAACTAATAGGGAAAAATTAGAATAGCAGATTACCTTGCTTTTGCTGTTAGTTATTTCTCAGAAGGCAGTGTTGTTGAAATCCACTTTGATTAATAACTTCTAATAGCTGGGCAGTCTGCAGTAATCCAACAATAATGAAAATGAAAATGATAGTCAGTAATCCAGCTATATTATTTGATTAGTTATGTATCTCTTTCCTTTCCAGTCTTCCACTCCATTAATTACAAACTATCCCTCAAAAAATTCAAAGATTCTCATTGTGATATCATCATTGTATCATCTGAACTTGGAGCATCAAAATTCAAAAATAGTTGTGGATGCTTGCTTATAGAGAAATACAACTGTAGCGACCGAAAAATCCGGAGGAGGGATTCTTCGAAGTTCTTGAATGAAGCCGCCACCAATATTTATTTTTAGGAGAAAATATTGGAAAAAAAAACCATTTAAAAGGACAAGGGGGTTTTGCGGACCAGGTTTAGGCTCGGGAGTCGTTTATGCGTAGGGAAGGTATTAGCACCCTACGACATCCTTCCTAAGGAAGGCTACCTTTTAACTAAATGTGTAAACGTTTATTAATTCAAAAATAATGATTTTACCCTTATAGTAATAAAAAAAAAAGAAGACTCGATAAACAATTAGTTATTTTTTGTACTTTTGAGAAAAAATGAGAGAAATGAATTAAAAGAGAAAAAAAGGTTTTTTATTAATGCAATTGACAGAGGTCGGCCGCCCTCTGGTCCTACGTATCTCCTGGTAGAGAATCAAATCGCACGTAGTTCTTGGTAGAAAATATTTGTGTGTTTGGTGTTTTTTTTATTTATTAATTTTTGAAGTTGTGGGATATACTCGTGACAACCAAACAAGTAAAACTTAGAGTGGTCGTCACCCATAGGTCGTTTTGAAAAATAAAGCTGTTAACGGTCAAACAAGCTAAGCTCAGAGTGACCATGAGTAACAAACCATTTTTTATGTTCGGGAAGACATTTATTCGTTACTTGAGAAAAAAAAAAGGTTTGTGAAAGAAAATGTTTATCTGTGGAAAAGAAATTTAAAAAAAGGGGAAAGAGAAGGGAAAAGGTGTGCGTATTTAAAAGGGGGTGTGAAAAGGAGCAGGATCTTGTATTTTTAAAAAGGAGGTGTGAATAGCGAGCCCAGCTTGTTTTTGTAGGCTGGGCTGCAAAAAAAGGAATGGGCCGTAATGAGGGGGTGTATGAAGTAAACGTGGGGGGTTGTATTAGTAATCTGATAATTAAAAAAAAATTAAAAAAAAAAGAAAGGGGCACATATATAAAGCCAAGATTAAGAGAGGGAACCCTAATCTTGTTCCCCTTTCTCACTGCGCCGCACCATTGACCATTTTTGAGCGAGAGAGAAAGAAAATGCGAGATCGAGGGAGAGGAGAGGGGAGAGAGAGACCTCACAGAGCGGATTACGGAGCTGAAGGGGGCTACGGTGGTGCCGGTTATGATGGCTGCGACGGCGTGGTGATGATGGATATGTGGCGGTGCCAAAGGCGGTGTTCTATGGTTCTAACGGCGTTGGTGCGCCGGTAGGGGTGACAGAAACGTTGTACAGGGAAGGGTGACCACGGCGCCATTGTGGTAGTGGTGCGACGGAGGGGGAACGGAGATGGGCGCTGACCGGAGACGATGACCGGGGGCGTGACGGTGGTCTGGGGTTGAGACCGGAACTGTGACTGTGATGTCGACGGTCTAAGGGTGAACGAAAGGGAACGACCGCGAGATGACGGTGGTGGTTGGCTACGGTGAGGGTGGTTTCGTTCGCGAAGTGAGGGTGTGGCCGTTGTTGTTGTCGCGATGGTCGTCCGAAGTAGGATCGATGGCTGTTGATGGTGGTTTTGGTGCGAAGGTGGTGGTGGTTAATGATGACGGTACGGCGGTGAGGGTATGGGACGGTGTTTGAGGTTCTGCGAACAGAGAGAGAAAAGGGGGTGCGTAGTGGAGGGTGGTTTTTGTGGCGGTTTTCGTGGTGGCTACGGCGGCTGTTTGGTGGTGGGATTGTTGCGGTGGTGGCTATTTGGTAGGACGGTGGCTGTTTCTGTGGTGGTGCGCAGTGGTGGTGCACGGCGGCGACCACCACAGATGGTGAGGTAGCTCAGTCTTTCCCTCTCTCTGTTTTCTGATTTTGTTTTCGGTTCTGTGCGTCTGTCCCTGTGACTGTGTATGCCTCTCCCCCCCCTTTTCAGTGTTATTGTCCCTTTATTTTATAGAGGTTGTGGTTGTTTTTGAGCTGATGCATATTTGTTGTTTTGTGTCCATTGTGCAGTTTAGTGGAGCAGGGGAGCAGCAGCAACAGATGCTTTTTTTGCTCAAAATGTGAAAAGCCAAGGGACAAGGAGAAAGCACTATGGGCTTCACTCTTAAAAAAAACTTCAGCTGGGCAACAATGGGGGACAGCAGCGCCTGTCCCTCTTCTTTTTGAATTTGTTTTAATTTTTCTTGTACTTTTTACCTTTTTTTTTGTCTACACTTGTAACAAATTTTGACTTTGATTATTTTGTACATATATAAAAACTGGACAGCTAATTATCTATAAATTCATTTATTTTCTTTGCACTTTGTTTTTTTTTGTTTTTAAAAACAGTATCATTAGTAGTAAAATAATGATAACAATAAATAAAGGGCACCGAAAAAATGTGTACAAGACGAGAGGCGAACACGCGCGCGCAAAGAGAGTAACGACACACACCCGATTAGAAATGACACGCGTATGTGGTTAGAAATAACATGTGCACGCAACAATGCAAAACATTAAGACTAACGCGTGTACGCGGCTAAAAATAATACGTATGCACCATGGAACATGTTTTTTTGGGATTTTCAAAAATGAAACAAGAAACCGATTAAAATCAAATGTCTACAAGATTATTATTATCACATTAATCTAACGGACAAAATTAGGGTATGACAACAACAGAAATGAAGTAAAATCCCCAAACCCAAAAAGCCCAAAAATCGAAAAATGGTTCATGGCAAAAATATACTGAATAACAAACGAAATTAGAAAAATATACTGAATAGCAAAAGAAACCAGGACCCAAGCAAGCCGTAAACCCTAAAAAAACTGAATAGTACAAACCGAAATTCCCCTAAAATTGTGAAATGGTTCAAAAAAAATCGAGGAAGACTGAGATGAAAAAGGGAAAAAGGCAAGCTCACTTGTGAATAAGATTGAGTCAGCAATGAAATAGAAAGAAGGAATATGGGTCTGTTGAGAGGATGTCTTTCTTCGATCTTTCCTGTCGCCCTTTCTTCTCTTCGCCCGCTGTATCTCTTCGCCCAAAATCACACAAACCCTAAAAAACGAAAACAAAAACCCAGATTCGGTTCCCAGTTCCCAAATCACACAAACCCTAAAAAACGAAATCAAGAAGATGGGTGATGGAAGGAAAAGGGTTACCAAACTATCTCGCTCCGGTGAAGCCGCTCAGTGGTTTTGCTCGTGATCTTCTGTGGCCAATGGGAATGAGGGAATGCGAAGATGAGTGAGAGGGAGCGAATGGTGGAAGAGGGAGAGTATGCACGCGAATGGTGAGAGGGAGAGATGGTGGAAGAGATGCGAATGGTGAGATGCTAAACGGTGGTGGAAGAGATGAGGGAGGTGCGAACGGTGGTGGAAGAGATGAGGGAGAGTTGCGAATGAGAGTGAGAGGGAGCGAATGGTGGAAGATGTTAAGCCTAATTTTTTTCGTTTCTATAACGGGTGGTTTTGTGACCCGTTATGGAAGCCTAAATTTTTGCACTTTCTATAACGGTTATGCAATGGAACCGATATGAAAAATGGTTTTTGCACTTTCTATATCGGTTCCTTTTGCAACCGATATAAAAATTGTAATTTTAATTACAAAACTGCCACCGCGTCACTTTTAACATCAGGCCGTTTTTAACCGATATAAATGACAGTTATAAAATGCATTTTTTCCACTAGTGCATGACGGATATAAAAACTTTGGTCTTTTGGAGTTGTACGTTGACACCATCCAAAGTGTCACCGAGATTATTTTCCTTTTGTCACAGAGACCCTCACAGTAGACAAATATGTCTCCGCTGGATCGTTTTTCTATTTCCTCATTTGTTTTTGTTGTGCTGGTTTTTGTTATGTTTGTTTGTGTTTTCGTTTCTATGTACCTGTTTTTGTATCAATAAAAATCCAGCTTTGAATAAATAGACGTTTATTACTAGTTGAACCACACAATATATAAAAACCATAAATATAAGTATTGTTCACAATACAATATCCTAAAAATAAATAGAGTTCAAAACAACAATAAAAAAATATCAAAGGGTCCCCTCCCTAGTAGAAGTCCAACACGCTCCAAATAATCCTATAGGCCGGACTGTTAGCATAAGTAGCCCTACCAACAACATCTTCAACGCTCTGGGAGAAGTACAACCACCTCATGTCGATGTCTCTATCCTGTGGACGAACATGAAGCGACTCAAGTGGGGTTTCTTGGTCCTATCCAAACTGCGGAGGCACCTATCCGGCATGTAAGGTACAGAGATGTCGCACCAGAGAAGAAACCCTCTGTATAGAGAAAAAGACTGAAATGGTCGCACATCCCTGTGGTCCTCCCACGGTCTCCATGTGACGTCGGTGGATACCGAGTCATCCAACTTCCTCTGGTAATCAGGAAGTTTAAGACTATCATTCCTTTTTCTACGCCACATCTCAGCACGTGGCTCCGCGGTAGGACCCCCGTCGACGCGGTCGCCTATATTTGGAAAATACTCGTAAATCCAGTACTGAAATAAAATTATCAAACTCGTCAAAAATAATATAACTTCAAGTAGATTAAAATAGTAGTATACCAAAAAAAATATATTAAAATAGTAAATAATGTATTTTAACTGAAGCAACGTCGCGTACCCCCACACTGGCAGGTGTCCCAAAAAGATCCAAAATTAAGATGGTCATATAAAAATGTCAATGCAGCTGGAGCCCATGCCCATTGGCCACAATCATCAAAGTTCTGAAATAACATGAGCTACTTGGCCTCCACATAGTGAGAGCTCTTGCCTATGAATATAGTGTAGCACACCATAAGCAGAAGATACGCCTTCGCAGCATAAATCCAATGGCCCAAGATGTCCTTTGTAGATCGCCTCTAGCCACCTAAATCGGTAATATGCTCCCGTGGTGGCTGTCATCTCCTTTACAACATCTTCAACATATATTCCCAACAATTCCACCGCGGCCTGAATAGTCGTGTCAATAGTTACAAACATGGGTGTGGTATAAAAGGAGCCTGCGATCAGAAGATGAAGCAGGTTGGACACGTCGTCCAAAGTGATTGTGATTTCCCCAAAGGGTAGGCGAAATAAGCTGGTCTCAGATGCCACCTCTCCACAAACGCTGAAATGAGTTCGTGATCGATAGTCTTGAGAGGTGAATATTGTAGGGCCTGTACACTAGACTTAAGTATCCAATACCAAACTCCTAGAGGATGGGATTGAGGTACCAGACTCAACAATATGGAAGCATGTGCGGGAATCTTCAATTTCTCACGATCCTTTATGTATGTATAAAAATATATTAATAAAAAACATAATATATATACTATTAAAGGACAATGCAAAAAATAAAATTACTTATTAAAACTATTACATCTCCAATGCAGATTTTTGATGCTACAAGAACATCAAATTCGGTAAGCAGTGAACGGTCGATAGGTCCCACATTTAGATGCCGAGCCTGATCAACAGGCTCCGTCTGATCATGCTATTGGTGCTCAGCCTTAGGCTCCTCCATATACTGGCAGACAACGGTGATCGCTCCGTGATCTCTCGTCGCGTCTCCTCCGATTAGAAGTGTGGCCTGCTTCTCTCACTCGAGTGAGGTCTCGCCAATTGACTGTGACGTCTCCCGCTGATCTCCATGGCAGTGTGGGATGGGTCTACCATCTTTACCTCTAGTGGGCGGACTGTAATAAAATTACAAAATATTAATAAAAATATATTAACATAAAAAATTATTTTTTATAAAAAAATGCACTATGAATTTATCTTTAGAAGATAAATCCGAAAATACTTCCAAAATTTTGCATTACGAATTCATCTTTTAGAGGTAAATCCGGAATTGAATTTTGCATTCCGGATTTATCTTCAAGAGATAATTCCGGAATGAATTTTATAGAAAAACATTACGAATTTATCTCTAAAGATAAATCCGGAATGAAAAATTCAATCCCGAATTTATCTTTAGAAGTTAAATCCAGAAAGAATGAAAAACAGACTTACTTTTATGTTTTCGGAATTATGTCATGAATGAAAATTGTTTTAGGTATTTGATGGTTTTGAGGGGCAAAATAGGTAATTTGCTTGTGGGGGTATGTGGTTCAACTGGGGTATAAAAAATAAAAGCGTAGCATATATCCTAGTCATCAATCTAAGTGAAATCCTAAAGTCTTGAAAGAAGCTCATGGCCCATGAAGTCAAAAATACCAAATACAAGCCTAAATCACTTGGTTTGGTAAAAAAAACTAAATCACTTGGCTTTGAATCTTTCTGACTCCATATCAAAATAAGTGAAGTTCCTATTTTTATCCTCCTGCTTTTATTTTCTCTCAAAAACTCACATACCCCCTCATGTTTTTGAATTCTTTTTCTGTTCCGGAAAAATTAAAAACCAACTTTCCGAAATGTTACTGTTTTTTTTTTTAAGGTTCTAGGAAAATAAAAAACAAACTTTTCGGATTGTTGATTGTTTTTCCGAAACCTTAAAAAGAATCAACATTCCAGAAAAATCGGGTTTTTAGATTTTCTAAAACCTAGCTTAAAAAAAATCAAAATTTCAAAAAAAACTTGATTTTTTTTAATCAGTTTTTTTTTTCTTCGGATTTTGTATTTGGTGAGGGTAAAAGTAGATAACTTTTTTTAGGATCAAAGTTGGGGGACACCAAGCTTAACAGCCAAATCACTTCCCTCGTTCCAGAGTCTGGCCTAAAATGTAGCCCATTTTTTGCACCATATTAAAAGTAAGTCAAATTAAAAACATTTTTGTTTATTCTCCATAAAAATATGTAATAATTGTCCTTTAGGTTGGATTTTATATCCTTTGAATTGATTGTATTCTTTTTGGGCTCGTTGGGTGATAAAGATAAGATTTTAACTAGAGAGATAGGATAGGATAACTCACAAGATTAAGTTATCATATACTGCTGGCTCAACAAAAACTAGACTGACACAAAATATGATAAATTTATCATATCCCATCTCCTTATCCCGACCACCAAAGAGGCCCTTTATGTACACACTTGATCAAAAACAATTATGAAAAATGATAAACCTGCAATTGGTGCATTTTTCATAGGGTAATTCATGGTAATTTATAGGGCGTTTTGAAGTTTTTACACTAAAACTATTTAGTCTCTACTATGTGTAGGTAACGCAAGATTGGGAGAATCGATAGACAAAGAGTGATGCACGACATGTGCAAACTAAATAATCACTCTCCAACTCATTTTTGTAATAACCCTATTTCTAATATTAATTCTTTTTAACGCCTAAACCTGTTGAGGGTAGAGAGTGATCGTTGATGCATTGAGCATGGACAAAAAGGGACTCTTAGCACCCTTTTAGACAAAGGGCACATGAAATGAATCGTATTCACATTGGAATCAAATGGATCTTGAGGTTGTGTAGGCATGCGACTATACATTTGAATGAAGACCTTTAAGAATTGATTGGGGCTAGGTATACCAACACGATGCATATTCTTTTCTGGAGCCCAGACATAAAAACTCCATAGTGAAACATGATTGACTTGGATCACTTGTTGGATGACTGGTCTTATGAGAAGTTTACTAAAAAGCGTGTGAGTGGGGAAAAAGTATGTTGAAAAGACTTATTTTGGTTTGCAAGGACAATCAACAATCCATAGTGAAAGATGATTGACTTGGATCACTTGATGAATGAGTGGTCTTACGAGAGGTTTACTAAAAAAGCGTGTGAGTGGGGAAAAAGTATGCTGAAAAGACTTATTTTGGTTTGCAATGACAATTAACAACCCTAAGAACGATCTAGCCCCTTACAATAATTATTTAGAGTTTCTATAGGAGGGGTACCATTCCTAAATTCATTAATGATTATTTCTACTGCATTTCTTCTAAACTAAACAATACCTCAAATCTACTTTATTTGTCACATCTTTCTCTCTTTGATTCTCATGATACTCGTTCTATTTCCTTTAACAACCAAAGGTATGAGATCAAAAGAGGAGAGTTCATTTATCTTTTCTTATAAAAGAGATCGTAAAAAGTAAAAAACTTTTTTTTTGCTCATGAAAGTAAAGCGTGAAAAAGTAATCACTCATCTACTCTTTCTTACTTCTTTTCTCTACCAAACAAGAGAAGTCCACTCTCTAATCTCTATTTCTCTCTATTCTACCTCTTCTACCTATTACTCTTTAACCAGGTAGTGTTAGGATCCCACAGGCTTCATGAGATTTTCAATGTTTACCATGCCATTAAGAAGAAAATTTACAAAAAAAAAATACAAAGGAAATAATTAAGGGTATGGAATCATGAAAAACAGAAAAAGAATTCTCTCAATGGCTAGATTATTTTATAGAGTTTAAACTGTGATGCATGTTGCACTTTCCTGTGCACATTAATTAATTACCATTAGAAACTCCGTGTCTTTTACTATAAAAGGCACTTTTGTGTATTGGTCTATAAAGCTATTATAGTTATGAATTATTGATATTGACTCACTCAGCTTTTCATTATTTCAATACAAACAAGATCTCTAGAGTATATCCTGTCTTCTACATTGTTTGCCATGCTTGTTCATGATAGTTCATTACTACCAACACAGATATTTCTGATCAGTCGCTAAAGATTTTCATGTAGGGAAACACAAAAAAGCTGCTTATTACAGCACCATTAATAATTTTGTTCCTTAATTAACCTCACTGCATGTTGTCTATACATTAACAATTTAAAAAAGAAAGCTTATTTACAAACATGATCCATTTAAATATACTGATCTATATTAATTCTTAAGGACGGTCCTGTCCACTTGATTATCTGCATTGTTTGTGATTTCATTAAAACCAAAATAGCATTACAAATAGAATGATAAAAAGTCAAATAGTCCATTTTTTATTCATGAAAGAAAGGGGTTAAGTCACATACTAATTCAGTCCAAAAAGTTACATGTATGTAGTTAGTGACTTGCTGGCAAGGTTACTGAAGGTGACAACCGATCAAATGTGTCACCTCACTAGAGTTAACTAACATTTTATCTAGCAAATAGACAAAAGGAATAATGTTTCCCTATTTTGAAATGTAATTAAACTGAGATTTAAATTTTTTAAAAAACTAACCTGTCTCACAAAAAATTGTCTATGACCATTGTAGATTTTATTCCCAATAATTTGACGTTTATTGATATGTATAAGTCTCACAGCTTATTTTGTCAAAAAAAAGTCTCACAGCTTATTGAGCTCCCAGGTTTCCTTGCTTCTTGGATCACCATTCTATTGATCTTTGGGATTTTTTTATACCCCCGTCATATCACCATATACCCCTCTCATAATTGATAAACCCAAAATACTCCTGTCAAACTAAAACTCGTTCGGATTTACCTTCACTCAAGGTAAATCCGCTTTGTTATTTTCCAAAGTAGATTTATCTACCCAATAGGTAAATCCGACTTTTAAATAACAAAGCGGATTTACCTTATATGGGGGTACATCCGCTTTTAAAATTAACAAAAGCGGATTTACCTAATCAGGGGGTAAATCCGATTTACTTTTTTTTTTAGGGAAATCGGATTTATCTTTTTTTAGGTAAATCCGCTTTGTTATTTTCTAAAGTGGATTTATCTACCCAATAGGTAAATCCGACTTTTAAATAACAAAGCGGATTTACCTTATGTGGGGTACATCCGCTTTTAAAATTAACAAAAGCAGATTTACCTAATGTGGGGGTAAATCCGATTTTGAAATTAAAATTAAAATTAATTTTTTGTTTAGAAATATAAAATAGATATGAATATCGGTCGTCTTTTGGTTCTGTTTAGTGTATTGTTCGTTAACATGTGACGATGTTGTACGTCGGGTGAATAATTTAGGTTAAAAAATCGGTTTTCGAGCAACTTACTCAGATTGTAATGAAACCACGGCCATTAAATCCGAAAAAAATCAGGGATCAAAACTCTCGAAGAAGTGTCTTCTTTTAGGAGCGGGGAGCTCAAAATCCCAAATTTCATCGTTTACTATTTTTTATTAATTTTTTTATTTTTCATAATCTCCAAAAAATCTAAAAAAATTTGCATGACCTTATTTTGGTTTTATTATATTTATAGTAGTATTTTTATAATTTTTAGATTAGTTTTGACTTTTTAACGGATTTTTAGTAGTATTTTTATAACATTTTTTTAAAAAAATAAATAAAAAATAGGTATTTTTAATGCAGAAAGCGGATTTACCTTAGGTGGGGGTAAATCCGATTTTCTTTTTTTAAGGGAAATCAGATTTACCTACTAAAAGATAAATCCGTTTTTGGGAAAAAACCAAAATCGGATTTATCTTTTAGTAGGTAAATCCGAACGAATTTTTTATGTGAGGGGTATTTTCGGATTTCACTTTTATGGGGTATAAAAAAAGACCCTTGATCTTTTCTCAATTAAATTTTTAACCAACATCGGATTGCTTGGCCCAAGTCTAGGGTTGGGGGGACGTCGTGGGAGATGGATCCAGATCATCTTCAGTGGTAAGACCCTCCTGCATAAATCATAACTGTCCACACACCTATTACTGCAGTAGCAAAGACGTGTGGTGAGATCTCGCGCAGGATGAAAAAACACAGGAGATGATCTGTTTCCCATGGAGAGAGAGTCAATATTGGTGTGGACATAATAGAAGGGAGGAAACCCCTAAAAAAAGCAAGAGAAAAATGCTCAAAGGGCTCTGGAGAGCCGGAAAAACCCTAACTAAAGCTCAAACGCTCGCTTGGGTAAAGTTAAGAGCAAAACTCGTTCTTCCATTCACAATATGATGATCAAATACGTCAAATTTTCGTAACCAAGTCAAAAAGGACGACACCACAAATTTAATTGCAAAAAAGAAATATTACATATCTAAATATTCGGCATATATTTAACTGTATGTTTAATTTCTGTATTATTGATACAAAACAAACCAACTGGACCTTCTAATTTCTCTGAATTAGTGTATACAAAGTTCTTTTGATCCAATTACTCATTGAAAATGTTCAATGGAAATTAACAATTTCATATAGCACCAGCCACAAATGTTGACAAACATGTAGAAATAATCTTCCATTTCACTTCCAACTTCAGATTGGCATGTTGATTGAATAACCAAACCTCAAACATTGATAATTTTCCTCAATACCAAAACTCGATTTTTTTTCCATTAATTACTAGTTTCTCATACACCACAACCCAATCCTCTAGCTTCTGTGCCTTTCATAATTCTTAGCCTTTTGCAGGAAGTCACAAACATACTGCAGATTAAAGTAATTTCTGTGAGTTTGTGAATTAATAATTGAATATATGAATAATTAAAAGACAAATTAACCAAAATACATGAAGAAAAATACATATAGAAAAATAGAGAAAACTTACTCCCAAGGAACATCTCCAACTAGCATCCAATCACCATCCTTGTCTTCATATGTTGGTGCATATTCAGATCCCTTATAACCCTCTCTTTCAGAATACTCACCTAAAATAATATCAACAATATTTGAATCACAATCTAGTTTCATTTCATCACATCAAATAAAACAACAACAACAACAACAAGGTTTTAAAAAAGGTCTTGCAACCACAATCTGTGTCGCGGCTCGCGACATCATGATTCTTAATGCTATCGCGAGTCGCGATTATGATTGAGGCCATATATGAACCGCAATTCTCCAATATTAAATATTGCGACCGTGACTATGATTTAAAACCTCAGACAACAATTTTTAAAAGCAAACTATATAGACTAGATACGTCAGTTACTTAATAAAACTAAAATTGTATTGTTTTTTCTTCTCACCTATGGTCAACTTGAACATGGTTTCTAGAGCTTTGAGAAGTTGTGGATATCCTCCATAAACCTTCAAATCAATTTTTCTAAGGTAAGGTGCTCCATCCATGCTAACTTTCACAAAGATCCCACCACCTTCAGCTTCTTGCAAGCTATTTTTCCTATAAGATCTAATTGGTGGCCACCCCACTATCTTAGCCCTGCAAAGCCAATATCATATTATTATTAGCTCAAACTTCAGATCCAAAAAACACAAAACTCAGAAGAAAAAAAATCTTAAATATTTCTCATCAAACTTACTTAGCAGGAGGAGGAGTTGCAGCACTTTCAACATGTTGTTCATTTGAAGCCTTAGAAATAGAAACAGATTCTTCAGAAGTTTCAGGTAATTGTCTCTTGTTATTTTTAACACAACCATGCATGTTTTTCTCTTCTTTTTCTTCTGTACCTGGTAACCCCAATCTCAGCTCAGTTTCTTTGAGGTTTAAACCATTTTCATATATCACTGTTTTCTCCATCTTCAAAAAAAATATCAAACTTCAAAAATTCTCTATACAAAGCCCAGAGATTGAATATTTGTGTTAGAGTACTATGCTACTATTTTTTTTTCCGCCTTTTGAGATGTTATGCAATTGTGGGAAAGTGAGAAATGCAAGGTTATGTTTTATAGGAAAAAGCAATCACTTTCACTTTTTGACATTAGAAAAATAAACATTGTCTTAAATTTCAATGCATAGATTATGGACAAAGGCAAGCTAAGCTGTCGGTAGCAGAAGTAGCAGCTTTAAAGCAATATGTCCCTCTATTGGGAGGACAAGAGTGGGACACACTCACCCACTCTTTGGTCTTGAAATGAACGGTTGAGATGTGTTTTGAGGATAAATCAGGAGCGTTGATATTAAGGAGGCAGGACCATGTGAATGGAGGGTCCCTTTTTATTGGTATTGTGTGTGAGTGGGATTCCTTTTTGGGAATTGAATCCTTTGTGGGGATTCCTCACAATGTGCCACACGTTGGTGTAGAATAATGAAATCGACATCTTTGTTAGGTTAGTTTCTTTTACAATAATTATAAAATTATAATTATTAGTTTTCTGCCTAAATTTTTTTATAAGGAGATGCTACAGGAGTCTCCTTTATAAGGAGATAATTTTTTTTATATAGTTTCTGGTTTTTCTTTTGTTTCTCTTTCTGTTTTTCAAGTTGTACCAAAAAAAAATAACAAAATTTTTTGTTTGAGATATTTGCAAAATAGAAATGTACTAGTATTTTATCTTGCAAATGAGTAGACAATGTACTGTTATAGTAAATTGGAGATTACTCATTATAGATACAATGAATGTTAAATTCTCAAATTATTCCTCTAAAATTATATGTGTCACTACTTCAATTCTTTAAATATATGTTAATCATCATACTAATCCTATCTTTATATAAGTTTTTCTCCCTAAAACACCGGTGAATTTGTAATTTTAGTTCCTCTATAAATTCTCACTCGCTTTTAGTTACACAAATCAGCTGACTTGGCCACCACATGAGATTTCACATGGCTGTCATGTCAGATTTATGCATGATCAAATTAGTCCTTAATTTATCGTCAAAAGTTAGTCCTTAGTTTATAGGTTTTTGATTAATTTAGTTGTGCATAGGCCTTTATGCGGAATAATACTGTAAAATTTTTTAAGATTAATATCATATGACTTTAGATTTGAATTAAATATGTTTTTAGTTTTTATAAAATATCTTTTATTACATTTAGTTGCGACAAAAACTTCCATCAATGTTTAATCCCCACTTTGCCGATTTTAGTGACTAAACATGGTGAAAATTTTCATCACAATCACCAAAAACTTCCATTAATGTTTAATAGGATGCCATTTTATAGTGATTAAAAATATATTTAACGATTTAGATTTTTTAGAAAATAATCAGAGGAGTAAAGTTTTTCGTGGAGTAATATTTTTAGGCATATAGTTTTAAGGAATTGATTTTAGATCGTTTACTTGTTAATTATTAACAAAATCTAAATGTGAACAAGAATGAGAAGAAAACGATACCATGGTTACATTATGTTATTTTGAACTGATCGACAACGTTTATATCCTAGTGCTTTTTTTGGTCGGTAGATGGAGTGACAAATAGTGCATCAAGTGCTATCTACGAAAAGATGAAAGACGAATCGCATATATTGCACGATTGGTTAAGGGAGTGATTGAGAGTTTGGAGGGAAGTGGTGGGGACTTAAGACTAATAGTGTTAGTATAAGGTTTAATTATATTTTTTTGTCTCAGCAGAGATATAGTATTTTTGGTTTTTTGGAATTTTTAATTTTTTTATCCTGTAATTTACTAAATTTTGTTTGTCATTCCATGAAATTTTTTCTTTTTATATTTTTTGTCCCTACAATAAATATCTATTTAATCAAAATGGTCTCTAATTCTAGGGACTACAACCAAACATAGAGACTAAAACAAAATAACAAGGATTAAAAGCAAAAAATTCTATATTGTATGGACGAAAAAAATTAGAGGGACGAATTGGAAAATAAAAATCTTTATATTTATAGGGATGAAAAACATATTTAAAGTACCTATCTTTATATATACATCTAAGGGGTGTATGACATCATAATGAGGTGGGCACTCCACCCCATTTTGGTGCCAACATTCTCCCTCACTCTCCCACTTTGGCGCCAAATCCCCCCTCTCCTCCCTCCCCGTTCCCCCCACCCACCCCTCCCCTCTCTTTTTTCTTCTTCTCATTTTTTAAGAATAATTCAAATTTAAGAAAAAAAATTAGATCTATAAATAGATGAAGTTTGTTCCTTAATAATTGGATTAGTGAAAAATGAAAAATAATTTCCCGTTAAATTATGTAAAGTGTGATGCTAGCCACTGTGTTTTAAGGTAATTTAGAGTCTAAAAAAAATTAGTTGTTCAAAGGAAATAGTAATGCAAAACAGTGTGTTTTGGGGTTCTTAAGCGGTCGGAAAAAAATTAATTGTTCAAATATGCAGAGTTTGTTCCTTAGTAACCTCTTTGTTGAAAAAAAAAACTTTTATGTAATGTGATAATGACTTACTTGATTATCATTTGTTGTCTATATTTTAATGGACCAATTTCATTTCTGTCACTAACTACTTTCTTTTCATTCTATACAACATTCGTAATTTTATATTTTAAGGGTACTTTATGGTTCACTAGAAATTTTAACTGTTCAAATAGCGGAAATTAATCGATTCCTCCGTAATCAGATTAGTGAAAATGAAAATTAATTTCGCAACAAATATATTCTACGTACCTTATAGTTTTCTCTTATTGGCTAAACATAACTTAGTTGTTAAAATTTGACTTCAATTACTATTAATCTAATTTTGGTCTTATAATTCTTCAGTAGACTCTAAAGCTTTGGCCCCGTGCATCGCACGGGTCACGACACTAGTATTAGTAATAATCCTTTTATATATGATGTTGAGAGAATTTTCCCTCTAAACTCTTCTCTAAGTTTATTTTTTGAATTCTCCCAAATTCAAAAGGTTTTAGAGGATTTTAAAAAATAAATTAAAAGAAGGTTTTGGAGGATAAATCACTATTGAATTGCTCCTCTTAATTCTAAATCTTCCTTATCTCCTTCAAACTCCCAAACACAGGGTTAATTTTGCTTTACAATGTGCCACACGTTGTGTAGAACAATGAAATGGACATCTTCATTGGTATCACATTAAAACTTTTTTGTTTTAGATATTTGCAAAATAGAATAGAAATTTAATTTATCTTACAAATTAGCCTACAGCTGTAATAGAACTTGGAGTTACTCATTAAGGATACAATGAATAATATGTTCTCAAATTATTCCTCCAAAATTATGCGTCACTACATCAATTCTTTAAACATATTAATCATCATATTAATCCTAACTTTTTTGTTATGAAATTAACCAAAACTAGAGTAAGATATAATCATTATAAGAGACTATAGAAAAAGAGAAAAGAAGAAATAGACAAAAGGGAAGAAGAGAACGAGAGAAGAAAACTGCTCTTTCATTATACTGTTGAGGGTGTATTTTACAATGCGACATAAATCCTATTGATAAGACACAAATCATGTAAGTTACAAGCACATGAGTGTTCTAACATAATGTGTCATTAGCATCTCAAATTAAGACCAATAACAATGTGTAATCGATTTTACTCATGAGAGTTATATAGCATACTATGGAATATGAAAAGCTTAGGGATATGGACATCCCCATAATGTTCATAACACTCCCCATTGATTGTCCATTACAAATATGCTTCACTAAAAGTTTGCTAAGAAAAAAACTCAGTGGGAAAAATTCTTAGTGGAGGAAAAAGTTTACAATATCCTTATGTGGGAACTGCCTCGTTAAAAAACTTTCCAGGAAAACCCAATGGGACAAAACCACGGCGAAGGAAAAAAGAGTGCAATATTCTCCGCTGTTTGAAGCATCAGTTAAGAATATCAATGTGAACATTTATATCCCCTCTCGATTCATTTGAACCAATATACTTCGTGATATATCATCTTTTTAAATGAGCTTTGCAGTCAGCATTAATTATCTTCAAGATATCTTCCTTGAATTGATGGTATTTGAGTTTGATATGAAGAAATGATAGCTATAGATTGTTTGTAGGTTATGTTGATGTTTCAATGTTACCACATGTAGGAAGTACCAGGTTTGGAATCTAACTTGATTTGGATTAGAAGAATAACTTGTGTCTGCATTGTTAATTTTATGAACATATATTCATAAAAGAATTGCTTTATTTGTATCGCACACGCGCACCCTCACACACACACACATTTTACTCTGTCTTAATGCATTTTAGTTGGTGATAATTTCTATCTCACTAATAAGTATCAAATAATATTATCACATTAAGTAATGTGATGTTAGTAATATGCAGGAACTAATTTATAGTCTTCGAGACTGAGATATTTGTTATAAAAACTAGTTCTTAATTGGCTCATGATAGTCATTATACTCTTGAAGGTGTTTTTACAATGGTACATAAGTCCTATTTATAGGACACAAATCATGTAAGGTACAAGCATATGAGTGATAATATGTGTTCAGTACCTAGCAGCGCTGCGGTGACTGCTGTTGGCAGGTCTCTTGCAATCCGAGTGTTGAAAGAATCTCCGAGTGTTGAAATAATCTCGGAGTGTTGAAATAATCCCGGAGTGTTGAGAGAATCCCGGAGTGTTGAAATAATTCCTTGCGACAGACCGGTTACCGCGCTAAAAACCTTGACGCTAATGAATTTAGCGACGAAATTTTAATCCGTCGCTAATTAGCGATGGAAATCCCTTACTAAATCCGTTGCTAATTAGCGAGGGAAATCCATCACTAAATCCGTCGCTAACCTAGTTTTTTTTAAAAAAAAAAATTGCTTCCCATTTTACTAGTTTTGTCCAGAATTATTTTAGCATGGAAAAGAATAAATGTCCAAAATTCCTTAATAAGAGTTGTTTAGCTTCAACCTTCTGCTATTAGGTTGGCCACCAATTTAACAGCATGAATTTGTAACTTGACATCATCTGATTCCGGTCTTGGTTTCTCAGTGGTGATGAAGGGAGAGCTCCGGTGAGAGAGAGAGGTTGTGGTTGTGGTGGTGGTGGTGGTGAAAAGGGAGAGAGATGCTAGTAATATGAGAAAGAGAGAGAGGTTGTGGTTGTGGTGGTGGTGAAAAGGAATAGGGGGACGGTTAGAGAGAGAGAGAGAGAGAGATGGTCCGTGAGAGAGAAAAAATGGAGAAGATGATGGTGGTGGTGGTGGTGGTGGTGGTGAAAAGGGAGAAATTTTCGTGAGAAAGAGAGGGTTTTTCCGTAAGGTAAGAGGAAATGAAAATGGAGAAGAAGAAGAAATGAAAGAGGAAGGAGGAAGAAATGAAAGAGGAAAGAAAGAATTCAGGTTTATAAAAAAAATGACATTTAGCGACGGATTTAGTGAGAGATTTCCGTCGCGAAATGTGGCCGAGTCTTCAATAATCTGCAGGGGTCAGAGTGGCGCATTTCCCCAGGATTAGCGACGGAAATCCCTCACTAAATCTGTCGCTAATTAGCAAGGGAAATCCCTCACTAAATACGTCGCTAATTCAAAACAAAATTTTTGCATTTTCCCGCCTTGTAAAATCCGTCGCTAAATGCTCTAAAATCCGTCGCTAATCACCTCGTAAACAATTAAAGCCTGTTCCGTTGCTAATTACGCTAAAATCCGTCGCTAATGATGTCTTTAGCGACGAACCATGAGTCCGTCGCTATAATCTGTCGCTAATATATATTTTTTTTAGTGGAGAGAGCCATAAGTGGGCTGATTTATGGTGGATATGGGTCAAAATGATTGGGCCTATCCATTGTCTAATTGCTGAATGGGCCTCTTGGTCCAGTACAGAACAGTTGCCCCCAAGCCGAGATTATTACGGAGGATGGTCTTGGCTTGAAGTCTTTGTTGACATCGTACATGTCGGCTAATCCGCCTCTACAGGTTGTCTCAGGTCGTCCCGACGGGATGGCCTGTTGCTGCCGACAGTATGATTGCTCCCGGAAGCACCTGATAGTTTGTGGTTACGAGGCGTCTTCTTTTCGCCTAGTATCTGTTTTCATCGCTTCGGTCAAGGAAGCGAACTCTTACCCTTTGCAAAATCTAACCCACTCCACGAGAGAGGGAGAGGCGAGACCCAAAGAGTGAGAAAGAGGGAGAAGAGGACTGAGACCCCAAGGCCCTCTGCTTGTGCTTGTCTCCGTGTCTGGTGGCTGAGACCCGAGACCTCGTGGTCTCTTGCCTGATGCGTGAGACCTCATGGTCTCATTCGTGCTGCCTGAGACCTCATGGTCTCATGCCTTGCTGATGACTGCGCTCCTGTGTGCCTTTACCTTGGACCTTTGATTGAGTGGAGAGTTTTAGGTAGACAAGTTGGTCTTACCTTGATCATTGTAATGTACCAAAGATTAAGTATGAGATGCAAAAACCCAATCTTTTTGAATTGGATTGGATCCCCCTTTTGCTTTAGCTTTCCGCCTGCTTATCTGCCTTGGTAGGCCGTGTTGAGTCTAACTGTCACTTGGTAGTTGCATCTTTGCCCACTTCCTTGTGGAGAATAACTTTCCGACTTCTATACATGTGTGAGCTTCTGTCAATTGGACTTTCTGCAATTTTTATTGATTCGTGTACTGAGACCAGCTTGAGGAGGAATTTGTTCTGGTGACAAGTGCCTTCTGTTCCGGACCTCTGCCTTCAGTTTTTTGCATTCAGCAAGTTTGAGGTACGGGATGCTCCCCTCAAGCTCGTCACTTTCAAGCAAGCTGGGGAGTGAGTTACTTTTCCTCAAGACCAAACCCAGACTTTTCTTTCATTCAACGCAGGTGAGGCGAGGCGAGCTGAGTGAGGCGTGCAGAGCAGAGTGAGGTGAGGCGAAGGTGAAGCACCCAGATCCTTTTCTCTCCTCGACGCAGGCGTGCAGGAGCGCTGCTCCTGGGTTCTTCTCTTTCTTCGACACGGGTGAGCAAGGAGAGCTGTGCCTGGTTTTTCTCTCTCTTTGATGCATATTGGCAAGGAGAGGCGGGGCGCACCCCAGTTCGATGCACACGGGCAAAGCGAGGCGAGGCAAGGCGTGCTTCTTCAGCTTGACGTATTTTGGCCTTCTGAGGCATGAAAATCTCTTGCAAGTCGCTTCAGACTCTTTTCTCCAAAGATTCGATGCATTTTGGCCTTCTGAGGCGTGAAGACCCTTCAGTCACGCATCTCAAAGCCATCGCGTGCGTCCGTCTGCTTTTTCGAAATTTCACAGAGCCTCGGATCTTCACCTCGCAGGTATCAATTTTAACTTTATACTTCTAAGCTGATGTATTGAAGAATTTTCGTCTTTGTTTGGGTCTTGTTAGTAGGGTTGTTTTTATGTGCGCTCGCTAAATATCATTTACCCCCCCCTGCAAATATCACGTTTATCCATTTACCCCCCTGCAAAAAAAAAACTTTTAAAACAAACCCTGCAAAATGTAATTGTATCCAGTTACCCCCCTGCTGTTAGTTTTGGCTAACAACGCTGAGTCTAGGCTGACTTGGCTGAAATTTGGGATCTAGTTAACCCCTTGCAAATATTAAGTGTTTCTAGTTACCCCTACAAATATTAAGTGGGGGGTAGTTACCCCCTACAAATATTAGGTGTTTCTAGTTACCCCCTGCAAATATTAACGTTGTTAGCCAAAACTAACAGCACGGGGTAACTGGATACAGTTACATTTTGTAGGGTTTGTTTTAAAAAATTTTTTTTTGCATGGGGTAAATGGATAAACGTGATATTTGCAGGGGGTAAATGATATTTAAGCCTACTTTTATACAACTATTGTAGCTAGGGGTAGGAATAAGTTGGGCTGTTCTGGGCTTTGCAAGGCCTAAGCCTGGCCTACGTTGAAAATGTTAGGCCTGAGCCTCGTTTGTGGCCTGTAATAGGCTCACTTTTGAGGTCTGGTCTAGTCTTTTTGAAAGCCTGTTTAAAAGCTTATTTCATCTATTTTTTATGAAAGCCTACAACCTTTGAGTGGTATAGACTTTGTAAATAGACTAACAAGCTAATAGGTCGTTGAGATTAAGTTCTAATTCATTATCTAACAAAGCCTTGGTTTGATCTGTTTTAAAAACAAAATTGATATGGTCTGGGCCTGCCGTAGGATGAGCTATAGGCCCTCGTTGGTTCGTGTGGCCTATACCCACCCCTGATTGCAGTGAAGGAAATTTTCATGATTCGAAGAACAAATATTTGTAGGTTAATTTACTTCAAAACCTAGATGATGCTATTCCAAAATCACTTCAATGTATATATAAAAGTATCTACACCTTCATGCTCTTGTTTCCAAACAAATTATTGAATAGTCGTATTTTTTTAGTATAAAAAGTTAGGTACCAATATTATATTTAATAATGTTAAGGATCGAGTGGTAACTGGACACGAGTTCCACCCTAAGATCTCGAGTTTAAATATTGGGTGCGATAAAAACTCCGTTGGGAGGGGAGAAGCACACGAACCGGCAAAGTCGGGTATACAACTGACTAGCTAGGTTCCTCGACGTAAATTAGTCACCGACAATAGTGGATACTCGCACCAATAATATGGTAAAAAAAACGTAAGGACTGGTAAAATTTAACTTAACAACCAAAATCAAAATCAAATTTAATAGTAACTAAAATAAATATTTGAAATAAAAAAAATTTAAAATTTTACTGGGACAAAAATATTTCAAAATCAGTAAGACATCACTTGACATCTAGCATCTGACATGGAGGCCATGTCAGCTTGCTTGTCGACAATTCGACATAAGTAGACATCTCATCACTTTATAGATTACATTTAAAAACGTAAACTAATTGTGCTAGCCAAAAAATTTTAAAGAGCTAAAAGTAGATGAAAACTTTTAAAGGGACTTAAATTGAAATTTGCTAATTTTTTTTTTGTGACCAAAAAACCTTTAAACCCTAATCTCAGTAAATTAGTATCTTCAAAAGTAACACCGTTGACCCAGTGGTATAAGCTATTTTGGGACACAGGGGTTCGACTCGGTGCTTCCCGTGGGTTCGATTCCTGTAGTGGACAAACTTGGTGTCGCCTAGTGCAAAATTTACTCCTAAACACGAGCGGAGATTAGTCTTTCGTTGAAATCGCTGGTACACTCCGTGGATAGCCAGCAATGGTACCAAAAAAACTTCTCTTAAAGATTCATGCATGAAGTTAGTCTTTTAAAGTGATTAATTTATCATTACTTTATTAGTAAATTAGTCTCTCAAAGATTCATGCATCATCAAGTTAGTCCTTACTCTCAGTCAAATAAAATTCAGTCCTTAGTTTAGTGTTTCAATTAATTTAGTGATAGATCGATGTGCATAAACTTTTAAGGGGACTAATATAATAACAAAACTTTTGTAAGACTAATGCAACAGTAGTGGATTTATGTTAAATATGTTTTTAGTTCTTTTATTATTGAATATGTTTTTAGTTCTTATAAAATATTCTTTATTAAGTTTAGGTGTTACCAAAACATTTGTCCATATTTAGTCTCCAATTTGGCGATTTAAGTGATTAAGTTTAAATGGAAAATTTCTCCAAAATCACCAAATTATGAAATAAACATCAATAAAAATTTTATTGGGAATAAACTTGATAAGATGGTATTTTTTTGGACTCAGATAAGATGGTATTTATAAAGAGTAAAAATATAATTAATCATTTGGATTTTTAAATAAAAAATCATATGATTAAAAAATTTCGTGGAGTAATATTTTCGGCGCATATTTATATTGTCCCCAAAAAAGTAGTTCAGTTGACGAGTTAAAGGACCTGAAGGAGTTGCAAGAAGGAAGTTTAGGATTCAAATCCTGGAAATTAACATTTCCCCCACCCCTAACTAATTACAAACCATTAACATTTACCTATAATAAAAGGCGCATAGTTATACTTGTTATGTTAATAAAAAATATAAGTGTGAACAAGAATGAGAAGAGAAATGTGGTTAGATTATGTTATTTTGAATTGACAACGTTTATATTTATTTTAGTGTTTTTCTTCTTTTTGCCTTCTTTGGAAGTTGAGCAGATCAAGTGCTCTGTATGAAAAGATGAAAGAAGAAGCATATATTGCATGATTGCTTAAGAGCTAATTTTTCCTAGCAAACCCAGGATTATTTGCATGATTTCTTAAGGATTGAAATTGATGTATGCTAGACAAAGCAACCATCTAATCGGTAATATAGTTGGTCAATTACTACATCATTGCATTGGATCACACATCAAAGACTATGACTAAAATTAAAAATGGAAAAAACATAAAGAAGTGAGAGTTGATGGGAAAGAAAACTTGCATGTCATTAAATTTTATTGACATTTTTGGAAACTAACATTTTCCTCATTTCGCGACGTTTTTTGGATAAACAAGTTGTCCGGATAAACACCTCGGGACGTTTTTTATAAGAAAAATATTATATTAAAGGGGTGCTATGATGCACTTAGTTTTTTAGGGTTTTTTTAGGAGGGATATTTTTGATAGAGTTTTAATGGGGAGAGTTTCAGAGGATTAAAGTTTATAAGATTTTAATCACCTTTTATCGGTTCTTAGAAACATTTTATAGTTTTTTTAATTTAGAAAATAACAATAAGCTATTCTTTTATTTTCTCCAAAATTCTTAATCCAAACACACACTTCTCAGCATTGCTGCGAGATGTTTTATCACCCCACATGAAGGTTTGTGACAAGATGTTCCTTCGTCCCATTAAAGAACATTTTATACCAAAATACCTTTCTTACATCAATAATGCTATTCAGCCAAAAATGGTAGCCAAAATACAGCCAAAAATACAAAATACGTATGATACAATGGAAATACAGTTGTGGGACCAGCTGATTTAATTGGAAAAAAAAACAGAAGCCCCCTCACTCCCTCGCACTCCCTCATCTCTCGCTCTCACTCCCTCGCACTCCCTCCTCTGTCGCTGTCACTCCGTCGCACTCCCTTCTCCCTCGCGGTCTCTCCTCCTTCGCCTTGCTCTCCCGTTCAAGCGCCCATCGCCCTCCGCCGCCATTCAAGAAGGTAGCGTGTGTGTCTCCCTCCAATCGTGCGTCTCCTCTGCTCCATTCCTCTCCGTTTTTATCTCCGCCGTGACTCCGCCGTTTAATCGCTTCTCCACCTCTTCTCCACTGCAACCTTCTTCCACTCAGGTAATGGATACTGATTTATTCCTTAATTTGTCCCTAATTTGACTGATTGCAAAAACCCCAATTTAATTTGAAAGGAAACCCTATTGTTTCTTCATCTTCGTACCAGATCGTTCTCTTCTTCAACATGATGGTAGATTAATTGATGGTACAATGTTTGTTTGCTTCTTTCAATTAACACGATGATAGGGTTTCTCCAAGTATATTTTGTAATTGTGTTTGACTCAGGTAAATGTGTTTGTGCTATTAAGGACATTTGACTTTGTGTTTGTATTCTGGTTACTGGTTAGAAAGAAAACACTTTGAAAAATCAGCTTGGTTTATGACATCCAAAAGTTGGTTAATTGTAGTTGTAATGTGGCTCTTTGGTTCAAGTTGAGCATGTACATGTCAGAGTAGAAACCTTTTAGTTATAGTTACATTAATTGTCCTATTTAGCACTTAAATAGAGTCCTCATGTTGTTCATAGTGAGTAGGGAAGAATAGCATGTGAAAAACCAAGTTTGGGTTACATTGAGCCCTCTTGTCCTTTACAGTTAGATTGAAAGAAATAAATGTGAAATACCAGATTGGTTTATGGCTTTGACAAGTTGGTTAATTGGGGCAGTAATGTGGCTATCTGGTTCAAATGGATTTTCTACATGTCATACCACAAACAATTGAGTTATACTTAAGAAATTGGGGTTGAAAAGTTGGTTAATTGGGGTTGTTTAGCTGATATGTTAAGATGTTTATTTGATGACCACAAAATGTGGCACTGAAGAAACCTTTTGACTTGAGTTGTTGTTACATAAATATGAGTGACATATCTATTTCATTATAATGTATTGCTGAGAATAAAATGTGACAACAGCCTTGGTGTAAGACCTTTTAAACTTTGTTTTCTACTTATATTGGTATGATAAATTTAGAGTTAAGATAAGAAACTTCCTATTATTTCCTATTATTGGTATTCTGCATATTATGGCATACACATTTCGGTTTACATCTACACACTATATTAATTTTGATATAAGCTATACATAATTGGATTTTATTGTGCAGTACTGATGTGACGCCGCCGACATATAAAAGTTCATGGAGGGTGGTGATACATTCGTTGAGGGTGATAGTGCTGAGGCTGAAGGTATAACAGTCGACAACCCCAACAATGATGATACATGTTGGGAGCCAACAATCAGGATGTGTTTTGCTTCATTAGATGAGGGGATATCATATTATGGTGAGTATGCTTTAAAAAAAGGATTTGGATGGAAAATTAGAACATCAGTAAAGGGAAAGGATGGGGCAATCAACTACAGAATTCTGTCATGCTCGAGAGAGGGGTCTAGCGCGCAAATGTCAAAAATTCCATGTTCATTGAAGACACTTCCGACTAGGGTGAGCAATTGTCCTGCCAAGATATGTTTCAAGTTAGAAACAGATGGAGTATGGTATATCAAAAATTTGTAGATGAGCATTGTCACCAGTTGAGCCCCACAAAGTCAAGGTTGTTTAGGGCAAACAAGAAAATAAATCTGCATGTGAAGAGAACAATCCAAATCAACGATGAAGCGGGAGTGAGGATCAACAAAACTTTCCAATCTCTTGTCACGGATGCAGGAGGGCATGAAAATATACTATTTTGTGAAAAGGACGTAAGGAATTTTGTCAACAAGGAAAGGCGTTCAATTGGTAAAGGCGGTGATGGGAAGGCGTTGATTAGTTACTTTTATGAAATGAGGGAACAAAATTCAAATTTCTTCTATGATCTTGATTTGGATGATGGTTTTCATGTCAAGAATGTCTTTTGGGCCGATGCGAGAAGTAGAGCTGCTTATGAATATTTTGGAGATGTGGTGACATTTGATACAACATATCTCACCAATAAATATGAGATGCCTTTTGCTGCGTTTGTAGGTGTCAATCACCATGGTCAATCAACATTACTTGGGTGTGGCCTAGTTTCCGGTGAAGACGAAGAGTCATTTGTGTGGCTTTTTCAATCATGGCTTTCTTGCATGCTAGGAAAGGCCCCCTTGGGTATTGTCACCGACAAATGCAAGGCTATGAAAAATGCCATTGAGACAGTCTTTCCTACTACTCGCCATAGGTGGTGTTTATGGCATATCATGAAAAAAATTCCCGAAAAACTTAGTGGCTATGGTGAATATTACAAGATAAAGGCGGCAATGAAAGAAGCAGTTTATGATACTTACACAAGACTTGATTTTGAAGATAAATGGCGTTCCTTCATAGACAAATTTCAGCTTCAAGAGAATGACTGGTTAAGTGGGTTGTATAAGGAGCGACATAGATGGGCACCGACATTGTTAAGGAAATTTTTATGGGCGGGGATGTCAACAACACAACGCAGTGAGAGCATACATGCTTTCTTTGATGGATATATCAATTCAACAACAAGTCTTGGTCAATTTGTAAAACAAATAATGTGATTATTAACAGGTAGGAGGTGACATTCCATTCATGGAACTTTTGGCAAACATGGAAACAGACTTCACGGGATTGTCACAATTGACTACAAATCCCTGACTTTAGCTTGAAGGATACTCCCTGCATATTAATAGTCATGAGTATTTTTTGTTGTAATTAAAGATATATGTATATTAATGCTCATGACAAATTTTTGTTGTAATTAGACATATATGTATCTTTTGATTAGTATTGATGTAAATGTTGTAAATGACATCGGGTTCATGTCCCAACCCACTGATTTAGTAACCTCTTAATGTCCCATGGTCAATTTCAAAAGAAATGATGGTTATTATATGTTGGTCATTTGTATTCAAAACTTGGTTATTTTTATGGGGAACATGGTGATTTGATTAGAACTGACAAACTATATGCCATTTGAACGATCCATCACGTTGTGCTTACATATATGTGTTCCAACCCACTGATTTCGTGCCCTCTTGTAGTCTCATGGTCAATTTCACAAAAATGATGACTATTATAGATTGGTCATTTGTATTAAAAACTTGGTTATTTCTATGGGGAACATGGTGATTTGATTAGAACTGACAAACTATATGCCATTTGAACGATCCATCACGTCGTGCTTACATATATGTGTTCCAACCCACTGATTTCGTGCCCTCTTGTAGTCTCATGGTCAATTTCACAAAAAAGATGATTATTACAGATTGGTCATTTGTATTAAAAACTTGGTTATTTCTAAGAGTCCTATGGCACTCATATAGTGCCCTCATGTTGTTTCATATAGTGCTCTCATTTGCATTTAGTTTCAAAGAAAACCTTGTGAAAGGAATTCACCAACTTTTTTAACAACATAACCAACCCACGTTTGTCCAAAACAATTAGGGAATATCACTGTGTGTTCACATGGGGCACCAAATAAGGGTACTCTGAACCCGGATATATCAGATATTGGCATAGGGGTTCGGTCATGTCCTTTCATTTGAGTAGCCAAGACGTATGACCAACACAGCAAAGCAATTCACCAACTTTTTTAACAAGATAACCAACCCACGTTTGTTCAAAACTATTAGGGAATATCACTGTGTGTTCACATGGGGCACCAAATAATGGTACTCTGAACCTGGATATGTCAAATATTCGCATAGGGGTTAGGTCATCTCATTTCATTTGAGTAGCCAAGACCAATGACCAAGGTATCCAACCAATTCACCAACTTTTTTAACACAATAGCCAACCCACCTTTGTTCAAAACCATTATGACATATGAATGTGTGGATACATGGGACACCAAATAAGGGTACTATGAACCTTGATATGTCAGATATTCGCATAGGGGTTAGGTCATGTCCTTTCATTTGAGTAGCCAAGACCAATGACCAAGATAGCCAAGCAATTCACCAACTTTTTTAACACAATAGCCAACCCACCTTAGTCCAAAACCATTATGACATATGGCTATTGTGTTAAAAAAGTTGGTGAATTGCTTGGATACCTTGGTCATTGGTCATGGCTACTCAAATGAAAGGAGATGACCTAACCCCTATGCGAATATATGACATATCAAGGTTCAAAGTACCCTTATTTGGTGTCCCATGTGAACACACAGTCATATGTCATAATGGTTTTGTACTAATGTGGGTTGGCTATTGCGTTAAAAAAGTTGGGGAATTGCTTGGCTACCTTGGTCATTGGTCATGGCTACTCAAATGAAAGGAAATGACCTAACCCCTATGCGAGTATATGACATATCAAGGTTCAGAGTACTCTTATTTGGTGTCCCATGTGAACACATAGTCATATGTCATAATGGTTTTGCACTAAGGTGGGTTGGCTATTGTGTTAAAAAAGTTGGTGAATTGCTTGGATACCTTGGTCATTGGTCTTGGCTACTCAAATGAAAGGAGATGACCTAACCCCTATGCAAATATCTGACACAGTTAATAAAATCTCATCATTCAATATGAAATTTACCAAAACATTCAAAATCAATTGATACCGATGGACCATTTGATACATAATCATTGAGAAAATATCAATTACAGTTAAGAAATGTACAGCTATAGCCACTCCAAAATAACAATTAATAAATGTACAGCTAAAGACGCAGTGACCATCAGGCTTTATTTCACAAACAGTCAAACCAATAGGCTTCAACTTCTTTCCGAGTTTCTCATTTTCAACCATACGATCACTTATAATGTCGTTCTGCTCTACTTGAATTCTTTGTTCCCTGTCGATTTCTTATTGAGCTTATTTGTCGCGCCTCTGAAACGATCGTCACAACATTGTTAACAACTTCCCCTTGAACAATGATACTCAGTAACTCTTCAAAACGGGTGCACTAAAAAATCACAATTATTTAAATTGTCAATTTATTTGAAAGGCTTGAAAAGTGTTAAATGAAAAACCTGAAAATCAAAAAGTGTTATCGTAACACAATACCATTGCCAAATCAAGCAAAAACCAATTCTCATTCCTTTCGTGTTCCAATGAGTCCAACACATACATATTCTTTTCGTGTTTGTTTAGCACGTAGCACACCCAATGCCCATTAAACACGGCTGGTGAAAAAATCAAAAACATGTATACAAGTTAATTAGGTAATTTTCATAATTTGAACATGTACAACAATGGGACCCAAAGAACTCCAAATACACGCTTACCAAATTGGAAGACCGTAAGAGATAAATGGGTTTTCCCGGGAACTTATGAAATTCCAAATAATCTTTCAAAGTCCAACGCTTTTGGGTCCCATTTTGGAACATTGGTAATTCACGAATAACTTTGTCCTACATTATAAATCACTACGGTCAATCAAACTGTATTAACAAAATGTTCCCTAAATGAAATGGCTTCAATAAAAGAGTTTTAGATTTCCTCGCCGCGGTTCCTCTCCATTGAGAGTGGTTTCTAGGGAACCTTGAGGAAATCAAACATTAATAATAGCTTAACATAATTCTCAAGTTAGATAAAGTGGGAAACATGAAGACTTCGTTATGTCAACGGGTTTCCAAGCTGAAGTTAACAACTTCCATAGTTAAAGACACCTAAATAAGAGACCAAGGGAGCTGAGTATATAAAAAACAAATGAAATCAATAGAACATATCACACATGTGTCGTAACCTCATGTTGCTGGCTTTATTCAGTCCACTAATTACCCATAACACAAAGCATACAGAATTCTTTGATTTCTGATAGAGAATGGATTGCAAAACTCTAGTTTCATTTTTAGTATTTGTGCCTTATTGATATGATATCTACATGTGCACACAACTCAAAGATATATCTAACTCACTACATCAAAATTTCAAAGGTATAATCCAAATAAAAAATACATGGACGCACCTAGTTAGCAATAGTAATTTGTGGAAGTTGTAACTCTTTTCCAAGCTCTACAACCTTACCATTCAACACATTTATATCATTGATATTTAGAATTATATCTATTGCTTATTTGCTTTACAGAACTGTGGTTGTTAACCAATGAAGCACAATAGGTCGTGCAGTATCACAAATATTTACCATAGAGCTAAAACTTTTTGTTTGCATTTTGCACTATGCAGAGTTTTATGCTAACTGGTTCTGTCATTATGTAAACCTCGAGGTTTCAAGTTCCAATCACCACAATCTAAAAATTAGGTACGAGAAAACAAAGACAAAATTTGGTGTACCTGGGAACATAAACAGTTTTGAGTGTCAACTGTCAAGCAATGCCATGACCATAAAAAATCTCACTGTAAAGGGTAATTTTCACAGCAACAACAAGTAAACTTTCATGCCCTTATCTGGTCCATAACTTTGTGTTAGTGTTAGTAGCAAGCTGCAATTATAACATCAAAAAATTGTGAAAGTTTCATTATTTTGACATCAAGTATAAGTTTCATTACACCTGGGAAGCAAACACATATATTTCACGACCAAAGGAAGAAAACACACTTAAAGGTGGTGATGCACAACAAAGCACTCAAGTATAAGTTTGATCCAGCTTATCTGTCTAGTCCGTTTCTCTATCGCCGCTGTCGTGTCGATCTTATCTGACCTGTGAATTATTAGACCAGAAGATTAATATCAAGATTTTCATAGCAAAATCAATATATAAAGTCAATATGTCATATTGCAATCGCATAGTCAAAATTAGATTCTAGTAATTAAAATATATATAAAGTATTGTTTTCCATCACAATAGCCTGAAGACAAATAACACTTCTCCTGTATATTCCCATCATCACAACTTGAGGTTAAGTATGTTCTAATAGAAACTCACTCACTCTATTACAAACAACAAATAGAAACAACAACTCAAGTCAAAAGGTTTCTTCAGTGCCACATTTTGTGGTCATCAAATAAACATCTTAACATATCAGCTAAACAACCCCAATTAACCAACTTTTCAACCCCAATTTCTTAAGTATAACTCAATTGTTTGTGGTATGACATGTAGAAAATCCATTTGAACCAGATAGCCACATTACTGCCCCAATTAACCAACTTTTCAAAGCCATAAACCAATCTGGTATTTCACATTTATTTCTTTCAATCTAACTGTAAAGGACAAGAGGGCTCAATGTAACCCAAACTTGGTTTTTCACATGCTATTCTTCCCTACTCACTATGAACAACATGAGGACTCTATTTAAGTGCTAAATAGGACAATTAATGTAACTATAACTAAAAGGTTTCTACTCTGACATGTACATGCTCAACTTGAACCAAAGAGCCACATTACAACTACAATTAACCAACTTTTGGATGTCATAAACCAAGCTGATTTTTCAAAGTGTTTTCTTTCTAACTAGTAACCAGAATACAAACACAAAGTCAAATGTCCTTAATAGCACAAACACATTTACCTGAGTCAAACACAATTACAAAATATACTTGGAGAAACCCTATCATCGTGTTAATTGAAAGAAGCAAACAAACATTGTACCATCAATTAATCTACCATCATGTTGAAGAAGAGAACGATCTGGTACGAAGATGAAGAAACAATAGGGTTTCCTTTCAAATTAAATTGGGGTTTTTGCAATCAGTCAAATTAGGGACAAATTAAGGAATAAATCAGTATCCATTACCTGAGTGGAAGAAGGTTGCAGTGGAGAAGAGGTGGAGAAGCGATTAAACAGCGGAGTCACGGCGGAGATAAAAACGGAGAGGAATGGAGCAGAGGAGACGCGCGATTGGAGGGAGACACACACGCTACCTTCTTGAATGGCGGCGGAGGGCGATGAGGGCTTGAACGGGAGAGCAAGGCGAAGGAGGAGAGACCGCGAGGGAGAAGGGAGTGCGACGGAGTGACAGCGACAGAGGAGGGAGTGCGAGGGAGTGAGAGCGAGAGATGAGGGAGTGCGAGGGAGTGAGGGGGCTTCTGTTTTTTTTTTCCAATTAAATCAGCTGGTCCCACAACTGTATTTCCATTGTATCATACGTATTTTGTATTTTTGGCTGTATTTTGGCTACCATTTTTGGCTGAATAGCATTATTGTTCTTACATTAATTATCGTACATCATATATACATAAACTAGTACTTTACATGCATGTGCATCTGCACACGTGATACTATATTTGTTATAGTTTGCTATGAAATTATAAATACGTTGAAAATTGGAAAATGTAAAAAAAGGAAAAGGAAAAACTCGATAAAAGTTAAAAAAAAACGGTATCTTGTTATAATCTTAATAATCGAGAAAAATTCAGGAAAAAAAATGAGATTTAATGTAAGATATGCACCCCATTGCCGCTCCCGTTGGTGCTCCAGTTGCCGCTCTCATTGCCGATCTCATTGCCAGTCTTTTGTTGCCACTCCCGTTGCCGCTTCTGTTGCCGCTCTCCCGTTGCCTTTCTGGTTGTCGATCCCATTGCCGCTCACCGTTGTCTCTCATGTTGCCTCCCCCGTTGTCGCTCCCATTGTATGTCTCTCGTTGCCGTTCCTGTTGCCACTTGTTTACTCCTTTTATTCTAGATCAATTAATATTAATTTAATCATCTTAATTAACTTATTGAACTATAAAAAAAAGTTATTTTGGAACTTCTGATAGTGGTTTTTTTTTTTGACAATTGTTAGTTTTTAAATTAATTGAATTTAGTAATTTTAATAGACAGGTTAGTGTAAATAGTAAATTTTAGATCAATTAATATTAATTTAATTATTTTAGTTAAATTATTAAAATATTAAAAAAAAGTTATTTTGAAATTTTTGTTAGTGGTTAATTTTTTTTGACAATTGTTAGTAGTTAAATTGATTGAGTTTAGTAGTTTCAGTAGATTATAGTAAATAGTAAATTCTATATCATTTAATTTTTGTTTCACAATTTTAATTAAATTATTAAAAAAAGTTATTTTAGAATTTTTGATAGTTGTTGAATTTTTTTTGACAATTTTTAGTAGTTAAAATGATTGGTTTTAGTAGTTTCAGTAGATTATAGTAAATAGTAAATTGTAGATAATTTAATATTGATTTAATCATATTAATTAAATTATTAGATTATTAAAAAAAGTTATTTTGGAATTTTTGATAGTGGTTGAATTTTTATTAACAATTGTTAGTAGTTAAATTGATTGATTTTACTATTTACTATAATCTTGTCAACAACTTTATTCTCTTTTTGACTATCCTGTCGTTTCTGTCTGTAAAAGCTTACACGTTTTAGTCCTTTAATTGGAAAATGACTTATTTAGCCTTATAATTGGACACGTGGCATCTTAGTAGAATGTCTAAAGTTGTTATTTTGCTAGCACTTTGCTTTATATTATTATATTATATTATTATTATTATTATTATTATTATTATTATTATTATTATTATTATTATTATTATTATAGTAGGATTATAGTAAATAGTAAATTCTAGATCATTTAATATTAATTTAGCAATTTTAATTAAATTATTAAATTATTAAAAAAATTATTTTAGAATTTTTGATAGTGGTTGAATTTTTGTTGACAATTGTTAGTAGTTAAAATGATTGGTTTTAGTAGTTTCAGTAGATTATAATAAATAGTAAATTGTAGATCATTTAATATTGATTTAATCATATTAATTAAATTATTAGATTATTAAAAAAAGTTATTTTGGAATTTTTGATAGTGGTTGAATTTTTATTAACAATTGTTAGTAGTTAAATTGATTGTTTTTACTATTTACTATAATATTGTCAACAACTTTATTCTCTTTTTGTCTGTCCTGTCGTGCCAGTTTGTAAAAGCTTACACGTTTTTGTCCTTTAACTGGAAAATGACTTATTTAGCCTTATAAATGGACACGCGACATCTTAGTAGAATGCTTAAAGTTGTTATTTTGCTAGCACTTTGCTTTATTGTATTATTATTATAGTAGGATACTCGTGCATAAATTAATTTGGAATTTCTAGTAGAATGTCTAAAGTTGTTATTTTGGAATTTCCACTATGTCTAAAGTTGATTGATTTGATTGATTTGATATTTGATTGATTAGTATATGATCATTTAATATGATCATGTAACTTTAAATCCTTTTTGATATATGGTTTAATGACAACAAATCTTTTGAACTAAATGTTAAGTATTCTGAATGGTGTTCTACTAATGGGTGCACTTGAGTTTGTTGAAAGAACAGGTTTCCTATAAGTGGACATGCTAAAAGCAAATTAGATCAATCCAGTGCATGTTATCCTCAACAACTGAAGAATCAAAGTAGCACCAACAAATTACAAAAGTAGTAATGCAAGCTTCATGAAGACATCATTACAAAGAGAAAAGGGAAGACATTGGGCAATCAAGAGAAAGTTCAAATCAATAAGTGAAATCCTATCAAGTTGAGTCCTGAGAACCTAATGACTACATTGATCAAAGGAGTGTATAAGTCTTTGCATAGAAGATTCTCATAGTTATTAATTGGGTTATATTCTACCAATGCTCTCTTACTCAAACGTTCAAAAGCTTATCTAGAAGCATACCAAAAAGCGTGACCAAAACATGTAAGAAATCAAGGGTAGACATGACATGAGAAGGTTCAATTATGAGAAGGTTTGACCAAGTCAAGAGAAGGTTTGACCAAGCTAAGACTTCAACATGAGAAGGTTAAAATATGAGAAGGTTGACTAAGTCAACAGAAGGTTTGACTAAGTCAATAGAAGGTTTGACCAAAAGTCAACAGAATGTTTGACCAAAACTCAACGAAAGGTTTGACAAAAAGTCAAAAGAAGTTTGACCTCACCAAGATCCTAGAGAAGAAGTTTGATTGTTGAGAAGGTTCAAAAGTAAGAAAGATCAAAGCTTGAGAATGTTAAAGAACAGCAACCTACTCAAGCTAAAGAAACACATTAATTCTTCTCATACAAACATTAGTTGCATTAAATGTATGATCCAAGAAATAAATGTGTTGGAAAGTTTTGAATAACTCCTTGATTATTCCTAGGATCAACAAAAGGTGTTTGTTCAAGGCATAAAGCATGAGAAGCTTCACATGAGTTGTCAATGACTGCAAGAAAGGACTGTGTCAGCTTGAGAAGGTCAGAATGTGCAGAGTAAAGGACTATGTCAGCATGAGAAGGTTCAGAAGTGTAGAGAAAGTACAAAGTGCAACTTGAGAAGGTTGAAAAGCTGTCAACTTTCTCAAGTCTCATCACATCACTCTTATGGACCCATGGATAATTCCAACGGTTCTTTTGAGAACCCAAAGGCCATATTCATTATCCAAAGACTATATCAAGGCCAGAAATTCAAAGATTCTGTACATGGATCTTGAGAAGGTTCGTGAGAAGGTTCTTGAGAAGAAAGCTTTTGAGAAGGTTCGTGAGAAATTGACTGTCACAATTGTCCACACTAAAGGGGCTGGCAGCTTTATTCAAAAAGCACAAATGTACATTAGTGTTGTTCCATCACTAGTACTTTGTGTCTCTTTCTCTCCTAGTTTATTCTCAACGGCTATAATGAAGAAATCAATTATATAAACACATGGGAAAGCTAAGGAAACTCAAGGGAAATGGATTACATTTTGCCTACATCAGATTTCTTCATCCCCTAAACCTTCTCTCGTTTTGAGAAGCTTCTCCAGAAATGAGAAGCTTGATCAGAAGCTTCTCAAAAATGAGAAGCTTGCTCTAGAAGAGATTTCAGCAAAGAAACTCAAAGTCCATCTCTCATATAAGAGATTAGAAGCTGAAATAGAAGAAAGATATTGAGAGATAAACACAAGCCATATCAAGATCAATTATTGCTCTCCATCATTATCTTCTTTCACACTCTTTCTCATGAGCTCTACACCTTGGGATATCTTAGAAAGAGTGTGTAGCTTGTTTTGCTTATTTCATATCCACTTATTGTAAGTGTATCAAGCTGTAGCAAATCTCAAACCCTTTTATTCACTATCATATATATATATATATATATATATATATATTGTTCTTCCTACCAAGCTACCTAGGGTAGGTGAGTGTTGGTGAGGAAACAATTGGGTGTAGCTGTGTAAGAGAACACTTGTGTCTTCTGCGTGCTGATCAAAAGCTAGTGTTAGAGCAAGTCTTCTGTGTGTGATTAAAAGCAAGGAAGTCTTTTGAGTGCGATCAAAAGTAAGGAAGCCTTTTGTGGTTGAGCAAAAGAAAGTGTAATAGGTATTTGGGAAATGGTGGAAAAATCTCACTGGAGGTGAGGACTGGATGTAGTCCCACGTTAATGGGTGAACCAGGATAAAACTTCAATGTGTAATCCTCTCATCCCTTATCTCTGCATGCTTTATTTTATGCTTATATTGCACTACCCTCTAATTCTCACACTAACTAATACTTACAACAGAACCTACTCATGTGTTTCATGCATAACTTATATTTTGTTTTGAAGTATTTGTTAGTCCTGAGAAGTGTAACACCTTAAATTTCACAGCATAGTGATCAAAAATGCATTATCACAATAGCATAACTCAGTATAACCTGCTCATATAATTGGACCAAAAGAAACTTAAGCGGAAATAAACCACTTTCTTCAAAATTTGAGATAAAAACTTTCTCAAACATAACTCCGAAATAAGTACTTTATAAGTACATAATCGAGATAATACACATGACTACGGTCCAACTACGAGATAGGTTACAATAATTACATCACCTTGAATAAACTTCAAGGCTTTAAATCCAAAATACATAAACGGGGAAAAGTAAACAATATACATCAAGATCTCAGAATTGATCTTCTAGCAGTTAAGTAGCTCAAGCCTCCACTACTTTTCCTCAGTTTGCTTTCCTTTTCCCTGTGAATCTAAAAACACCACATAAAAATAATGAGATTACAAATCTCAATGAGTTCTTTCGTACCCCCCACTATTCCTCTCTCGGTGTTTTCCTTGTCTGTGAATTATCCTTGTCTATGAACTGTTCTTGTTCATACCTGTCTTTTTAATCTTATCCGTGGCTTAGCATAATCCGAGAAATAATGCCAGATATTCTAGAATACCCAATTTCAACGGAAACCCCAATTCGTATAGCTATACCAAATAATGCCAGGGCCCTAGCTTCGGGTTCATGACTCCCCTCAGCTGCGTATGCTACATGAAACTCGGGATCGTCACCCCCCTCGATATCTTTTATTATTATCTCGGACATTAAGTCTGTTACTCAACACAAGGTCGTATTCTGTCATCTTATTACTTGAACTTAGACACTTAGGTCTATTACTTGACACTTGGTCATATTCTCTCTCGATACCAAACTATCGGTTTGCGTTTATACATAACATAACATTTCTCGTTTTGTACCATGAAAACTAGACGTTTCAATACATAAAAGTATTCAATCATCACTAGGAAGGGTTAAGGAAGGGATTGGGGAAGGTTTGAAACCAAAAGGAATAGCGTTAAACGTATTTTAAAAATGGGTGACAGATGTCTGCGCACGGGTCGTGCACTTCTACGCACGGGTCATGCGCCCTTAAAATTTTTCATGGAAGCTATCAGAGGGAGGCGCACAGGTCGTGCTTAGGGGCGCACGGTCCGTGCCCTCCTGACAGCATGTAAAAATGTCCCTTTTTGCATGATTTTTCCACTCCGATGGATTCCAATACTCGTTCCACTCGATTCCTAACTTAACAACAGACCAAAACAACATTGAAAACCAAAATATCAATGAAAAACAAGTTTGACAACAATAACGGTTTATGGATTTGTAAATGAAACCACGAAACGACAAACGCGTATCAAACCAAAATAACAACTTTGCAAAACCAATTTTTCATTGAATAAAACCTAAACCGAGTAAGAACTCACCTCTAGGCTGGAATTAACACAAAGGAAGTGATAAATGAAATTCTAAAAATCCCGATTCGAACCCTAAGTCACCAACGATTCCCAAATCGCTCCCAAACTCGAAATTAAGCCTCAATCTACCGGTGAGTGATTCTAAACCTCTAGGAGCTCTCCAATCTAACACACAAATTTTGATTTTCAAATTCACTCCTCAAACTCATATAACCCTAAAACTTGGAGAAAAGGGATTGAGGGAAAAATTACCTATTTTTGATGCTCTAATGATGATGACAACAAAATTTGAGAGAAGAATTGATGATTGGGGCTAAGTTTTGGGTGTGGGTTCTTCTTCTTCTTCTTCTTCTTCTTCTTCTTCTTCTTCTTCTTCTTCTTCTTCTTCTTCTTCTTCTTCTTCTTCTTCTTCTTCTTCTTCTTCTTCTTTCTTTTCTCTTTTCTTTCTTCGTTCTCTTCTCTCCTTCGACTTCTCTCTTTCTTTTCTCTTTTATATTCTTTTATTTTATTTTAATAACAAAGTTAAATGAGGGTGAGGGTGTGGTGGTGTAAAAAGACCATCATACCTTTACTCTCTTCTTAATTCATTAATAAACCCCACATCAATCAATAATTAATTTAGCAATCAATTAATAAAATCATCAATCAAGCCAATTAAATAATTAAGTGGTCTAAACATCAAAATAATTAAACTAATTATTTTGGGGATGTTACAAGAAGCTTCAGTCTGTACTGATTTCATCCTCATAAGCTTCTATCCTTTAAAGAGTTTATCCTTAACATACATATTTCTTGATAATATGTTCCTCGTGTTATCAAACACTCTTTGACCATGTTCAAACAAAAGGATAAATCTCATATGATCCGCAATATGTTTTTATGCATAAACACACCACAAAACTCATTATGTATTCAACTTATCAACAAGAGAAGGTTCACTGCATGGAACCTACTTGGGTAGAGGAAGTTCAGAGTGTGGAACCTGCTCAGCCCAGAGAAGGTTAAACACGTTGAACTTACTCAACCAGAGAAGGTTCACTGCATAGAACCTACTCAGCTCGAGAAGGTTCACTATGTGGAACCTACTCAGCTTAGAGAAGGTTTAATGCGTGGAACCTACTCAAGAAGAGAATGTCTTGTGAAATTGTTTTGTGCTAACTACCTCATCTCCAAGTATCAACTTGAGAGGACATTTTCTAAGTTGCAGGATATAAATTTTCAAAGGATCACAATTCAACCCCCTTCTTGTGTCTCTCTATGCCACTTCAATCATACAAGGGACATAAACAAAGAGACATAAGAATCACAATATCATCTTAAAGATGGATAGGTCGTGGTAGAATACAATATAAAGTATGCCACGGACATACAGTCACACCATTGCTGATTTTGGCGGTACAAATTAGTGAGGAATTTAGAAATGTATTTCACATTTTTCTTCACTAATTTTTCCTCTCTAATTTCACTTTTTTAGTAGTGCTCTCAGATGAATCCTAACTAGCCAATTTACTCCAACTGGTGCATCACTAGTCTCCTCTATGCGAACTTGGGCCCAACTACCACTACAAGAAAAAATGATTTTTCCGGCCAGGAATTTCCGGCGGATTTTTATCCGCCGCAAAATTTTCGGCGGATTTTAGGACTTACCGGCGGATTTTATCCGCCGAAACATTACCGACGGATTTGTTGGATTTTCCGGCGGATTTTTTTCCTCCGCAACATTTCCGGCGGATTTTTAGGTATTTCCTGCGGATTTGGGTGTACGAAATTTTTTTTTAAAAACCTGCCGGTAAGGTCATTTCCGGCGGATAGTTAAAAGAACCGCCAATTTTGAATTTCGAAAATCCGCCGAAAATGTGTAAAAAGCCGCTGGAAATGAAAACCTGACTAAAATCCGCCGGAAACGTCATTTCCGGCAGATTTTTTTGAAGAAAGCGGGGGATTTGATTTTTGAAAATTTGCCGGAAATCCCCTGATTCGCCGAAAACCTGCCTTTTGACCACTTGACTTCGTTTCTTCTATATAAATCCCTTCTCCATTCTCCACTTCTTCTTCTTCTTCACACCTCTACCAATACTCTCCTTCTCTCTACTAAATCTCTTCTTGAAATTCCTCTCTTCCTCCCTACAAATTCTCTTCTTCTCTCTATTAATCTCTTCCACTCTTTGGCAAATTTCTTCGATCTAAGGTATGTTTGTAACATGAGTTAATAGTTTTAGTTTTTGAATTATTTTATAATATGAGTTTGTTACTAATTGTGGTGTTGTTTGTTTAGGTATTGTTTGAGTTTGCATTCCTCTTTTTTCCTCTTTGTTTGAGTTGGGGATACGCTTCAAGTCAGAGTCTTATCTTCACTACGGTTAGTTATCAAAGCAAAGTAATTAATATATCAATATATTTGTGGATTTTTTGTTTTTAGTGTCTAAAATTTTTTTACCAACTTTTGGTCACCGTAAAATTTGGATTTTTTCTTTTAGTCCTTGGTGACTTTTAATAACGCTTAATGTCGATGATTTGAATACATGTTCCTGTGTCTCATTGTCGTGTCTTAGAAGTTAGTTTTCTCAAATCACATTTTTGGTACAATATTAAAATTAATAAAATATTAATTACTTCACTATTTATAGTAAAATTTTGTTACAAATTTTGTTTGCAATAATAATACAAAATAATTTATATTGAAAAACTTATTTATTAAGTTCACTTATAAATTTTATTAACAGATATTGTCTTATAAAAATTGAAATTTAAAATTAAATTTGCAATTATTATTTATAATGTTTAAATTATTAATACATAACATTATCTAAAAATTCATTGTGTTGCTGGTAATTGATAGTTTATTGATATATCAAAATAAAGTAATTAATATATCAATATATATCAAAATATAAAGTAATTGATAGTTTATTTGATAGTTTATTTCATTTACATTGTAGTGTAGTACATAGATCTTGAAATTATGGATCGTAGTTGGATGTATGATCGATTGTTTCCTAGAAGATTCGGTTTAAAGCGACATTTTGTAGAAGGGGTAGAAGAGTTTATTTTTTGTGCTAAGTGTCATGAAGAATTTGCGCGACAAGGCGGTTGATAACTCTATTTTATATAGAGTTATTCATACAATTAAACTTGGATTATTGCTTATCTTCAAGAACATTAATATATAAATATAGCTTATTTATTAAGAAACAACATTTTAAAGATTCAAATGAATAAGGACAATGAATTAGGCAAAATGCATATATCTTGTTAGGTTTGATGTTTCTGTTCAGTGCAGCTACTTCAGGTGTGCCCACACTGCCTACACTAGGAGTGCCCATACTGCCTACACCTGCTAAACCAGCACTTTGGACCAAAACATCCAAGGACCATTCCAATGCTTCAACACTTGATATGTGACGTCATGCCTAGTCATATGGAGCAGATCCACTTGCAGAATTCGGCGCCTACTATCAAAGACCAGTTGAGAAGCTCACTCACTCAAGGACATGTGGCACTCATTCATTGGACCACCCCATGTGAGCTTCATGCAAAGCGACCAATTTGAACAACTTGCTTGATGGGAGGTCTGCAACTAACCACGGTTAATTATCTCAGTTACAATTTCGCGCCAAAGGAAACCCTCCAAGGGAGGCAAGCTCTCATGCCTATAAATAGAAGCCATATCTTCACTTAGAAATCATCCTTCATCCATTTCTTAAAGGATCACTTAAGTTTAGTTTTATTTTCAGTTTAGTTTAGTTTTATTTACGTTTCTGAAGAGAAGGAAGGTAAGGAGGTGCTTGACAACCACTCCCTTCACTTCTACTTGGAGGAAACTTGTGTAAGGATATCATCTTGTACTTCAACTTGGAAATCTCGTGCAAAAGTTCTTCTACTTGAGTAATATCTATCTCTTTTAGTTCTTTTGCAATATTACTCATCTTGTTATGTTCCTTACATATTCTTTTTATTTTATAATGAGTAATATGAGCTAATTTCCTTAAGTTGAAATGTTGTAAGCTTTGTAATGAACTTCTAAGTAAGTATATGTGGTTCAAGTAGTGTATGCATTTTAACTCTTGTGCAATACTTCTTTCAAAACTTATTCTGAATTTGATCACCTTAGAATAGGTAAACTTGTAACAGCAGACATAGGTTACATTTAAGACATCAAGAGTTGATAAGAATAAGTGTTTGTAACATCATCTTTGTTAAACTAGCTTTAATAAAGAATTGCTTGTTAAAACCATGTTAAGTCTTAGACATAGGATAACATAGTTCTTAGGGTGATACAGTGGGCGCTTAAGAGACAAGAGTGATCCTATTTAGCATGCCTAGACATAGGAAGCTTGTAATGAAACTCTGAAGAAAGTGACTGAAAAGCACACACTCATGCAGCTGCACTCAGTGTACCCACACTTCCTACACCACTAAAACTCTTAGAAGTAAGTTACTTGGTGAAAACATCTCAACTACTTTATCTAACTGATTTCCTTCACATATTTACTGTTTATATTGTTTAAATAAAATTCATAAACTCCAACCAATTGTGAATAGTGTAGACACACTAAGTATACACTCTAAGGAACATAGAGTTTTCATAATCCCTGTGGGTTCGACATTTTCTTATCATTATATTACTTGTGTGACTATGTATACTTGCATACTATTTTCCACACCAAGTTTTTGGCGCCGTTGCCGGGGATTATTGTAAAATTTTAGTTGTTTTAAAGTGTTAATTTAGTGTTTTTATTTTTAGTACTGGTGGTATTCTGTTTTCTGTGCAGAGCATCTAGTGCAGATACACTTAGTGCAGAAGCACTAGTTTATGCCCAGAGATAGACCACCAGAATTTGATTGTGATCCAGAAATTGAAAGAAGATTTAGGAGATTGCTAAGACAACAAAGACAAAGACAACAAGGTTGTAGAAGTATGTCTCACCATAGTGAAGATGCCTCAGTGAGAGGGGGACCAAATTCACAGCAACAACCTGAAGGTGAAGTAGATCATAGACAACAATTCATTCAAATGGGACCAATAGGTATGATTAATGATAGGGATAGACCTATGAGAGACTATGCTCAAATTAATCATCAACATATGCAAACTAGTATAGCTAGACCTCATATTGATGCTGTTCACTTTGAATTTAAACCCATGATGTTCCAAATGTTACAAACAATTGGTCAATTTGGTGGATCTCCTCATGAAGATCCCCATGAGCATTTAAAGCAATTCATAGAAGTTTGTAGTAACTTTATCATTCCTGGTATTAGTGAGGATGCATTTAGGCTTAAGTTATTTCCATACTCTCTGAAAGATAGGGCTAAATCATGGTTAAATTCTTTAGAGTCCAATTCTATTCATACATGGACTGAATTAGCTGAAAAATTCTTAAGCAAATATTTTCCTCCAATTAAAAATGCTAGGATGAGACATGATATTACATCTTTTAGGCAAAAAGAATTTGAATCATTGTTTGAAGCATGAGAAAGATGGAAAGAGTTGTTAAGAAAGTGTCCACATCATGGTTTACCTGTCATTATACAAATGGAAACATTTTACAATGGTCTAGAACCACAAACCAGAGTGATACTTGATGCATCAGCTGGTGGTGTTCTCTTGAATATGTCTTATAATGAAGCATGTGATCTAATTGATAGGATAGCTACAAATAGTTCTAGTTGGCCCACTGAGAGGGCAAGTGCCCAAAAGAAAACTTCTGGGGTACATGAGATTAGTGACATATCAGCCCTATCTGCTCAAGTAGCCTCTTTAACTAATATGATCAAACAGTTCACTAGTGCACCTACATCTAGTGTAGCCACTCCTAAGGAAAACACTGCAGCAGCCATAGAACAAGCCCCTCCAGGAACTACAAGTTGTGTTTATTGTGGGGGAGGCCATGTGTATGAAGAGTGTCCTAGAAACCCAATCTCTGTCAATTATGTTGGTTACAATAGGAATAACAACCCTTACTCTAATACCTACAATCCAGGATGGAAAAACCACCCAAATTTTAGATGGAACAATGCCAGTGCTCCTGCACCAGCTACTCCTCCTGATTTTCAATCTCAGAATCAACAAAAACCAAATCCACCTGCCACTGATAATTCTCTAGAGGGTTTGCTTAAATCATTCATTAGTGAAACTAGAACTGCTAGGCAAGCCCAAGATGCATCAATTAAGAATCTTGAGAACCAAGTAGGACAATTAGCAACTGCATTGTATCAAAGACCTGCAGGTGCATTGCTCTCAAATACAGAAGCATCAACTTCACAAAGGCAAGGTAAGGAACAGGTAAAGGCCATTTCTTTAAGAAGCGGTAAAGATTTAAAAGGAACAGATGAGATTGAAGGTAAAGATAAGGGAGAAAAAAATAAAAAAAATGAAAAAAATTCTCAAGATGCAGAAACACCTGATGCATTTGCATCTCATACGACTCTAACTCCAAGGTTAGTTCCTGAATATCCTCCTCCTCCCTTTCCTCAAAGATTGAAAAAAGTACATGAGGAGTAGCAGTTCAGTAAGTTCTTAGATGTTTTAAAACAATTGCATATCAATGTTCCTTTAATAGAAGCACTACAACAAATGCCTAATTATGCTAAATTTATGAAAGATGTGCTTTCTAAGCGAAGGAGATTAGGAGAATTTGAAACTGTTTTAATGTCAAAAGAATGCAGCTTAATCTTGCAAAACAAGATTCCAAGAAAATTAAAAGATCCAGGTAGCTTTACAATTCCTTTTTCTATAGGTAAGTTCTACACTGGTAAAGCATTGTGTGACTTACGTGCAAGTATCAACTTGATGCCTAAGTCCATCTTTACCAAATTAGGAATTGGAAATGCTAAGCCTACTACCTTAACACTCTCTCTAGCTGATAGATCAATAGCATATCCAGAAGGAATCATTGAGGATATCTTGGTACAGGTTGAAAAATTTGTGTTTCCTGCAGATTTTGTTATCCTTGATTTTATTGCAGATGAGGAAGTGCCCGTTATACTTGGAAGGCCATTCTTAGCAACAGGAAAGACATTGATAGATGTGCAAAAAGGAGAATTGACCATGAGAGTAAATGATCAAGAGGTGAAATTTAATGTATTGAATGCTTTGAAGTATCCTACTGAGGAGAGTGAAGAGTGTTGAGCAATTTCTCTTGACCATTTGGTGGAGAAGCAATTCCACAAGCAATATGATCACCTTGCCAGAGTACTAGCACCAGATGCAGCTACACTGCCTGCAGGGGACATCATTGAGAATGGAATGCTAACAGAGAAAGAAACAACACCTAAGGTATGGGCTAGAACTTATGAATCTCTTAATCTAGAAGATCCCAATCTTAGAAAGAATTTACCTTCTATAGAGCAACCTCCTAAGCTTGAATTAAAAGAACTGCCTAAACACTTAAAGTATGCTTTCTTAGGTGAAGATAATACACTTCCTGTAATTATTGCATCTGAATTATCTATAGAACAGGAAATTGATCTTATTAACATCTTAAAAAAGCATAAGAAGGCCATAAGCGGGCAAATATTAAAGGGATTAGCCCCTCCATATGCATGCATAGGATAATTTTAGAAGAAAACTCTAAAAACAGCATAGAAGGGCAAAGAAGATTGAATCTAATAATGAAAGAGGTTGTTAAGAAAGAAATAATAAAATGGCTAGATGCTGGTATTATCTATCCTATTTCTGATAGTTCATGGGTTAGTCCTGTGCAATGTGTTCCAAAGAAGGGGGGTGTAACAGTTATAGCCAATGAGAACAATGAATTAATCCCAACAAGAACTGTCACAGGATGGAGAATCTGTATGGATTACAGAAAACTCAATAAGGCCACAAAGAAAGACCATTTCCCTCTACCATTCATAGATTAAATGCTAGATAGGCTAGCAGGCAAGGAGTTCTATTGTTTTTTAGATGGTTATTCAGGATACAACCAAATAGCCATTGAACCAGAACATCAACAAAAAACTACCTTCACCTGTCCTTATGGCACTTTTGCTTTTAGGAGAATGCCTTTTGGACTTTGTAATGCACCTGCCACCTTTCAGAGATGCATGATGTCCATTTTTCCAGACTTCATTGAGCAATCAATGGAAGTCTTCATGGATGACTTCTCGGTTTTTGGAGAAATCTTTTCATTGTGTCTATCCAACTTAGAGAAAATTCTCCAAAGGTGTGAAGACACCAATTTAGTGCTCAACTGGGAGAAATGTCATTTCATGGTGAAGGAAGGCAATGTGCTTGGAAATAAAATATCTAAAAAAGGTTTAGAAGTGGATAGAGCCAAAATAGAGGTCATTGAGAAACTACCACCTCCATCAACAATCAAAGGGATTAGATGTTTTTTAGGTCATGCAGGTTTTTATAGGAGATTCATCAAAGACTTTTCAAAGATTTCAAAACCATTGTGTATGATTTTGCAACATGATGTGCCTTTTAATTTTGATGAAACTTGTATAGAAGCTTTTCAAAAACTGAAAAAAGCATTAGTAATAGCACCAGTTGTAGTCACTCCAGATTGGAGTAAGCCTTTTGAACTCATGTGTGATGCTAGTGACTTTGCAGTAGGAGCAGTCCTAGGGCAAAGATATAACAAAGTGTTTCATTCTATCTATTATGCTAGCAAAACACTAATTGAGGCTCATACATCTTCTATTTATGCTAGCAAAACACTAATTGTGGTAGAAAAGGTCATACATCTTCTATTTGTAATGCAAGAAAGATTATTGATATGAATGACAAATGGAAGTGGATTCCAAAGGGCACAATTCCCAAGACTAACCCAAAAGGACCCAAGATGATTTGGGTACCAAAAGCCAAAAATTGATTTTGTGTTGTAGGTGTTCTTGAAAGCCAATAGCTCAAAGTGGTATCTAGATAGCGGCTGTTCAAAGCACATGACAGGAGACTAAGAGAAGTTCTCTCATTTAGCTCCAAAAAGAAGCGGACTTGTGTTTTATTGTGACAATACAAAAGGTAAAATTAGTGGCGTCGGCAGTTTTGGTAAGAAACCAAATCCTGTTATTAAAAATGCATTATTAGTTGAAGGCTTGAAGCATAACTTGCTAAGTAGTAGTCATCTTTGCAACAAAGGTAATAAGGTTGTGCTTGATTCTTATACTTGTCTTATGGTTGCAATTACTATGCACTCGTTATTACTCTCGCTATACATGGACCTTGTTTATTTTTCATAAAAACGAAGCTTTTGATGCTTTTCGAAAACTTGATAAGATCATTGCATCTATCCGAAGTGATCACGGTGGTGAGTTCCAAAATGAGGCTTTTGAAAATTTTTGCAAATTGTTTTTCACTTATCATTGGAATATATGCCTTGACATGATTTATTTATTTTTCCCGCTTTTTGATAATGCCAAAAGGGGGAGAGTTATGTGATTTGCATGTTTCAGGGGGAGTATTCTTTAAATGTTTGCATATAGAAAGGGGGAGTATAATCTGCGCTTATCTCTGATATATACACTGTTTCAAAATATTTCTATTCTAACCCTTTCATTGAGCAAATCCCTCCTAAAGATGTTTGTCATCATCAAAAAGGGGGAGAATGTGAATATATGCCTTGACAGGAATAATCTGGTTTTGATGATTGACAAAAGAAGGGCAAAAAGGTCAAGACTGCAAAAAGCGGAAAAATGCAATCAAGCGACAGTCAAGAATTATTTTACTGTTGTGTGTGTTTAGGACATTATTGTAAGTGAAAATAAAGCTCTCAAATATAAAATAAATCACACACTCACAAATGTTTTTCATATAAATAATTTTGCATGAAAATATTTTTAAACAAATCCCATGCATGCATAATTGAATAGGACAAGCACACATGATATGAAAATGATTTTTGGAAAGCATATAATCGATTTATAGTATTTTCAAATGGCCATAAAATCGATTTTCAAGCTCTCTCAAAAGGCCAAGAATCGATTTCTTATATCATATGTTAAAGCATAAAATCGATTTTCAAGCTCTCTCAAAAGGCCAAGAATCGATTTCTTATATCATATGTTAAAGCATGAAATCGATTTTCAAGCTCTCTTAAAAGCCAAGAATCGATTTCTTAAATCATATGTTAAAACATGAATCGATTCCTTTCCTTTTCATTCTACTTAAGAATCGATTCCTTCCCCTTTTCATTCTACTTCATAATCGATTCCTTTCCTTTTCTTTTGAGGCTCACAAATCGATTCTCACGGTTTAACAAAGCAAAGAATCGATTCTTTCATGATTTAACTAAGTACATAATCGATTCCTTATCCTAGATCTAATCAAGCATGAAATCGATTATCCATCTTAGGCAAATCATGCACACAATCGATTTCTACATTTCTTCATTTCACTCAACGGTCATATTTTCTATTCTCCTATAAATAGCAGCCTCACTCTTCACTTTCAACGAACGACTCACTCTTGCATCTGAGATCTATTATTCTTCTCATCACTCTCATACTACTCTTTCACTTGCATATATTTTATTTTGAGAGCTTTATATTTCACATAGTTTGATATTGTATTACTGTGCTTCAACTTGTTTTATCCACACTACTGAGTGTGCTATCAAATCTGTTTCTTCTCATTTGTTGGGTGTGTTCCCAAGGTTTATTCAAGAGAGGTGATATCTCTTGGTGTTTTCCAGAGAGGTGATATCTCTAGGTTTTAAAGGTTTTACATAGGGAGGTGATATCCCGGTATTGTAAGTTCTCTTGTTGTAAAGGTTTCTAGTTGAACCTGTTTTAAAAGCTAGTGATTAGTTGAAATCCCTTGGAGCATTCCTCGGGGACTGGACGTAGGCCTGTGGTTTGGCCGAACCAGTATAAATCTCTTTGTGTCATCTTCTATCCCTTCATCTCTTTTAAATTCCTTGCAAGTTATTTTCATTGTCTTATTATTGTTATTTCAATTCAAACTCTCTTAAGCGCTTTATTTGATCAAAACCTTTTTAAGAGTTTAATTTTAAGTGCTATTTTTAAATTCAAAATTCACCCCCCCCCTCTTGTGTTTGAAGTCACTTGGTCAACAAGTGGTACCAGAGCTAGACTCTTGGTAAAGACTAACTGTCTCAAGAGGCAAGATGACTTCAAACAATGACTCCTTAAACAGACCCCCATCTTTCAATGGTGAAGGGTATGATTATTGGAAAACAAGAATGAAAATTTTTATTGAGGCTGTAGATTGTGATATTTGGGATACTGTCATAAATGGTCTGTTTGTTCCCACTCATCTTGTTAATGATGTAATGGTGAACAAACCTAGATCTCTTTGGACCAAAGATGAAAAAGAAAAGGTTCAATACAATTTGAAAGCTAAGAACATCATTACAACTGCGTTAAGCATCAATGAGTTCTATCGCGTATCACATTGTAAAACCGCCAAGGAAATGTGGGACGCCCTTCAAGTGACCCATGAAGGTACTACCGAGGTCAAAAGGGCTAGAATGAACACATTAACTCATGAGTATGAACTATTTAAGATGAAACCGGGTGAAACCATCCAAGAACTAAACAAACGTTTCATCCACATAGTTAACCATCTCAGAGGCCTTGGAAAATCCTTCGAAAATGCGGATTTGACCAATAAAGTGCTACGATGCCTAAATAGAAATTGGCAACCGAAAGTGACGACTATCTCGGAATCAAGAGACATATCCTCTATGGACTTAACTACTCTGTTTGGAAAATTGCAGGAACACGAGCTCGAACTGAATCGACTCATTGAAAGTGAGGAAGGTGAAAAGAAAAATAAAGGACTTGCGCTAAAATCATGTATCAAAGAAAGTGACACGGAAGATTATGACAGCTCCAATGAAAGTGATGAAGACATGAGTAAAATGGTTCGAATGTTCAAAAAATTCATGAGGTATAAAGGTAAACCAAATCCTCAAAGCAAAAATGAGGAAGGAACTTCCTTCAATCCAACATGTTATAAATGTGGTAAAAAGGGGCACATAAAGCCGGACTGTCCTCAAAGTCAAAAACATAGAGATCTTCGAAAGAAATCAAAAGAAAGAAGGGCGTACATCGCTTGGGATGAAAATGATATGGAATCATCCGATGACTCCGAGAATGAGGTAGCAAAACTATGTCTCATGGCAAAGCATGAGGAAGATGAGGTAAACTCCGTTGAAACTGAACTTGATTTAACTTATGATGAGTTGCTTAGTATTTGTGAAGAATTAAATAATGAGTCAAGTAAGCTTAGAAAAATTGTTTCCACTTCAAAGAAAACTATTTCCTCTCTTTAATCTAAAATCAAAACTTTAAACAAGGAAATAGAAATTCTTAAAGAGAAACAAATTTCTGTAAGTGAGGTCTCCTCGTGCAACTCTTATGAAAATAAAAAGGAGAGTACTTTCAAATGTGAAGATTGCAATATTTTGAAAAATAAAATTGATGATTTGCACAACACTCTTGCAAAATTCACCAGGGGAAGAGATAATCTAAATATCATTTTGGGAAACCAAAGGGGAACTTATGATAAAGCTGGTTTGGGCTATCAACAAAAGAATCATGAAAAATCTTTCAAAAAGTTTTTTAGTCCCAACATAACTTCTAGTAGCCCTTTTACAAAATGTTATTATTGTGGTAGAAAAGGTCATACATCTTCTATTTGTAATGCAAGAAAGATTATTGATATGAATGACAAATGGAAGTGGATTCCAAAGGGCACAATTCCCAAGACTAACCCAAAAGGACCCAAGATGATTTGGGTACCAAAAGCCAAAAATTGATTTTGTGTTGTAGGTGTTCTTGAAAGCCAATAGCTCAAAGTGGTATCTAGATAGCGGCTGTTCAAAGCTCATGACAGGAGACTAAGAGAAGTTCTCTCATTTAGCTCCAAAAAGAAGCGGACTTGTGTTTTATTGTGACAATACAAAAGGTAAAATTAGTGGCGTCGGCAGTTTTGGTAAGAAACCAAATCCTGTTATTAAAAATGCATTATTAGTTGAAGGCTTGAAGCATAACTTGCTAAGTAGTAGTCATCTTTGCAACAAAGGTAATAAGGTTGTGCTTGATTCTTATACTTGTCTTATGGTTGCAATTACTATGCACTCGTTATTACTCTCGCTATACATGGACCTTGTTTATTTTTCATAAAAACGAAGCTTTTGATGCTTTTCGAAAACTTGATAAGATCATTGCATCTATCCGAAGTGATCACGGTGGTGAGTTCCAAAATGAGGCTTTTGAAAATTTTTGCAAATTGTTTTTCACTTATCATTGGAATATATGCCTTGACATGATTTATTTATTTTTCCCGCTTTTTGATAATGCCAAAAGGGGGAGAGTTATGTGATTTGCATGTTTCAGGGGGAGTATTCTTTAAATGTTTGCATATAGAAAGGGGGAGTATAATCTGCGCTTATCTCTGATATATACACTGTTTCAAAATATTTCTATTCTAACCCTTTCATTGAGCAAATCCCTCCTAAAGATGTTTGTCATCATCAAAAAGGGGGAGAATGTGAATATATGCCTTGACAGGAATAATCTGGTTTTGATGATTGACAAAAGAAGGGCAAAAAGGTCAAGACTGCAAAAAGCGGAAAAATGCAATCAAGCGACAGTCAAGAATTATTTTACTGTTGTGTGTGTTTAGGACATTATTGTAAGTGAAAATAAAGCTCTCAAATATAAAATAAATCACACACTCACAAATGTTTTTCATATAAATAATTTTGCATGAAAATATTTTTAAACAAATCCCATGCATGCATAATTGAATAGGACAAGCACACATGATATGAAAATGATTTTTGGAAAGCATATAATCGATTTATAGTATTTTCAAATGGCCATAAAATCGATTTTCAAGCTCTCTCAAAAGGCCAAGAATCGATTTCTTATATCATATGTTAAAGCATAAAATCGATTTTCAAGCTCTCTCAAAAGGCCAAGAATCGATTTCTTATATCATATGTTAAAGCATGAAATCGATTTTCAAGCTCTCTTAAAAGCCAAGAATCGATTTCTTAAATCATATGTTAAAACATGAATCGATTCCTTTCCTTTTCATTCTACTTAAGAATCGATTCCTTCCCCTTTTCATTCTACTTCATAATCGATTCCTTTCCTTTTCTTTTGAGGCTCACAAATCGATTCTCATGGTTTAACAAAGCAAAGAATCGATTCTTTCATGATTTAACTAAGTACATAATCGTTTCCTTATCCTAGATCTAATCAAGCATGAAATCGATTATCCATCTTAGGCAAATCATGCACACAATCGATTTCTACATTTCTTCATTTCACTCAACGGTCATATTTTCTATTCTCCTATAAATAGCAGCCTCACTCTTCACTTTCAACGAACGACTCACTCTTGCATCTGAGATCTATTATTCTTCTCATCACTCTCATACTACTCTTTCACTTGCATATATTTTATTTTGAGAGCTTTATATTTCACATAGTTTGATATTGTATTACTGTGCTTCAACTTGTTTTATCCACACTACTGAGTGTGCTATCAAATCTGTTTCTTCTCATTTGTTGGGTGTGTTCCCAAGGTTTATTCAAGAGAGGTGATATCTCTTGGTGTTTTCCAGAGAGGTGATATCTCTAGGTTTTAAAGGTTTTACATAGGGAGGTGATATCCCGGTATTGTAAGTTCTCTTGTTGTAAAGGTTTCTAGTTGAACCTGTTTTAAAAGCTAGTGATTAGTTGAAATCCCTTGGAGCATTCCTCGGGGACTGGACGTAGGCCTGTGGTTTGGCCGAACCAGTATAAATCTCTTTGTGTCATCTTCTATCCCTTCATCTCTTTTAAATTCCTTGCAAGTTATTTTCATTGTCTTATTATTGTTATTTCAATTCAAACTCTCTTAAGCGCTTTATTTGATCAAAACCTTTTTAAGAGTTTAATTTTAAGTGCTATTTTTAAATTCAAAATTCACCCCCCCCCTCTTGTGTTTGAAGTCACTTGGTCAACAAGTGGTACCAGAGCTAGACTCTTGGTAAAGACTAACTGTCTCAAGAGGCAAGATGACTTCAAACAATGACTCCTTAAACAGACCCCCATCTTTCAATGGTGAAGGGTATGATTATTGGAAAACAAGAATGAAAATTTTTATTGAGGCTGTAGATTGTGATATTTGGGATACTGTCATAAATGGTCTGTTTGTTCCCACTCATCTTGTTAATGATGTAATGGTGAACAAACCTAGATCTCTTTGGACCAAAGATGAAAAAGAAAAGGTTCAATACAATTTGAAAGCTAAGAACATCATTACAACTGCGTTAAGCATCAATGAGTTCTATCGCGTATCACATTGTAAAACCGCCAAGGAAATGTGGGACGCCCTTCAAGTGACCCATGAAGGTACTACCGAGGTCAAAAGGGCTAGAATGAACACATTAACTCATGAGTATGAACTATTTAAGATGAAACCGGGTGAAACCATCCAAGAACTAAACAAACGTTTCATCCACATAGTTAACCATCTCAGAGGCCTTGGAAAATCCTTCGAAAATGCGGATTTGACCAATAAAGTGCTACGATGCCTAAATAGAAATTGGCAACCGAAAGTGACGACTATCTCGGAATCAAGAGACATATCCTCTATGGACTTAACTACTCTGTTTGGAAAATTGCAGGAACACGAGCTCGAACTGAATCGACTCATTGAAAGTGAGGAAGGTGAAAAGAAAAATAAAGGACTTGCGCTAAAATCATGTATCAAAGAAAGTGACACGGAAGATTATGACAGCTCCAATGAAAGTGATGAAGACATGAGTAAAATGGTTCGAATGTTCAAAAAATTCATGAGGTATAAAGGTAAACCAAATCCTCAAAGCAAAAATGAGGAAGGAACTTCCTTCAATCCAACATGTTATAAATGTGGTAAAAAGGGGCACATAAAGCCGGACTGTCCTCAAAGTCAAAAACATAGAGATCTTCGAAAGAAATCAAAAGAAAGAAGGGCGTACATCGCTTGGGATGAAAATGATATGGAATCATCCGATGACTCCGAGAATGAGGTAGCAAAACTATGTCTCATGGCAAAGCATGAGGAAGATGAGGTAAACTCCGTTGAAACTGAACTTGATTTAACTTATGATGAGTTGCTTAGTATTTGTGAAGAATTAAATAATGAGTCAAGTAAGCTTAGAAAAATTGTTTCCACTTCAAAGAAAACTATTTCCTCTCTTTAATCTAAAATCAAAACTTTAAACAAGGAAATAGAAATTCTTAAAGAGAAACAAATTTCTGTAAGTGAGGTCTCCTCGTGCAACTCTTATGAAAATAAAAAGGAGAGTACTTTCAAATGTGAAGATTGCAATATTTTGAAAAATAAAATTGATGATTTGCACAACACTCTTGCAAAATTCACCAGGGGAAGAGATAATCTAAATATCATTTTGGGAAACCAAAGGGGAACTTATGATAAAGCTGGTTTGGGCTATCAACAAAAGAATCATGAAAAATCTTTCAAAAAGTTTTTTAGTCCCAACATAACTTCTAGTAGCCCTTTTACAAAATGTTATTATTGTGGTAGAAAAGGTCATACATCTTCTATTTGTAATGCAAGAAAGATTATTGATATGAATGACAAATGGAAGTGGATTCCAAAGGGCACAATTCCCAAGACTAACCCAAAAGGACCCAAGATGATTTGGGTACCAAAAGCCAAAAATTGATTTTGTGTTGTAGGTGTTCTTGAAAGCCAATAGCTCAAAGTGGTATCTAGATAGCGGCTGTTCAAAGCTCATGACAGGAGACTAAGAGAAGTTCTCTCATTTAGCTCCAAAAAGAAGCGGACTTGTGTTTTATTGTGACAATACAAAAGGTAAAATTAGTGGCGTCGGCAGTTTTGGTAAGAAACCAAATCCTGTTATTAAAAATGCATTATTAGTTGAAGGCTTGAAGCATAACTTGCTAAGTAGTAGTCATCTTTGCAACAAAGGTAATAAGGTTGTGCTTGATTCTTATACTTGTCTTATGGTTGCAATTACTATGCACTCGTTATTACTCTCGCTATACATGGACCTTGTTTATTTTTCATAAAAACGAAGCTTTTGATGCTTTTCGAAAACTTGATAAGATCATTGCATCTATCCGAAGTGATCACGGTGGTGAGTTCCAAAATGAGGCTTTTGAAAATTTTTGCAAATTGTTTTTCACTTATCATTGGAATATATGCCTTGACATGATTTATTTATTTTTCCCGCTTTTTGATAATGCCAAAAGGGGGAGAGTTATGTGATTTGCATGTTTCAGGGGGAGTATTCTTTAAATGTTTGCATATAGAAAGGGGGAGTATAATCTGCGCTTATCTCTGATATATACACTGTTTCAAAATATTTCTATTCTAACCCTTTCATTGAGCAAATCCCTCCTAAAGATGTTTGTCATCATCAAAAAGGGGGAGAATGTGAATATATGCCTTGACAGGAATAATCTGGTTTTGATGATTGACAAAAGAAGGGCAAAAAGGTCAAGACTGCAAAAAGCGGAAAAATGCAATCAAGCGACAGTCAAGAATTATTTTACTGTTGTGTGTGTTTAGGACATTATTGTAAGTGAAAATAAAGCTCTCAAATATAAAATAAATCACACACTCACAAATGTTTTTCATATAAATAATTTTGCATGAAAATATTTTTAAACAAATCCCATGCATGCATAATTGAATAGGACAAGCACACATGATATGAAAATGATTTTTGGAAAGCATATAATCGATTTATAGTATTTTCAAATGGCCATAAAATCGATTTTCAAGCTCTCTCAAAAGGCCAAGAATCGATTTCTTATATCATATGTTAAAGCATAAAATCGATTTTCAAGCTCTCTCAAAAGGCCAAGAATCGATTTCTTATATCATATGTTAAAGCATGAAATCGATTTTCAAGCTCTCTTAAAAGCCAAGAATCGATTTCTTAAATCATATGTTAAAACATGAATCAATTCCTTTCCTTTTCATTCTACTTAAGAATCGATTCCTTCTCCTTTTCATTCTACTTCATAATCGATTCCTTTCCTTTTCTTTTCCTTTGAGGCTCACAAATCGATTCTCATGGTTTAACAAAGCAAAGAATCGATTCTTTCATGATTTAACTAAGTACATAATCGATTCCTTATCCTAGATCTAATCAAGCATGAAATCGATTATCCATCTTAGGCAAATCAGGCACACAATCGATTTCTACATTTCTTCATTTCACTCAACGGTCATATTTTCTATTCTCCTATATATAGCAGCCTCACTCTTCACTTTCAACGAACGACTCACTCTTGCATCTGAGATCTATTATTCTTCTCATCACTCTCATACTACTCTTTCACTTGCATATATTTTATTTTGAGAGCTTTATATTTCACATAGTTTGATATTGTATTACTGTGCTTCAACTTGTTTTATCCACACTACTGAGTGTGCTATCAAATCTGTTTCTTCTCATTTGTTGGGTGTGTTCCCAAGGTTTATTCAAGAGAGGTGATATCTCTTGGTGTTTTCTAGAGAGGTGATATCTCTAGGTTTTAAAGGTTTTACATAGGGAGGTGATATCCCGGTATTGTAAGTTCTCTTGTTGTAAAGGTTTCTAGTTGAACCTGTTTTAAAAGCTAGTGATTAGTTGAAATCCCTTGGAGCATTCCTCGGGGACTGGACGTAGGCCTGTGGTTTGGCCGAACCAGTATAAATCTCTTTGTGTCATCTTCTATCCCTTCATCTCTTTTAAATTCCTTGCAAGTTATTTTCATTGTATTATTATTGTTATTTCAATTCAAACTCTCTTAAGCGCTTTATTTGATCAAAACCTTTTTAAGAGTTTAATTTTAAGTGCTATTTTTAAATTCACAATTCACCCCCCCTCTTGTGTTTGAAGTCACTTGGTCAACAGCAAGCAGTGCTCATGCATTGCCATGCTGCACCATATGGAGGTCACTTTGGAAGCCAAAGGACAGCAACTAAGGTACTCCAATCAGGTTATTTCTGGCCTACTCTATTTAAAGATGCTTATTATATGGTCAAAACCTGTGATAAATGTCAAAGAAGTGGTAACATATCTGATAAACATGAAATGCCTAGAACTAATATTCTAGAAATAGAATTATTTGATGTTTGGGGTATGGATTTCATGTGACCTTTTCCACCTTCTTTTGGCAATGAGTACATCTTAGTAGCTGTAGACTATGTGTCCAAATGGGTTGAGGTTGTAGCACTCCCAAATAATGATGCCAAATCTGTAAGCAAATTTTTACAAAGAAACATATTTTCAAGATTTGGCACCCCAAGAGCTATCATCACTGATGAAGGCTCTCATTTTTGCAATAAACTCATTGAAAATCTTCTTGCAAAATATGGGATAAAACACAAGATTGCTACTGCCTATCACCCACAAACAAGTGGACAAGCTGAACTTTCAAATAGGGAAATAAAAAGAATGCTTGAGAAAATGGTTGGACCAAATAGGAAAGATTGGTCACTACACTTAGATGAAGCATTATGGGCATACAGAACAGCATATAAAACTCCATTAGGTATGTCCCCCTATAAGTTAGTCTATGGCAAAGCATATCATCTCCCTGTTGAACTTGAGAACAAGTCATAATGGGCTATCAAAAAGCTAAATTTTGATCTCAGAAAGGCAGGTGAGCAAAGGTTTTTAGAGCTTAATGAATTAGAAGAACTTAGGCAATTCTCTTATGAGAATGCAGAGATCTATAAAGCAAAAACCAAAGCATGGCATGATAAGAAAATCCAAAGGAGAGAACTTAGAGAAGGAGGAATGGTTCTGTTGTACAATTCTAGGTTAAAACTCTTCCCTGGAAAACTAGGATCAAGATGGTCAGGACCATTCAAACTAGTTAAAATCTACCCCCATGGTGTAGTTGATCTATATGATGCTACCACTGATACCACTTTCAAAGTCAATGGACAAAGAGTGAAAATGTACTATGGAGAACATGTGGTGAGAGATAAGGTCACCACTCATTTTGAAAAACCTTAATGCAAGGTACAAGTCAGGCTGTAAGACTCTTAAAACAAGCGCTTGAGGGAGGCAACCCATCACTATATATAGCTAATATTATCATTTTGTGCAATTTGATGTTTTGTGTATTTTGTAGAAAAACAAGACAACAGAGTAGCCAGTGATGCTACACTTGGTGTGTCTACACCTGATGCAGCCACATTGCCTACACTAAAGTTAGTAATGTGACTGAAAGACTTGGATGAAAAATGTTCACTTGCCAACTCATCACATTAGTGGAAACTCTGATTAAGGGCTAGGGTGCAGCGTGTTAAGCCTAAACACTACACGTGTCGCCTTGCATGTCACTCTTCCCCCCACCTAATGGCTAGTTTCAACTAACCTTCCCACTAACTCACTCAAACCGCTCACATTCTCACAAAGCCACTCCTTCTATTCTCTCTCACAAAACCGATCATCTCTATTCTCTGTAAACACTCATCTTCAACCTCTAACAAAATCAATTCAAAAACCCTAAAAATCATCAATGGCGAAGAAGCAATCGGCCACCAAATCACCAGGGAAAGTACTCAGTGCAGGTACTCTTGCAAAATCCAAGAAATCAAAAGCAACCACATCTATGGACGTGATTCCTGGGTGTGAACATTTCTGGAGCATGAAGTTCTTACCAGAGAGAGGTTCAACTTCGCAAAGGCCCATCACTCATTCCTCTCAACAGTCAACAATCTACATTGGGAGAGGTTTGTGCAACCTAGAGCCTACTACCTGGAGCAACTGGTTCGTGAATTCTACTCTGGAATTCAGAACACAAGAGGAGGGACCATTTTCTACTCAATGGTCAGAGGTAAGAAAGTCTTCTTTGATCCTGCTAGAATTAATAAGCATTATGATTTGAACTACACTGGTGATGCATTTGAAGAGAAGTTAGAGACTTATGGGAAGAAACAAATGTCTAAAATCAAAGATAGGGTAGCAGTAGAAGGATCTCAATGGGAGAAATTCACCAATACTGAGTTTAAACTTAGAACTGGAGATTTAATCCCTGAATTAGGAAACTGGCACTTATTCATTGATGCTTCAATCCTCCCAACCTCACACACATCCACATTATCTAAAGATAGGTTGATTCTCATAGATTCAATCTTGATTGAAAATAATGTAGATATAGGAAAACTGATCACTAGAGAGATAATGGAATGTCAAACCAAAACCTCTGGATTCTTGTATTTTCCCTGTTTGATCACTGAACTATGTCAAAAGCAAGGGGTAATAGCTTCTGAGCTTGAGAAAATTCAAAGAAAGACTCCCCCTAGTGGTTTATCTACAGAGGTAAAAGAAAGAATCAGGTCTGTCAGAATTAAGAATACTGCAGAGCAGGAAGTGCGGAAACTCCTAGTGCAGAAACTTCAAGCAGTATGGAAGTTTCAAAGAGAGCAGCATGACTGGTTAAAATTGAAGTTAGATGACCCTGAGGTAGAGGTAGAAGCTCCAGTTTACCCTAGCTGGGTGATTGATGAAGAAGTAGAAGAAGAGGTAGAGGAGGAAGAGGAAGAAGTAGCAGTAGAGAAAGAGATAAGAGCAAAGAGAAAGAGAGATACTCAGAAGGATAAGAAGGGGAAGAAACCAAGAGTAGAAGAGCCTGAGTTACTGTTGAGTGAGGAAGACACTGAGGAAGATGAGGAGGCAAGGCAAGCTGTGAAAGAAATAGAGAAAGATGTGGATGAGTCAATGACAGAAAGTGAAGAAGAAAATGGCAGTTCAACAATGGAGGATAGTGCAAGGAGGAAGTATGAAATCAGAAAGAAATCAGCAAACCAACCACAACTACAATCACCCCCATCACAACAATCCATTAGCCCTTCACCACCACCACAAAAATCCCCCACCACTCACCTATCACCTACTCAACCATCACCACAAGTCCAATCATCACCATCACCTCAACCAGAAAAACAACCCACCCCTCCACCAGAAATAACCCCAACAACAGAAAAAGAAACCCAAGTCACTAGAGAAGCTACACCATTCCCATCCCAAACTCCAAAAGAAACATCTCCCACCCCTATCACAGAACAAGCTACTGAGCCTACTAACCTTGTTGTTGAGAAAGTTCAAATGCAGGTAATCACTGAAGAGCCTCAAAAAGAGAGAGGCAAAGAAGGTTCTGAGCAGGAAAAGCAAGAAGAAGCTGTCAAGGAAGCTGCTGATGTGCCTACACCTAGTGCAGGAGCATCAAAGAAATCCAAAGTTATGGCAACTAGCCCTGCAGCAACAATTACTGCAGTTTTGAAAGCCTTGGCAGAGAAGAAAGAGATGCTGGGATACACTAGGAGGACAATGAAGCCTGCTCCAACAAAGAAGATGTGGACAATGAGCTCACTCTATGGTGTACAGGGTATAGGGGTACAAGCTGGTGAGAAGGAGGTAACTGAGGAAGCAACACCCAAATAAGGAGAGAAAGAAGCTGAGAAGGTAGCAGAGCAACAACAAGAGGGAATTGAGCAGCAATCTGAGCAAACTCCAGTGCAGAGTGATGTGCCTGCACTTGAAGTGTCTACACTGGCTACACCAGATGTTCCTACACAAGCTACACCTGAAGAGGCAGAAATGCCTGAGGCTAGTGTAGATGATCCTGGTATGCCTACCTCTGATGCGGCTGCTACCAAAACAAAGCCAAGGAAGATGAGAGCCAAACATAGCCCTGCTGTGAGAGCCAGTCCCAGATTCCAGAAGAAAGAGTAAAAGGATACTTTTAATGTTGTTTCCTATATTATATTTTGCTTTAGTACTTTACTCTATGTGTTAAATATTATATGTTAACTTACTGCTATGTGCTAAATACTTTTGATTATATCTCCCATGTTTTGGTTCCCCTGTTTACTCAACTTAGAGCAGTGAGGACACTGCTCATACTTAAGTTGGGGGGGGGGGGGAGAGTGGAGAATACTATGTGTTTTGTGTATGCACTATATTTTGCAACATGTTTTGTGCTTAAGTAATGATATATGACTGAATATATGTATGTATGATGTGTTTAAGTAAGTTATGTATATGTGTTTAAATAAGTTCTTATAATATGTTAAAAAGCATGTGAGTATGTAGTGTTAGTATGATTTAAGTTTTAGATGTACTTAACAAAGCATGTGATAACATGATTAATTGTGTTAACATGATGAATTAAGTGCATCAATTTCTGTTAGACTTAAATAAATATGAAACATGGTCAATTCATATTCTTCTCAAAAATTGAAGAAGTGCATCAATGAGTCAAATTTTTAAATGATGAAAAAGCCTTGTTTTTCTAGAAATGATCAGTTTTATAAATACTTTGACACAACAAAATTGAGTTTTGAAAAGAACCATGCTAGATGAAAAGCTATCCAAAGCCAAGGAATTTTTGGAAATTTGAGGTCAAAATTTTATTTTTACTAAAAATATAGAAGAGCATAAGGAATTAAGTTAGGGGGAAAATTCCATGAATACAAAGGCCAAAGTGTGACAGCTTGGAGAGTTCACGCCACAAGTGTCAAAACCACTCAAAAATGTCAAAAACATTCCAAAAAGCTACACTTGCCTGAGTCATATAACTGAACCTGTCCCTTAAGTGCAATTGGTTTGAAAATAATGAACAAAGTTCAAAAAGAAAAAGAAAAAGAAAAGAAAAACAAACCAAGAAAAAAGAAGAAAAATGCATGTGGAGGTCAGTGAGGAGGGCAGTGTACGCTACCAAAAATATTCAAAGAGTTCCAAGTGTGGCTACACAAAGTGTACCAACACCACCTACATCAAAAGGCACCTACACTCAAAATAAGGTGTACCTACAATCCAGAAAAATGATGTCTTTGCACTCACTGCATTGCATCAACAAAAAGGAAACACCACAAATAGAAATAAGGCATTGGCTCAACAAGTTTGAAACACCAAAGCCCTTTGTTGTGCTTAAGAGTCCCTTAATTCTTGAAGAAATTGTTAGTCTAGTCCATATTTTGAAAAATCTCTAAGGGTGACCAAAAGAGTTCCAACTTTTTCAAAAAGCTAAGGAGAAACTCTTTGTTTAGTTATGGAACCAATTGAAACTCAATAGGCCACACACTCACACAAATGAGTTTTTATAACTCTGAATGTTTTAAGAAGGCAAGGGCATAGAAAAGAGGTCGTGAAAGAGAAAAGCTCATTAAGATACACTTCAAACACTCCTTGAAAAACATGAGTTGAGATGTCTTCATAATTATAGAAGTCTTGTATTTGCTCCTTGTCGTTGCTTGAGGACAAGCAACAATTTAAGTTTGGGGGTGTGATAACTCTATTTTATATAGAGTTATTCATACAATTAAACTTGGATTATTGCTTATCTTCAAGAACATTAATATATAAATATAGCTTATTTATTAAGAAACAACATTTTAAAGATTCAAATGAATAAGGACAATGAATTAGGCAAAATGCATATATCTTGTTAGGTTTGATGATTCTGTTCAGTGCAGCTACTTCAGGTGTGCCCACACTGCCTACACTAGGAGTGCCCACACAGCCTACACCTGCTAAACCAGCACTTTGGACCAAAACATCCAAGGACCATTCCAATGCTTCAACACTTGATATGTGACGTCATGCCTAGTCATATGGAGCAGATCCACTTGCAGAATTCGGTGCCTACTATCAAAGACCAGTTGAGAAGCTCACTCACTCAAGGCCATGTGGCACTCATTCATTGGACCACCCCATGTGAGCTTCATGCAAAGCGACCAATTTGAACAACTTGCTTGATGGGAGGTCTGCAACTAACCATGGTTAATTATCTCAGTTACAATTTCGCGCCAAAGGAAACCCTCCAAGGGAGGCAAGCTCTCATGCCTATAAATAGAAGTCATATCGTCACTTAGAAATCATCCTTCATCCATTTCTTAAAGGATCACTTAAGTTTAGTTTTATTTTCAGTTTAGTTTAGTTTTATTTACGTTTCTGAAGAGAAGGAAGATAAGGAGGTGCTTGACAACCACTCCCTTCACTTCTACTTGGAGGAAACTTGTGTAAGGATATCATCTTGTACTTCAACTTGGAAATCTCGTGCAAAAGTTCTTCTACTTGAGTAATATCTATCTCCTTTAGTTCTTTTGCAATATTACTCATCTTGTTATGTTCCTTACATATTCTTTCTATTTTATAATGAGTAATATGAGCTAATTTCCTTAAGTTGAGATGTTGTAAGCTTTGTAATGAACTTCTAAGTAAGTATATGTGGTTCAAGTAGTGTAAGCATTTTAACTCTTGTGCAATACTTCTTTCAAAACTTATTCTGAATTTGATCACCTTAGAATAGGTAAACTTGTAACAGCAGACATGGGTTACATTGAAGACATCAAGAGTTGATAAGAATAAGTGTTTGTAACATCATCTTTGTTAAACTAGCTTTAATAAAGAATTGATTGTTAAAACCATGTTAAGTCCTAGACATAGGATAACATAGTTCTTAAGAGACAAGAGTGATCCTATTTAGCATGCCTAGACATAGGAAGCTTGTAATAAAACTCTGAAGAAAGTGACTGAAAAGCACACACTCATGCAGCTGCACTCAGTGTACCTACACTTCCTACACCACTAAAACTCTTAGAAGTAAGTTACTTGGTGAAAACATCTCAACTACTTTATCTAACTGATTTCCTTCACATATTTACTTTTTATATTGTTTAAATAAAATTCATAAACTCCAACCAATTGTGAATAGTGTAGACACACTAAGTATACACTCTTAGCAACATAGAGTTTTCATAATCCCTGTGGGTTCGACCTTTTCTTATCATTATATTACTTGTGTGACTATGTATACTTGCATAATATTTTCGACACCAGTGGTATTAGATGTCCGTGCTTGAAATGTTCTTTTCGATTTATAAAAAATGAAGAAGAAGTTAGACTTGATTTGTACAATAATGGGTTTAGGCCAAATTATTGGATATGGAGTCGTCACGGGGAAGTAGGACCAGGGGTAGCTGCAGTTCCTGCGGTTAATATTCCGGTTGAAGTCGTAGATCCCACATCAAGTAGTTATCCAGCGACTACGACATCTGAAGGCCAAATTATACAACCGTTAGATGTTTATCAAGGAATGATCACTAGTGTAAAATCAGGAAAAGAATTAGAGTTTTAAAGTCGGGCTCTCAGAGGCCCTACTTAAAAGGTAGATACGGTGGCATACTTGTAATTAAGATGCACAAATTATCTGGCGCTAATCATTTTAAGTCGGGAAATACTTAAGCCCGACGTTAAAACTAAAACTCCCACGCTAAAACTAAAACTCCCACGCTAAAACGTACTTTTTAAGTCGGACCACAATCCGACTTTAAAAAAAATTACTCTCTAAGTCGCTTTGATAGAAGTCGGGTGAAGATCCAACTTTAAAAGTCCTAAATATCCGACTTTGAATCCCATTTTTCCACTAGTGGATATCTGACGCTGTTGGAGTAAATTTGGATTTTGAAGAACCAGAAAATGATGCTGAAGAAGTTCCAAATGAGGAAGCTCAAAGGTTTTACATGTATTTGAGTGAGACAAATAAACCATTATTTGAAGGATCTAAAGACTCAAAATTATCAATGTGTGTTCGGTTGTTGGATCTTAAGTCTCAATTTAATGTTGCTGAGTTGTGCATGGAATATATGACCAAAATGATGTTGGATACAACCCCCATTAGAGGGCTTTTGCCGCAAAGTTATTATGAAGCTAAAAGACTGGTATCAAAGCTTGGCTTAAAATCTAAAAGAATTGATTGTTGTGTGTCTAGTTGCATGCTCTATTATAACAATGAGTTTGGCAAAAATGATGGAGAGTTGTCGGAATGCAAGTTGTGTGGAGAGCCACACTATCGTGTTTGTAGGAAAGGGATGAGCAGAGGCAAACCGGTTCCACGAAAAGCAATGTTCTATCTGCCGCTTATACCAAGGCTACAGAGGATGTTTACTTCAATGGAGACCGCGGGTAAAATGACGTGGCACCATCAAAATAGCAATAATTCTGGTGAATTACGTCACCCATCTGATGGTGAAGCTTGGAAGCATTTTGATCGTGTTCATCCAGATTTTTCCATTGATCCACCCGATGTTCGGCTTGGTTTATGCTCTGATGGTTTCACAGCATATATTCAAGCCTCAGCAATAGCGTATTCATGTTGGCCAGTTATTGTTACGCCATACAACCTTCCAGAAATGTGTATGTACTCTAAACCATACATGTTTTTAAATTCTATTATTCCAGGGCCAAGTAATCCAACAACTGGTATTGACATATATTTGCAACCTTTGATTGATGACCTAAAAAGGTTGTGGGATGGTGTTTTAAGTTATGATGCAGCACGCAAACAAAATTTTGTGATGAGGACGGCTTTGATGTGGACCATTAATGACTTCTCTGCCTATGGAATATTGTCTGGATGGGGGACACATGGTAAGATGGCGTGTCCGAATTGCATGGTTTGCACAAAGGCTTTTAGTCTTAAATACGGAGGAAAAACTTCATGGTTTGACTTGCACCGTAGGTTCTTACCTATGGATCACCCATTTAGAAAGCAGAAATATGCGTTCATCAAGGGAAATGTTGAAACAGCTGGACCTCCTCATAAGTTGACACCAGAGGAAGTTTGGAATAGTGTTAGGGATATCCCCCCTGTGGAAGTCGTAGCGGGTGTAGTTTCTCGTCTAGATGGCTATGGACAATGGCACAATTGGACAAAAAAAAGTATTTTTTGGGAACTTCTGTAACACCCCTAATTTTTAAAGACTCGTATTATAGTATCTAGGACCGAGTAATTATTGTGGGAATAATTATTCGTGTCCCGGGTATTTATAGTCGAGGAAATCCTCAAAATAACCCCCATTCTCTAATTAATTGTGCTTGGTCATAATTTAATTAGGCATTCTTAAGCTGAAGGGCAATTTGGGAATTTCACACCTTTTCATATAAATACCCATTTTTTTTTCTGAAAACTCAGCCACTTATTCATTTCTCTCATTTCTGGAAAATCTGAAGAGCCAAACAGAAAAGGGGGGAGAAAAGAGTGGGGCGACTTGAGGAAGAAGAAGAAGAAGGGAAACCCAGAAATTCTTTTGCATGTAAGTAATCTGAACCAATTCCTACTCTACTTTCAATTTCCAGTTCAGCAGTACCAATTTTATGAACTGATTCCCTCTATACCTCTCCTTGCCATTTTCGAAAACCTCAAGCTTCAAGTCATGGATGTGGTTCAATTCTGAGTTTTAGTGCTTGCATGTGTGCTTCTAGTGGAATACTTTAACCCATAAATTCGAATTGGAGAGAAGTTTGGCAAAGGGTGTTGCTGCACTAGTCTCAATCTCAACGTAGTTGCTGTCCTGGTGATTTTGCTGCTGAGTTGCTGTTGTGACTGTGTTGGTGCCTTCGGTTCTTGCTAGATAGTCCGTGTTCGGTTAATTCACGCTTCGGTTAGAGAGCTTACGGAACAATCGTCGTCACGGTGAGTCTTACTCACGAATAGGGAATAAAAAGAGTTGAACATTTTGCATATCTTGAACTGTTTGTGTATTCCGAAAATCTGTTTAAAACCGAGTCCCGAAGATTTCGAAAACAAATTCTGACTTTTCGCGAAAATACCTCTTTTCGTTTTATGAAAATCATGATACAATTGAAAGGATTTTGGTGATGATTTTTGTATTGAATATATGTCTGGAATATTGTGGAATTTTCTGAGATTCAGGGGAATGAAGATTAGGAATCGAATCGAGAGCGAACGGAGAGCGATAGTGAGAAAGGGTGCGAGTTGAGCATCAGTACTGGAAGTTCTGTCCACTCGCGCGCCATTCGCGCGCAGGTCGCGCGCCGCGCGCCACTCTTGAATGGGGTTTTGTCCATTCGCGCGCCGTTCACGCGGGAGTCGCGCGCCGTGCGTGATTCTGGGCTGCGCTTCTGTCAAGTCGCGCGCCAGTCACGCGTGAGTTGCGCGCCGCGCGCCACTGCGACCCTTTTGATGCGTAATTCCGTTTTTCTCGTTCAACGCTCCGTTCAATCCCGAATCTTTTCTAATCTCTTTCCAAATAAATTTTAAGGTTGTTAACCTACTGAAATCACTATTTTGAAACCATTCAACTCATGTTTTTAGAAAAGAGTTTCGAAAACCTATTTGATCGAGAACGAAAACCATAGTGCGCGTGTGAGAACATCGGCTGATGGCTACTGAATATGTATATGTTATATATGTCAACTGATTATGATTATAATGCCGGATGTTTTATATTATTCATCAAAACGGGTTATAGATCGAAAGATATAAATTATCGAATAAGCTTATGTTTGATCCTTTGGTGATCGTTGATATGTATTGTCGTATATATCGTTCGTTGGGTGACGACCTGACAAGTAGTATACTAGAGAGGGTAGTCATGACCCCTTATCTAGGCCCTGTATGTGTTTTGGCGTGGTCAACTCACGGATTTCCGGTATGAGTGGAGTTTCGCCACCGGATTATACTAAACAAATTAATTATATGATTGTGTGCCGGGATGAGTGGAGTTTCGCCGTCGGTTTACACTAATCAACAAATATAATCTCCGGTATTCGTGGTTGTTCACAACCGGCTGTCCCTCATAAAACATAAATACTTGTTTGATTGGACTCGACTTGTTGAGAATTGTGGCAAGGTTCACGATCAACAGTTCGTTGTAACATGTTCGCTATTAATATGATTGTTAACGGTTTGACAATTGAACCGAGTGTCGGTGAGGGGGCACGGTAGGACTCACTGAGATAATGTTATCTCACCCAATCATATGTTGTTGTTTTTCAGCTAAGCAGGGAAAAAGGAAGGCTATTGTGCACGAGTAGTGCTATGCTCTCGGAGACGTCGAAGACCTAGCTGTTTTCCTTTATTGTTATTGTACCTTTGGGTTGTACGAACTTGTGTTGTATAAGTTGTATAAACCTTATTTCAGTTTCTGTTTTATGTATTGGACTCAGATGTTGTACTCCGATCGGTTGTATGTCGAATGACTTCTATTGTATGAAGTGTTATTATTCCGATCTTATGTTTATTTCGGAAAAAGTTTGTTGGTCAAATTATAAGCAGGAACTGTGTCCTCTGATTATTCTGCTAGTTGTGCATTTCGGTGCTTCTACATGTTAGAAATACCGGGGTGTTACATTTGGTATCAGAGCGGTTCGACCTAGTCGGACTTAGCCATTAAGAGTTCTTTGAGTCTTCTAAGTCCGTTTTTTCCTAGTATGCTGTTAGAGTTTAGCCTGATCAACTAAAACACTTTGTGCATACTTTGCAGAATCATGGCTGGAAGAAATCGAAGGAATGCTGCCCCAGAAGATCCTCAGCACGAATGGATGCGGAACGTCATTGAAAATCAGCAAAAGATGATGAATGACATGATACTTCTGCAACAACAACAAGCTCAACCTCAACCACAGAATGAGCAAGCTCCTATGCCTCAGGAAGACCCGCATAGGGCATACTTTAAGTTCTTGAAGATGAAACCTCCAATCTTCAAGGGAGAATCCGATGTTATGAAAGCTCACTTCTGGGTGGATGCAATGGAGAGGATCTTTGTAACTCTGCAATGCACTGAGGAAGAGAAAGTACTGTGTGCTGCCAATGCTCTAGACGAGGATGCCCACACATGGTGGACAAATGCACGTAGAATGATGCAACTTCAAGGGACACCGCTTCAGTGGACGAACTTCAAGGAAATGTTTTTGGGTCACTATTTTCCGGAATCTGAAAGGTTGGCTAAGCAGATGGAATTTGTCAGCTTAAAGCAAGGGGAAATGACTGTAGGTCAATATGCCGCTAAGTTTGAAAGATTGTCATAGTTCTATGAATTGGGTACTCATGCTCCGGATGACAAATGGAAGAGAGTAATGTTCAAACAAGGTCTAAGGGGGGATGTGAATCAAGGTCTCAGTTCATATGCCATGACCTCATATCCTGCTCTTGTCGAACAAGCTCACGCAGCGGAAAGTGATCTCAAGAAAATGTATGCTGAGAGAAGAGGTTTTTGGAATGAAAAGAAAAGGAGTAATGAATCATCTTCTGCAAACCCTAGGTATAAGGGAAATGGTAACAAGGGGAAGCAAGCCCAATCAAGCAATGCTGTTGGGAGACATAAGTGTGGGACGTGCAACAGGTATCATTCGGGGAAGTGTCAATCAGAGACAAAGCCAAATCAGTGCTACGTGTGCAAGGAGGTGGGTCACTATGCCAACAACTGTCCAGCAAGGAAAGCTTACTTTGAGACTCCAGATGCCCCTAAGCAACATCGGGTCAACACATTAGATGGGGATACCGTCAAACCATCAGATAATCTCATAAGGGGTACAGGTTTTCTTCTTAATCAGTCCGTAGATATACTATATGACTCTGGTGCCACACACTGTTTTATCTCCGAAGCTTGTGCTAATCGGGTAGGATTGGTTGTTTCACCCATATCCGAGCCGATCTCTATTCTCACTGCTGCCATGGGTCGTGTACGAACCCAATCTATGTGTATTAATTGTATTTTGGTTATCGGGAGGCGTGAGTTCACCATTGACTTCATATGCTTGCCTATGAGGAAAATGGAAGTTATTATAGGAATGAATTGGATGGTCAACAATCATGTGACCATTGACTGCTACAACCGTTCCATTGGTTTTCCTTCTGAAGATGCTGATATTTCCTTCATGTCTGCCAACGAATCCATATATCAAGGTGCGGAAGCTTTTGTCATTATCTTGTCTGCCTCAACTGAAACCGGTTTAGACTTGTCTTCGGTTCAGGTTGTCAATGAATTTCTTGATGTATTTCCTGAGGAAGTTTCCTCTTTGCCTCCTGAACGTGAAATTGAATTCTCTATAGATTTGGCGCCGGGTGCGGGGCCAGTATCTATAGCTCCTTATCGAATGTCGCCTCTTGAATTAAAAGAGTTGAAGTCTCAGCTGGAGGAATTAATCTCTAAACAGTTTATAAGGCCGAGTGCTTCTCCGTGGGGTGCTCCAGTGTTATTGGTAAAGAAGAAAGATGGAAGCATGAGATTATGCATCGACTATCGTCAGCTTAACAAGATAACTATCAAGAACAAGTATCCATTGCCAAGGATAGATGACTTGCTTGACCAGCTCAGAGGTGCTAAAGTTTTCTCCAAAATTGATCTAAGGTCGGGATACAATCAGATCAGGGTAAGAGCCTTAGACATCCCGAAGACCGCCTTTCGTACGAGGTACGGACACTACGAGTTTGTGGTGATGCCCTTCGGACTGACTAACGCTCCTGCCGTGTTCATGGATTACATGAACAGAGTATTCCATTCCTACTTATATCAATTTGTGGTTGTGTTCATTGATGATATCTTGGTTTACTCCAAGTCAATTGAGGAGCATGCCCAGCATCTCCGCTTTGTCCTGGGAGTACTCCGAGAGAAGCAGCTCTATGCCAAACCATCCAAGTGTGACTTTTGGATGTCATAGGTTAAGTTTTTGGGACATGTGATTTCTGAAGAAGGAGTTGCAGTGGATCCTAGTAAAGTGGAAGCAGTGTTGAATTGGGAGCGACCGACATCAGTGACTGAGATAAGAAGCTTCTTGGGTTTGGCCGGATATTACAGAAGGTTTATCGAAGGCTTTTCACAATTGGTTCTTCCACTTACTCGATTGACTCGCAAGAACCAACCGTTTACTTGGGATGCTGATTGTGAATAGTGTTTTCTTGGATTAAAGGAGAAGTTGACTTCTGCTCCGATTCTAATTCTTCCGGATCCGTCATTGGGATTTCAGATTTACAGTGATGCCTCCGGGAAGGGTTTAGGATGCGTCCTTATGCAGAATCAGCACGTGGTAGCCTATGCATCTAGGCAATTAAAGACACATGAGCGGAATTACCCGACTCATGATTTGGAACTTGCAGCCATCGTGTTTGCACTAAAGATTTGGAGACATTACCTCTACGGTTCTCGTTTCGAAGTTTTTAGCGATCACAAAAGCTTGAAGTATTTGTTTGATCAAAAAGAGTTGAATAATAGACAGAGAAGGTGGACTGAGTTTTTAAAGGATTATGACTTCGAGTTGAAGTATCACCCTGGGAAAGCAAATGTGGTAGCTGATGCTCTGAGCAGAAAAACGATTCACACGGCAAAACTAATGGTGCATGAAATGGCCCTGCTAGAATCTTTCAGAGACATGAACCTCAAGGTAGCAAGGAAGAAGGACCGACTGGTGTTGCGACATATTCAGGTTACTAGTATGTTGCGGGAGCAAATCCGTGTGGCTCAAGAAGCGGATGTGAAGTTACAATCTCTAAGAGGGTCACCGGATTTCACTGAGGATAGTGATGGTGTCTTATGCTTTAAAGGCAGAATTTGTATACCGAATGACCTGGAAGTCAAAGGTCAAGTTTTGGAAGAAGCTCACAGAAGTAAGTATTCTGTACATCCTGGATCTACCAAGATGTACCGAGATTTGAAGACGCTGTATTGGTGGCCTGGGATGAAGGCCGAAGTTGCTGAATTTGTTTCTCGGTGCTTAACCTGTCAGAAGGTTAAGGCGGAACACCGAAGACCAGGTGGTCAGTTGCAACCGTTGGATATTCCTGTTTGGAAATGGGAAGATATCTCTATGGATTTTGTTATGGGTTTGCCGAGGTCGCAGGCCGGCAATGATTCTATTTGGGTAGTAGTGGACCGATTAACAAAATCTGCTCACTTTATCCCTGTTCGTTCGAATTTCAAAGTGTCAAGGTTGGCCGAGGAATATATGAAGAACATCGTCAGACTGCATGGAGTTCCGACTACTATAGTGTCAGACAGAGATCCTAAGTTTACATCTAGGTTTTGGAGAGCGCTGAATGAAGCTATGGGAACGAGAGTACTTCTTAGCACGGCTTATCATCCTCAGACGGATGGTCAGACAGAGAGGACCATTCAGACTCTAGAAGATATGTTGCGGGCATGTGTATTGGATAACGGTAGGAAGTGGGAAGATCATCTTCCATTGATTGAATTTGCTTACAACAACAGTTATCATTCAAGCATCGGTATGGCACCGTTTGAGGCACTTTATGGGAGAAAGTGTAGGACCCCACTATGTTGGTATGATATCGGCGAAAACAAGTTTTTGGGGCCGGACATGGTCCGGGAGACCACAGAAAGAGTCAAGTTGATTCAAGAAAGGATGAAGGTCGCACAGAATAGGCAAAAGAGCTACGCCGACAACCGAAGGAGACCTTTGGAGTTTGAGGTTGGTGATCATGTATTTTTGAAGATTTCTCCAACGATAGGCACGGGTAGGGCCTTACGAACGAAGAAACTCAGCCCTCGGTACGTTGGACCTTTCCAAATTATCAAGCGCGTTGGGCCACTTGCGTATCGTCTTGCTTTATCTCCTGCTCTATCCAATCTACATGATGTCTTTCATGTATCTCAGCTGAGAAAATATATCCCTGATCCACTTCAGCCGCTGAGTGTCGATGAGATCGATCTTCGACCAGATTTATCCTTCCAACCTCATCCTAGCTATATCTTGGAGCGTGGTATGAAGGCTCTGCGTTCTCGAACAATTCCGATTGTCAAGGTAGTATGGGAGGGCTTTTCAACCGAGGAGGGCTACGTGGGAATTGGAGGAGGACATGCGGACTCGCTATCCATATCTTTTCTCTAAGGTACGTCCTGTCAATTTTGAGGACAAAATTTTTTAAAAGTTGGGGAGATTGTAACACCCTTAATTTTTAAAGACTCGTATTATAGTATCTAGGACCGAGTAATTATTGTGGGAATAATTATTCGTGTCCCGGGTATTTATAGTCGAGGAAATCCTCAAAATAACCCCCATTCTCTAATTAATTGTGCTTGGTCATAATTTAATTAGGCATTCTTAAGCTGAAGGGCAATTTGGGAATTTCACACCTTTTCATATAAATACCCATTTTTTTTCTGAAAAGTCAGCCACTTATTCATTTCTCTCATTTCTGGAAAATCTGAAGAGCCAAACAGAAAAGGGGGGAGAAAAGAGTGGGGCGACTTGAGGAAGGAGAAGAAGAAGGGAAACCCAGAAATTCTTTTGCATGTAAGTAATCTGAACCAATTCCTACTCTACTTTCAATTTCCAGTTCAGCAGTACCAATTTTATGAACTGATTCCCTCTATACCTCTCCTTACCATTTTCGAAAACCTCAAGCTTCAAGTCATGGATGTGGTTCAATTCTGAGTTTTAGTGCTTGCATGTGTGCTTCTAGTGGAATACTGAAGTTTAACCCATAAATTCGAATTGGAGACAAGTTTGGCAAAGGGTGTTGCTGCACTAGTCTCAATCTCAACGTAGTTGCTGTCCTGGTGATTTTGCTGCTGAGTTGCTGTTGTGACTGTGTTGGTGCCTTCGGTTCTTGCTAGATAGTCCGTGTTCGGTTAATTCGCGCTTCGGTTAGAGAGCTTACGGAACAATCGTCGTCACGGTGAGTTTTACTCACGAATAGGGAATAAAAAGAGTTGAACATTTTGCATATCTTGAACTGTTTGTGTATTCCGAAAATCTGTTTAAAACCGAGTCCCGAAGATTTCGAAAACAAATTCTGACTTTTCGCGAAAATACCTCTTTTCGTTTTATGAAAATCATGATACAATTGAAAGGATTTTGGTGATGATTTTTGTATTGAATATATGTCTGGAATATTGTGGAATTTTCTGAGATTCAGGGGAATGAAGATTAGGAATCGAATCGAGAGCGAACGGAGAGCGATAGTGAGAAAGGGTGCGAGTTGAGCATCAGTACTGGAAGTTCTGTCCACTCGCGCGCCATTCGCGCGCAGGTCGCGCGCCATTCGCGCGCCACTCTTGAATTGGGTTCTGTCCATTCGCGCGCCGTTCACGCGGGAGTCGCGCGCCGTGCGTGATTCTGGGCTGCGCTTCTGTCAAGTCGTGCACCAGTCACGCGTGGGTTGCGCGCCGCGCGCCACTGCGACCCTTTTGATGCGTAATTCCGTTTTTCTCGTTCAACGCTCCGTTCAATCCCGAATCTTTTCTAATCTCTTTCCAAATAAATTTTAAGGTTGTTAACCTACTGAAATCACTATTTTGAAACCATTCAACTCATGTTTTTAGAAAAGAGTTTCGAAAACCTATTTGATCGAGAACGAAAACCATAGTGCGCGTGTGAGAACATCGGCTGATGACTACTGAATATGTATATGTTATATATGTCAACTGATTATGATTATAATGCCGGATGTTTTATATTATTCATCAAAACGGGTTATAGATCGAAAGATATAAATTATCGAATAAGCTTATGTTTGATCCTTTGGTGATCGTTGATATGTATTGTCGTATATATCGTTCGTTGGGTGACGACCTGACAAGTAGTATACTAGAGAGGGTAGTCATGACCCCTTATCTAGGCCCTGTATGTGTTTTGGCGTGGTCGACTCACGGGTTTCCGGTATGAGTGGAGTTTCGCCACCGGATTATACTAAACAAATTAATTATATGATTGTGTGCCGGGATGAGTGGAGTTTCGCCGTCGGTTTACACTAATCAACAAATATAATCTCCGGTATTCGTGGTTGTTCACAACCGGCTGTCCCTCATAAAACATAAAGACTTGTTTGATTGGACTCGACTTGTTGAGAATTGTGGCAAGGTTCACGATCAACAGTTCGTTGTAACATGTTCGCTATTAATATGATTGTTAACGGTTTGACAATTGAACCGAGTGTCGGTGAGGGGGCACGGTAGGACTCACTGAGATAATGTTATCTCACCCAATCATATGTTGTTGTTTTTCAGCTAAGCAGGGAAAAAGGGAGGCTATTGTGCACGAGTAGTGCTATGCTCTCGGAGACGTCGAAGACCTAGCTGTTTTCCTTTATTGTTATTGTACCTTTGGGTTGTACGAACTTGTGTTGTATAAGTTGTATAAACCTTATTTCAGTTTCTGTTTTATGTATTGGACTCGGATGTTGTACTCCGATCGGTTGTATGCCGAATGACTTCTATTGTATGAAGTGTTATTATTCCGATCTTATGTTTATTTCGGAAAAAGTTTGTTGGTCCAATTATAAGCAGGAACTATGTCCTCTGATTATTCCGCTAGTTGTGCATTTCGGTGCTTCTACATGTTAGAAATACCGGGGTGTTACAACTTCCCTATTGGAAAGATAATCTATTGAGACACAATCTCGATGTCATGCATATAGAGAAAAAAAAATTTGACAACATATTTAACACTGTCATGAACGTGAAAGGCAAAACGAAAGACAATGAGAAAGCTAGGAAGGATATAGGTCATTATTGTAGACGAAAGGATTTGTTGTTGGTTGAGCAAGGTACTAGGACTTTGAAACCCAAAGCCAATTATACTTTATCTACCGAACAAGCGAAAGCAGTTTATCAGTGGATATAAGAGTTGAAAATGCCAGACGGTTATTCTTCCAATTTATCTAGATGTGCGGATGTGGATAATGGGAGGTTGCATGGGATGAAGAGCCATGATTGTCATGTATTCATGGAGTGCTTACTTCCTATCGCTTTTAGTTCGTTGCCAACACACGTTTTGAATCCGCTCATTGAAATAAGTCAATACTTTAAGAATTTGTGTTCTGCAACGCTAAAAGTTGATGATCTTTCAAAAATGGAACAAGACATCCCACTTATCTTATGCAAGTTGGAGAGAGTATTTCCACCTGGTTTCTTTGACTCTATGGAGAATCTACCGGTGCATCTCGCATATGAAGCTAAACTTGGCGGACCTGTCCAATACAGATGGATGTATCCGTTTGAAAGGTCAGTTAATTTTTATAATATAAGAAACAAGTTTAAAATATATGATTATTATGTTAATTAATATAATTTTCTCTAGGTTCATGGGTGATTCAAAAAGATCGATGTAAAACAAAGCTAGAGTTGAAGGATCGATATGTTCTTCTTACTTACACCGTGAAACAACACATTTTTGTTCTTATTATTTCAAGAATGAGTTTGCTCCTGGAAGCAGTCGAAATGAAATGGATACTGAATGGCCTAGACATCATTTCGCTTTGTCTGTCTTTTGTCTACCTGGTCGTCCATCTGGGAAGGAGTCAATTCACTGGCTAACAGATGAAGAGTTAAGTTCAGCACATGTTCATGTGTTGATAAACTGTACTGAGGTGCAACCATTTATTGAGTATGTTCCTCAACATTAACTAAGTGAGCCAAATGTGAGACAATTAATTATTTCTTTTTAGGGAATTCTTGTCATAAAAGGACGTAAGTGAGCAACAATCTTCTGCTCATATTAATGCACATTTTCCAACGTGGTTTAGGCAACATGTTTATGCCCTCCCACCAACTCCTACCAACCAACACTTGAGGAACATATCAGACGGTCCTTGAAGATGTGTTAAAGAATGACACACATACTTTGTCAATGGATACAAATTTCACACCAATGAATTGACACAGGGCAGAGAGATAGTCAATAGTGGAGTGTGCATGAAGGGTGTCACTGGAGGAGGTGAAGATGATTTTTATGGTGTGGTTCAACACATATATGAACTTTCGTACCCCCATCTAGATTTTAGTCAGAAGGTAGTGGTTTTTTATTGTAATTGGTTTGATCCGTCTGCTCGAGGAACAAAGGTGAATCCAAAGTCAAATCCAGTGGACAATAAAATGAATGGTAGATATCGGCTGTATGATCCGTTCGTCATTGCACAAAATGTGAGACAAATCTATTATGTCCCTTATCCATCAACGCAGACTGATAGGCGTGGTTGGTGTGTCGCAGTTAAAACAAAACCAAGAGGTCGCATTGAGACAAATGATGACACGGTGGAAGATGTGCCATATCAAATGGAAGAGATGTCTAATGTACATGAAGTGATTCAAGTTGAACCCATTAGTCGTTTATGTGATGAGTCAAACACCGGCGATGAAGTTGATCACGAAGAAGATGCTGATGAAGATGCAACAGACCACATTGGTGTATCAAGAATTCACTCCTCTGATGATGATAATTTTGAGAATGAATGGGATTCCAATTACTTATTTATGTTTCAACAATATATGTTAACCTATTTTTAATCAAGGATGTAATTTATGTTTCAACAATTCTATTTTTAATCAATGTAATTTATGTTTGTTTAATTAGTATGTTTATATATTTTAATTTGTTTAGTTAGTTTATATATATATATATATATATATATATATATATATATATATATATATATATATATATATATATATATATGTCTAGATACGGTCATGGCATCTCACTCAGGATCCGATGACGACACATATGTTCCTCCACCTGTCACGGGTGATGCCGCCATCACTAGCAGGCGGAAGACTTCTACTCGCCTAGGGCGTCGTGTTCAGCCTGCTCGTGTTGTTGTTTCTGGTGGCAGATATTTGCCACCACCTGGGTCTGAGGGTGCTAGTACCAGTACTGCAGGGGACCCAGTGATTCCTGCTGGTACTGAGGGCTTAGCCCCGACAGATGTTGATGCAGATGGGGTACGCACATTTACTGTTGACCGTGAGGTGGTGAGGTATACAACTGATGGGCGTATGATATTGGAGACTGCTGGCGATTCGTAAGTATATATATTATTATTTATTAATTTATTTTTGTTGCCTTTTATATAACTTATATAATTTGGTGTAATAAAATTCATCTTTTTAATGCAGGTTTCTTCCTTCGAAGGCTACAGCTACCGCCATCACAAAAACAATCAAGGAGAATTTCACCAGCAGCTGGAAGAATTGGACGGCTGTTAGAAAAGATAAAGAGGCAATTGAGAGGATGTTAAAATCATTTTTGGTAAGTTGTTCTACGAAATAAATAATTTGGTGTATTATCTTATTTACTTGATTAATTAATTTGTCTTTATAATTAACAACATTATTGTAAATTTCTTAAATAGGAAAAATGTACATGGTTACCAGAGCAGCAAAGAGAAGTTGAGAGAGTGTTCCATAAGAGATGTTTCCATTGCTATTCTGAATTACTATGGGAGGCGCGCGGTAAGAATGCGAAGCCATCTTATATGGGAGACTCAACTTGGGCTGGGTTAAAGGAGTACTGGCAGACACCAGAATTTAGGAATTATTATGAGAAAGCCAAGAAGAACCGTGCTTCTGAAAAAGGTGGCTGCACACACACAGGGGGGAGTGTTAATACTGCAACGCATCACATACGTTTGGTAAATTTATTACTTTATTACTTGATTACTTAATTATTTATAATTAACTAGTCATTTTCATGTGTATTAATTAGTAATATGTATATATATATATATATATATAGGAGGCAAGGGAACAAAGGACAATTACTTTGCCTGAGTTGCATCGCTACCTTCATATGCGGGAGGACACTGGTGATTTTTCTACAGATCGGACGAAGAATATTCAGGTAAAACTACTTTTATAATTATATATTAATATATTAATCTTTATTATTTATATTAATATTTATATCAGCGAGGAATATTATCCTAAAACTACTTTTTCTATAGTTATTTATTTGTTGGGTTATTTTTTTCAGGAGAGCTTCTAGGGTGGGCTGGCTGAGTACCATGAGTCACAACAGAGCAGTGGGGCAGCTGATATCGATCTAGTGGAGGAGGCTAGAGTAGCTCGTGATATTTGGGAGAGAGCAGTTGGTCCCCAAAAGAGTAGTCGTATGGTAGGATCAGGTGGTATTGGACCGGCTGCTTTCCGAACAAGCATTATTCCGAGTCTATCAGCTTCACATTCTGGATCCTCGAGTACTGGTCGCTCTTATGTTCTCAATGCTGGTGAGTTGAATGCTGTTACGCAATTGAGGCAGCAACTGAGCGAGGCCCAGCGTCAGTTTGCCGAGCGGCAGTAGCAAAATGAACGGGAAGTGCAGGCGCTTCGTGAGAAAGCCAGGATAGCCTACGGAGCGCATGGAAGAGCAGGCTAGGGTAGCTGCGGAGCGCATGGAGGAGCAGGCTAGGCTAGTGACGGAGCAGGCTAGGTTAGCTGAGGAGCAGGCTAGGCTAAATGAGGAGTGCTTTATGTTTTGTCAGGATCAGCTGATGTCTCGGCACTCGAGGCGATCCTCATCACATATGCCATCCTTCCTGCCGCAGCAGCATTACGTCGGTGCGTTTTAGCAGTGGCCTCAGCAGCAGTATGCACCCCAGTATTCCCAGCAGTATGCATCTCAGCCATACGAGCAGCCCCAGCAGCAGTCACCCCACCAGCCAAACCAGCCAAACCAGCACCCCCAGCGGCGGTCACCCCAGCATCCCCACATCGATCTTAATATCGATGCGAGTAGTGCTTTTCTTGCATCTGATGATACCTATTATCATGGTGATGACACAGACCAGCAGCCACCCCAATAGCTTTGGATTATTTTATTTTGTTGTATGAATATTTTTTTTTATTGTATGGATATTTTTGTTGTTGTATGGATATTTATTTAAATTAATTATTAATTTTCATTCCTAATTTTTATTTTTTTAAATAGTAAATTAATTAATTATTAAATTTTATTTTTTATCAATAATTAAAGTTTTTAATAAAATAATTAATTAAAGTTTTTAATAAAATAATATTAATTTTTTAAATAAAACGATTTTAAAAAAATATTTATTTTTTAAAAATAATTAATTCTTTAAAAAAAACGGTTTTTCCGGCAGATTTGTGGACTATCCGGCGGATAATCCGCCAGAAATTGCCGGCAGATTTGTGGACTTTCCGGCGGATAAATTCATGCAATTTTTTTTTTGGATTTTCCGGCGAATTATCCGCCGGAAACTGTTTGCTGCGAGCTGGCTACCGGCGCCAAAAATCCGCCGGAAAGTCCATATTTTTGGCGGATTTTTGGCTTTTCCGGCGAATTTTGCCCGCCGAAAAGTTCAATTTTTCTTGTAGTGTAGACTAATGCCACAACGTTAGGGCTGTAGTTAGTTCTCCAAGGCACATGAATGACCGGTTGTATATTGACTTACATTGAGATGGATGTATTCAATAACATTGACGCCGAGCTCATTATTGAACGACTTCAAAATATGAAATTAGGTAAAGTACAATTATGATGTCCATAATTTATGTATTTAAATACATTAAAATTTTATTTTTATTACAATTTTAGCTATGGGTAAGTTTAAAAAAGTTTGCACCCGTGACCGAAGAATCCCAGTTCCGCCACTGTCGTCACTGTTTTGGTCTCGGTTCGTCGATGTTCGTCACTGTTTTGGTCGCTAAGATTCTTTGATTTCTTCCCTCCATTTATTTCCAATTTGAAGCATATGTAAAGTTTTTATTTATTTTTTGTTTGTTTAGATTTGCTTGAGATTCGTTGGTTTCTTCTTTGCCTTAACATTTTCTTCCCTCGTTAATCTGCATTCACTTTTCCTCTCTAATCTCAACCACTGAATTTTTTAGTCAACAAATCAATGGTTCACAAGGCCACTTGTGCACTATGCACAATTTATCAACTTGTGCAGTTGATCCGCCACCGTGTTTTAGTAACCGGGAACATGCAGGGAATGGGTTCTCTCAGGTGGAGTTTTCATTTGAGAATGTCAAGTATTCAATCTACGCCATTCAATCACCTCTTTCCGTTCACGAAGGTGCAAGTGTAGTGTTGTGGACCCGTCTAGAGCCAACAAACCAAGGAGCAAAGGAACAAATTGTGGGACAAAAACAAATCTGCCAGAAATAGGAAAGATTTTCCTCTTGAATTTTATTACTATTAATTGCAGCTGTGGCCTGTGGGGTGTCTAATTGCCTTGGTTAGAGTCACTTTCCCCCTTTCTATTATCTGGGAAAAGGTCCACTCGTGTTTATAAATGCGGAGTGTACCCTCTCTTTATCGGACAAAAATAAAACAAGTTCAAGTCATACGCATGTGCAAGAACTTCTCTTAGTAGAAATTACGTTATAATAATCTTAATCGAGGGATATAAAATTGATTTTGACATGTTTATATCTTTTCAAGTAAATGTGATTTTACCTCTAGAATGATTATAAATTTATTAAAAAATAATTTTTTATGACATTATTGAAAGACACATTTTGTGGGAGTTGTCGAAGAAATATTTTGCATTTGCTACCCTTTTTTTTAGATAAGCAATATATATTGAAGAGGGGCACTAGGGGAGATGCCTCATTAAAACCTCCCTGGGCCAAAACCCATTTGGGAAAAAGACCCGGGAAGGAAAAAAGAGTACCTCAAATAGGAGGGGATGCTTACAATGTTTACAATGATGATAGACACCCCAAGGGGCAATTACACCAATCTGAAAATGTTGCCCCACTATTTCTCCCCTTCCTTGCTACAAACCAACTCCAGGATACAAATTTAATAGAACTAATAATGTCATTTACATTGGCTACAACACCCTAGCAATCCACACTTGCCACATTGTTGCTATCCAAAAGATATGTTTTATCCTTGATGCCTTCTTCCCCCTTACAGTCCTACTAAGTTGTTGGAAGTTAACAATAACATCATCCTCCATCCCACCATCCACGTTCAGCCATAGGAAAATTCCTCGCCAAATCAAACGCACGAACGGGCACCAACAAGACAAGTGTGCAGCAGATTCTATTTCCCCAAAGCAGAAAACACAAGATAATTCGTAAGGAGATGATAATACGCCCCTGATGTGCAGATTTTCTCTGGTTGGCAATTTATTTTGCAGTAGCCTCCAGCAGAAAATAAGCGTCTTCGAAGGTAAATCGCATTTCCACAATGTAGCGCAAGCCTCAATCTTCGGATCCACCTACACGAGAGCTGTACCGCTGCGGGAATTACTTAACCATTCGTAACACGACTTCACCGTGAAGCCACGCATCGTATCCGGCAACCAAATAAACATGTCCGAGACATTCTGCTGCAGCTGAATGCCGTTCAGCAGCTCCATCAGTCCGTTGACAGCATCTGTGTCAAATTCTTCTTCTGGTGTAATCCAGCTCCAATGCCACGTCCATCCCGAGTCCCTCCACGATCCCATCTCCGCCACCGTGTAGTCCTTCCTGTCACATACCTCCATAACCGAGGGGAATAAATATGCCAAAGATTCAGTTCCTATCCATTTGTCATACCAGAATTTAATTTTTGTACCATTGCCCAGTTTCAATTTAGCTACACTATTAAACCAGCTGGTGCCAATGTTTAAACCGTCCCCAAGAATCACCACATCCCGCCACCACAATGACGATTTCTTAACAATATTATACGAAGGCAACTCTCCGTTCCAAGAGCAAACATTTCCGTATCTAAAACAAAGGATTTTCTTCCATAAAGGAGAATCGTCCTCCGATAATAGCCTCCATCTCCATTTTTCCATGAGAGCTATATTAAAAACTTCAAGGTCCTTTACTCCCAAACCCCCCAAGTGCTCTGGCTTGCATACCGTTTCCCAACTAACCCAAGCCATTTTCTTCTTTTCTTCCTCACCTCCCCATAAAAATCTTCTTTGCAATTTCTTCATTTCACCAATGACCTTTTTGGGAGCCTTAAACATTGAGAACAAAGTACAAAGGAAGAGAGGATAACACAGAATTAATTAGTGTTACTCTCCCTCCAATGGATAGTTTAGAGCTTCGCCAAATAGACAATCTAGCTTTGACGGAGTCAATTACCGGCTGCCAAGTTGTTGCCCTTCTTGGGTTTGCCCCAACCGGAACACCCAAAAACTTAAAAGGTATGGAACTCACTTTGCATGCCAAGAAAGATGAAATCCCCCGAACAACTCTCTCCTCCATATTCAACCCAATGATGTTACTCTTGGCAAAATTGACTTTTAGCCCCGAAACCATTTCAAAACTTCTTAACACCGCCTTCAACCCCCATACACTCCTATCACTACCGTCACATAGGAAGATGGTATCATCAGCGAATTGCAACATAGACACGGACAAGTTCTCCTTACGATGGTGTTGAACTACACTACTTTTGTGCAATGGAGTTATTCCAAGGAAAGAGTAAAGAATTGGTGATTCCAGAGAAAAAGTGAAAGTAGCATCTTCTTGATGCATGGCCTATGTAATTGTAAAGTATAACACCTCAAAAATTTATCAACTAGAGAGTAGGAATAGATTCTAAATAGTATTCCATTGAAGTTACTTTAGGTTTACTAGTGGATAATATTAGTTTATTATTTATAGACTAAAGTTAAGAAGTACGTAAAGGAAGAAAAATAGAAGTTATGAAAATTCAAAGAACTAATTAGCAAATAAGGTAAAATAAAAAGGGTTAGCTAGATAATATACATTTATGTTTTTTTCACAATAATATACATTTATGTTGATGAGGTTTAACTCGGCTAAATTAGAATCGGCCAACTCTCTCCGGTCCCTATTATAAGAAAATTTGGTCAAAAAAAATAGTGAAATAATAACAAAGGAATAGTTAAAAATATATATTTAGGTCTAAAGCTTTGATAGAATATATGTTTATATAATTATCTTGATTGTTTGATTTTAAATTCCTTTTGGTTGTATGATTTTATTAGTATTAATTAAAGGCTTAAATATGTTTTAGGCCCCTGCAAATATAGGGTGTTTTGGTTTAAGCCCCTGCAAAAAAAAATTAGTTAAAAGCCATTGCAAAATGACGTGTTTTGTTATAAACCCTCCTGTTAGTGAACTGTTAGTGTGACGTTAAAAAATGCACAGTCTGTCTTCCACGTGTCTTTTTTTTCCTAATGCCAGGTGTATTATCATCTTCTTCAACCTTACTCATCTTCTTCAACCTCCCTATCTTCTACAACAATTGCAAAACCCAACAACAACACAAATCCACAAATTTCTTATTTTTCAAATTTCCAATCAACAACTCCACAAACCTAACAGCAACACAAATCCAGCAACAACCTCCCTATCTTCAAATTTCCAGCAACAACTCCACAAACGAAACAAATCCACAAACCCAACATCAACACAAATCCAGCAACAACATTTCTTTTCGTTTCCCTAGCAATTTCGTTTTCGTTTCCTTAGTTTTCTAAACAAAACACGATTTCATTTCGTTTCCCAGTAATTTCGTTTCCAAATAGAACCGGATATTGATTTCAGTTCATCTTCCAACATTGTATTTCTCAAATCACTAGTGCAAAAAGGGGATTTAAAGTCAGGCGGGTACTTGACTTTTATTAAGTCGACTTTGTATGTCTGGAGTTTTAAAGTCAAGCGATAGCCTGACTTCGTAAGTCTGATTTAAAGTCAAGCATTTATTGCGCCTGACTTCGTAAGTATGTTTTAAAGTCAAACATTTATTCTTTCCTGACTTCGTAAGTATGATTTAAAGTCAAGCATTTATTCTTGCCTGACTTCGTAAGTATGATTTAAAGTCAAGCATTAATTATTGCCTGACTTCGTAAGTATGATTTAAGGTCAAGCTTTTATTATTGCTTGACTTCGTATGTATGATTTAAGGTCAAGCATTATTGCGCCTGACCTTAAAAGTTTTTTTTTTTTTAAATTTTGGTTTAATCTATACACTCTGGTTATACAAATTTTTCGTTAAAAAGAAGCGACTCCACTGGGGATCGAACCCATTGGGCCATGGAGTCATATATCAGTGCTAGTTTTTGCCAATCAAAGGATCTATCTATTCTTTATAAGGCAACATGTAATGACACACTATGCATCTAAATCATAAAATTTCAGAATACAATCAATACATTATGGACCAAGGAGGCAAGTCATAGTGCATTTTCATAAATTAACACACAGAGGTACCAAAAGCAGTTAGATAAAGCTTATGTTTCTAAAAGGCTTTAGCAACATTTTGTAAAAGTCTGCGTACTAGTAAAGTAACCTTAATGAATGTAACCAATCAAGTGCTAGTCAACTTGCATTCTGAAAATAGAGTAAAACATATTTCTCAAAACAAGCATAATTTCCCAAAACAACTCTGATTTCAACATTAACCTTGAAAATTCTCAAGGCAAACTAGCAGTATACACTATACAGAGGCTGTTAGCAACAGGAAAATAACTAGAACAAAAATTGGAATTTGGCAAACAAGAAACACTAATTATTTCCTCTAACCTAAACGTTGATTGCTTGCTTTCTTTGTGGAAATTGCATCTTCTCTGGTTCTGTCTTCAATGCTGCCTGCATCTGTCTTCAATAGAAAGTAGACTTGCTTTTTCTCACTTTTTCTCACTCTTGAAAGATGCTCGTCCTGTTGACAAAAAAACATGGTTATATTATACACGGGTAAATTGAGGAATCGTGAAATGGAAAACAATTTGAAGAACTGAACATGAAGTAATCTTTTTCATGATCCTTATAAAGAAAAACAGTTTTGGTAAACTTTCTTAGCTTTGTTAGAAGGAAAAACTGTGACAATCGTAAAAGCAATTTTCATGATCCTTATAAAGAAAAACAGTTTTGGTAAACAAAATAGAGAGACAAATAGCTAGGAATTTAAGTCTAGAATAAATGTCAGTACTAAGTGATATAAAGTGTTTAATGCTATATGTTGGATTTTTAAAAACTGTTTCCAAAATGACAACATAGCTGAAAGATTAATTGTGCTAAGTGATATAAAGTGTTCCAGCCAGTTATGTTTAGAATAGCACATAAGCCAAATATGGATGCCAATAGAAGAATGTGAGTACTCCTTCAGTGTATGAATGTCAGTACTCTATCAGTTAATTGAAAGATATTTATGGAAATAAAAGTGTCTAGCCATATAAATATTGAAATCAAGTATTTGCAATATAGCACCCCAAAATCATGCAGTGCCCTTGTGAGTTTGCAATTAATAACAAAGGTACGAAGAACATCGAATATCATACCAATTCGCTGAGTAGATTTGGTTGTTCTTAGAATAAATCAGGCAGGTGTTTTCTCATTGCATATTCCAAAGCTGAAGCATGGATTCCAGGTACACCATACCATACTTTTGGGTCACCCCAGTGCAGATAATTAAGTGAATATAGGTGATGATCTTCAACATGCTGTTCAAAAGAGCATCAAAATGAGAACAAGGTATCAGTCATTATAGGAAAGTACATAAAATCTGAAACAGAAGAAAATCAGTAATATTATCCTTAAACTTTTCCTCCTTCATAAAGACTAACTAAAAAGAAATCTCTCTACTTACCCAGCAAAATGTTGAAAAGCACATTCCAACATACAACCATGGAACTAGAACTCCTGAGATGTCACTTCCTTCAAAACATAACGCAGAACCTGGAAGTCGCGCGGAGTTACAAAGATACCAGCCAGACATGGCATAAGAATCTGAATCACTCTTAGTTAAGGATGATGACTTAGGAAAACCACTTCCTAGTGATCCAGTTTCCAAGTCAGCTCCATAATACACCTAAAAATTATAGAGTAACATATATAAACTGTTAGCCCAATCATGTTAAATTAAAGACAAACAATGTTGTTAATAAACAATAAATAATACCTCAACGTCATTAGTTGCTGTAAAAACAGATTGGCCTTAAGACGGACTTAGATTAATGGTGATCCACAAGTTCCAGAAACTCAATTTCCTTCTGGTAAGTCCATGGAGCCATCATCATCATCCACAACCTCACAGAACTGCCATGGGATCCAAACCAGCAAGTACTGCCAGGTCAACTGAAGCTTCTGTATGTCCAGCTCTCTTCAAGACACCCCCTTCAAGACACCTGTGGTGGTACCATATTTGGCATCCTACAGATGTAATGTGTACATAAAAAAATGCATTGATGAGACAATTACTACCACAAAATAACAGATTATTAAATTTCAATAATCTTTGTCAACATGATGTCATTCTGGTAAAATTATAATCAAATGTCATTCTAGGCAACACAAGATATTAAATGAAACAAAGTGAAGTCGTGCTGAGTTTTACACAAACTAAATGCCTGTAGAAATGCAGCTAAGATGAGATACATTATTCCCTAAAGTTGACTATGTCATATGGTGAGTGCATATAGTGTTTTAGCTGATTTAACAACATAGACTTTGAACAAAGGGATAAGAAGAAATTCCAGATAAAAACTTCTCAGTAAAATGATGAAATGATTCAAATCAAGTTTCCTCTTTCATGCTTATACAAACTATCCCAGTTCCATGCCTCACAATAAAATGATGAAATGATTCAAATCAAGTTTCCTAGAAAATGCAATTCTTGATGCAAGTAGAACTCTAAATTTACTAAATAACAGGTCAAACTCTTTCAAATCAAGTACCTTTAAATGAATCTCAGAAACAACTTCAACAGCAACAGTAAAGCTGCAACTATCTCTTCCTTTTTCTCCCTTTTCTCCGTTTTCTTCTTTTCTTTCTTTTCCTTCTTCTCCTTCTTTTTATCAGCAACAGAAGGCTCTTGTGTATCTTCATCCATTGCAGAATTAGATTTTTGATCAATAACTGAATCACCTACAGTGTTATATGTCTACAAAGAAAAGAAGAATCAGCACAGAATAAATAAAATTAAAATTACTCTTAAAACAAAATAAAGTTCTACACAAAAAGATTTCACAATGACATAAAATTTGAATGAAATACTCCACTATGTGCACGTGCTGCTACTTCTACACAAAAAGGGGGGGAGTTGATCAAGGAACTCAGGTAGACTTGGATGAGTACTGCTGTACTAAAGTTCTTCTAGTAAACTCATATTGACAAAAAAGTATTTGTTTCAATGGTTGATCATTTATTGGAAAAGATGAATAACACAATTATATGACTAGGAGTCCAATCTATAGGTATCCCTTAGTATGCTACTAGATAATAAAACAAAACGAGCACAAATGTTAGTGATCGTACCTGATCAATACGATGAGTTGCTGCTGTCTGATGATGTTGCTCGGTCGTTGGGATGAAGGACCGAGTTCTGGGCCGCACGCGGGTGGTACCTGCAAAGGCACTCCAACGCTCAAGTCAGAGGTGCTTCAACGGGCAGGGTCACAAGGTAAGTAAAACGTACCTGAAGCCACATGCTAGTGTGGTATATATACTGTTGACTGCGCAGGTGTCCTAGCCGTTGTGCTTATCTCGGAGCCGGGCGCGTCTTGCGGAGCAAGCCATGTATTGGGCCGCGCTGGACCTGTTGGGTGAAATTGGGCTTCGAGCCCACTCCGGAACAGTTTCCCCCCCAAGCCTAGGTCGCCTGGGGCGGGCTAAGGCTTGATTCCTTGTCCCCCAGCATGGTCACAAACGAGCGTTCTGGAACGTAACTGGTCGAACGTTAACTGGTCGATTGCTAACTGGTCGACTGTGTGGTCGCTGCCACGCGGCCTGGTCACACGGGGCCAGGTGCCGTCTCGGGTTTGATGCCTGACAATCAATTGCCATAAATGTTGAGGCGACAGCTACTTTAATGAGGTGATGTTTAAAGACTTGAAGCGTTTGAGTAATGATGGTGCGCGAAGAGCCGCGCCTCTTCGCTTCCGGCCCATGATGATGGTTGGCCCATTATATATAGGGTTCAAGGGAGTTTCTCATTTGCACGTTTCTCTGATTTCCTCCGCTCTCGTTGATCGCTCGTTGCAGAGGAATTGGATCGGTCTCTCCTACCAAAGCTCGCTCGCAATCAGCTCGCTCCAATTCCAGGTAACTACGACCGCCCTTTCTTTATTTCAGTTATTATGTTCCACCTGGTGGAGGGGGTGTCAGGTCTGGGGACGACCACGTTGCCCCCTCTCCACGCGCGAGCAAGACCTTGACCGTTATTCCCATTCACAGGTTTACTCTGGCGCAGACCAAACAGACTCGCCGTATCTCTGGAAGTCCGGCCGTTTCTCTTGCACATAGTATGACCCGACCAGTGGAGCAAAGTTCTGTGCAAGCCCGGTCGTCCTCTTCTGACGATGAGTCTTCCTCTGGGTCTTCAACCCTGAATTGGACTTCCATTGGTGAATCCGGAACTCGGCCGGACAAAAATGGGGCGCCGTTAACTGAGGCTGTAGTCGATGACGCCGTAGGAAGCAACGTACGGGTTGCCACTGATTAAGGTATTGACCAGGCCGCGGCCGAAGGCACTGCGACGGCCGACAGAGGCCAACAAGGCGACCAGCGAGAAGATCCTGAGGTCGCAGCTGAAAAGGACATGTCTTGGGTTTCACTTAGCCTGAGAGGTCAACGTAGCAAAATTCAAAGGGGGAGCTAGGACATGGCGTATCTTGCGACCGGACTAAGCGAAGGATGGAGAATCGAAGGCATGGGCAAAGGGGAAGACATCGCGGCTTGGACAGACGTGCTAAAATTCACGATGTACCACATCGTTTTCGAACGCATGGGCATAATTCCGCCGTTTACCAAGTTCCAACGCCAGGTCTTACGTTATCTTCAGGTCGCCCCCTCTCAACTGAACCCGAACGCTTGGGCGTTCTAGCAGGCGTACGAAGATGTTCTTGTAGTTCTGAAACGACCGGTCTCCATAAGATTATTCTTCACGTTGTTTGAAATGAGCTACATTTACGAGAAAGCCTCCAAGGGCGCCCGTAAGGAAGCAGTTTCGTTCAAAAACCGCTCGACATACAATTTTTTCAAGCCTTATCTGGAATCACTGACGATTGGGTGGAAGAGAGAATTCTTTTGGGTCGTTCCAAACTCGGCCGAGGCCCTTCGAGGGATCGCCCAGATGTCAAAAGATGATCGGGAAGGAGCGCCCCTGTTTCCCACGGTGTGGAGTTTTACCCATTTCTTGAAAAAACCGGGCGAGTACGCCTTTAAGGAAACAGAACTTGACGACCTGGATAGGGGGACGATCCATAGGCTGAAAAAGATTGCGTCCCTAGTCCCTGAGGGTCGCATCAAGGTCAGGAAAATTGTGGACGCTCGTGGCAAGAAAAAAGTCAAGGCCGCTCTTGGTTGGTGGTCGCTCGCCTAGTTTATTTTCTGTTATTTCGTTTTATTTAACTGTTTCTAACCATCTACTTTTGTCTTTGCAGTTGACATGGCGAACATGAACGACTTCGACCTATTGGACCAATGGGCGGCCGAGGATGGTGAGACTTCGCCCGTCCGCAGAGTTCCTGAAACTCAACCCGGGGGTACGCCCCAAGCTGCCGGAACTGGATCTCAGCCCGATCGTCAGACTCCTCGAGCGGGCACACCAAATCAAGCCATTACTTGGGGAGCCCAATTCAAAATCAAGAAAGGTCCAAGAGGGATCGGTCGGTTGATCGTGGGGGTCAGAACAAGAAGCACAAGAGTGGCAAAAGCCCTGGGCACTACCGGTCGCCTAAAATCGACCTGCTTGGATTGGGCGATCAGGACTGCGCTCGTTTCAAAGAAGAACCGTTCAAGGTGATGGCCGATGCGATGAAGGCCGCTGGAATTCTTTTCAAAAAATACCGAGATGAGGAAGCAGATCGCATGGAAGGTAGGCGCCTTGCCAATAAATATTCATTGCTTGAAGACGATCTAGTTGATAAAAATTTTAAACTGAACTCTGCCTTGTCGTTGCTCGCAGAAGTGAGGGGTGAGCGAGATGATTTGCTCAAGAAGATGAAGGAACTTGAACCGAAAATCGAGGCGATCGCTGACAACGAGAAGAAGCTCGACGATGCAGAACGCCAACTTGTGGCCGCTGTTGCTGCTCAAACTACGGCCGAGTCTGCCCTGGACAAGGCGATCGTCGACAAGAAAACAGCTGAAAAAGAGGTCGAACGCCTCACTTCAAAGAATACAGAACTGTCGAACCAGATCGCTGGACTAAAAAATGACCTGGATGCTGTGGAGGAGGAAAAGAACAAGTTTCGAGGTCGTTACAAAGACGTTCTTGACCGGGCGAAGGGAGCTGCAGAGGGTCAATTTGAAAATGCGGTCAGTCAGATTAAGCTCCTCTACCCTGATCTAGGGGTCGATCGCGAGATCGTGCAATGCACACATCGTGTGATCGAGCAGCAAATCGTGCGTCCCAAGAAAATGATGAAGGGGAAGGTCGTTCAAGAAGAGGCGGTGATCTACCAGGCCCCTAGCGACTCTTAAACTTGTAATCTTTTGAATTCTGTAATCTTGGATTTTGCACTTTTGGCCCGCCTGCGAGCGGTGTTTTAATGGGCGCCCTGGATACGACCAAGGCGTCCTCGTTTGTACTTAATGACAATTTAGCGCTTTGTTCGCCCGTTATTTTTAATGAACTTCGGCCTGTTTAATTGCTCTTCAATTGAATTCAATTTTTTTTTTGCTATGGTCGGTCGCGCCCGACACAATTTTTTATGGACCAATCGATGGTCCTTCGTTGTGGCAGATTGTTCGTTGGCCACATTACTAAGGGTAATTTGTTTACCTCGCTTTGTGGGTCGCTTGTTTATCCACACTTGGGCCAATCGATGGCCTTTCGTATAGGCCGCTCGGCGGGTCTCGTTTGGGCCATTCGATGGCACTCTACTGGTCGCTCGACTGCTACTCGCATGGTGAGCGACCGTGCATACAATTTGCAGGAAATAAAGTACACAAGTCAAATTTTAAGGTCGGTCCTCGGTAAAAAACCCCTGTGGGGAAAAAGAGCGACCGCCTGTTCTTTATTGATCAATTAGTGTTTTCAACTTAAACATAATACTTTCTCAACTTGTCAGCATTCCATGTTCTGGGGATGGTCGCCCCTTCCATGGTTTCTAGCTCGTAAGCTCCCTTTCCAGTCTTGCTGATAACACGGTATGGTCCTTCCCAATTAGGGGCGAGCTTTCCCTGGCGAGCGTTCTTATTCCCCACGTCGGCCCTCCTAAGGACGAGCTGTCCAATGGAGAAATCCCTCTTCTGGACGCGGGCGTTATACCTGAGAGCGACCTTCTGCTTGATGAGTTGCTCCCTAAGTGACGCCTTGGTTCACAGCTCATCAACCAAGTCGAGCTCTTCTCTTGTTGCTTGCTCATTTGCGGCCGGGGTTGTGGGTTGGTCGTCCTCCAACTTAGCTCTCCCATCTCTATCGGGATGACAGCGTCAGTTCCGTAGACAAGTCTAAATGGTGACTCCCCGGTCGATGAGTGGGGGGTCGTTCTGTAGGCCCAAAGGACCGACTGTAGTTCTTCTGCCCAATTGCCCTTGGCTTCATCCAACCTTCTTTTCAGTCCGCGTAGTACTACCCTGTTGGCTGCTTCTGCCTGGCCATTGGTTTGTGGGTGCTCAACCGAGGTGAAACGCTGTTTCACACCTAGGCCGGCCAGCATTTCTCCGAACTTTCTGTCTGCGAACTGAGTTCCATTATCAGTCACCAGTTGTTGGGGAACTCCAAAGCGGGCGAGCACGTTTCTCCCAAAAAACTTAGATACCTTCGCTGAGGTAATGGTTGCAAGTGGCTATGCTTCTATCCACTTAGTGAAATAGTCGATCGCAACGATCAGGAATTTCAACTGACCTGGTGCAGGTGGAAAGGGGCCGAGCAGGTCCATGCCCCACCAAGCGAACGGCCATGGTGGGGTTAGGCTGTGTAGTTTTGATGAGGGCGCTATGTGTATGTCGGCATGAATTTGGCATTTCTTGCACTTCTGAACAAGTATCTTAGCATCCTCATCCATGGTCGGCCAATAGTATCCGGCCCTGAGCGCCTTCTTAGCAATCGACCAACCACCTTGATGGCTTCCACAATCGCCTTCATGTATATCCCTCAGTACATGGTCGGCTTCGACCGACGTAAGGCATCTTAGCAATGGGGATGAAAAGCCCCTTCTATACAGTCTTCCTTCGATCACTGAGTACTTGGTCGCCCGCAACCTCAGGAGCTTTGCTGCCTTCTGGTCGCAAGGTTCTACTCCATTGAGAATATATTGCAAGATAGGAGTGATCTAGTCTTTGTCCAAGTCGACCGCTAGAATGGCTAACGGTCGGGCAGGCTTGGTTGATACGCTCGGCCGCGTTAACGTTTCTTGGATTAGACTTCTGTGGTTCCCAGGAGTCTTTGTACTGGCTAACTTCGATAGGATGTCAGCCCGAACGTTCTTTGTCCTGGGGACGTGCTTAACTTCTGCTCGGTCGAATTGCTTGAGCAGATCCCTTACCTTGGCCAAATAATTCTTCAAGACGTCGTCCTTTGCGTCGTATAGGTCTTGAATTTGGGAGACTACCAGTAGAGAGTCAGAGTGAAGTTCAACACGGTCGACGTTGAACTCTTTGGCTAGCTGCAGCCCGGCAATGCACGGTTCATACTCGGCCTGGTTGTTTGAAGTGTGAAATGCGAAAGTCAATGACACTTCAACAGTAAGTCCTTCTGAGTTCTCAAGTATCAGACCGGCCCCACTTCCTTTGCTGTTGGAGGATCCATCTACGTGCAAAGTCCACGTCGTGATGGCCTGACCGTCTGGTATTGGAGTCATCTCAGCGATGAAGTCGGCCAACACTTGGGCCTTAGCGGCCGATCTAGCCTCGAACTTGATCCCAAACTCACTGAGTTCCACAGCCCACTTGATCATACGCCCTGCTAGGTCAGGTCAGTGAAGGATTTGCCTAATAGGCTGGTCGGTCCTCACCACGACCTGATGGGCCACGAAATAGGGGCGTAATCTACGAGTGGCCACAAGTAACGCTAAGGCTAGCTTCTCGATCTTCTGGTATCTGATCTCTGGGCCTTGAAATACCTTACTGAAGAAATAGACCGGGTTTTTCTTTAGGTCGCTTTCTCTTACGAGAACAGCGCTCATGGCTTCGTCCGTTATGGCCAAGTATAAGTAAAGCGTCTCCCCTGGTTGCGGCTTGGTCATGATGGGCGGGTTGGTGAGTGCCGCCTTCAGCTCGTCCAATGCTCGCTGGCATTGGTCGGTCCATTCAAACTTGACCTCCTTTTTCAAGAGCTTGAACAGTGGAAGCGATTTTCACGCTGATTTGGGTATAAATCGTGACAGGGCAGCGACCATGCCATTCAATTGCTGAATTTCTTTTTTCGTAGTGGGCGGCCTCATGTCGGCGACCGCCCTGCACTTATCAGGGTTTGCTTCGATCCCTCGCTCTGTTAAGTGGAAACCCAGGAACTTGCCCGCCTTTACTCCGAAGGTGCACTTCTCTGGATTCAACCTCAAGGAATTCTTCCTTGCTTCCTCAAAAATTTCCCTTAGGTCGTCAATGTGGTCTTGGTCAGTCTTGCTTTTGATGATCATATCATCCAAGTAGACCTCTGATATCCGACTGATCTGCCGCCTGAAGACCTTGTTCATCATTCTTTGATAGGCCGCGCCGGCGTTCTTCAGATTAAAGGGCATTACCTTGTACTGAAAATTTCCACGATCGGTCATGAACGCGGTCTTATGCCGATCGGGTGGGTACATAGTGATTTGGTTGTAACCTGAATAAGCGTCTAAAAAATACAGGAGTTTGTAGCCCGCAGCCCCGTCGACCAGTTTGTCAATGTTTGGCAGGGGAAAGGCGTCCTTTGGGCATGCCTTATTCAGGTCGGTATAGTCGACGCACATGCGCCACTTACCATTTTTCTTCTTTACTAACACGACGTTGGAAAGCCAAGTCGTATACTTAATCTCTTCAAAGAAATTGGCCTTGATGAGGTCATCAACTTCCTGTGCGGCCGCCAATGCTTTCTCTTCGCTCTGAGTGTGTCTCTTTTGTGCGACCGGTCTGGCTGTCTCATCAACGGACAGCTGGTGGCAAGAAATTTCTATTGGAATCCCGGGCATGTCTGATGCCCGCCATGCAAAAAGGTCTGCGTAATCCCTGAGGCAGGTGATGAGATCTTGCTTGACCTGTTCAGGTAGGTCGCTCCCCAACTTAGCTGTCTTAGTTGGGTCGTCCGATAACTGAACATCGACCAATTCCTCGTGGGGCTCAGGCCTCTTCAGTTTATTTTTTAGCTCGCGGGCTAAATCGTCGCCGCCGTCCTCAGGGTCGCTATCTGGGTCTTAACGAGCATCCAGGTCAGCCACATTGACCTGATGCCCCTCTCCGAGATCCTGCGGTTTAGCACTTACCACCTCCATATCACAAATCTCTTGATAGAGGAAATGGCTCCTCATGGCCGCTTCCATGTCGGCTATTACTGTCACAACCTGGTCGCTTTTACTGTAGAACTTCATCTTTAAATGCACAGTTGAGGCTACGGCCTCCAATTTTCCCAGTGTTGGCCGGCCGATGATGCAGTGGTAACACGATTTGATTGGCAGAACTAAGAACGTTGTCCTGACCGTCCTGTACAACGTGCTGCCGTTCGTTTTATCTCCAAAAGTAACAAGCAATTCTATCGTCCCCAGGGGGTAGGTGGTCGCCCCATTGAACCCGGTCAATGGGGTTGGTACGGCTTGCGGAATAATTTCGCTCCTGTCCACGTTTAACTTGTCAATCAGTTCCTCAAACATGATGTCGGCCGAGCTGCCTTGGTCGACCAGTATTCTTCTGACCTCAGTGTTGGCCATTACGGCCGATACTACCAAAGGGACGTAATTATTGATTTTGCCATCGAGCAAGTCTTCGTCCCCAAAAGAAATGGGCGGCCTATTCGAGGCCGGCCGTGGGGTTGAAGTTGAGCCGACCATCATAAGTTCATTCCACTTCCTCTTCATTGCCTTGTTAGACTCTCTGATATCCAATGGGTTACCTCCATGGATGACCATGGCTACATTGCGGCCCTTCGACTGTCTGGGGTCGCGATCTTCCTCAGAATTATCACGCGGTCGCTCGACCGTCGAGTTGACGATCGCTTTGCCTCTGTCATTGGCGGGTTGGCCAACGGCTCTTTCTTCAGGGAGATCGTTACCTTCATCTCTGACATATTGCCTCAACTTGCCTTTCTGAATGAGATCTTCTATGTCATTTTTTAGGGCCATACAGTCATTGGTATCATGCCCCTTACTCTTGTGGTATCTACAGTATTTCTTGGTAGGCCGACCTCCTTTCTTCAATACTAGAGGATCAGGTCGCCTAACACCAGTGAACTCATTATTTTGGCACTCCGTGAAGATCTGCGCGATCGAAGTGCTCAACTTTGTACGATGCTCGTACTTCTTAGGCCGGTACTCGGGCTTACCGTCACGATAGTTTTCTTGCCCCCTGGCCGGCCTGCTATTCTCTTCTTTGGGATGCGCGCGGGCGCCCTTGTGAGAGGCCAATTGCTCTTCATAGCCCAAATGGTCGTTGGCCCTTCTAAGGAACAGGTCGAGGTCGTAGTAGCGGTTCAATGAGAATTCTTCAGCAAATCTGTGGTTCTTTCTTATACCACGTTTGAGATACTTCAGTTTGTCCGTGTCTGATAGGTTGCGGACTGTGTCAGCCTCTGACATGAATCGATCGATGAACTCTCTCAATGGTTCGTTCTCTCCTTGGACGACCGAGTCCAAGTGCTCTTCATAACGATACTGACAACGGTTGGCTGTATAATTGGCCTAGAACATTGCCACAAGACCTTCCCAAGAAGAGATGGTGTTGGGACGTAGGGATTCCCACCATTCTAACGCTCGGCCTTCGAGCGACCGAGGAAAAAGTCTGCACTTCATCGTCCGACCTAACTCTCTATAGCTGCAATAGTTGTTGAAGTACATGAGGTGTTTATCGGGATCCCCGCGGCCGTTAAACTTGTTCAGGTTCGGGGGCTTCCTCAGATCCCTTGGAATGCGATAACGTCTGATTTTGCTGGTGAAGGGCCCTTGTCCGGTCGGCATGTAATTCGGCCCGTATGGCTGCATGGCGGCATAAGTTTGGTTGAAGGGCAGACCGTAAAGGCCGACCGGCTGACCAAGGAATCCGTCGGCAATTGGAGGGGGTCCATAGGGTCCATGGTATTGTGGAGCATGTGACGACGACCGTCCCCTAGGCCGCTCTGAATAGTTTCTTCTTGGTCGGCTGATGGCACGGGAGACATCTCTAATCTCCCCGTTGCGGTAGTCATTAAACTCCTCATACGAGTCCCACGACCTGCTTCTTGATCGACGGGATCCTGAGGACTCGTTGGACAAGTATCTTGTTGGCGACCTGCCTGACTCTGGTCGGTAGCTCGAGTCAGCATAGTCGTAATCTTCCATGGGGGAACGACGCTGGCGTCTTCCTCGATGAGGGGGCGACATGTGGACGATCGCCCTTCTTGAAGGATTGCGTTGGGATACGCTTCGATGAGGAGGAACTTCTCTTGGTGGCGGTGAATGATGTGGCCGAGATGGTTGACCTTGACGACCGTTATCCGCACGCGGGCGGATCGAGATCGACCCTCTCTCATAGCGATCGATCAGCTCATCTCGATCAGCAATCACTTGATTCTTTTGCTCCAGAATTTGCATGAGTGCTTGGGTCACATGCTCTGGCAATGCTTCTGCGATTCCAGCTTCGGCCAGCTCGGCCGGTAGTTGCTGGACCGGTTGAATGACTGGCCCGCGGCCACCCTGCACTGAGGGTTCTTGGAGAGGCTCGCCTTGTGATTCGTGAACTGACACAGGCACGCCCTCTGGGGTCTGTTGAGGTCGGTCCTGTCCAGAGGGGTTGAGCCTGGAAGAAGCGCGTTTCTGACGTGGCGGCATGGTTTGATGTGGAATAGCACTCGGGCCTCCCACTATGGTCGCCAATTGATCGTACCTGATTAATACGATGAGTTGCTGCTGTCTGATGATGTTGCTCGGTCGTTGGGATGAAGGACCGAGTTCTGGGCCGCACGCGGGTGGTACCTGCGAAGGCACTCCAACGCTCAAGTCAGAGGTGCTTCAACGGGCAGGGTCACAAGGTGAGTAAAACGTACCTAAAGCCACATGCTAGTGTGGTATATATACTGTTGACTGCACAGGTTTCCTAGCCGTTGCGCTTATCTCGGAGCCGGCCGCGTCTTGCGGAGCAAGCCATGTATTGGGCCGCGCTGGGCTTGTTGGGTGAAATTGGGCTTCGAGCCCACTCCGGAACAGTTAGCATCAACTAGCAGCTTGTCTATATACCTCCTTTTTAGTAGCACTTCTTCGATGCTGCAGCAAATCTGGCTCCCATTCCCATTTCTTCAAAAGGATCCATAAAAATCTGAAAGTGGAAAGCAAACAACATAAGCTTCAGCAAAACCATTAGATTGGAAGATAATACAATAATCCACACATAAACTAGAGATGCACAATTCCAAAATCATTACTATTACAAGAATCAAATAACAATCAAAATTTCTGAAACCCAAAGAACAGTAGCAAACCCACATTACTATCATGCTTCATCAAATAAAACTGCTGATAACAAGATAGCCACGACCTTGTGAGTTTTGCCATTACTATATAAAAAGCGACACATACAAACCAGGAAACAAAAATAAAAGTGACACATACATTTGGCTGCATTTCCATCCTCCCACCAACAATGACTAATCCCGTGTCTCCATGCTTCAGAGTATAATTGCTAACAGAGATTGAAACTTCCCTGTGGTGAGCATTATGTGGAAAATCCTCCTATTAACAACCACTAAAAGAATTAGTAAAGCCAACATATATAATATAATAAAGTAAACTAGAAGGTCAAGCAAAATTAAACAAAATAACTAGCTCATAGTTATACATACCCCTAATGTGACAACCAGCTGATACTAAACCCAAGATAAATCCAGTACAGGCAGCTGTAATGTTATAAGCCCTTGCAAAGAACAGAATAAAAATTGAAAAATAAAAATAAATTAAAAGGAAAATCAAACTAATTGAGGAAATTGATGAAGAAGATAAAACATGATAAACAGGTCAGAATCCAGATTTTTGAAGACTTCAAAATCGTAATCGTCGTTTTGATAAATTAGGGATTTCACAAAGCAAATATAAGTCACTTACCTCTTCCTCTTGCTCCTCTTCCTCCTCCTCCTCCTCGTCAGGGTCACAAAATCAACAAAATCAGTAACACTATATCAGTGAATCTGAAACTTACACTGAGTAAAAAAACAACAAAATCGTAGTCTAAGGTGGAGAGAAATCTTACACCGAGTAACAACGGTGAGATTTCCGGCACGGCGGAGATCCGGTGGTGCGATTTCCGGCACGGTGGAGCTCCGGTGAAGAGTTCTCCAAACTTAAAATTTCTTGAGGGGTTTTCATGCGGACGCTTAGGGGATACCAAATATCAAACTCGTTTTTTGATTGGACGTCTATGGTGGTCGGAAAATGAGGGGGAACGTGGCGGTCAAGGGAGAGGAAACGGTGAGAACGACGTGGAGATCTGAGAGTGAAGAGAGTTCGGTTCGTGTTCTGAGAGTGAAGGCTTCGTGTGAGTGAAGGCTTTTTGAGAATGAGTGAGATTATGAGAGTGAGGGAGTGAGGGTGAGGAAGGTGACGGTGATAGTGAGGGAGTGAGGGTGACGGTGAGGGAGTGAGGGAGTGACAGTGAGTGAGTGAGGGAGTGACGGAGAGAAGATGAAGGATCAGAGAGATGAAGGATTAGGGTTCCGTGAGAGTGAGAATGGAGAGGAGAGGAGAGGAGTGTTCGTGAGATTGTGAGAGTGAAGGTTTGAGAATTGAGAGTGAGAGGCTCTAAGAGTGAATATTTTTTTTTTCTATTTTTGGACTTTAGAGGTCAAGCGAGAATAGACGCCTGAGGTCTAAAGTATTAGAACAGAAACAAAAATTCACCCCTAATTACAAGTTTGCCACCGTGTCACTTATGTAGTTAGGCGCATATATGTCTGACTTCTAAAGTCTTATTTTTTTTCCTTATTTCTTCACTTTAGACGTCAGGCGTGTATCCGCTTGACCTTAATACTCGCGAGTTTTGCCACTTATTTACAAGTTTGCCACCGTGTCTACCTATGTAGTCAGGCATCTGGGCGCCTGACTTTAAATGTCTAATTCTAATGTCATTTTTGCACTAGTGAATAGAACTGGATCTGGATTTCAGTTCATCTTCCAACATTGTATTTCTCAAATAGAACCGGATCTGGAAATCCCCAAATCCTGTTTATCATCATCTCACTTGAAAAAGAAGTGCAAGAAGTGGTGAGTAGCGAAACTCCAGGTTGATTCTTTTGTGTTTCGAAATCCATTCTAAATTGTAAGACAGAGAATGAACCAGGCAATGATTACTGAAAGGGGAGAAAGGGAATTAGAAAAAATTACTGTCTTTGTGTGTATGGAATATAGGGTTGAATAAGGGATGATGATGGAAATGGAAGCCTAGTGTTTGAAACAGTGAGAACGAAGATGATGAATTTTTTTATCGTATAGTCAGCATTGCACAGACACGTGGAAGATAGGTTGTGCATTTTTTTAACGTCACACTAACAGTTTACTAACAGAAAGGCTTATAACAAAACACGTCATTTTGCAAGGGTTTTCAACTAATTTTTTTTTGCAGGGGCTTAAACCAAAACACCCAATATTTGCAAAGGTCTAAAACATATTTAAGCCTTAATTAAATTAAGATTTTTGTGAGGATAAAACTAAGGATAGTGGAGTAACATAAAATTTGAGAATTTAGTATTAAATTTTAGTTATCCAAGGTTAAGAGACTATTTTGCAAATAACCAATTGCAAGATATCCCCAACATAGCATACAATTAAAGATCCCTATTGTTGCGCACCACCTTTCTTTCTACACCGTTAGCTAGAGGGACGTTTGAAATCACAAGTTAGAAAAGTGAAGAAAAACTGAAAAATAGAAAGAAAGGGAGGGAGGGAGAGAGAGAGAGAGAGACTTTGGCTTTCACGCCATTCACTCCCTTATACCATTACCACAATACCTATCCTTCTACACTCACCATTACCCCATCTCTATCATCTTCTTCACATTCCATCTCACCCTAAAACAAAATTGAGAAAAATCCCCAAAACCCCAAATTTCGGTCCTCTTCATGAGGCCAACTTGGAGGTCTTATATGTCTAGCATAGGAGTGAATTCTGAAATGAGAAAAATACTAGAAAGGGGGGTTGGAATAGGGTTTTTCAGAAACTTTGTTTTCTAAAACCTGTTTGCAAAACAATTATAAGCAAAGGAACAAAGAAAAGCGCAAGTAAATGGAACACGAAGACTTATCCTATTTCACTACCATCTGGTAGCTAGTTCAGTTCTTTCAAAACACTTGAAGGATTTCCACTAAAATGAGTTTTACAAACCCAAGAGTTTATTTGCTAACTTGGCTATAAACTCTCAGCTTCTTAGAACAACTTGACTTCAAGCCTCTAAGAAAAATGTCACTATCGGACCTTTTTACAAATTCAGATTTGAATAAAAGATAAATACAGTCTAAAAAACTGAAGATTACAATGAAAGCCTTTTTTAAAGAAACTGCAAACTATTTCTCTTGATTCTGTTGGTCTCAAATATGCTCAAGCTTCTTTGGATATTTAAGGTGTAGAAGCTTTCTATTTCTCTCTTTGAATACTTTTGATTGCTTCTTTGTATATATGTTTCTTCTTTTTTTTTTGAAGAACGAGAGATAACTTTTATACTTATGTAATAGAATTATAGTCATTGATAATTTTTCCTGAGATGAAATCAACCCGTTGAACTTAGGTTAAGGATTTCTCCACAAGAGACAAATGCAATAATTGATTTCAAGTTGTACGCTATGAATCTGCTGTAAAGTAAGTTTTTCGTACTCTGCTGTAGCAGTACTAACACTGTACGATCAGAAGAAATTTAAAACCCCGAAAATCTTTCTCATCGCTTTCTACATAATTTTTTTATCCTTATTCTCATTATTCCATTGATTCCTCGTACTAGAACATTGCTCCGGGTAACATTAAAAATACCATTTAATGTTTTAGAAGTCTTATGAAGATGAGTAACAAACGAGTGAACAACTGGCGCTTGAGATCTCTTAGCTTGAACTCAACAGATGCTGAGCGAAGATAAGCCTCGAACCAGAAACACTCTTTTGAGAAGAGGAGAGAATTTGACCATATGATATTCAGTGTTGGCCAGATGACAACCATTGTCTTGTGAGACTGAACGATTGACACTACTTGACCAGATGGCATATACTCTTCTACTTGGTCTTTTGCTTCTGTTCAACGTTATTTTTCTATGATAAAATATAGCTGCTGCTTACTAGAAAAATGCGATAAAACTAAGTTATTCTCCAATGATATTTGTTATCCTCAAAATCAATTAAGGGTCAATGCTTATGGATCCACTTGGTTCCAACAATCTCTCCCTTTTTAGTGATGACAAAAACTCATGTGGTGGACAATTTTCTTAAAGAAAACATTGATTTAAAACAATAAATAAGGAAACTTCCCCCGAGTTAAATATCCTTAATGTTTCATAAGATGCCAAAATTTTAAAACAAGTTAAGCATACATATGTAAGATGCCAGCGGAAGATAATACATGATATTGTGTATTGAAATGTTATACCATAGAAATATGTTTCTTGTGGTATATTTCTTTTGCACTTCATCTTTTGTGGATTGACATTATTGTTGAGTTGACATATTTTTGAAAAGAATCTATCAGAGTTAAAAAAGAAAACTTATAAAGTATCAGATTCCAATAATAGCAAATCTGATGTTTATGTCTGTCATGCGCCCAAGCGCTTTTGCATGCGTTTGGGGCGCTTCCTTATCTAATGCTTCTGTTTATTATTAAGCTCCATTGGGCCATTACTATTCACTTGGGCCTCTCTGAACTTCCATATTGGGCTTACATTATTGTAATAACTTAGCTTTAGTTTTCCTTCTATCTATTTGGTAATTAGATATAGAGTTTTACAGTTAGATTTCAGTTAGGGTAGTTATGCAACTTTACCATTGTATATATAGACCCAATGATTGGGAAATTCGATTGTAATTCATTCTTCAATCATCAATGAAAATGAGTTTCAGATTCATCTCTCTGAGTCTTAACATGGTATCAGTAGGATAACCGTTTTTCCGTTTCTCGATTCTGTTATTCCGCTCAACCAACTCTGTTTCGTGCATTCGTCGCCGTTTGCCTTTCCTTTCTTCTCGGTGATCCTTCATCGTTGGCTTTCATCTCCGATGGCTACTCCACCGACGAACCCTTACACCAATCCTTATCACATCGGTAACTCCGATCATCCTGGCACTGTTCTTGTGTCGCATTTGCTCACCGGCGAGGAAAACTATTCTTCGTGGCGTCGTTCGATGACTATCGCACTCAATGCGAAGAATAAGTTTGGTTTCATCAATGGTGATTTACCTGAACCTGCGTTTGACGATCCTCAGTACCAATCGTGGTTCCAGAACAATAGTGTAGTATCTTCTTGGATCCTCAACTCCATTTCCAAGGACCTCATTTCCAACATCATCTACTCTACCACCGCAGCTGAGATGTGGAACGTTCTTCACGATCAGTTTCACCAACCTAATGGACCACGCATCTTTCAACTCAAGCGTGATCTAAGTGGCTGTGTTCAAGGTAATCTCTCTGTCATTGCCTACTTTTCCAAGATTCAATCGCTTTGGAAGGAATTGCAAGAAATCGATACATCTACTTCTTGTGTCTGTGGTGGATGTTCTTGTAAGGCAAATCAACAGAAAGATCATGTGATGTCCTTCTTAATGGGACTCAATGAAGAATTCAATTCGGTTAGAGGTCAAATTTTACTCATGAATCCTCTGCCAAACATCAATCAGGTCTATGCCATGGTTCTTCAAGAAGCTAAACAGAAGGAAATTGGCAGTAATCACACCACTACTGCACAACAGCTTGCCTGTGCTGTGTCTAAACCTGATGCTAAGCCCAAACCTCGCTCGTTTGGCAAGAAAGAACGACCGATGTGCACTCATTGCAACATTCTTGGTCACACAGAGGAAAAATGCTTCAAGAAGCATGGATATCCACCAGGCCTCAAGAAGAATTCTTCTGCAACTGTCAACCAAGTTGGTGATTCTGCTCTCGATTCTACTGCTTTCACTGCACCTCAATATGAGGCTATGATCCAGTATCTCCAACAGCAAATGGCTAGTTCTACCACCATTGAGCCAGAAGATGACTCCATTGTTGGTATGATTTTCTCCTTGTATCAATCTGTATCCATTAATTCTGCTCATAAATGGATTATAGACACTGGTGCATCTGTTAATATATGCAATGATTCTGCATTATTTCAGACATATCGTACTTTATCCAACAAATTTGTCACTCTACCTAATCACACTAGAATCCCGGTGTTAGGAACTGGTTCTGTTGTCCTTAGTCCACACATCACCTTGCATAATGTCATGCATATTCCTTCTTTCAAAGTCAACCTTATTTCTGTCAGTTCTCTGTATCTGCATTCTAACTGCAGCTGCTTCTTTTTTGATATTTGCTTGATCCAGGACAGCCACTCGCACATAATTGGGCATGGTAAACCATCCAATGGCTTGTATCTGTTTGAGGCAAGTATTGATACTGTTTCTCCTCTTGTGAACATCCCTAAAGTTCATAATGATAAGTGTAGTTCTAGCAATACATCTGTTATACCAGTTGTGCAACCAATTAGTGCACCTTCTGTGAATAATGTTGACTGTAATGCTGCCACCTTGTGGCATAGTCGTTTAGGTCATGTTTCAGACCAAATTTTACATTTGCTTAGTCCACATTTAAAGATTGTATTTCCAAAACAGTTTAATTCTCACAATTGTACTGTTTGTCCTTTAGCTAAATTCAAAAGGTTGCCTTTCATTTCTAATAATCACTTTTCCTCATCTGCTTTTGATTTAGTACATTGTGATGTGTGGGGTCCCTATAAGCATGCTACTCATGATGGTTATAGATACTTTTTAACTATTGTGGATGATCATAGTAGATTCACTTGGATCTCTTTAATGAAGCATAAGAGTGATGCCACTGAGCTTCTCAAACAATTTGTTGTGTATGTGGAAACTCAGTTTGGCACCACTGTTAAGTCTTTGAGAAGTGATAATGCGAAAGAACTAGCTTTAACTGAATTTCTGCAGGCTAAGGGTATATTACATCAGTTTTCTTGCCCTTACCGACCACAACAAAACTCTGTTGTTGAACGTAAACATCAACACTTGTTGAATGTTGCTCGTGCACTTATGTTTCAAGCTTCCATACCTATTAAATTTTGGGGAATTTGTGTGTCTACTGCTGCTTATCTCATCAATAGAACACCCTCTAAAAACCTTCATAACCTCACACCATATGAGAAGCTTCACAAACAGCCTCCTGACTACAATACACTTAGAACACTAGGTTGCCTGTGTTATATTGCCTCCACCTCTCCTACCAAAACCAAATTCAGTCCTCGAGCAATACCCTGTATTTTCATGGGCTATCCTATGGGATACAAAGGATACCGTGTGTTTGATGCTACCTCTAGCAAATTCTTCATCTCCAGGGACATTATTTTCCATGAAGATGTTTTTCCCTTTAGCACACTGCCTCAATCATCCAATCACAACACTGTTCCCACCCTTGTCACACCATGGCCAGTGATTGAATCTTCATCAAATACTCCCCCTGCAGACATTACACCAGAGACTGAACTTGATGACACACCTATTACTACACCAGAAAATTCACCAGTCACTACCTCATCTAGTCATGCAACCTCAGACTCCACACCTGCACCTATTGCTCTTAGGAGGACTACTCGTGTCTCTAGACCCCCCATTGCCCTTCAAGACTATGAATGCAATGTTGTGCATCCTATTCAGCAGCACCTTAACCATGACAGACTCACCCCTTCCTACAAGGCCTTCATCTGTCAGGTTGCATCTGTATTTGAGCCTGAATTTTACCATCAAGCTGTCAAGCATGAGGAATGGCGCCTTGCCATGGCTGAAGAAATCACAGCTCTTGAGGTTAACAATACTTGGACTGTTATGCCTCTACCCGTTGGAAAGCAACCCATCAGCTGTAGATGGTTGTATAAGGTGAAGTATGGGGCTGATGGGAGTGTAGATAGACATAAAGCTAGATTGGTTGCCCGTGGATTCTCCCAGCAGGCAGGTATAGACTTTGTAGAAACGTTCTCACCCGTGGCAAAGCTCACAACTGTCAGAGTTCTCCTTACCATTGCAGCTCAGAAGCAATGGCATCTCCTCCAACTGGATATTAATAATGCCTTCCTCAATGGAGACCTCCATGAGGAAGTATATATGAAGCTTCCATTGGGATACCCTTGCAAAGATAAGTCTATGGTGTGCAAATTGAATAAGTCCCTATACGGCTTAAGACAAGCCTCACGGCAATGGTATGCAAAGTTTTCTACAACTATACAAGCACATGGCTTTGTACAGAGTACTGCAGACACTTCCTTGTTCACCAAGGGGTCTGATTCTGATTTTGTTGCCCTCCTTGTCTATGTGGATGATATCATCGTGGCTGGCCCCAATAATTCTCTCATTACCTCCACCAAGGATATGTTGCAACAACACTTCAAGTTGAAGATATTGGGTGACCTCAAATACTTTCTCGGCCTTGAGATTGCTAACTCCAAGCAAGGAATTCACTTGTGTCAGCAAAAATACACCTTACAGCTGCTCTCAGACACAGGGTTTACTGCTGCAAAACCAGCTTCTGTGCCTATGGATCCAGGCTGTGTTTTGAGTATCACTGATGGTGAAGATGTTGCCAACCCATCTGAGTATCGCAGACTCATTGGGAGATTGATGTACCTCACAATTTCTAGACCAGACATAGCATATGCTATCAACAAGCTTAGCCAATTCATGAGTCATCCTAAGCAACCACATATGCAAGCAGTCCATCACTTGCTCCGATACTTGAAAGGAAACCCTGGTAAAGGTCTTTTCTTTCCTTCTTCTGGTAATTTAAAGCTAGCTGCCTATGTTGATGCTGACTGGGGAAGCTGTTCTTCCACCAGGAAATCAACCACAGGTTACTTGGTTTACTTGGGAGATGCTCTAGTTAGCTGGAAATCCAAGAAACAAGTCACTGTTGCAAGGAGCTCTGCTGAAGCAGAATACAGGGCACTTGCAACAGTCACTTCTGAATTGCTTTGGCTCAAACAACTACTGCGTGCCTTCCACGTTGTTCCAACAGGAATCATGGTTCTTAGTGATAGTCAATCTGCAATACAAATGGCCAGCAATCCAACTAGCAATGAGAGGTCAAAACACATAGATATTGACTGCCATTTTGTTCGGGAACATGTGCAATCCAGCTTCATCAAACTCATTCATGTTGCATCCAAAGAACAATTGGCTGATGTTCTCACTAAAGCGCTTCACAAGCCTCTATTCACTGACCTTATTGGCAAGATGGGTATGTTAGACATATATTCCCCATCTTGAGGGGGGGTATTAAGCTCCATTGGGCCATTACTATTCACTTGGGCCTCTCTGAACTTCCATATTGGGCTTACATTATTGTAATAACTTAGCTTTAGTTTTCCTTCTATCTATTTGGTAATTAGATATAGAGTTTTACAGTTAGATTTCAGTTAGGGTAGTTATGCAACTTTACCATTGTATATATAGACCCAATGATTGGGAAATTCGATTGTAATTCATTCTTCAATCATCAATGAAAATGAGTTTCAGATTCATCTCTCTGAGTCTTAACATTTATCATGCAACTCATCTGCTGAATCTGTTTGTCATGCGCCCAAGCGCTTCTGTCTTGCGCTTGGGCACTTTTGCTCTGTTGTTTGGTTTTAAGTTGCGATTTTCATCCAAAAAAGTATCTTTTGCCATATTCTTGACCTAGCTTTGAGAGAGAGGGCAGGAGCTTCGACCAAGGACTTATCACCCTTCATCACCATTGAAGATTTTGGAGCTTTAATGTCTCCAATCTAGCTATTAACTTTCATTTTATGTTTGATTTCTTCTCCCTTTATGTCTAGTTAAATATCTTTTGGTTAGGGATGAATGAATATTGATGAAACACTATTGTAGCTGGTTTTGATCTATTTAAATGTCATATTCCCTCTTCCTTTGTGTATTCAATCTTTGTTCTTAATGCTTTTCATGAGTTGATCATCCATGAAATGATATATGGTTTGTGTATGAGATGAAAGTTTTATGCTTGAATGTTTGAGATTGAATACCTTCAATTCTTAGTCTAGGAATAGTCTTGGAGTTGTTGTATCTTGAAAACCCTTGATTGTAATGCTTGTTCTCAATTAGAATCACCTAAGAAATTAGGGTTTTTAGTTGTTCACAAATGATTAGTTGCCTAAGGAATTAGGAATTGATTAATGTTGTGGGTTTGATAACAAAGTTAATGAGGAAGTAATTTTCCATAACAAATAATTTTGCAATAGTGTGGAATCAATAGGAGTTCATCCCTAACTTCTTTTATCATCTAGTAAATTTCAAAAGCGTTTTTCGGTTCTATTTTCTAAAAATCACAAAAAAATTATCATTGTTCTTTATATTATTGTCAACACAACTAAATTTCGTCTCTTATTCAATCTATTAACTAGACCTTTAAATTGATTGTAGGAATTAATCTATCTACAAGACATGCTTATAATCATGAACAAGCTATAGCGGAAAACAAAGACATACAAACATGCTTCTATACAATCAAGAACACAGCCATGACCTTGATAACCTTAGGATCTACGACATGTTGATATATTAAGGATTAGATAAATACCTGGATCCATAGCAAAGATGTAGCGACCGAAAAATCCGGAGGAAGGATTCTTCGAAGTTCTTGAAATGAAGCCGCCACCAAAGTTTAGTTTAAGGGCAAACATTGGAAAATCCCTATTGAGTGGATGAAGGGGTCTTGCGGACCAGATTTAGGCTCGGGAGTCGTTTATGCGTATGGAAGGTATTAGCACCCTACGACATCCTTCCTAAGGAAGGTTACCTTTTAACTAAGTGTGTAAGCGTTTATTAATTCAAAAATAATGTTTTTACCCTTATAATAATAATAAAACAAGACTAGATAAACGGTTAGTTATTTTTATACTTTTTGAGAAAAATGAGAGAAATGAATTTAAAGGAAAAAAAAAAGGTTTTTTATTAGTGCAATTGACAGAGGTCGGCCGCCCTCTGGTCCTACGTATCTCCTGGTAGAGAATCAAATCACACGTTGTAGCGACCGAAAAATTCGGGTGAGGATTCCTCGAAAGTTCAAAAATGAAGCCGCCACCAAAGTTTAGTTTAAGGGCAAACAATGGAAAATCCCTTTCGGATTGGATAAGGGCCCTTGAGACCAGATATGGGTTCGGGAGTCGGTTATGCGTGGGGAAGGTGTTAGCGCCCCACGACATCCTTCCTAAGGAAGGTTACCTGCTAATTAGTTGTAGAAGCGGAAGTTAATTTTGAAAACATTTATTTTTACCCTTTTATTTGTGAATTAAAAAGAAAGAAGAAAATTGGTATTTTATTTGAGTTTAAGAAAGGGATTATTTAGGAAAAGACTAAAAAGGTTTTTTATTAGTGCAATTGACAGATGTGGGCCCCCATCTGCTCCTACGTATCTCTTGGTAGAGAATCAAATCACACGTAGTTCTTGGTAGAAAACTTTGTTTGTTGGTGTATTTTATTTAGGGATCTTAGGACTCCTGAGTGATCAGTTCATTTGTCCTAAAATGATGACTAACCCGACTGTACAGTCGGCTTAGTCCCCTACTTTGTGAAAATGGAGTTTTTTGAAGTTTGGAAGATAGTTTGATGTGTGGTGGTTTGATTTTATTTGAATAGGGGTTTTAGGACTCTTGATCCGTACGGTTCATTCGTCCTAGAACGGTGACTAACCCGGCCGTACGGCCAACTTAATTCCCTATTTTAAAAATTTGATTTGTGGAAAGAAATGTGTTTGTATTTTTTTTAATTTAGAAATTTGTTTGTTTTAAATAGGGATTTTAGGCCATGATCCGTAACGGTTCATTAGTGACCTAAAAAGCAGACTAACCCGACTGTACAGTCGACTTAGTCCCCTATTTTGTTCTTGAAAATATTTCTTTATTTATGAGAGGAAAAGGAATATTTTGTTTTTGTTTTGAATATGAACGAAAAGTTAACAAAAAAGAAAAAATGAAAAGTGCAACTAGTGAAAAATATTTATCATGAATATTTAAAAATAAACTAATTAAAAGAAAAAAAAATAAAAAAGGGAGGGGGAGAGAGAGAGAGCGAGAGCTTCGCTAGGAGAGGGAGAGAATGTGTTCAGTGTTCTTGTTGAATCACTGTGGTGTCCTTTTCACTGTGGACAAGGCCTCCTTTTATAGGTGAAGGGTTAGGTGAAGAGACTTGCTGGACAAGTTAACTTGTTGGGCAAGTCGACTTGTTGGGCCGAAGGTTAATGCTACTGACACCCCCTTTTTATTATTTTCGTTCTTTTCTATTTTTTTGGATTATTCTTATTTTTGTATTTTTGGGCTTTTTGTATTATTTGGACACTTTATTGTAATATATATTTTTTATTTTCTGATTTTATTTCATTATTATTTTTATGGTTTCTTGATCAAAAGGACTAAATTAAGTCCAAAATACCGAACATAGGCCCATTTACTAAGAATTGGCCCAATTAGACAAACCGGTCTAAATTAAAACAAGACAACGCTCGAAATGTCGTTCTCGTAATGGACTTGTGACACAGGGGCTAAAACAATTGCGATAAATGATCGGACAAAATTGGGGTATAACAGCTGCCCCTCTTTATTTATATTTTACTAGAAAAGGTGAATGGCTTTCCGATTTTCGTAGTAGAAATAAAAATAAAGATAGAATAGACACTAATTTTGTCCGCTTAGGGGGAAGATGAGTTAGGGAAAATAGGGACGATTAACACTTGGCGTGTTAACCGAGAACAATAAAGAAATGATCACTAGGGATCTGGAGGAGCACTGGGGCTCTAAAAGAGCATTTGGGCTCTAAGGGAGCACTGGGGCTCCAAGGGGTTGCCTAAACCCTGAAGGACCATTTGGGGTCCGAAGGTGCACTGGGGCTTTGAAGGACTGCCGGGGTCCGGGGGTGGCCTTTTTCGAGCGGCCGTTAATAAGATCAGGTCTAGAACTGATCACGAATGAAGTCCACTATGTCTTAGGCTGACACAGCTAGTCTGAAGGGCCTGGGGCCGGATGATCCGTCGGTGCTCGATGCCGACGTGCGATCTGGATTGGACCTCTGGGGGTCTGAAGGTGCACTGAGGCTTTGAGGAACCGCCGGGGGTCCGATACTCTGAATTGTGATATGAGACCAGTGCTTGTAGCACTAACTTTGAGGAAACAAAGTATTGGGATTGACACATGGCGTAGTTGCCTAGGACATACCTAATGAATGCATTTACCTGAGAAGGGAAAAGCTATCTAAATTTGGCATGTTTAAAAATGCGATGGATGATGCATGTGTGCAATATGGGTATGCGAAATGGTAGGTGTCCGATGGGATGAATGAAACGTGGCGGATGATGTGAGTCAAAGTTGGTGGAACATGGAGGTTGACAAACAACGTATGTGAATGCAGATAACATGTGAATGTGATTGTGCTGATTAATGATGAATGTAATGGAATGAGCGATTTTTCCTCTTTTTGCTTTTTGCATTTCCTTTTTTTCTTAGTATATGATGGGTGTATGAAATGCAAAGTGCGAATGTGACGCAAATGTAATGCTTTGACGCGAATGTCGTGCATGGTATGATGATATGATTAGTGATGTAAAGAAGGTTTTGGCAATGATGAATGAAAGGAAGCACACGAATGCATGGTTCAATGATATGATTAGTGATGTTGAAAGTTTTTGGCAATGATGAGACCGACACTTGGTACGTCTATCGAAGCAAACTGTTATGTGTGCATGCGTGTAATGTGATGAATGTGCAATGTGAAAGCAGATAAACTACCAAAGCCCGTGAATTGTGGATGCTAGAGCTGATCGGAAACAAAAATTGATCAGCCATATATGTGAATGCAGATAACATGTGAATGCAAATGTATTGCTTAGATGCAGGTGCTATGGTAGATGCATGATTGCATGATGGAATGATTTATGCTATGATTTATTGATGATGCAGATTTTTTTTTTGTAATGATGAGAAATGAGACTTTTGATGCGAGAGGCAGAGAAGTAATTATTTCTTGGAAAAAGGTTTGAACTCAGATGTGGCAACCTCAAGGTTGTGATTCACATGCGCTGATGCACAAAAGTATTTGATTGGATTTGCAAGCTAGTTCACATTGTTCTTCCATTTGATTATGATGTCCCATGACGATTGAATTTTAGGTCCACAAAGTTAACTGAGTGAGTTTCCAACTTCATATTAGTAACTTGTGTTCTCTCTCTTTGAAGCATTGTTTTAATGAACATGTAAAGTAGTGCAAACACAGATGAATGAGCTAGTTGACTCGGGGTATGGACAGATATGACACGTGAGGGGATGAATGGTAGGTTTTTGCCAAAGTCATGAAAGGTATGTTCTCCCCAACTCTAGAAATGTGGGACTGCCCTAATTCATAGTTGATGACGGTGAATGCATAACTTTCCCCTGTCTAGTGGTGACAACAACTAGGGGTGTAGAGGAAATTATGAATTCGTAATGCTGTGACTTTGGAATGAGGGGTGGAACGCAAAAGATTTTGTCTCAACCCATGGCTTTGGTGTTGCCCCACCTATGACAAGGACAATGTTGCCCTGACTAGAGTTTGCGAAAAGTTGTATTTAGGATGGTGGGTTGAGAAATTGCCCCGGTATGGTTTTATGAATGTGAATATGACAAGGGGATGAGATGAGTGTAGAGCGAATTTCCCCAATTTTGAGCGGAGTGAGGGGTTAATGGTGACAGGATTGCCCCACTTTGGAATGATATTTCTAGTTCGAGTGAGGTAGGGGAAAGGTGACAGAGTTAGGGTAATGGGTTTGTGAGTTGGTCGTATGGCTATATGGATTGGATGTGGTATATGAATGAGACGGACGCTGGAAAATTTCCCCAAGTTCGAGAAGCATGAAAGGTGAAGGGACTGCCCCACTTTGGGATCTAGGTGATGGTCCTAGTATAAAATTTTGGTTCTTTTAAGATGACTCCCATGGACTATGATAGTCCCGATGATGAAAATTTCACTTGGTGATCACAAAACTTTGTCTTGGTATCAGTGCAGGCCTTTTTTCTTGGAGCGCAAGCCTTTTTTCTTTTTCTTTTTCTTTTTCTTTGTTTTTGCCCTTTTTAGCTTTATTTTTTGTCATATTTTTTTGAGCAAACATACTGTAAATAAATAAACTCAATTGTCCTAAAATTAAAACCTTAAAAAAACGAAAGCAATCAGTTATCGATTAGAATGGACTTGTTTAGGGTTGTAACGTGGTCAGCGGTTAGGGGTTTATGTAAGAAGGGGTTGGTAATCTGGCCAATGGTTAGGGATTCATGAAAGAAAAGGTTTGTAATGGGGCCAATGGTTAGGGATTCATGAAAGAAAAGGTTTGTAATGGGGCCAATGGTTGGGGGTAATGTACCAACGGTTAGGGATTTATGAAAAGAAATGATAATTGGGCCCAAAGAAGTGTTTGGGGGTTTAGACAATGATCTTTCATGAAAGAAAGGATAAGTAGGCCCAAAGGAGTGTTTGAGGTCCATTTTTGAGTTTCGTGAAAGAAGTGCTAATTTGGCACAATAAGATGTTTGAGGGCTTTAGACAATGAGCTTTTTATTTGCGGTGCAATGTGGCTAGTGGTTGATAATTTATGAAAGAATGGGTGATTGGGCTCAAAGTGTGTGGGGATTGATGAGACAAATGATCTTTTTATTTAGTGGTGCACTTCATGATATGATGTATCAGCTCAAAGATTTATGCCGTATTTTTATTCAAGACTTTTGTCTCTGTTTTTTTTTTGAAATATGATTCTCATTCTTTGACGGCCTATTTCTCTTGAGTTGAATAAACTGAAGAAAGTAGTGCACCATCTTTGAATGGGGAACAGATCATTGTCTAGGGTGATTGAAAGATTTTTTTTTTTGGCTCAAAGTGGGTTGCAAAGGGTATTTTTTTTATGCTTTTTGTGAGAAGATGACCAAACTTCATTTCAAATCATGATTGCTTGTTTTCTCAAAAACTAACTCAAGGACAAAAAATTATTTATTTTTATATATCTGCTCTTTTTCTTTATTTCTTTTTATATGCCCTAATTTTTGCTTAGGCCGCTCTCGCGAGTTTTCAACCTAACAGGCTTTTTTTGATTATTTTTTGTAAAGGACTTGCACCAAGGGAATACAATGTTGACAAGATATCTAGTGATCACAAATTTGCCCCTGTTTGGAGGATCCAAGTGTTAGTTTATGAAATTTCATCATTGGGGACAAAACCAAAGAGTCAACTAAGAACTTGTGTGGAGAATATGCACTTTATAGAGTGGTCGGGGTGAGACTGGACATGAACAAGGGATGATGATAGGATGGAAAGGTGTGGACACTAACTGACTCAAATAAGAGCAAATGCACATCGCATACAAGTTCACTATACGAATGCTTCACAGAGAGTTAACATAGTTAGAGACATGATAGAAGAATTTTTGATAACACATTAGTTAATAAAATGGACTATTTTGATCGTTTGTCATGGGATGGATGAGATGCATCGTTTTGCTGACAAAAATTGTGGACGAGCTGCAACATTAAATTTTTTTTGAAAATTGAGTGTCTTGAAACACCTTGAGTTTGCATCTAAGTTCGACCTCGTTTGAAATTTAGTAGGTTAAACTTTTTCAAGGAAGAACAGTCAATTAAAATGTATTTGCAAGAACGCCTCATCTCTCATCAATTTTTTTTCCAAAAAGTATGCTCATGTCTTTTTTAAATTATGAAATAAAATGTAATGGATGAATAACACATGATGATGGATATGAATGATGAAAATGCAAATGCTTGAGATATGTTTCTAAAAAATAACTTGCAAAAATAAAATATGATTTTTTGAATTTTTTCTTTTTAGAAGACCGAAAAAATGTATCAGTGTTTGTTTGAATGCAGGGGTATGAGGCTCCTTTGTGTCCTACGAGGGTTCCTTAGAGAATAGTTCTAGGGCCTGTCTGTTAAGTGAACCTTTCAAAGGGTAGCTCTAAAGAGTCCTACATAAGGTTCCTAGAGCCAACGACCCCAGTTAAGAACACTGATCAACAACAATAGGCAAGCTATTAGGAGTGCCAGCATTCTCAAGAGGGACCAAACTCTAGGTGAGACTTTCGTGACCACCCAACAGGACGCACATCCAGTAGGCCATCACTACGCAGTCTCATTCTAACTTAGGTTATTCTCCAGTCCGGGTACAGGACTATTATCACGTGTGTGCAAAAGTGTGATAGTGGAGTGTGTGAAGGAGCAAAATGTAAAGTGTACCCCCAAGCTGCAAAGCAAACAACACATATGCAAAAGAAATATAGTCTTCTATCCTAAGGTTCACATATCATATAAAATATAACATGCAACAAAAATAAAAGATAAAAGGGAAGGGTAAAATAAAACATTTAATTAACAAACAAATTTTACAACTAACCAGATAAGGCTTGACTCTCTTAATAAGTCCCCAGTGAAGTCGCCAGCTGTAGCGACCGAAAAATCCGGGTGAGGATTCCTCGAAGGTTCAAAATGAAGCCGCCACCAAAGTTTAGTTTAAGGGCAAACAATGGAAAATCCCTTTCGGATTGGATAAGGTCCCTTGAGACCAGATATGGGTTCGGGAGTCGGTTATGCGTGGGGAAGGTGTTAGCACCCCACGACATCCTTCCTAAGGAAGGTTACCTGCTAATTAGTTGTAGAAGCGGAAGTTAATTTTGAAAACATTTATTTTTACCCTTTTATTTGTGAATTAAAAAGAAAGAAGAAAATTGGTATTTTATTTGAGTTTAAGAAAGGGATTATTTAGGAAAAGACTAAAAAGGTTTTTTATTAGTGCAATTGACAGATGTGGGCCCCCATCTGCTCCTACGTATCTCTTGGTAGAGAATCAAATCACACGTAGTTCTTGGTAGAAAACTTTGTTTGTTGGTGTATTTTATTTAGGGATCTTAGGACTCCTGAGTGATCAGTTCATTTGTCCTAAAATGATGACTAATCCGACTGTACAGTCGGCTTAGTCCCCTACTTTGTGAAAATGGAGTTTTTTGAAGTTTGGAAGATAGTTTGATGTGTGGTGGTTTGATTTTATTTGAATAGGGGTTTTAGGACTCTTGATCCGTACGGTTCATTCGTCCTAGAACGGTGACTAACCCGGCCGTACGGCCAACTTAATTCCCTATTTTAAAAATTTGATTTGTGGAAAGAAATGTGTTTGTATTTTTTTTAATTTAGAAATTTGTTTTTTTTAAATAGGGATTTTAGGCCATGATCCGTAACGGTTCATTAGTGACCTAAAAAGCAGACTAACCCGACTGTACAGTCGACTTAGTCCCCTATTTTGTTCTTGAAAATATTTCTTTATTTATGAGAGGAAAAGGAATATTTTGTTTTTGTTTTGAATATGAACGAAAAGTTAACAAAAAAGAAAAAATGAAAAGTGCAACTAGTGAAAAATATTTATCATGAATATTTAAAAATAAACTAATTAAAAGAAAAAAAAAATAAAAAAGGGAGGGGGAGAGAGAGAGAGCGAGAGCTTCGCTAGGAGAGGGAGAGAATGTGTTCAGTGTTCTTGTTGAATCACTGTGGTGTCCTTTTCACTGTGGACAAGGCCTCCTTTTATAGGTGAAGGGTTAGGTGAAGAGACTTGCTGGACAAGTTAATTTGTTGGGCCGAAGGTTAATGCTACTGACACCCCCTTTTTATTATTTTCGTTCTTTTCTATTTTTTTGGATTATTCTTATTTTTGTATTTTTGGGCTTTTTGTATTATTTGGACACTTTATTGTAATATATATTTTTTATTTTCTGATTTTATTTCATTATTATTTTTATGGTTTCTTGATCAAAAGGACTAAATTAAGTCCAAAATACCGAACATAGGCCCATTTACTAAGAATTGGCCCAATTAGACAAACCGGTCTAAATTAAAACAAGACAACGCTCGAAATGTCGTTCTCGTAATGGACTTGTGACACAGGGGCTAAAACAATTGCGATAAATGATCGGACAAAATTGTGTGGTGTAGGTGTGGTATTTGAGCAGGGGAACATTTCTCATGGAGACAACAACTGAGGTTGCAGGCAGCCAGCAAAGGGGTGGAGGTGGTTGCTGCAAAGGCTGAGATGTTTTTGCTGAAAGTGGAAAAAGCAAAAGGGGCATGATGAAAGGAGGTTGAGCTTGAAGCTCAAAATGCTTTACCAGCCACAGCCACCAACCAAGGCAGCAGCGACTTGGCTGTCCTTTTTTGTTTTATTATTTTTTTGTACTTTTTTGTGTTTGTATTTTGCTTTTTGTATTATTTGTAATTAAATTTTCTTGTCTTCATGTAAATAAAAGAGCTGACTTTTTTTTGTACTATTCTGCTTTTTTTTAAATTTTTTTGTCTACATATGTAACACAATAAAAAAAAGGGGACAGCTAATATAAAAAGTTGATTTTATCTTATTACTATTATTTTTTACTAATAACACTTAAAAGAAGCGGGAAAAGCAACACGAACCGACGCAACCACTCGCGCACGATTCGCAACCAACACGCACTCGCGTTAAGACTATGAACACGTAACGGACTTAATGTGCACACGCGTAAGTTATTAAAACTGATCTCATTTTATCCTTACTTCTCTAAAAAGAAAACGGTAAAGATAAACGTGCACCGACGCAATTACTCACACGACTCTAAACGAAACGCGCGCTTGCGCTATTTATTATTTCATTATTTATTTTTGGATTTTTTTTTGAGAACAACGAGCGCCAAACAAAATTGTTGCACGAGAGTGCCAAATACACCCGCGTTTAGAACAATATGCGGAGCGATAAAATTTTTGGGATTTTCCAATTAGTCGGACAAAATTGGGGTATGACAAAAGAAGTGGACAACGGATCCTGAGAAGAAAGAGTGAGTGACAAACGAGCAACCAGCTACTCGTCGGCTTTATGGTTCTTCCTCAACCGAGACTCCTAATGCCTTAGACTCTTTTCAGATGGGGAGAGGAGAGCAAACGTGTGTATATTGTAGTTAGCCCGGTATATTGGGGACCATAGCCTACTTATAGTGTGACAGTCTATTAGGGTTCCCATTATCCCTCTAATGGGCTATCATTGACATCCCCTCATATTGGGCCCATATCAATAATAATTAATTATATAATTAGAAATCCAATATAGCCATTTACTTATTTTGATCACATATCATTCAAGGCTCCTAATTGATAAATAGCTAATATAATTAATAAAAGAATATATGCCTATTATTTATGATATTGGAATAAAATATTCCAACAATCTCCCACTTGGGCAATATATCATATTAATTATATCATAATTCTTAAGGCCGACATCCGAATGCTATTTATCTTTAGATTTCCCTTTTACAATCTGGTCCACCTCATATATCAATAATGAGACCAACGCGGCTGTCGTCACTCGTCACTAACGTCTTTTGTGACTGTACCCCGATGACCATCATATTAACATACTCGATGACATAGATCAATATGGATGAGTGGCGTGGAAATTTTATGCAATGTGATCTCATGTCATGCCTATTTCCAACTGGTCCAACTTAAGTCTTTAGTGAGATCAAACTGAAGTTACTGAAAATGCAAAATTTATTTTGCATATAATATGATACAAATATATTTAAAAATAACCCAACTTAATTTCTGCAGAAAGTCAAAACAACATAAAGTCTGTATCAATACCAAAATTTTAGAACACAAGGGAAAACAAGAAAAGACTCCCACTAATCTAAGGCAATCTCAAAACCAACACCCATATGAGCAATGTGCTCATGGTAAACTTTGGGTGTCAAGCCTTTGGTTAGTGGGTCACAACAAGAGACTTGATGTCGATGAACTTCGACTTTGTAGAACTCATGTTGTTGTTAGAGTATAGGACAGTTGCACTATTGTCACAATAAATCTTCAATGGCCTCTCAATGCTTCCAATAATGCTTTGGCCTGAGACAAAGTTTTGCAGCCACAATGCATGATTTGATGCCTCAAAGCAGGCCACAAACTCTGCGGCCATGGTTGAAGGAGCCACTAAAGTCTGTTGGGAAGACTTCCAGGAAATAGCCCCCCCAGCCAAAAGAAAAATGTAACCAGATGTGGAACGCCTACTATCGGGGCATCCCGCAAAATCAGAATCAGAATACCCAATGACCTCTAAGTTATCTGACTTCCGATAGGTAAGCATGTAGTTTCCTGTTCTCTTCAAGTAGCGCATCACGCGGTTCACTACTGTCCGAGTGCTGCATACCAGGATTACTCAAATATCTACCAAGAACTCCCACTATAAATCCTATGTCGGGACGAGTACAAACTTGAGCGTACATAAGACTTCCCGCGGCCAAAGCATAAGGAACCTTTTGCATCTCTACCTTATCAAGATCTGTAACAGGGCACTGTTTGAGACTGAACTTGTCTCCTTTAGCCACAGGTGTATCTCCTGGTTTACTATCTTTCATGAAGAATCTATCCAGAAACTGTATCGATATAGCTCCTTTGTGACAATCCCAAGATACCTCGAGAACGATCTCTAAGTATTTGGATACCCAAGACAAAGGAGACGTCCCCAAGATCTTTCATCTCGAAATTCTTCGTGAGAAATCTCTTTGTTTCGTGCAATAAGCCTATATCTTTGCTTGATAATAGGATATCATCGACATATAACACCAAAAAGATACATTTGCTCCCACTGAACTTTTGGTATACGCAATCATCAACTGCATTAGTCTCAAAACCATAAGAGTTAATGACCTGATGAAATTTGTAATACCACTGACGAGAAGGCTGTTTAAGGCCATAAATGGATTTCTTAAGTTTTTCCTACCATAGACTTTGGATCACCTGAAACAAAGTTTTCTGGTTGCACCATATAAATTGTTTCTTCAATGTTTCCATTTAGAAACACAGTCTTTACATCCATCTGATGCAGCTCTAAGTCAAAATGAGCGACTAGTGCCTTAATAATCCTGAGAGAGTCTTTCGAAAAAACTGGAGAGAAAGTCTCTTTGTAATAAATGCCTTCCTTTTGAGAGAAACATTTGGCGACAAGAAGAGCCTTATATCTTTCAATGTTACCCTTAGAATCCCTCTTGGTTTTAAATATACATTTGCAAGCAATGGGTTTCTTACCTTCAGGTAACTTGACAAGATCCCAAACACCATTGTCAGCCATTGACTTCATCTCATCCTTCATGGCATCAATCCACTTAAGAGAGTTAGAACTATTCATGGCCTGACTAAAGTTGACTGGATCTTCCTCAGTCAAGCCAATACCTTCCTCATGTTCTTGAAGAAATACAACATAATCATTTGAAATTGCACTTCTCCTCTCTCTAGTGGATCTTCTTACTGGCACCTCTTGAGGTTGTTGAGTTTTAACTTCTGGTGGTGCTTGAGGAGAAAACTTAGTGTTGTCTTCTTTTTGAGCAATGTTAGGAATAACATTCTCATTTATTGCTTGATCTGTTGCTTGAACAATGACAGGTACTAAGACTTGACCATTGTCAGTAACAGTTTCTTCATCAAAAGCAACACTCCTTAAGTTTCTTTCGCCTCCAAACTCAACTTCCTCAAGAAATCTTGCATTTCCCCTTTCAAAAAATGTTCTTGTAGTGGGGTTGTAAAACTTATACCCGCGAGAGCGTTCTGCGTACCCAACAAAAAAACAACTAATTGTCCTAGGGTCCAACTTACCTTCATGCGGCCTGTAAGACTTGGCTTCGGCTGGACACCCCCAAATTTGGATGTGCCTAATGCTGGGCATTTTCCCAGTCCATAGCTCATAAGGGGTCTTAGTGACTTCTTTGCTTGGTACTCTATTGAGGATATAAACTGCAGTTTTCAATGCTTCTCCCCAAAGTGACTCTGGTAACGAAGAATGACTAATCATACTCCTCACCATATCCTTAAGAGTCCGGTTTCGTCGTTCTGCAACTCCGTTCATGCTGGGTTTACCCGACATTGTGTATTGCGGTACGATTCCACACTCATCGAGGAAAAGAGCGAAGGGCCCTGGACATTGCTCACCTGATCCGTCATATCTACCATAGTATTCACCACCACGGTCTGACTTGACGGCTTTAATTTTCTTTCCTATTTGAAGTTCAACTTCAGTTTTGAAAGACTTGAAAACGTCTAGAGATTGAGACTTCTCATGAATTAAATATAGGTAACCATATCTCGAGTAATCGTCTATGAACGTAATAAAGTACCTTTGCCCATATCTCGAGTAATCGTCTACGAACATAATAAAGTACCTTTGCCCATTCCAAGAATCTCGAGTAATCGTCTGAGAATATTAGTTCTACTACGTCTTTAGCTCTTTCGGCACCTAAATTTCTTTTGTTTGTTTGTTTGCCCTTAATACACTCTACGCAGACTTGAAAGTCAGACAAATCTAAGGGTCCAAGCGCTTATGCCATAAATTCATTTTGTTTGTTTGTTTGCCCAAAATTCCTCTGAATTCTCTGTTTAGAGATGTGACCTAAGCGCTTATGTCATAAAGTGGCGGAATTCTCATTTAATTTTCATTTCATACCGTGTGAACTTATTTGCAATATTTTGTTATAGGAATGCTTAACATCAAGCATATACATATTATCAATTAAAGACCCGTAACCAATAATATTTGGACCATAAGAGAGACTAGCTTTGGCATCTTTAAATGAACAGTCATAATCAGATTTATCCAAAACCGAAACTGAAATTAAATTTCGTCTAATTGACGGGCAAACATATGTCTCACTCAAATCCAAATAATAACCAGTCTTTAAAAATAATCTAAAAGTTCCTATAGCCTCAACTGCAACTTTAGTGCCATCGGCCACATAGATGAATCTTTTAGCACCACTCGGCGGTCGGCTCCACAGGAAACCCTGCATGGACATACTAATGTGAGTAGTAGCACCAGAATCTACCCACCAAGTATCCTTAGGTACTGAAACTAAACTAACTTCATAACAAACAAAAGTGAGAGGTTTACCCTTCTTTACACGCCATGCGGCGTACTTAGAACAATCCTTCTTCATGTGTCCTGCCTTCTTGCAGAAAAAACAAGCTGAGCCCTTATCCTAGTTTTTCAGCGGCTTATTCTTAGAAGAACCTTCTGCAGTATCATTATTTTTCTTCCTCTTCTTGTGTGGAGAATTCGAAACCAAATGATCACTTTCAGTCCTACCCCTCCGCAGTCTCTCTTCCTCTTGCACACAATGAGACATAAGCTCATTGAGGGACCATTTGTCCTTCTGAGTGTTGTATGTCACCACAAATTGTCCAAATTGTGCAGGAAGAGAGATCAAAACCAAATGCACAATCACATCATCAGGTATGTGCATTTTTAGTGCCTTGAGTTTTGATGCAAGGTTGGTTGGACATCTCCATAATATACTCCCTTACGTTCCCTTTACCATTATACTTCTTAGAGGTAAGTTTGGCCAAATGGCTACTTATCTTAGCATTATCACTTTTTTCAAACGATTTCTCTATTGATCCCAGAAACTTATTGGCATTCTCATTCTCAGTAATTGAGCCCCGAAAATCTTTCGGAATTGATTTCTTGATGATCATGAGGCACATTCGGCTGGACCAATCCCATTTTTCAATTTTGAGCTCATAAGAGTTCTCCGAAGTGGGAATGGGTCGTTCCTCCCTAAGTGCCTAGTCCAAGTCCATACATCCAAGAACGATCTCAACGGCTTCCTTCCAGGACTTGAAGTTCATCCCATACATCCGAGAACAAATAAACATACAATCAACATTAGTAGCACATCAAATTATAAATAATCATTAGATGTGCACAAAAAACTTAATTTAATTGTAAGTTAAAAGACCCAAACAAGATACCAAGCGCACCATTAGTCTCCAATCTTTGGATTGTAAAGACTAACTGCAAGCAGCACTCTCAACGCAATGATCAAACATTGGTGAAAAGTCCTGTCAAACAATGGTTGCCTTTGGGCACCCCAATTGCTCACATGGATAAATAACTTTATAATCACCACACATTTACCATCACATGTTTGTTAATATTCGGCCAAGTTGCCCCTTCCTTTGGGCCGACAACAACTCGCTTGAATAATTTCACGCAACATCTTATGTAAATTTAATTGAATTGATCTACGAAACAGAGGTTACTTTGGCAACATGTTGTTTCAATCAACTCAATTAAAAATACTAGACAATTTTATTAAAATGAAAGGGTTTTAATTCACATATTTCCTACACACAAGCGTAGAAAAAAAACTGAATGTACGATTATGGCCTCCTAAACGCAAAAGAATGAAATTACTAAAAAATTATAATTCTTCAGCACAAAAATAGCCTCTCCGAGTCGTGTCCTGATATTGTGTTGTCCCCTTTTGCCTTTCTCGATCAATTACAATATTAGAAATAAAATAAAATAAAATAAATAAAGAGAAAGTCACGGTGCGCGGACCGTATTTAAATTAAAATCACGACACACAGGTCGGCCCAAAATAAATAAACGCATAAACAACACCGAAGTACTAAGGTCATAACCATACACCACAATACAAATTATTCAATAATAAGAACACCGAAATATTATTGAATATATCGTAAATTCAAATATTAGTGAGATACGATCCATATTACTATTTTAATAGCATTAAATGGACGTGACCATTATATTCACCGTTATGGGCTAGAATACCCGATTCAATCATGAATAGGCATGGCAATGGGACGGGGCGGGGACGGGTTTAACATTCCCCATCCCATCCCCGAATCCCATATTCATCCCCGTTCCCCTATCCAAACCCAACGGGGATGAAAAATTGATCCCCATCCTCGTATCCAACGGGTTCGGGGATCCCCGCCCCAACCTCATCCCCGCGTGGAATCAATTTTTTAAAATTAAAAAATCCAGTAGAAAGCAAGCACAGAAAGCATACATTAACGAGACAATAATTCTTTTATTATCACCAACTATTATTATTATCTTTTAAAAAACAAGCACAGAAAAATCCAGTAGATATACATCAAGTTTTACAATATTTTTTTACCAGAAAAAACTAATCCATGTAATTTGATTTCCAGTCATAGAGAATTACATTACAGTAACAAATTAACATGATCCATGATGAACATTATTATTATAAAATAAAAAGAACGTTTCTTCAACCTCCGAAACAACATAGATGGCGGTAACCGTCTTCCTTCTTGCGTGCTCAGTGTAAGTCACCGCATCACGAATCACGTTTTCCAAGAAGATCTTTAGAACTCCTCTTGTTTCTTCATAGATCAGACCACTGATCCTCTTCACACCACCTCTTCTTGCCATTTTTTGGAGGAAATTTTGAAGAAGATGAAAATTGGGGATTTGGGGATTTGATTTGAATTCAAGTTTTAGAATATGTACAGTGAGAACCAGAGAGAAATAGAGGTAGAGCGAGAGAGAAGAGAGAAACGAAAATGAGGGAGAGAGAGTTCTTACCTCAGAAAAACGAAAATGAGAGATTGATTGATGGAGAAGAGAGTGTGAGACTGAGAGGCACTGGATGTGTAGTAGGAGGCGCTGAGAGTGTAAGACCGAGAGGCAAGAGAATGAGACTGATTGTGTAGGAGGCGCTGAATGTGTATTTAGTAGGGTTTGATCTATGAGTGTTTCTAATTTAACATGGGTATTAATGTAACTTCCTACATTCGGGGACGGGTTTGAGGACGGGTTCGAGGACGAGACCTATATCCCCATTACCTGTCCCATCCCCGTTTTTCAATTTCGGGGAAAACTCAAATCCAAACCCAATCAAAGCGGGGAAAACTGTCAAATCGGGGCGGGTTTGGGTCGGTCCCTGCGAATATGGGTTTTGTTGCCATGCCTGATCATGAACAATAATTAACGCAACAAAGAGATATGATCATGATATTATAATTTATGGTCATAAAAAAAACGATATCTGAATCCATAATAACCGTCATGTATAACAATAAATATTATATATACATGTAATCAAGTAAACCAAGAAAGAATCCTTGCAAGAAAGAATCATTTTAAATATTGTTCACATGACACAAGTATATAAAAAAAATATATCTTTTCACCTATTCCCAACACTTTTTTTTTTTTTAATCAAAAACAGGCGGTCAGCCCGAATTTATTAATAAAATAAAGAGAGATATAAAAAGCAAAGGGGGGACTAGACCAAAACCCTTGGTAATAAGGACAATAATAGAATGCCCAACACATGATACTGATGTTGGAAAATTTGTGAAGCAAAAAAATACCGATTCACAACACATATATTGGAAAATTTGTGAAACAAAAAGGTAACACACCGAAAGGAAAATACATGATAAAGTTCGCATTATTGAATTTGCTAACCAAATTTGATTTTTCTTGCAGGTTGCCAAAATCAATTCTGGGGTGTGCAACAAATAGAAACACAGCCCAATATAGAAGCCTGATCCAACTTGATCAGACCCAGCCAGGTAAGTGGGTTTTGTGTAACACCCCGGTATTTCTAAAACAAAGAAATACTAAGAAGTACCTAAACATACATTTTAGTTTACATCAGAGTATAAAAATTCCTGCGAAGATAAACATCGTTGCAAGAAACAGCAGAAACTCTTACACATTATTAATCAAATTCGAGTCACAAGACCGAATACAGAGACAACATCAGAATCAAAAACAAGGATGAAAGACTAATTCTCCAACTTCTCCTCGAGCATGACAACTGAGCATGCCGCCTGCTATCCTTATTTCCTGTGCTCTGTAAAAATAACAACATATGATAGGGTGAGATAACATATCTCAGTGAGTTCTACCGTAACCCCTCACCATCACTTGGTTCAATTAAAAAACCGTTGCAACATAGTTAAATTTATAAACTATTTGCGTATATACATTCTTAGCATAACATCGTCTGTGAAACCGCCACAATCACGATATTTAATGTGCTATTAATTTATTTTAAGCCTTGTAAGTTACTTTACCATTACAAACTTACCAATCGAAACACCGACTGTGAAACAGCCACAATCCCGGCAAATCGTGTATTGAACTTAGCATAACATCGTCTGTGAAACAGCCACAATCACGATAAACCCCCGTTAATAACTATTCCATAACGTTTCCAGGGCCTAGGGTAGGGGCTCCTGACTTCCCCGCCTAGTATGCTATTCGTCGGGTCGTCACCCAACTTGATATAATTTATATATCATACCCGCATTGGGCCGACTTATATATTTGATATGATCTATATCTATCGTTGTTCTATAACCCGTTTTGATGAATACGATACTAGACATCCGGCGTTATAATACGATACCAAGTTGGACATGTAATCTGTTTAGTTATTCAAAACATGTACTCACACGCGGTCTACTTTTCGGTTTTTCGAATATTTATACTTTCAAAACCTTTTCTCGAAAATCAAGTAGAACACCTTCAAAACAATGATTTTATCAAGGTAATATCATCATAATTGGTTGGGAAGAAGATTAGAAGAGGTTTGGAATCGAAAGGAGCGACGAAACGAGAAATTTGCACCCCGAGACAGAACCACACGCACAGTCCGTGCCCTAGGGGCGCACGACCCATGCATGATGCACCAATTTAATTTCCCATCTGCGAAGATGGCGCACGGTTCGTGCCACAGGGGCGCACGATCCGCGTGCCCTGTTCTGTCTTTCGATTTCATTCTGTTTCTCTCGTTTCGCTTCTCCGTTCGCGTCCAATCCCAATTCCGATCAAAATCCAGCCTCAAAACAGATAATATATATTGTATTCCAGCACATAATTCCAGTCCAAACATTTCAATCAAAAATCCATTGAATACGCATATATTTTCATAAAAACCGTAAAATGTTATTTTCCGAAAAACGGTTGTTGACTCGATAATCTTTCGAAATCAGAATCATTGCAAACAAAACCAGAAATGCGATAAGTTTGAAAACAATAAGATAAAATCCTAACGTGAGTAAAACTCACCGATCGTGATGAAAATCACGGAATTTATCGAGACTTCGAAACGCATCAACACGTAACCGCTCGAACGATCCCCGAATTTGATTCCCACGCTCCAACGAACTCAACACCACTTCAAAACTAGCCCTACCACAAAACCGGCTACTGGAGCGTACCCAAATGCATCGCAATCAACAATGAAATCCCCTTCTTATTTTGATCTAACCTCAACTTCGAGAACGCGGCCACTATCGTCAAATTTGGTTTGGCAGCATCTATGGGCTGTTTTACATCAGGTAGAACTAATTCAATTCTTAACCAAAATCATTCAAACTAGTGCCTAATGTGTAGATAATTTTTTCTACTTTCATATGGTTCAAGCCCCACACTGATATGATGAGTATTCAGGGAGTTATGGCTAAAACACTGTGACTAATTCAAAACTGACCCCGATTCAAAAGTAACACTTGTAAATCATTTTTCTCCCACAATACTCAGTCAAATTAAGTGGTTCTTGTGCCTAAACTGAAGGATTTTGTGTCTAGTTTCTAGAGAAGAAAGAATCACATTCAACTGATAACTATGAGGGAGTTACGGAGGATTTACCATACGTGGTCAAAACTGTTTCTTGAGCAGAAATTGTTGTGTGCTTATACCTTCAACTTACAACCACCATGAGCCACAAAATTGAGCTCCTATGTACAGACCATGACTTCAATCTTCAGCTCAGCAACTAAACTCTTCCTCTTACTACTCCAATGCACAATGCGGCCACACTAAAACTCTATTCTTGCTCTAAGTATAACATGCAAGCCATAGGAACTCCAAAACATCATTTTTGGTCTTGAGAGATGGAAGGTTCCTCAATGGTGGAAATGATTTAGGAGAAGAATGAACTATTGAAACTGATATCATTGGAAAGAGGGTGGAAAAAGGAGAGGAATGGTGGTCTTATTTCTTACATGCATTGAAGAAGCTTGAAGTTCGTCCCTATTCTCTTCCTTTTCTCTCTCACGTCTCCCTTCTCTCTCTCCCTAGCTTACTTCAGTTATTACCAAACCATCACTTAACTCACAATTAACTCATAACCCTTATTAAAATCCTTGATTATGATCTTAGGGAAATTTAAAGACATGATTGGTGAAGATTAATTTTGGGGTTAATGATTTGAAGATTATGGAAATGACTAAAATGCCCTTGGTTCCTTAATATCCATTTAGGTCCATTTGAATCCCTCAAATACCCAACAATCCATGTGACTTAGCAATTTAAATAACATCTCCATAATCCTAGCACGATTAGGACCCAATCCGTTATTTCATCAATGACACTTCCTCATTATGAGGCGAAATGACGGTTTTACCCTTGTGCCCTAATTCCCACAATGATTCGCACAATTCGGATAAATTGCATGCATTACATATAATTGAGCAATTCAATATTGTTTTCGCGAGATTTTCATATCCATGACTCAATTTATCATTTGATCGAATAATAAATTGCCAGTTGATTTCGTAAACCGAAATTTACGAAACAGGGATGATACATTTTGCGGCACCCACTGGGTTTGCATTGTTGCAACATGCGGATCCACTCCTTGGATACGGGTTGCTCCACTGAGAATGATATATAACCCAATATTAGGGTTTTTGCCGTCACTTTGTTGCTGAATTTTCTCTCTCTTCTCCTCGAATCCTCTCTGGTTCTTCGTTCTTCTTCGTTTCTCTTTGAAACCTTTGCTAGGGTTTCACTACTCTCACTGATTGAAGTGATGAAACTCTTTACTCTCTCACCTATGATGATGCGTGATGATGATGATGCAAAAAACCCTTTGTTTTTAGCACTGAATCACAGCTTTCTGAGGTTTGTCACCTACAAACCTTGATTTGTAACAACCTGAAGAACAAGCTTGAAATCTCTCAAGCAGAACAACAGCGAAGACTAGTAAAGGTATAATTTATGTTTCCTTTGCTCTTTCGTATGATTTAGCTTTTGAAATTAGAAACCTTAATTTCTGATTTCTGTCTTTCAGGTACCAAACACCACAAATGTTCAATAGAAGGTAAAAACACAACTCTCTTGTGTCTTTCTTTCTGTCAAACGCCTTTATTTCTCACACAATGATTCTGATATGATTTCCTTTGTTGCATGAGCTACTATGATTTGTTCTTGATGAACAATCACTCATCAATCTTGCTGCAAGCTTTCAAACAAGTCTACAGAAAGGTAAAATCCTCCCTTATTCTCTGTTATCTTCTTTGATTTTGCCTTACTTCTCTTGCTATGAAACCCTAACTCAGTTTCATTTTCTTTCTTCTGAGGTACACTTTACCTTTCCTGAAGAACTGCTGCGAGAGGAAGAACTTGGAACAATAAAGGAAGATAAATGCAAGAGAGAATGAAGCGCAGAGAACACAAAACTACACAGTAACAGAACTTGAAAGAATTCAATGTAAAAAAAATACTACTTTATTTTTTTCTCTGTTGTATGAATCTGTTCTGATTCTCTGTGTTATTTACATTCATAGGTCTATATTTATAGCTGTAATGTGTAACGGCTAGATTAGTTTGTTGAGTTGGTTTTAGTTTGTTAATAAGAAACAGTTTGTTATTAACAAACTTTAACTAATTCAACAAACTCTGATTATAGTTTGTATAAGACATTAATGACTATTTTACCATCCAACGGCTAGTTTACTTAAACTAAGCTGTTAATATTATAATTAAAAGGTTCAGGTTTTGGTTTTTGATTAAAAACCAACACGCATCACCAAAATAAATCCCAATAAATCAACATAGAAGAAAAAAGTACGTGCAATCCTTGAGTTTGACATTCGATTCTTACTGTTTCATTATTAGTTGTGATGATTTGGTACATTTGTCAATATCGTAGAGTAGTCGGATAAGTAGAGGTAGTTGTAATTAGCTAGCAAGAAGAAAAAAGTACTAGTACAGAAACAACAGAAACAAACCCACCTAACACTCAAATAATTGATGAGGAGATTAATTTGATCATATCATATTTTTTTAGTTGAAAGAATGCTCTAATTTTATAAAACTTTATAAAATATCAAATAATAAAAGTATTTTTAGTTATTACATTTTTTTGTAAAAAATATATATAATTTTTTGTTTGCTTATATATATATATATATATATATATATATTAAATTTGTTTCTATTTGTTTGCTTCATAGTAGGAGGTTGTCAGCAAGTTTGAACAAAGACGAGATGCAATCAAGAGACAGTGAGCAACGTCAAGGGACCCAACCAGCTTACTGTGTTCCGTTGGTGTATATAGGGCCACGTCTTTTTTTTAGATAAGCATAGGGCCACGTCTATGTACGGATATGGATTCTCTCCAGTCAAAATTATGACTGGATGGATGAGATCTTGGCCATGAATTGTTTGTAGCCCTAAAAAAAACGTAACTTCATCAAATCTTCACCCTTAATTAAAGTGACAGGATGAATGGAGGAAAAAAATGACAGGAGAGAAACCTGGTCCTCTATGTGCTGCTCAGTGCCCTTCGTGCGTCTTTAAAATCTTAATGGCTCCATCTCATCTTCAACTCAAAATATCTCTGTATGCGCAAAGACAATATCGTCGTGCTATTTTGATAAAGTAGTTTTAAAATAAAATTGTAAGATAGTTATTTGTTCATAAATTATAGTTCGTCCTGCTGCTCGAGACACCTACAATTCAGCGATGGAGTTAGTCACTGCGGTTGGCAGTGGATACTCTGGGTAAAACCAAAAATTATAGTTCATATTGAAAATTAATCACTTATCATTTAAATTATAATATTTAAACAAAATAGTTACTAGACAACTAATTTAAAACATATTTTAAATAAAATATAAATTATATGGTATCAAATGTTCTAAAAATAAATTGAATGTGAAACTACTTTATGTGTTCCTAGTATCTTTATTGGATGTATAAGTAAAACCAAAGATTGTATAACCATTTATATGTAACGTTTTCATATTGTAACTCAAAAGCATAATATAAAAAAATAAGTGTTTTGAAAACATTTAATGTTTTCTCATTTTGACTCAAAAAAATAGTCATTTATAAAAATTAAGGATATTCTTGATGACAAAATGTATAAAATAATTATTCCGACAAACCGTAGAAATCAAAAATAGCGAACAACATGTAGTTTTTTCCCGTTGAAATTCAAAAACAAAATATAACAAATAATTATTTCGACAACATCTAGTGTTTTCTCGTTGGGACTAGAATACAAAACAATAATTTATAAAAAATTAAATATTCAATTATAAAAAGTAAAGATATCTATAAAATCATAATGTACGTGCGTTTGATTTGCTAAAAAACAATAAACTCGTCAGGACAATTCTAGTTGTATCCTGTTTGATTTGAAACTCTTCATGGTACTGGACAAAACTGAGGACAAGAGACTGGACAAAAATCCAAATTTCTGTCTTTTACAAAACCACATATTACAACTTTTTGTTCACCAAAAAAAACAAAATACTATTTTTATTTTCTACTCAATACTCTATCTCTCTCTCTCTCCATCTCTCTCTTGTAACTAATTTTTCTCTCTCCTTTCTTTATCCCTCTCTACTCTCATTTCTTTTCTATCTTCTCATCTCATGACTTCTCTCCCTCATATCTCTTCCTCTCTCCCTCTCTCTCTATCTCTCTCATATCTTCTGCCTCACACATTTTTCTTTATAATTTTCCAGTTATATTACAATATATGTTATATAAATCATTATAAACATTATAAAGTTGTATTGTCCATTGTTCACCAAACAGTGTACGGGACAAAAAGTTGTCCAGTACTGTCTTGTCCAATATGTACTGTCTAGTCTAGTACTTGCCTATTTGCAAATCAAACGGACCCAAAATAGTTATACCAGTAACATGTAATTGTTTCCCGTTTTGACTCAAAAGCAAAACAATCATTTATAAAAATAAAGACATTGGTGAAAATAAAGTATAATTATTTTGAGAAATACGTAATGTTTTGCCATTGATAATCAAAAGAATTGAAATTTTACAACAACATCTAACATTTTCCTGTTGGAAGTCCAAGAAAAAAATACAAAAATAATTATTCTGACAATAATTAATGTTTTCTTGTCGAGACTAGAAAGCAAAATGTTCATTTATAAAAAATCAAGACATGCATGAAAATAAAATATAAAAAAATTATACCGACAAAGTATTACGTTTCTGAGTAAGAAATTAAAAGTAATAAAATTATACCAACATGTAATTTTGAGAAAAGTGAATTTGAATTTTGATAAGAGTGGAGAGAATGATTAGATGATTTAGAGTTACTAATTGATCCTTAATGTTGATGATGTGTTAAAAATCTAGGAATGGACAGTTTGGTATTTTAAATAGTTGGTGTTTTGATTAGATAAATAAATAAATAAAAGATTAGATTTATAGTAGAAAGTAGATTATGGTAGAAGATATATAGTAGATTATAGTAGATAAGTGACAATATTTATCTTGTACTTTATTTTTTATCAAGTGACAAATAGTTATCCTATATTTTTTTTATATTTATCAGTAGTTAAAAAAAGTCATTAAGTGTTCCCTTTTTTTGAGAGACTAAAGGTTTTTTTAAGGACTAAATTGACTTTAAATTATTTTTAAGAAAAAAAATAGCTCTTCACTCTTTTTGTATAAATGAAACAATTAAAAGTGCAGGTGAAAGTGAAAGTGTGTGAGGGAAGAGATAGAGGTAAAACTTAAAGTGAGAGTACATGGGGAATTTACTTGAAATGAGTACTTTAATATTTTACCTAGTTGTTTGTTTTTTTTTGTTACCATGTCATTGGTGCGTAGTTTTCACCGGCTTTGCCGGTGACTAATCTATGCGAGGGAACCTGGCTGACCACGGGTTTTCGGCTTTGTCGGCCCGTGTAGTTCTCTCCTCCCAACAGAGTTTTTGCCACACCCAAGATTCGAACCCGAGAAATAGATCTTCACTCTTTTTTTCCAAAAGAAATAATTAGATGTAAAGGTGTGAGAGAGAAGACATGGAGGTGAAACTGAAAATGAAAGTGAGAGAAGTTTAAAATTCGAATTTAGAAAAGATGAAGGGAGGAAAATATATAATGACTAATTTATCCTTAAACAATGTGATGTGTCAATTTTCTTGGAATGAGTAGTTTAATATTTTACCTAGTGGGGTTTGTTTGATTAGATTTATCATAGGTATATTATAGTAGATTAGATTTATAGTAGAAAGTAGTTTATAGTAGATAAGTGACAAATATTTTTCTTGTAATTTTTTTTTATCAGTGACAATGTAACATTCTCGATTTTAACCGGTAATAAAATCCAGAACATCACCTTTCAGAGACACACATTTGTAATTTGGATTAATATAGAGAAATAACTCATACACTTTAATAGCCTCAAGATGATAGGTTCTCATATCATAAGGGAAAAATTTCTGGACATAAACCGAATCAAATCATCTATCGGAGTCAACACGAAAACTTAATCCAAAATACAAAGTATATGAATCCTAAAACTTTAACAAAATACAAAGATCTCATCATGTGAGATTAGCACAATAACAATATATTGAACTTCTAAAACTTCAAAGTCCTCCGAGATTGAAGTCCTTTACTTTGGCATTACCTTCTTTAGACATCAATTGTTTATCTAAAAAAACAACAATGAGAGGTGAGATTACATAATCTCAGTGTGTCCTTTCGAGACTCCTTACATAATACACTCCGTACATCATTTATTATTTACCTATGATGCTGTAACATCCCTAGTTTTGTTAATTTTGGTTTACGAAATTAACTAATGATTTATTATTCGATTTGAGGATAAATCAGGTCATGGATATGATGATTTCGTGAAAACAATGTTTATTCGCTCAAGCATATGAAATACGCGCAAATTATTTGAATTATGTGAATTGTGGTGGGAATTAGACCACAAGGGTAAAATGGTCATTTCACCTCACATCGAAGATGTATCATCCAACGATACAATGATTGAGCCCTAGTCATAGTAGGATCATGAGAATGGTATTAGGATCCCAAAGTCATATAAATTGGTGAGTACTTGATGGATTAAATGGGAAATTGGGAGCCAAGGGCATTTTGGTCATTTCCCTACCACTTAAACCCTCAGCCCCTCACACTCTCACCCAGCTGACCCACTTCCCCACTTCAGTTCCTGAATCCAAAAAATCAACAAGAGAAACAGAAATAGATGGAAGCTAGAGAGGGAGAAGGGAGGCGTGAATGGGAAGGAGAAGGGAGAGTCTACCTCCAAACTCTCATGCATGTTAGAAGTGTCACCACCATTCTTTCTCATTTCCTCTCCTCTTTCCACTGATGCCATTTTCACTCAAAGGTTCAGCTCTAGTCATCTCACTTCAAAAAACCTAAGCAATTTCGATCGAGTTTGAGGGAGAAGGAGAGTTCTAAAATTCTTCCTTGCTCTTTTGTTCATTTGAGTTTGGTAAAAGCTTCCCAAGCCTTCATCCAGTCCCATTACGAATCACTAGGGGGTTTTGAGGTCTTGGTTCTGGCTGGTAGTGTTCAGGTTCGAGTAGAAGAAGGATGGAGCTGGGATTCCAAGTTAGAGGGTGAAGATGCAAGTTCAACAAAATTCTGGGTAAAACCCATTTTACCTACCTTCATTGTTTACCTTATATCTCCCTGTATAAAACTCCGATGATCGTGTTTTTTGTTCATCTGGAAACTAGACTCCAAATGCTTCAAAATGAGCACAAGAACCGTCGGATTCCATTGGGTAATGAGGGTGATATCGTGTACTAAAGTTTCGAGTGAGAATCAGATACGGTATTGGAACAGTCACCTTGTTTCGGTGATATCTCCCAAACTACTGATTGCATGCATGTGAATCTTTCTTCATCAGAAAGTAGACAAAATTCTCTTCATTTTGGGCACTGATTTGAGTAGTTTTGGTCACGGATTGACCAAGTTACACCTGTTACAAAATTGTACCCGGATACTGGTAATCGGAAATGAATCTGGAAGTTATTTGTTCGTCGAATTTAGGGTTCGAGGCGACAAGATCGCGAGAGACACCATTTCCATATACCGTAAAGGAGGTTAGTAGCAAGAGGAACGTTGGTTGCTGAGTCCGGTCACGGAGGCATTCGGAGCGTGTTCGTGATTACGGGGATTGTTCGAGTGGTTAACGGTTCGGTTGTTCGAGCGAGGACGCAACTTCTTGGGGACTCGTCAAACCGGTGAGTTCTACTCACGGATTAAGGAAAATATGATTTTCTGAATTTGTGTCACATTTTGTTTCTCGGCGAAAAACTGAATTCGAAAGATTTTCGGGTCGAAAACCGTTTTCGGGAAAATAGCGTTTTTACGGTTTTTCGGTGAATATATGTTTTTATCAATTCGTTGATTTTAATGCTTTCGCTGGAATATGGACTGAATTGCTGGCTATAATGTCTATTTTTAAGTCTCGTTGGTCAAGAAATGTCTCGGGGTCGAATAGAAAGCGAAATGGTACAAAACGGGTGTTCGAAATGCTGTTTTCAGCCATTTTTGCCTCCCATCGCGTCGCGGCCCATGGCCATCGCATCGCGACCTCCCTTATTTTTGCAACGCAAAAAATTTGTGTCACTCTTCGCATCGCGACGGAACCAGTTCGCGTCGCGACGCTTTTAAGTTTTTCAGCAAAACACACTGATTTTTGTTTTCGCAATAACTTTTGATCCGGGAACCCGATTGAGGCGTTCTCAGGTGCGTTGGAAAGCTTATTAAAAGACATATTCAAATATGTGATTTAAATTGACTAACTCAATGTTTTTCTGAAAGCAAGAACTGTTTGAAAAACTGAAACTTAGACCGCGTGTGAGATAATGTTTTTGGCATAACAAACCGGATCGTGGATCTCTCTCGACGCTATGATTATAACGCCGGATGTCTAACTTTGAATTCATCAAAACGGGTTATTGATCGAAAAATAGATATAGAATATCTAGAATTTATGTGACAGCCCAATGCGGGTGCGATATATAGATTATATCGAGTTGGGTGACGACCCGACGAATTGGCATACTAGGAAGGGAAATCATGAGCCCTCACTCTAGGCCCGGAAAACATTATGGTATGGTCTAACGTGGGTTATCGGGATTGTGGGCTTTGCACAGCCGATTTATGCTAAGTTATGTTCTCGACTCATCGGGATTGTGGGCTTTGCACAGTCGATGTTTCGTTTGAAAAGCTTGTAATTATAAATTAATTGACAAGGTTTAAAAGTATATAATAGCACTTCATTTACCGGGATTGTGGGCTTTGCACAGTCGGTAATGGGCTAGGTATATATTGACGCAAATAGCATATAATTATAACTATGTTGCAATCGGTTTTATAAATAAACCGAGTGATTGTGAGGGGTTCGGTAGAACTCACTGAGACAAGTTGTCTCACCCTATCATTGTTGTTTTTACAGAGAACAGGGAACGAGGAAGTAAGCGGGGTGTCAAGTTGTCACACTCGAGGAGAATATAGAAGATTGACTCATTTCTAATCGTTCATGTTTCCTGTCGTCGTCTCTGTATTCGGTCTTATGACTCGAACTTGTATATTGTTATTTATAGTTCCGCTGTTTCTTGTAAGGATATATATCTAAACAGGAATTTTTATACTCTGATGTAAACCAAATTGTATATTTAGGTATTTCTTTGTTAAAGAAATACCGGGGTATTACAGATGCATCCCCCTAACGCAATAGTCTTACATAATATAAATACTACTACGTACACTGCAGGGAACCCGCCTTCAATATAATATCCTTAAACTAAACCTCTTGGGTCTTGAGATTGGTTCATGACACCGACCCGTGTCAGTATACATACAATATGCAGAAATGCTGTTTTTGTGTCTCTATCTCAATTCTAAATGTTCCCAACCTACCCTTCGTACAATCAAAACAAGAACAACAAACAGAGTTTCAACACTAACTCAAGCATAATGAGAGGCATTCAAAACAATCAACAATTCAACTTAATTCCAACAACAACCATGAACCATTAACACATAATGTAGCATGGAATCCTATCTAATCTCAACTTGAAAACAAATCCAGCAGTCCATACCATACCTAACAATCATTCATTCATTAATTTCATGATACTAACAACCTATTATCAAGACAAACCAATAGAAAGCATAAAAGGGAAGAAGAACTCACCAAAGGAACTAAAGTATGGAATTCCAAGCAAGCACACATGAAGTTCTTACAAAGCCAAATAGCTTCCTAAGACTTCCAAAACAAAATGTGAAGCTCCAAAGGTCTCCCTTGATAGCTTCTAACTTCACAAACAACTCTCCTAATCTTCAATCCAAGTTCCCCAAATGCACATGCAGCAACTGAACTTCAATCCTAAGCTCCCACTTCAACATGCAAAGTAAAACTGAAAGTGGGGATAGTGGTTTTTTTGGGGATTTTCAGAATTTTGGTTGCTTGAAGTAGATGGAAACTCGAAATGAATAAGAAATGGGGATGATTTGAAGTTGAAAACTTACATTTTTAAGAACAACAACTAGTGAACTTCAACCCCAACACTCTCTCTTCTCCCCTCCCTTCCCTCTTTCTCCCCCCTTCTATTTTTTCTGTTTTCCTCACTTATGCTTACCAACCTAGAGTGAGAGGAAAATAATATTTCCCTCTATATTTCAGCCGAAAGTTTTCAAACAATGAATGGGCTTTTGGGTTGAGCTTGATTAGGGCCTAAGATGATTAGCAAATGATTTCTATTTGCACCCCTTATTCTACTATGTGAGTGAAAGGAAAGTTCAGCTCATTAATATGAGCCTCTTATCCTAATTAAGTGAGGGTAAATGGGTCAATTGGAGCTGACTTGAGGTTAATGACACTTAACTCAATTAATTCCCCCTCCTCTAATGCATCACAAATAGCTATCACAATAATTCACACAACAGTTTAAGTCAACCAATCAAACAATAACTAAATCACTTAAAGCAAAATTACACATAATAATTCCAATTTCACTCAATGAATACAATTTAAATCAATAACAACCAAAGTAATAATTATTACTTTGGGGGTGTTACAGACAAATAGTTATAACATGTTTATTATATGGCTTAAATATATGTTACCCCCTGTAAATGTACTAATTATCCATTTACCCCCTGTAAAAAAACTTTTAAAAAATACCTTGCAAATATAAGTGTTTATAATTACCCCCCTGTGTTAACTTTTCTGTTAAAAAAACTGAGGTGGCAAACGAAGATGACGTCAGCAATGGCGTCACTGCCACGTGTCACCACCGCGTGTCACCATATTATTGGACATTGGTGCCACATCAGCAACCAATGGATGGCTGCCACGTGGCACTCACTTAGCAATGTGGAATATTATGTGTTACTAAAAAAATCAACATTTTTGACTGAAATAGGATTTGAACTTGTGACCTTTAACTGGAATGCGCTGCCACTTACCACTAAACCAGTTGATTATTTGAGAATAGAAGGCCAACGAATGATATTTATTATATAACTTTGAATCTCTTCATCTTCTCCATATCATCATCATCTTCAACCTCTGAAAACGAGAACAAAAACCACCATCATCACAGATTCATCTTCTTCATTTCTTCATAAACGAACTCTAATTTTAATCACAGATTCATCAGTATTCAGCTTCCATAATCAAAATTAAAATGCACAAATGAAATAAAAATTAATTAAAATCGAAACCCATAACCAAAATCAAAACCCAGAGATAAATTTGATGTTACTCAGGATTTTTAGTTCTTTAGATTAATTAAAATCGAAACCCATAACCAAAATCGAAACCCATGTTTTCAGATTTCGTTGGTTGATTTTCGCAGATTTTCGTTCTCAGATCTGTTATTCATGGTTGATTTTCGTTGATTTTCGTATACAACTTTCCGTTAACAAATTTCGTTCTTAGATCTGTTATTCATGGTTTCGATTTTTGCAATCGTTCTAGAAATCGCTCAACAACAACAAAGGAACTAATTCGTTCAACACAAACATATGTACCAATTTCGATTTGGAAAACGAAAATCAATCTACAACGATAATCTGTAACAAAAACGAAAATTGATCAGCCATTGTTGTGATTCTGGTTGTAGATCTGATGAAGATGAAGATGAAGATCTGATCAAAATAATACCCTTTTATATAATATATATTCATTGCTGGCAGAAGAATCACAAATTTGCATTTGGCTTAGTGGTAATAGTGGGATTGCATCACTCAGTGGTCACAGGATCGAGACCCATCTAGGCCAAAATTGACATTTTTTAGTAACACATTATGCTCCACATTGCTAAGTGAGTGCCACATGGCAGCCATCCATTAGTTATTGACGTGGCACATGTCAGTGCCCTGTGGCCATGATGACATAGGGTGTTGACGTGGCGTGTCAGTGTCACGTGGCACCAATGTCCAATAATATGGTGACACGTGGCAGTGACGTCATTGCTGACGTCATCTCCGTTTGCCACCACAGTTTTTTTAACAGAAAAGTTAACAGAGGGGGGTAACTATAAACACTTAATATTTGCAAGGTATTTTTTAAAAGTTTTTTTTTACCGGAGGGGGGGGGGGTAAATAGATAATAAGCATTTTTACAGGGGGTAACATATATTTAAGCCTTTTTATATTTATCACTAGTTCAAATAGTCATTAAGTCTTCCCATTTTTTTGAAACACCGAAGGTTTTTTTAAAGGACAAAATTGGCTTTAAATTATTTTTAAGAACAAAAAGTAGGTCTTCACTCTTTTTTTTTACAAATTAGATAATTAAAAGTGAATGTGAAAGTGAAAGTGTGTGAGAGAAGAGATGGAGGTAAAACTGAAATGAGAGTGCATGGGATTTTCTTGAAATGAGTAGTTTAATATTTTACCTAGTGGTTTGTTTAGTTAGATTTATCGTAGGTAGATTATAGTATATTAAGATTTATAGTAAAAAGTAAATTATAGTAGATAAGTGACAATTATTATCTAGTAATTTACTTTTTTATCAGTGATAAATATTTATCACGTGTTTTTTTTATATTTATTAGTAGTTCAAATAGTTATTAAGTCTTCCCATTTTTCTGAGAGACTAAATGATACTTTTTTAAGGACTAAATTGACGTTAAATTATTTATAAAAACAAAAAATAGGTCTTCACTCTTTTTTTTATAAATGAAATATTTACAAGTGTATGTGAAAGTGTGTGAGAGAAGAGATGGAGGGAAGAAGAATTTATAATCCTTAAAAAAGATGATGTGTCAATTTTTTAGAAATGAGTAGTTTAGTATTTTTACATAGTAGTTTGTTTGATTAGATTTATCTATAGTGGATTATAGTAGATTATATTAGATATAGTAGATAGATGTAGAGAGAATATTATAGTAGAAGTAGATTATAGTACATAGTAGATTATATTTATAATAGGTTATAATAGATTAGATTGATAGTAGATTAGATTTATAGTATATAGTAGATTGTAGTAGATAAGTGACAAATATTTATCTTGTACATTTTTTCATCGGTGACAAATATTTATCACAAATTTATTTATATTTGTTAAGAATCCAAATAGACGTTAAATTTTCCCATTTTTTAGAGACTAAAAGTTATTTTTTTAAGGACTAAATTAACTTTAATTTTTTTCAACAACAAAAAATAGGTCTTCCTTTTTTTACAAATGAAATAATTAAAAGTGAAAGAGGAAGTAAAAGTGCGTGAAAGAAGAAATATAGGTAAAAGTGAAAGTGAAGTGGAAATGATAGTGAAAGTGGGGAAAATTTAAAAGAAATGGAGGGAAGAAGAATGTATTATAACTAACTTATCCTTAAAAAAAGAGAATGTGTCGATATTTTAGAAATGGGTAGTTTTGTATTTTACCTAGTGGTTTGTTTGATTAGATTTATAGTGTTTATATTTGATATCATTAATTTAAAATGTTTTTTATTAAATTATAACTTTTTTTCATACGCTACTTGAATTAGCATTTGAGCTTTATAACGTTTTCTCTCGTTTTTATCCATATTATTTTAATTAATCTTTTTTATTTATCCTCCATTATTTGAATATTCTCCCATTTGTAAGCATTAAATACAAATATTTATTTATGTCACTTTATATTTATAAGTTGTTTAAACGGCTAAATTTATCAAACAATTTAAATTCAATCTAGTATTCTATTCACTATTGTTTTATGCAGTTAGACAACATGAATAAAACTCTAATTATAAAAGAAGTAGTTTATCCGTTATCAGCTATAACATGGATGGGATATCCGACCGCCCAAGGTTCGTTCTTTGGGGGCACCATTTCTTTTACTTAGTAGTGTTAGAATTTTATCTAATCAATTTAAACATTACGATATCAAAATTAACACCTTTAAATAAGTATAGCTGAAGCATGAAGGATCAAGCACTAATCTCGCACCATTGTAATGCCAGATTCGAATTTCACACCACATAGAGAAATTGTTTGACTTTCCAAACTCTCGCTCATTCAAAACTCGACGGTCTAATTTTCTGAAGAGAGAAGTAGGTTCGGTGAGCCAATACAGAGGGTAGAAGTTGTATTTATAGAGATCTCCATCCATCACAGGGTTCAACAACTTCCAACTACAAAATGAGGGCTTGATTTTTGGAATTTAGTAGTTGCTAAGTAGTGGGTTGAATGGGAGAAGAAAATGGACTTGATTCTTAGTTAGTTTTCCAAAAATAGGAAATCAATTCACTCTTATCTAAGTGAAAAACAACATATTTTTTCCTAGAAAATAGGAAAACTAATGTAACATCCAAGATTTTAGCAGACAATAAAATCCGGGAAATTACCTTTTAGATCGTTCAGAGTACACATTTATAATTTGGATTAACAAAACAACCTTAATCGACTCATATTGATAGGATTTTCATGTAATAAAACTTGTTTAATACTTAAAACAATACCGAGTTCAAAAGACCTATCAGAGTCATCACCTCAAACTTAATCCAAAATACAAATACATAAATACTTAATACTTAATACTTAATACAACCGAGTTCGTATCTTAAACATAGATTATCACAAAAGGTTTCAACACTTGAAACTAGCACAAGATACGAAAAATATGAGGAGTGATATTACATAATCTCAGTGAGTTCTTCGAGACTCCTTACTATAATACACTCCGAGTATCTTTTATTGTTTACCTATGATGCATCCGCCTAACACAATATACTTACATAATATAAATGCTAATACGTACACTGTGGGGAACCCGCCTTCCATATATTATCCTAAAACTAAACCTCTTGGGCCTTGAGATTGGGTTCATGATACCCACCCCAAGTACATCATCCATTTATTAGTTCATTTATGGTGTACTTATATAGGTACTAAATAGTTTTCTCACTCGCATTTTTGAAAAGAATTTGATTCGACACAAAAACCGTTTAACTGTGACCTTAGAACGCATTATAATCAATGAAAATGAGTTCAAATACTTGCACTTGTCATCACATATGATAAGGGTTGGATTAGGCTTGAGAAACAATGAATTGGAGGGCAAAATGGTGAGAAAATGAGTGACCAACCTGATGCTGACACGGGTACCCGTGGTAGACAACACGGACCGTGTCAGCTGGTTGACAAAAATATTTGCCACAACCGAAGCTGACACGGGTGGTCGTGATGGCTGCCACGGGCCGTGCCAGTCCATCATGTACCATGTTTTGCAGTTTTCGTGTGATGCCATTCAATCCAATTGTTCCTCAATCTTTCCCAACTCGAATCACCGCATCCAAACAGTTATAAAACACATTTAAATCAACATTAGGAGTAATTTAAAGCATCTAGAACGGCACTTTACATACCACAAAATCCCAAAATTCATGGAAATATTAATGGTTGTTCTAAAACCTTATTTATCATCAATATGAACACAAGTTCAGCACACAATCAGTCCCAACATCACATGCATTCAGTTAATCAAAACCCTAGCATCTTAAATTAAAACTTCACCATTTAAAAACAAGGAAATAAGATAGAGGACTGACTTGTTCAGCTGAAACTTTAACAAGCAAGACAATGCTTCAAAAGATAAAACTTCAAGCTCCTAGACACTCCAATCACCAACCCCAAGCCCTAAAATTGCAATGCAAGCCCCAAAATCCCCAAAGAAGATAAATGCAGGTTTAATGTCAACTCCTATTGCTCTCTAGTGCTCAAAAACTGAACATGCAAGTGGTTTAATCAAGGTTTCATGGTGAATGCAAACTTGGACAGATTTGAGGATTTGGTTTGTGTTGTTTTGTTTTCGAAAATGACGGGGGGAAAGGGAGTGAGGTGATGATGAATAGCAAGGTATCAATGGAAGGGATGAGATGAATAAGAGGAATCCTCCATGGCTCACCCTCTTCACTCCCTCGAGCTCTCTCTTTCTCTCTCAAGTGGGTGTTTTTTTTCTAAAATTCTGGAATTATGGCAATGTGGGTGTTCCTTTCACACGGGTCTAGATAGTAGGCTTAAATGAGGGTTAAAAGGGTCTTTTGGGTGTGGGTGAATTCAAATCAATTAATGGAGGGTTTGCACTCTAATGAAGCTCATTATCCTCACCTCTTAATTCCCTCCCAAACTAATGCTCCTATGACACAACAATCATGTAATATAAATGCAATTTTTCACGATTCATTTTAAGAAATCAAGCACTCAAAAATTAGTTTTTTTCTTTCTAAACACATCAATTCACAATAATTAAAATCATGATCAAGCCTCTTCACAAACAAAGTAATTATAAATTACTTTGGGTATTACAACTAACATTCTCCCACTTGGTCCCTTTAACCCATCATCAAGCATAACAAGAAACTTAATATATGAATCATGGTGATAGGTCCTCTAGAAACGAGTATTACCTTTCATTTATTACAATATGTCAAGAATTTCAAAATCAGACCCTAACTTAATGAAAAAACTATATGTTTGTTCTAGGTCAAACTTAAATGAATTTGCTCAAATTAGATAAATGTATGCACAAAATATATGAGAAAACATCAAACTGAATAAGAGTTTCATCATAAGCTGTAAATGTACATAGAATGAAAATCACCTCATGGAACCAATACCCATGCGTACTACATGATCCTTAAAATTCTTTGGTAGCATGCCTTTATTTAAAGGGCCGACAATCATCAATTCCATGCTAATGTGTTCAATGAACACTTTATTTTTCTTAACATGTTATCTTATGGCTAAATATTTGATGTCGATATGCTTGCTTCGACTTCTACTTTTGTCATTCTTAGCCATAAATACTGCAACAGAGTTATCAGAATACACTCGTAGTGGTCTAGTAATAAAATCAGCAAATTATAAGCCCATAGATAAAACTCTTCAACCACACACTAATAGCTCTACAATATATGTATAGTTTGATCCCTTTTCATTTAATTTTCCATTAATTTCCTTTCATACTAGCTAGTTTTCGTAGCAGAATAACATTGTTTTCAATAGTGAGTTCAAAGACTTCGGTTAGTTATTAATGTGGTGTTTTTGGGATACTTGGTACTCTTAATCCTTTTTTTTGTGTACCATCACTTAGCTATGGATTGATCACCATTGATCACCAAACAACAAAAAGAAAAAAACAACATTCAATTTGATGTTTCGTCACCTAGCAAACCAGACAACATGTCTAGAGACGCAACACAAAAAAGAAGTAAAGACTCTGCATAGTTTTGCCTCGCGATCAAGATAATTAATGGATCATCTCTTTGCAGGTGGGGTCACATCGCCTCGCGATGGATTGTAGATTTTAAGCTCAAATTTATGAAAAATTAGGGCATCTCGAAATCGAGGCGAACTAAGGAGTTTGGAGACAGACCTAAGACGTGTTTTGGAGCTCGTGACGACTAGGATTCAAATCCCATTGATCTCCAGTAATGATTCAAGCTTGTGAACAAGTACTTGGAGCATCAATGTTATCAAATTCTCCCTCCGGTTTGTTTATCTCTTTATTTTTCTATGGCCTTTGATGAACCCAAGGTTTAGCATACTAGGGGAGGGGAAGTCATGAGCCCCAAAACCTAGGCCCCATGAGGTTTGCCCGCTAATTAGTGGTTAGTGGATTGGGTTCACCAAAGGCCATAGAAAAATATAGAAAGTGGCTTGAGGTGTTATGCTAAGTTAAAGAAAAAGATTGTACGTAGTCATCCAGAATTGGGCTACGAACAATAGAGCATAGTTTTATGCTAAGTAAAAGATAAAGCACGTAACTATCCAGAATCGGGCTACGAAAGAATAAGATTCCTATGTAGTCGCTTATTAGGGCTACGAGTTAAAGGGTCAAGTATAATGAACCGTTAGTGTTAGTAAGGGGTCTTGATAGGACTCACTGAGATAATGTTTATCTCACCCTTTATTATTGTCGTGTTTACAGAGAAACGGGGAAAGGCAAAGGAAAAGAAGCACGGCTAGACGGTGTGCTTTATGGAGCTGTTATTGAAGAATCAGTTTTAAGAATTTTGCCTTTTTCCCTTTTGTTATCTTTGTAGTTCGATTGTATAACTATTACTAGCTAACAGTTGTAAATCGTTTCCGCTACTTATGTTTTGGATATTGAACACCAGGTTGTATAAGTTTTAAGTCATGAGACTTAAGTACTTATGTTAAGTTTAATGAGGTTCATGGAACCGTTTGATAATTATTTATCGAAGTTTTTATTTGTGTTCAATATTCCAGGTAAACAAGTCAACTCTGATGCATGCCATGCTGTGCATTTTGGTATTTCTACAAGTTAGAAATACTGGGGTGTTACATTATGGTATCAGAGCAGTTCGACCTAGTCGGGCTTAGATTGATTTTAGGGTGGTTGTCCCTTGAGTAATTCTGCTATAATGCTTCTTATGATTCTAAGAGACATTGAGACTGATCAACTTAATACTTGGTGTATCGTTTGCAGAATTATGGCAGGAGGATCAAGAAACAATCCACCAATCAACCCACATTCTGCTTGGATGCAGAATGTAATAGAAGGGCAGCAAAAGATGATGGAAGATATGTTGCAAATGTAACAAAATGCTTATGCTCAGCCTCAGCAAGCTCCTGAGCCACAAGTTAACCCAAGGCAGATCTTCTCTGAATTCCTGAAGATGAAACCCTCCGAGTTCAGAGGAGGACCTGATGTCATGGAGGCCCAGCATTAGCTGGATGACATTGAAAAGATTTTTCTCACCATGCAAGTTACTGATGAGGATAAGCTGAGATTGGCATCCCATATGCTGAAGGGAGAAGCCAACCACTGGTGGACTAACGCTAGAGCCATGTTGGAGACCTTGGGCACTCCCCAGACTTGGGAGAATTAGGCAAACATTTTTGGAGCAATTCTTTCCAACTGCTATGAAGTTTGATAAGGAGAACGAGTTCTTAGCTCTCACACAAGGAAGTTTAACTGTGGGCCAATACACGGCCAAATTTGAAGAGTTGTACCAATTCTTCGGTTTGGCTGGGTATGCTCCTAATGACAGATGGAAGACTGACAGGTACAAGTATGGGCTGAGAGAAGACATTGCATAGAGTCTAAGTTGTTTTGCGTATACTAACTACGCAGACATGGTACAACAGGCTCATATTGCTGAGAGCGATTTGAAGAGATTATATGCAAGCCGAAAGGCGTTTAGTCAGAATAGGAAGAATGCTGGGTCATCTAACTCTCAGATGGGTCCCAAGCATAATTCCAACAAAGGAAAACAAGTCCAATCATCTAACTCCCCGAGGTTCAGTATGTGTTCCAAATGCGGAAGGTATCACCAAGGCAAGTGTCAACTTGGGTCCAATCATTGCTATTATTGCGGAGAGGCAGGTCATTATGCTCATGAATGTCCAGCAAAGAAGTGGAAGGAGGATAACCATGCTACTACAAATCATGGGAGAGTCTACACTTTGGACGCTCAGAATGCCACACCTTCAGACAACTTGCTAAGGGGAATGGGATCTCTTTTCTATAACTCTGTTAGTATTTTATATGATTCAGGTGCAACACATTGTTTTATGTCTCAAGCTTGTGTCAATCGATTGAGATTGGCTTTAACTCCGTTGCCTCAACCAATCTCCATTAAAACTGCTGCTGAGGGTAGTGTTCAGACCCAAGCCTTATGTGAAAACTGTCTTCTATCCATCGGAGACATAAATTTTGTGGTGGACTTTATTTGTTTGCCAATGAAGGGTATGGACATTGTCCTAGGTATGATTTGGATGTCTGCCAACCATGTAACTATTGATTGCTTCAACCGGACTATCGGTTGCACCTCCGAATTAGTGGAGCTACAACCGACCAATTCCGAAACGGTTATCTCATTCACTTCTGCAAGTTAGTGTCTATTCCAAGGCGCGGAAGCTTATGTCATGATGTTGTCTACATCGACTGAGACAGGTCTAGATCTATCTTCTGTGCAAATTGTTAATGAATTCCTAGATGTATTTCCAGATGAAGTTTCTTCTTTACCTCTGGATCGTGAGGTAGAGTTCTGTATAGAATTGGTTCCGGGCACAGGACCAATTTCTATCGCTCCATATAAAATGTCTCCTTTAGATCTTAAAGAGTTGAAAACCCAACTTGAAGAATTGATTTCAAAACAATTTATCCGACCGAGCGCTTCACCATGGGGTGCTCCTGTATTGCTTGTCAAGAAGAAGGATGGGAGCATGAGATTATGCATTGATTACCGTCAGTTGAACAAGGTAACTATCAAGAATAAGTATCCTCTGCCAAGAATTGATGATTTGCTAGATCAACTGCGGGGAGCATCAGTGTTTTCTAAAATTTATCTAAGGTCGGACTATCATCAAATCAAAGTTAGAGCTTTGGATATTCCGAAGACAGCCTTCCGTACTAGGTATGGACATTACGAGTTTGTAGTGATGCCCTTCGGTTTAACCAACGCTCCAGCTGTATTCATGGATTACATGAATAGAATTTTCAATCCTTATCTGGACCGATTTGTCGTGGTTTTTATTGATGATATCTTGGTGTATTCTAAGACTATTGAGGAGCATGTGCAACATCTCCGAATTGTTCTGAACGTACTCCGAGAGAAGAAGTTGTATGCCAAGCCGTCTAAGAGTGATTTCTAGATGGATGAAGTAAAATTTCTGGGCCACGTGATATCTCAATCCGGTGTTGCTGTGGACCCTAATAAAATTGAAGCTGTGGTAGACTGGAAACAACCATCTACAGTCACTGAAGTGAGAAGTTTCTTGGGATTAGTTGGGTATTATCGGAGATTCATTCAAGGATTTTCTCTGCTGGTTCTTTCACTTACTCGGTTAACTCGCAAGGGTCAATCGTTTGTATGGGACTCTGACTGTGATGAATGTTTTTCAGAATTGAAGAATCATTTAACTTCTGCACCCATTCTAATTCTTCCAGATCCGTCTATGGGATTCCAAATTTACTGTGACGCCTCTGGTAAGGGTTTAGGATGTGTCCTTATGCAGAATCAACAAGTAGCTGCTTATGCCTCTAGACAGTTGAAGCCACATGAAGAGAATTACCTGACTCATGACTTGGAGTTGGCGGCAATTGTGTTTGCCCTAAAGATTTGGAAACATTACTTATACGGTTCTCGTTTCGAAGTCTTTAGTGATCACAAGAGCCTTAAGTACTTGTTTGACAAAAGTAGCTGAACAACAGACAGAGAAGATGGGTAGAGTTTCTGAAAGATTATGACTTCGAATTGAAGTACCATCCAGGGAAGGCTAATGTAGTAGCTGATGCTTTAAGTAGGAAATCTATTCACACAGCAGAATTGATGATTCATGAGATGGCATTGTTGGAATCGTTTAGAGATCTCAACTTGAAGGTTAAGCCAAGAAGAAACAGATTGGTGTTGAATCACATTCAGATTTCGAGTCCCTTGAGAAATCTGATTCACTCAGCCAAAGAAATTGATCTAGAGCTGCAAACGCAGAAGAGGTTGCCAAATTACACTGAAGATAGTGATGGTGTGATTTTCTTTGATGGTAGAATCTGTGTGTCGAATGATGAAGATATCAAGAAGCAGGTTTAAGAAGAGGCTCACAAGAGTCAGTTCTCAATACATCCTGGTTCTACCAAGATGTATAGAGATCTTAAGCAGTTGTATTGGTGGCCGGGAATGAAAGTACAGATTGCAGAAGTCGTGTCTCGATGCTTGACTTGTCAAAGGTTTAAGATAAAACACCAGAAGCCTGTCGGTCAGTTACAGCCTTTGAATGTACCAGAATGGAAATGGGAAAGCATTTCTATGGACTTTGTCATGGGATTGCCACGGTCACAAGCCGGAAATGATTCTATTTGGGTAGTGGTTGATCGTTTGACCAAGTCTGCTCATTTTATTCCAGTACGTTCAAATCACAAGGTTGCTAAGTTAGCAGAAGAGTATCTCAAGAATATTGTGAAGCTGCATGGAATTCCCATGAGTATCATCTGTGATCGTGATCTACATCCAATTTTGGAGAGCCCTAAATATGACGTTGGGAACAACAGTATGTGCTAGTACCGCTTATCATCCGCAGACGGACAGACTGAAAGAACAATTCAGACTTTGGAGGATATGCTTAGAGCACGTGTACTTGACAGTGGAGGCCGATGGGAGGATCATCTTCCATTGGTGGAGTTTGCTTACAACAACAGTTACCATTCTAGTATCAGAATGGCTCCATATGAAGCATTATATGGAAGGAAGTGTAGAACACCATTGTGTTGGTGGGATGTCGGTGAGCAAAGATTGTTGGGTCATGATTTAGTCTGTGAGACTACTGAGAAGATCCGTCAGATTAGAGAAAGGATGAAGACCGCTCAGAGTCGACAAAAGAGTTATGCCGACAAAATAAGAAGGCCATTGGAATTTGAAGAAGGAGATCATGTATTTCTGAGACCTTCTCCAACTATTTGTACCGGTATAGCATTGCGAGCGAAGAAGCTCAGTCCTCGGTATATTGGACCCTTCCAAGTTATCGAGCGAGTTGGGGCAATAGCATATCGCATTGCCTTACCTCCAGCTTTGTCTAGATTACATGATGCGTTTCATGTATCGCAATTGAGGAAGTACATTCCCGATCCGAGTCAACCGTTGAGTTTTGAAACGATTGACATCTGACCGTATTTGTCTTATCAGCCTAATCCAATTCAAATCATCGAACGTGGCGAGAAAACGTTCCGGGCGAGATCAATTCCTATTGTCAAAGTGCTTTGGGATGGTGCCTCACCTGACGAAGCGACATGGGAAGTAGAGGAAAACATGTAGATGAAATATCCCCACCTTTTCAGTTGAGGTATGTTATGTTCAATTTTGAGGACAAAATTTTAAAAAAGTTGGGGTGATTGTAACATCCCCAATTTAGCTAATTTCATTTATTGAAATTAGCAAGGGTCTTAATTAATTAATTAGCATAAATTATTAATTATGAGATGATGGTCATGGATTGAATGAATTAATGAGGTGTGGTTTGTTTAATTAAGTTTATGACAAGAAACCATTGGTTAAGTAATTGTTTAGAAGTAATTTAAGTGAAAATCAATATGAGGGTAATATGGTCTTTTCCACCCATCCCACTTAAACCCTCAGCTGACCCATCCACACTCACTCCCACAATTGCTGAAAACAGAATTTGAAAAAGAAAGAGAAGTGAGGTTGAGAGAGAGAGTGAAGGCCGGGAGGGAGAGAAGGAGAAAGAGGAGGGAAGATCCACCACAACCTTCAATGCTTGTAAGTGTTCCACACACCATTCTCCTCCATTTTCGATTTCCTTTCTAAAGATGCCCATTTCATTAGCTGAATCCTTCTCATTCTCATCTTGCCATTTTTGAACCTTTAAGCGCAAAATAGACGAAAATGGATCCTAGGAGTTGAATGTGACTTGCATGTTGGATTGGTAGCTAGTTTGAGGTGGTTCAGAACCTACATTGCTAGTCGAAGGCATTAGAACGAAGTTGTGTGACCTGGGATCAGTATTGGTACGAATTGGGTCTTCGTGGGAGCGAAAGATTCGAGTTTGGAATCGTTAGGGACATCTCGTTGTCGTGAGAACTTCGTTGTTGTCGTTGTTTGAGATTTTCATCGCAAGAGGTGAGTTCTATACTCGCTTAGGGATTTTAATTTCGAAATATGGGTTGCATGTTCTGATTCTGTTTTCAGTTTGTGCGTTTCGAGTCAAAAACCGTTATTTTGCGAAAATTACGTTTCGTTGTGATTGTGAGCGAATGTGAATGAATTGTTGGATGTTGTGATGATGTTTGTACTGGTTGTTACTCTGAAATTATGTGTTTTGATGTTCGGGAATTAATCGGAATGGGTTTTGGAACGGTCGGAACGGCCAAGTTTCGAGAAAAATCACAGTTTTGGGCTACTGATGAACATGCACGGGTTGTGCGCCCCAGTGGCGCGGACCGTGCGTCCTGTTCGCAGGATGCCTATAAAAACTTTTAAGACATAGCACGGACCGTGCGCCCCTAGGGCACGGACCGTTCATGCTCTTCGTATTCGTGTTTAAAAATTTTATAAACACGCACGGGTCGCGCGCCTCTTAAGCACGGACCGTGCGTAGGCTTCTGTTACCCAATTTCAAAACATGTCTTAGGCCAATCCGAACTGTTCCAATTGCGTTCTAATCCTTTCCCCAACCCTATTATATGATAAAACAATCATAGTTCATTGAAATTGCCTATGTTTAGGTTGAAGTGGGGAGAATTCCCTAAGTTATAAGTAAGGTAAGATGAATTTGTTAAAATATTGTTTTAGCAACGACGTGAGAGGAAAACCCTAAGGCACGATAATGAGATGCACTATAAGTTCATCAAAGCTAAGTTTAAGGTTTTGTTAATGGAACATCATGTTCACACAAGTCAAGTTAATTCCTTAAAGAAAAGAAAGATGGCATACATATAATTATATATGTATATCAAGGGTGATGACCCCCAATGATTAGCATACTAGGGGAGGGGAAGTCATGAGCCCCAAAACCTAGGCCCCATGAGGTTTGCCCGCTAATTAGTGGTTAGTGGATTGGGTTCACCAAAGGCCATAGAAAAATAAAGAAAGTGGCTTGAGGTGTTATGCTAAGTTAAAGAAAAAGATTGTACGTAGTCATCCAGAATTGGGCTACAGACAATAGAGCATAATTTTATGCTAAGTAAAAGATAAAGCATGTAGCTATCCAGAATCGGGCTACGAAAGAATGAGATTCCTATGTAGTCGCTTATTAGGGCTACGAGTTAAAGGGTCAAGTATAATGAACCGTTAGTGTTAGTAAGGGGTCTCGATAGGACTCACTGAGATAATGTTTATCTCACCCTTTATTATTGTTGTTTTTACAGAGAAACAGGGAAAGGGAAAGGCGAAGAAGCACGGCTAGATGGTGTGCTTTATGGAGCTGTTATTGAAGAATCAGTTTTAAGAATTATGCCTTTTTCCCTTTTGATATCTTTGTAGTTCGATTGTATAACTATTACTAGCTAACAGTTGTATATCGTATCCGCTACTTATGTTTTGGATATTGAACACCAGGTTGTATAAGTTTTAAGTCATGAGAATTAAGTACTTTATGTTAAGTTTAATGAGGTTCATGGAACCATTTGATAATTATTTATCGAAGTTTTTAGTTGTGTTCAATATTCCAGGCAAACAAATCAACTCTGATGCATGCCATGCTGTGCATTTTGGTATTTCTACAAGTTAGAAATACTAGAGTGTTACAGCTCATATTGAGCATCATCAACACAATACAAACCAGAATGTTCATATTACCGAAAATGAAAAAGAAGACACGGTTGCAAAAGATACACTACGCGAGCTCCTTCTCATGAGACGGGTAGATGACGCTATAGCAGCTACACAGCGAAAGAAATGATGATCTTTACTTGAAAATAAAAGCTTGACAATGGAAGATTAATGGAAAAAAATGGTGTCAAGTTTTTCTCTCTAAAAACTCTCCAAGTCTCGAATGTGTGTAGTGGAGTAGAGAAGATGATGATATATTTCTCTTTCTTCCCATAAAGTAGCTTTCCCAAAAAGGTGACTTTGACATATCTCACCAACTAAAAGCAATCCTTCAATGATAAATGGACAAGTGTCCATGCTACCCACTAGGGGGAGTCCGCGTCAGGCTTTGGAGCAGGGGGAAAGATACGCTGACTTGACATAAAGCAATAGGCTCCAAAATTTAACTTTTCTCTTTGATCCTCAGCTGGCCCACGTCATGCAGCGCTATAGCGCTTGACGCTGTAATACTTAACAAACCATTAAAACATTCACAAGGGCACTAACTATGCCAAATGATAACAAATTAGCTCCTAACCCTTCTTTTCTCTAAATAACTAATATTTACTAAATAAAGCTGGAATATCACGTGAGAACTTGCACCAATTTAAGTAATAAGAGCATAAATAACTTATATAAATATGAGTTATCAATGATGCATTGATTTTAGTTGATCTAATGGTGTGCAGTTGTAGGCTCGTAATAGTGGCTAACGAAGGCTCGTGTATATATATAGGTAGACAGTCTATATATTTTGTAATAGTGGCTGACGAAGGCTCATAGACAGTCAACTGTAGACTGTACATTTTGTAAACACGCGTTTAATCAATCAATCTATGTTTTGGTTCCTAAAGTCTTTACTTTTTATCCTTTTATTACATTTCTTTATGTTTTACGCTCGTAGATAGTCCAACCACGCGTCCCTCTCACCTATCCTAACACTCTTTGGAGGAGTTAGGGAACCCATAATTGAGGAACAATGTTTCGTCCTTGGCGATACCTTGACTAAGAAAAAAAAGTTTGACAACAACAAAATTTGCACGGCTAATGGGACCAACACAGGTAAACAAATTTTTGTGTTTGATTCGTCTGGATTGGATTATCAGTGGCGTATATACCTACGCTCTGGTCAAAACCTAAGTATGGATCCATCGCCAACTTCCAAGAAGGAAGCTACTGCCAAGCCTGAGAACCAAGAGCCACAAGGTACATCGGGGCCGAATGTGCAAACGATAATCATTGATCACAATGATCAAACGCAATCTGTTGATGAGAAACAATCGGTGGTCATGACCACATCCTTCATCCGTCAATAGATTGATACGGGAATACACGACATCATGTACCAAGTTTCACAGCAATTGGCCTGACATAGTCAAAGCTATGGTGCACAATGAGGTGCAACAGGCCAAGGAACTGGAGTAGAGGAGAGCTACACAGGCTAGTAGCTCAACTAGTCTTCGTACCCCTGGCCAACAACAAGGAGGACAGTCGAGTCCAATGGGAAACATGCAACAAGTTCCACCATATGGAAATATGGCAGGGCCTCAACAGGCACTTTCTCCTCAGGTAACTCCTAACCCTACATTTCTTTAGCCTGGTACTTTTGCCAATGCCAACACTTGAGGGCTGTTTATGGCGAACATTACTAATGTGACAACCGCTACCCCATTTGGAAAAAGTGACGTAAATAAAAGAAATTGAAAAATTACGTCTTTGTAAAAACTTTATGTGAAACGAAATAACAAGTATCACCAACACACACAGAAATATAAATCAAAACGAAAAATAAAGGTACGGTAAAAACCCCATACTGCGACAAGGCTCCTCCAGCAAAATTTCAACTACTAAGGTATGACTCGCCCATGTCTCAAACGAATAATTAGAAGATAATAACTAAATCTCATGCTAACTAACCATCGGTTTCCAAGTTGATAGGTTCACCCCCATTTGCTTGCTCATCACCTAAACAGGTACAATGGCACACGAGTAGCCACAAAGAAAGAAGAGTGAGGAAATAACTTAACATAGGAAACAAATTTGCTTACCCATAATCATTTGCTTACCATCCCACATATCATCATCACCATCCTTTGAGATACAACTCACCCATACTGCGACAAGGCTCCTCCAGCAAAATTTCAACTACGAAGGTATGAATCGCCCTGTTGCGCCCGAAAAAGTCCTTGGGAGAGAACTGTTCTCGTTTACAACTTTCTTTAAAACAACGGAGTCGCCACCAATATTTATTTAGGAAAATATTAGGAAAACCTTTTTTGGAAAACGATTGGCCTTTGGAAACTAAAGATTTGGGTTCGGGGGTCGGTTATGCGTGGGGAAGGTACGAGCACCCCACACATCCTCTCTACTGAGAGGGAACCTTTAATTAAAAGTGTGGTTTTAGTGTGTTGGTTTGAAAATACTTTAATCTTGCCTCCCTACTTCTCATTAGAAAAAAAAATGCATTGAAAGAGACTTGGTGAAAATCTTATTTATGTGAAAGAAAGGAGAAAAAAAAAGGGTTTTTTAGAGAAAAAGTGCTTGACGGGGGTTACGACCCGCTCCTACGTATCTCCCGGTACGATGGAGAACTCAAAGCTTACGTAGTTCTCCTTTAGAAAACGTTTGTTGGTTGGTGTTTTTTAATATAGGGTTTTAGGATTGTGTGATCTGTGTTGAAGGACCACTGGGGGTCTGGAGGGCCGCTGAGGGCTGAAGGAGCGCTGGGGCTCTGAAGGACCACAATTCACTTATCCTAAAACGATGACTAACCCGGCCGTACGACCGACTTAATCCCATACTTTGAAAATAAGATTTTTTGACTTTTGAAATGAAAGAGATGTGTTTGTATATTTTTTTAATTTTAGAAATTGTTTATTTTTGCGCTTGACAGGGGCGTGGCCCTGCCCCTACGTATCTCCGGGTGGAGAATAAAAGGCGATGTAGTTCTAGGTTCTTTTGAAAATAATTGTTTGAAAACTTATTGTGAAAATGATTTTTATTTGTTATGCTTGACGGGATGTGACCCGCTCCTACGTATCTCCTGGTGCGATGGAGAATTAAAAGCTTACGTAGTTCTCCTTTGTCTTTTTCTGAAAGGTTTTTGTTTTTTATCTTTTGGTGAGTTTTCGCAATAGGACGAGTATTAGCGAGTGATTAAACTAACAAAGGCTATGGGTAATCACTGCTAAATACTTAAAAAGAGTTGTTACCTCTAGTCAGACGAACAAAGGCTCTGATTGACTATTAGTAACAACTTGCTTTTATTATATTTTCGAAAAGGTTTTCGAAGTAGGACGAGCATTAGCGAATGATTAAACTAACAAAGGTTATGGATAATCATCGCTAAGTACTCATGTGAAATTGAAGAGCGTTCATAGAGATCAAACTAACAAAGGTTATGGGTGACCTCCACTACTTGCTCATTTTTGTTTATTGAAAATGCTTTGAAAATTAATTGGTTTGGAAAAGAGTTTTAGAAAATAGGTAAATCATTTTCAATCGAATTCTATGTCCAAAACCAAATGCAAAATGACTGAATGAGGCTCAAACATACTCAACAATCAAGCAATCATAAACATGTAGATCACTAACTAAGATTAAGCATGCCAATATAATCAAAGAATTCAATCGTCAAAGATGCAAGACAAAATTCTCAAAACAATTGTGTTTGTGTGTGAAGGGAAATTGCTACACAAGTTGGAAGCAATCTCAAGAGGGGCACATATGCCTCTATGCTACACATGTTGGTAGTCTTATAAGGGCACATGATTGTGTAGAAGGGTTTGTGCACAATTAATTCAAGACGTTCAAATGGCATCAAGAACTAAGGAATATAATTGATCATAGGAATAGAGTATTCTAGGTTAGGTGAATGAACATGTGAGCAATGAGGCATGATTATGCAAGCATGTGAATGCATGAGCATACAAGAATGAATGTATGAATGAGTAGACAAGAGGATGCATGAGAGTGTCGCATAAAATAGGGATGAATGAAGATGCGTGAGGGTGAAAATGTTTTGGTAAAAGGTTTAGGTAAGAAAGTGGTAAAATGTTTTTGGGTTTTGGTGTTTTGGAAATGAGATGAAATGTTTTTGGTCTTGAAAGTGGTAAAAGTATTTTGGGGTTTATTTTATAAAGTTGAAAAAGTTTGAAATGCAAGTGAGAAAATGTTTTGGGGTTTTTATGCAAAGATGCAAGTGGTAAAATGTTTTGAATGAAGGTAAAAATGTTTTATGAGATGAGATGAAAATGTTTTGGTAAAAACTAAGTGAAATGGTAAAAACCAAAGTGGTAATATGTTTTTATGTTTTTTGGTAAAAAGTTAATGAAGTGGTAAAGTAAAATGGTAAAAAGTGAACAAACACAATCGCACAACTTGCATTAACTCAAAGACAATCAAAATGACAATTTTCAGGCAATCAAAAGGGCAAAAACCCTAGTCATGGCCGAATGCAATTGTGCATTGAATCATCAACTTATTTCATGCAAATCTTGAAAACTAGCACATGCTTTTATTCACACTAAATCAAAGATTGCAAAAGAGGAGTATGAACCCTAATTCTTGATGTTAAAACCTAGGAACATACATACCCTAAACCAACCATTATTCATCCCCAAATCATGAAATAAACAAGAACACACAAGAACTCTAAAAATGAACTCATGGCTGAATGTCAATCAAGCATGAAATAGGTTTCTTATTTTGTGAAAACTATGCAAACAAGAGTGAATATGCAAGGAAATATGAGAAAGCACAAGAACAACTCCTTCAAAGCCAAGGAGCCACCTCAAACACCCAAGCCTCCCTAAGTGCTTGTCAATAGTGTTTGAGATGGCTCCTCAAAGCAACAACAACAATATATGAAGGAGTTGAGATGAGGAGAAGAGAGTCTATGCAAGAAATTTAAAGATGATGCAAAGTTTTAGGGTTTTTACCTCAAATCCAAGCTAGGAAATGCAATGAGATGAAGAAAATAGAACACAAATCAACAAGAGCCTCAAAGGAACTTCAATTCCAACCCACAAAACTTGATGAAAATCTTCCTTGATGATGATGTTTGAACTTGAATGGAAAGTGGAGAAGATATGTGAAAGAGGGATGAGAATGAAGTGAGATGGTGGTGTTTGGGTGAAGAAAAAATCAAAAATGGATGAAGGAGGAGGGTGTGATGGCCACGGTTTTGGAGAGTGAAAGGGGAGGTTTTTGGTGTGCTAGGGTGAAAATGAGGGGCAAAAGATTGTGATGTGTGGAAATGAGAAGGTATTTATAGAGTTATTTTAGGTTTAGGGGTAATTGGGTCATTGTTTTTATTAGGTGCTCTAGGATTGGGTTTTAAATTTGAATGAAGGGCTAGGATTAGAAATCACTTGGATTGTGGGTAGTGAGAAAACACAAAATGAGAGTGAGGGAGAGTGACTATGCGCATAAGGAGAGAAAGAGAGAGAATTTGTGTGGAAAGAAAAACCTATTTTGGGAATGGAAGGCTCATGTGTGATGTGGGGTAAAAATAGGGTTAAGGGTATAATTGAAATGGAATGTTACCAAAGAAGTAATTTTGTATTTTTTGTGAAGAGGTGAGTGTGAGAGGGTGGGGTTATTTACCAAAGAGGGCATGAATCTTCATGAGAGTGAGTGAGAATTGGTGATATGCACCAAAGGAGAAGGTTTAAGGATGGTACAAGGCATATTCCTTCAAGATAAGGAATAATAGTACAATAGAAGAGTGTGGAAGAATTTTGTGAGAGGGAGAGAGAGAGAGAATTCGTATGAAGCAAGGGAGAGGAGAAAAAAACTTGTTTTTGGTCTTTTGTCTTATTGAGGACACTTCCTTCTTTTTGAATTTTGAATTTTGAATTTTTGGGCATGGAGTGAAAATGCATCTATTAAAAACGTGTCATATATATTTGAGCACCATAAAATATTCCCTCTAATTATTCTAGACAGTAAAAATTGTCATTTGGTAATTGGGGAATATTTAATGGTCTTTTTTGGTTTTTTTTATGCACTAAAAATGGGGAAAATGCATTTTTAATTATTTTGGACTAAGATTTTCTTTCCATAAATTATACAAAAATTACCCTTGGTAGAGTAACATGTATGCCACGTCCTTGACCAGGTCTTGGTCCAAAAATAATTAATTTGCCTTTATTTAAATGCCCAAAAATGCAAAAATATGCACTATTTTATTTTCTAAAATTCCTAAAAATTAAGAAAAATGTTTTTGGGTGCCAAAAATTAATAATGAATAATAAATGGCCTTTTTTGATGAAAATACAGACACGTGCCAAATGACGGGGGCACAGGGCAGCTCACACAGTCACTACTGGCGCGTGCGCGTAATTCAAATAAAAATGCGAAATAGGGGACGAACACACATAAATGCACCAATCCACTGTTTTCCACACATTATGAATTACCTTATTGCTTCTATTTTTCTAAAAAATGTTTTTTGACTTGGGCGGACAAAATTGGGGTATTACAGCTGCCCCTCTTTATTTCACATTTCGCCAAGAAATATGAATTGGCTTTTTCATATTTGTTGGTGAAATGAAAATAAAGATATAGAAATAATACTAATTTTGTCCGCTTCAGAAAAGTTCAAATTTTCTTTTTGTTATTTTCCTTTTAAGAAAGGGGGTTAACACTTGTCGCATTAACGGGAAAGTAGTAAATTGGGAAAAGCGGTAAATTGGGAATTCGGAGGTTGCCTAAAACCTTCTAACGGACTCTTGCCGAGTCCGAGCTCTGGGGGTGGCCTTTTCGAGCAGCCGATCAACATCAGGTCCGGAACTGATTCGATCAATGGATTTACGCTATGCCTTAGGTTGACACAACTAATCTGAAGGACTTAACGAAGTCGGATGGATCAATCGCGCGCTCGTACACGATGTTGTGATCTATGGAAGGAGTTCACTAACTCGGTGGGAGTTTACTAACTCTGCTGATGGAGTTTACTAACTCAGTGCTGATGGAGTTTACTAACTCGGGGTTGATGGAGTTTACTAACTCAGTGCTGATGGAGTTTACTAACTCGGGGTTGATGGAGTTTACTAACTCGGGGTTGATGGAGTTTACTAACTCAGTGTCATGGTGATTTCCTAAAAATGAGATTTTTGGGACTCTCTGGTCCGAAGTAACTTTTCTCTTGGATGGTGCATGAAATGCATGCACTTGGGTATTTGGGTGCACATGAATGCGATGATTGATTTTGGTGTTTGCTTTTTCTTCTTCTGTTTCTTTTTGTTTCTTTCTTCTGAGATGCAAATATGAAAGCATAATGAAATGATGAATGGCATCAATGTTATGAGAATGATGAATGGTATAGGAATGTTGTGTTCTTTTTGTTCCGTCTTCCGTTGTTTTTTCATTTTGTTTATTCTTTTTCTGAGAAGCTTTCTTTTTTCTGCTCGTTTGTTGTTTTCTTGCTGAGCAACTTTCTTTTTTCTGCTCGTTTGTTTTTTCTTGCTGAGCAGCTTTCTTTTTTCTGCTCGTTTGTTTTTTTCTTGACATTCCTTTTTTTTGCTGGTTAAATCAATCCGCAGGACTTATGACACTTAATACGAAGACCGCTCCGGGGCGATGATTATTCATTGGCTTGCAATGATTTCGTTACTTTTAAGTGCTGGTGCATGCGGCTGTTTTGTTTTTCTTGCAGCTTTATTCACTGGGGAGAACACTTCTTTCTGTGATTTTCAAAGATTTCGCAATGCTTTGCGATGCTATGAATGTATGCACATGTTTTCAATTCAATTTCATCAATCATAAAAGTTATTATTTTGAAAGAAACTGAATAAATGAAAGCAAAGACACGAAAAGCAAGCATATGAAAAAAAGTTGAACTTTTATCGATTGGAAACTGGTCGTGCAGAATGTCACGCCAATTGAAAGTACATTTCAATTTTCTTTTAAACTAAAAAAAATACAAGAAAATGGAACAGATCCTGCGATTCTATCCTTGAAGTAACGGCGCCCACCGTTCATACTCATGATCTTGATCACCCCCTTATCCAAACCTTCGGGAGTGCTGATTGCCTTTTCTTTTTTCAAGCCCAAGTTTTCTGACCCTAATTTTTTCCTGGATCGCCCTTTGCGGGTTTTCAATCCACCGGGTCGCTCTGATTTTGCCTAGGTCGTCCTTTAAGGGTTTTCAACCTAGCGAGCTTATTTTTTACTTGGCTTATCTTTCTCTTTTTTCTGTTTATTTTTCTAGGCATAGTACTTCTTTACCACATCCGAGTTGACCGGGTTTGGGATTTCATCTCCATCCATGTTTGCAAGAATCAACGCTCCTCCGGAGAATGCCTTCTTCACCACATAAGGTCCTTCGTACTTGGGAGCCTACTTGCCCCTGGGATCTGTCTGGATCGGCAAGATCTGGTTGAGTTCGAGGTCTCCTTCTTGGAATTCTCTGGGCCGGATTTTCTTGTTGAAAGCCCTCATCATCCTATGTTGATACAACTGTCCATGGCACATAGCAGCTACCCTCTTCTCGTCAATGAGATTCAGTTGGTCAAAATGAGATCGAACCCACTCTGCTTCTTCTAATTTGGTCTCCATCAATACCCGCAACGAGGGTATTTCCACTTCAATGGGGAGTACAGCTTCTGTCCCATAAACCAGTGAGTAGGGGGTTGCCCCTGTAGATGTACGCACCGAGGTCCTGTACCCATGCAAGGCGAAGGGGAGCATCTCATGCCAGTCCTTGTAAGTCACTACCATCTTCTGCACTATTCTCTTAATGTTTTTGTTAGCTGCTTCAACTGCCCCATTCATCTTCGGGTGGTAGGGAGAAGAGTTGTGATGCTGGATTTTGAAGTCCTTACATAAGTCCTTCATCATTCTGCTGTTCAAATTACTGCCGTTGTCTGTAATTATCTTGTTTGGCAGACCATAACGACAGATTAGATCTTTCCTGATGAATTTTGCAATCACTGAACTCGTCACATTGGGATATGAAGCAGCTTCCACCCACTTAGTGAAGTAGTCGATAGCAACAAGGATGAAACGGTGACCATTTGAAGCTTTGGGTTCAATGGGACCAATGATGTCCATGCCCCACATAGAGAATGGCCAAGGCGCACTCAAGACGTTCAGAGAAGTCGGCGGTACATGGATGTGATCTGCATAAATTTGGCACTTATGGCATTTTCTGACAAAACTGTAACAATCAGACTCCATCTGCAGCCAATAATATCCAGCTCTTAGGATCTTTCTAGCCATTGTGTGCCCACTGGCATTAACTCCGAATGAACCCTCATGAACATCTTGCATTATCTTTACTGATTCCTCTTTTGTTACACATCTGAGGAGGACCAAGTCATGGTTTCTCTTGTAAAGGACGTCTCCACTCAAGAAGAAACCCGCTGACAGTCTCCGAAGTGTTCTCTTATCATTTTCCGTAGCACCGGGAGGGTATTCTCTGCTGGTGAGGTATTGCTTAATGTCATGGTACCAAAGTTGACTGACGGATTCTTCTTCAATTGCCAGGCAGCAGTCATAAGCAGATCGATCTCTGTGTTGGATTCTGACAGTTGTCAAGTTCTTATCACAATTGACGTTGAACATAGAAGACAGAGTTACTAAGGCGTCGGCCAATTTATTCTCATTGCGAGGTATGTGCTGGAAGGTGATTTCCTCAAAAGGCTTGATTAGCTCTTGAATGTAATCACGGTAGAGGATCAAATCAGGGTTTCTTGTTTCCCAGTCACCTTTCACTTGATGGATAACCAGAGCTGAATCCCCATACACGTCGAGCCTTTTGACTTTCCAATCTAAAGCTGCCTTTATGCCCAAGATACACGCTTCACACTCTGCGATATTATTTGTGACGTAGAAACTTAGCCTTGCAGTGAATGGTATGAACCGATTATCAGGAGAGATCAACACTGCTCCAGCCCCGTGTCCCCATATATTAGAGGCACCGTCAAACAGCACTCTCCATCTTTCATCCTCCTGGGATTTTCCTTCATCAAATAAAGCCATAATGTCCTCATCAGGGAATTCACATTGCATGGACTGATAATGTGCTACCTTTGATTGGTTTCTGAGTTACATACACGAGGTCATACTCTGACAGAAGCATTTGCCAGCGAGCAATTCTACCTGTGAGCGCAGGTTTCTCAAAGATGTACTTGATTGGATCCATTTTGGATACCAACCATGTAGTGTGACTCAGCATATATTGTCTTAACCGGTGCGCAGCCCAGGCCAAGGCGCAACAAGTCTTTTCTAATGGTGAATACCTGGTCTCGCAATCTGTGAACTTCTTGCTCAGGTAATATATTGCATGTTCTTTCTTTCCCGATTTGTCGTGTTGCCCCAGCACGCAACCCATTGAATTGTCCAGCACTGTGAGATATAGAATGAGAGGTCTGCCCTGGCACAGGTGGCATTAGGACAGGAGGGTTCTGTAGGTACACCTTGATCTTCTCAAAGGCTTCTTGGCATTGATCATTCCACCTCACCTCCTGATTCTTGCACAGCAGTTTAAAAATTGGCTCGCAAGTTGCGGTTAGCTGGAAGATGAATCGAGAGATGTAATTCAGTCTCCCCAGAAAACCACGTACTTCTTTCTCCGTTCTTGGTGCTGGCATTTCAAGGATGGCTCGCACCTTGTCCGGGTCCACCTCTATTCCCTTTTGGCTAACTATGAAGCCCAACAACTTCCCTGACCTAACCCCAAATGTACACTTGGCGGGATTCAGCCTGAGTTTATACTTTCTGAGACGTTCAAACAGCTTCTGCAGGTTAATGACATGCTCTTCATCGGTCTTGGACTTAGCAATCATATCGTCGACATACACCTCAATTTCTTTATGCATCAGGTCATGGAACAAAGTTACCATTGCTCTTTGATACGTTGCCCCGACATTTTTCAATCCGAAAGGCATGACCTTGTAGCAGAATGTACCCCAAAGGGTTATGAATGTGGTTTTCTCCATATCCTCTGGAGCCATCTTGATCTGGTTATAGCCTGAATAACCGTCCATAAAGGAGTACATTGAGTGTTGCGCAGTGCTGTCCACCAAAACGTCGATGTGAGGTAGGGAAAATCATCTTTAGGGCTTGCTTTGTTTAGATCACGGTAGTCGACGCATATTCGAACCTTGCCATTTTTCTTGGGGACCGGAACGATGTTTGCTACCCACTCAGGATATTTTTCCACAGCCAAAAACCCTGCATCAAACTGTTTCTTGACTTCATCTCTAATCTTCAGAGACATCTCAGGCTTCATCCGCCTCAACTTTTGCTTCACTGGGGGACATTCTGGTTTTACCGGCAGTCTATGCTCAACAATGTCTATGTTCAACCCTGGCATGTCTTGGTACGACCAAGCGAATACATCCATATAGTCTCGCAAGAGCTGAATTAGCCTCTCTCGCTCACTGTTCTCCATCGTTGTACCAACTTTGATTTCTTTCCTGTTTTCCTCGGTACCCAAATTAACCATTTCTGTGGGCTCCCCATGCGGCTCAATGATCTTCTCTTCTTGTTCTATCATTCTCATAATCTCCGGAGGAGTATCCCAATCATTCTCAACATTTCCCTCGGTTTGGTTAACCGGGTAATCAAAATCAAAGTATGAATTGTGGGCGTTGTTATCATCAAGAATTTTATTTGATCTGCATCGAAATTAAGTGACGAATAAAAATAAAGCAGAGACACGCAAAGGAAAGATGAACAAAGAGAATTTTATTCAAAATAAAACTTTGTTGATTGATGAAGTTTGATAAAACATGCACGCCCGAATGAAAACATCCCAAGGCCTTGGGCAGAGCCGAGGGATTTGCATTAAAATGAAGCATTACTCTAAATTAAGAATCACGGGAAACTCCATGGACTCCCAACTCTGCAGTTCTTCTCCTGTAGCACAACGGCGCACCAAACCAGCAGCACCGCCACTTGCACTTGATTCCTCTCCAACAGCATTGACCTGGTCAGGGTACAGCACACCAGCACTTATGAAATTCTGACTGAGATCCCTAATGATCATCCTCCTCTGGCTAGGGGTCCTTCCTCTAAGTTTGAGCAGCCATTTCTCCCTTCTGTCAGTTGCCAGCTTCTCCCTGTCAGCAAGGGTTGGGATGTAGCCAATTCCGAACTTCTCAGAGTTCCCATTCAGCTGAACTGGTGCTACAATCCCTTGGGCAGCTTTCCCCAGGCCTTTCCCAACTTGATAGCCGTGTCTCAGCATTACTTTTGCCATCATCAGGTCTGCTTTAGACCACTTGGGCTTCAGCATAGGTTCACTAACAAAGACAGCATTTGAGATTTCCAACCCTTGGAAGGCAGTCTCGAAGGACTCCTCTGCTGATTCAACATAGTACTCAGGTGGTGATCTATTTATGAGTGTTTCCTCCTCTCCTGATACCACTATCAACTTTCCCTCAGCCACAAATTTGAGTTTTTGGTGAAGTGAAGAAGGTACTGCCCCGGCAGCATGTATCCATGGACATCCCAATAGGCAACTGTAAGAAGAACTAATATCCATTACTTGGAAGGTGACGTAGAGCACTTCAGGTCCTACTTGCACAGGCATCTCCACTTCTCCATATACTTCTTTTACTGAGCCATCGAATGCTCTCACCAAGGTAGCACTGGGTTTCAGATAAGAACAGTCTACATCCAGCCAGTCCATCGTAGACTTGGGCATCACATTCAATGACGAGCCGTTATCAATGAGTACCCTTGCTAACATGTAATCCCCACATTTTACAGAAATATGGAGGGCCTGATTGTGGTTCTTCCCTACAGGAGGTAGTTCGGCATCTGTGAAGGTTAGGTAGTTGGAAACTACGATATTCTCGACAATACCATCCAGCTGGTTGACGGTAATATCATGAGAAACGTGAGCTTTGTTCAAGATTTTCAACAACGCGGCCCGGTGTGCTTCAGAACTAAGCAGCAAAGAGAGCATTGAAATTTTGGCCGGCGTCTGATTTAGCTGATCAACCACCCGGTATTCGCTCTGTCTCATCACCTTCCAAAATTTTTGGGCTTCTTTGTCAGATACCTCTCTTACCTCTACAGCTTCTTTGCCCTTGCGGGCTCTCTCCTCAGCTTCCTTTGGTGTTTCTTTCCTGAGATTCTCAGGGGCATACAACCTTCTGCTCCTGGCAATACCACTGCTCCCAGCTATGTTGGTCACATCCACAGTACTTTTAGGAATCTCTGCCTTCATCTGCACGTTGCAGCTCCATGGGATTACCCTAGTTTCTCTGCTAGGGGTAGTTGTCGGTACTGGAACAATAAGGGTATGAGGTCTAGCCGCAACTGGGGTTGGACCGCAAGGAATTTCAATTGTCCTTCTGAAACCTCGTCCACTGGAGTGCAAAGTAGACACACTAGCTTCTTTCTCTTGGGTACCAACGTGGACCACGCATCTGTCTAATAAGTCTTGTAGAATGAGCTCGAAATCTTTGCAAGCTCCCACACAGCAAGGATCACTACAGGTCTCTTTTCTGGCACAGCCCTCTTCTATGATGCCACAGGTGACATAAAGCAGCATGAATGACTTTCAAAGGTGTCTGGATATCCTCAACCTTTCTGATCAAGCATTGTCCTCCCTGATCGTCAATTGCATTTGCAGAAGGTCCACCATGCCCCGGTAATGGGTTAGTGGTCACATTAGGGTTCTGGAATGATATACTCTTAGCATCAAGTAAATCTTGTACAACATACTTGAAGGCTTTGCAATTTTCTACTACATGACCCACTGCCCCAACATGGAAAGCACAAGTGGCGTCGGCATCATACCCTCTGGGATAAGGAGGTTGGTAGGGCTTCATCTGTCTGGTGCTGATTATCTTGTTCGCAAGGAGATAATTGAACAGGGCCGAATAGGACATAGGGATTGGCTCAAAGACCATTGTCTTCCTCTCATTGTAATTTCTGAACTGATTGTTGTTGTTGGACTGGAATAGTTATGCAGGCGGCGCCTGAGCAGGGATTGGAATAGCCTGTGGGGAATTGCCATGTGACGGACCACTGATACTGATGATCGCATTGGTCTCACCTTCCTTTTTCTTATGAGGTCCGGGAAACTGTTTCTTCTGACTAGGAGGAGGTGTTGAGCCCTGGGCTATTCTACCACTGCGCAAACCGTTCTCTATTCTTTCTCCTGTAATCACTGCATCTGAGAAACTGGAGGCTGGACTACTGATCAGACGTTCATAGTAAAACGGTGGTAACGTCTCCATAAACATGGATACCAGTTCCTTGTCTAGAAGGGGAGGAGTGACCTGTGCCGCCAATGCTCTCCAGCGTTGAGCATACTCTTTGAAAGATTCATTATCTCTCTTTGACATACATTGAAGTTGAGTCCGGTCTGGATCTAAGTCACTATTGTACTGGTACTGACGGATGAAAGCGTCCGCCAGATCTTTCCAACAGCGAATATAAGTTGGCTCTAATTTCATGTACCACTCGAGAGGAGCCCCAGCCAAGCTTTCTTGGAAACAGTGTATCATCAGATTGTCGTTGCGAGCATGGGCAGTCATCTTCCGACAGTACATCGTGACATGGCTGCGAGGACAGGTTGCCCCACTGTATTTGTCAAAAACTGGAGGCTTGAATTTTGGTGGCAGGATTAGATTAGGAACTAAGCGTAGTTCATGGGAATTTATGGCTTGAGAACCTGACCCTTCTACGGCTTTCAATCTCTCTTCTAGCAGCTGGTATTGGTTTCTGGCTTCTTCAGGGTAGTTCTGTGGAAAGCCACCATAATGAGGATTTTTCACGGATACAACAGCTGGAGTCACATGTGGGTGGGCAACATTTTGAGGAACTGGGCCTTGAGTCTGTGGATGCATAGTAGCTAGAGAGTTGAAACCTGCCGGAGTTCCTGGAGCAGTTGAAGGGATAGGGATCTGGATCTGAACTTGAGGTGTGCCTACCCCGACATCATTCATAGCTGAATTAGGCTGAGCTTGTCCTGCGGTTCCTGAAGAACCACCCTCTGGGATAGCATCAGCAGCTGGAGGCGTATAGCCTAGTGGTAGACCATAGGGAGGCCACTGCACATTCTGAAGAGCCTGAGAAATCCCGGGTCCTGGGGGAGGAGGAGGATGGTTCACTCCTGCAGCAGTAGCACCCTCAGTAGGACCAACATCCCTTAAGGCACTTATCACTCTGATGACTTCAGCTAACTGACCCCTTATGACGTCCATTTCAGCCCGGATAGCTTGGTTCTCTTGATTTGGATCGTGCTGACCCTGACCATTTGGACCCTGAACTGCGTCATTCTGGTGCGGCGGTGCATTGCCCGGATTGGCATTGTCTGGCTGATTTTCCATGTTTCTTGCTCGCGAACGCGTCCCGTATCTGTGATTAACCAGCTTGTCTTACCTCTGCGGACGGAACATTTTATGAGCACAAAAGAAATGATTGGATGCAAATGCAATGCAATATGTACATTATTATGTTAATTGCCAGGAATCGTGGTATAACTTGCTTCTTGTCATAGGCGTATATTTAAACACATTTCCACGAGCATTAGCAAAGTTGGGATCAACAAACGAAGTAAGCACTTCATTCAAGTATCATAACTTTAATCATTCGAAGAGAATAAAAAGGTACAATAATGTACATCTCTATATCTATTCTCTTGACAGCCGGAAATTTTGAATTAAGTACCACTTCGGTTTTTGATCCCATTGATACTTTTTCTTTTACGCCCATGACACGATTCCAAGTTTCTTTACAATTCCGGCAAACAGCTTAGATGCATGATGAATGATTTTCCAAAATTGGAGTTTTTATGAAATGCAAATGATGCAATGATGTGATGATGCTAGATGCAATGATGTTCTTTCTTTTTGGTTTCGCACAGGTGGTAGTTTGAAAATTTACACGCTATATGCCACCTCATATAGGTGTTTATTGAAAAAGGAAAAGCATATTTTTGATTTTTGAAAATTTTTGAGGAAAAATTGGTTGAACTGAATACAACAATACAGCACACAATTTGGAAAGCCCTTGTGACCTAAAAGGGGGGAGAACCTACGATCTAGGGCACTTTAGAGGTAATTTTCATGTGGCTCTATTCGCACACTCACAAAGGTCATCAGAGCCCCAGTCTCTCTCATGAAAATCCCCGTAAATGCAGCAAACTGCTAGGTACGAAGCATCATGGAAGAGCACAACTCTGATTGAAACTTTCGCGAGTAGCCAAACGGACAAAGGTCCTGATGGGCTCCACTACTCGAATCCACTCATCCTAAGGTATCCTAGAAGACCTGGGTTATGGCCTTTTTCTATCAACACATATCATCTCAAGGTATAAGTGTGTGTGTGCGAAGGGCATTTCCTCAAAACTACCCCACCTGCAAATGAAAATCCAGACAGTCTAGACAATAGCATGTCGTCTACCCTAGGGTTCAATATCATTCAAATACAACTAGCCAAGGGTACCAACAACAAACACATTACTTACCTCAGAAAGGGAGCTGAGAAGAGGGGATCATGAGGGAATTGGGGAATATGAACTTACCTTAGAAAGGGAGGGAAGAAGAAGGGAACATGATTAGGATTGGGGAAATGCATGAGGGTACTAAGCACGTAAGCAAGGAGGAGGAAGGAAAAACAAACATGTAAGAAAAGAAAACAAATGCACATGCATACAACATGATAAGGAAGAAAAGGAAACTGAAAGGGATAGAAGCAAACAAGGTATCCAAATCAAATCAATAACACAAACCACACATTTAATTAATTAGGCTTGACCCACTTAAAAAGGAAACGTCCCCAACGGAGTCGCCAGCTGTTGCGCCCGAAAAATTCCTTGGGAGAGAACTGTTCTCGTTTACAACTTTCTTTAAAACAACGGAGTCGCCACCAATATTTATTTAGGAAAATATTAGGAAAACCTTTTTTGGAAAACGATTGGCCTTTGGAAACTAAAGATTTGGGTTCGGGGGTCGGTTATGCGTGGGGAAGGTACGAGCACCCCACACATCCTCTCTACTGAGAGGGAACCTTTAATTAAAAGTGTGGTTTTAGTGTGTTGGTTTGAAAATACTTTAATCTTTCCTCCCTACTTCTCATTAGAAAAAAAATGCATTGAAAGAGACTTTGTGAAAATCTTATTTATGTGAAAGAAAGGAGAAAAAAAAAGGGTTTTTTAGAGAAAAAGTGCTTGACGGGGGTTACGACCCGCTCCTACGTATCTCCCGGTGCGATGGAGAACTCAAAGCTTACGTAGTTCTCCTTTAGAAAACGTTTGTTGGTTGGTGTTTTTTAATATAGGGTTTTAGGATTGTGTGATCTGTGTTGAAGGACCACTGGGGGTCTGGAGGGCCGCTGAGGGCTGAAGGAGCGCTGGGGCTCTGAAGGACCACAGTTCACTTATCCTAAAACGATGACTAACCCGGCCGTACGACCGACTTAATCCCCTACTTTGAAAATAAGATTTTTTGACTTTTGAAATGAAAGAGATGTGTTTGTATATTTTTTTAATTTTAGAAATTGTTTATTTTTGCGCTTGACAGGGGCGTGGCCCTGCCCCTACGTATCTCCGGGTGGAGAATAAAAGGCGACGTAGTTCTAGGTTCTTTTGAAAATAATTGTTTGAAAACTTATTGTGAAAATGATTTTTATTTGTTATGCTTGACGGGATGTGACCCGCTCCTACGTATCTCCTGGTGCGATGGAGAATTCAAAGCTTACGTAGTTCTCCTTTGTCTTTTTCTGAAAGGTTTTTGTTTTTTATCTTTTGGTGAGTTTTCGCAATAGGACGAGTATTAGCGAGTGATTAAACTAACAAAGGCTATGGGTAATCACTGCTAAATACTCAAAAAGAGTTGTTACCTCTAGTCAGACGAACAAAGGCTCTGATTGACTATTAGTAACAACTTGCTTTTATTATATTTTCGAAAAGGTTTTCAAAGTAGGACGAGCATTAGCGAATGATTAAACTAACAAAGGTTATGGGTAATCATCGCTAAGTACTCATGTGAAATTGAAGAGCGTTCATAGAGATCAAACTAACAAAGGTTATGGGTGACCTCCACTACTTGCTCATTTTTGTTTATTGAAAATGCTTTGAAAATTAATTGGTTTGGAAAAGAGTTTTAGAAAATAGGTAAATCATTTTCAATCGAATTCTATGTCCAAAACCAAATGCAAAATGAATGAATGAGGCTCAAACATACTCAACAATCAAGCAATCATAAACATGTAGATCACTAACTAAGATTAAGCATGCCAATATAATCAAAGAATTCAATCGTCAAAGATGCAAGACAAAATTCTCAAAACAATTGTGTTTGTGTGTGAAGGGGAATTGCTACACAAGTTGGAAGCAATCTCAAGAGGGGCACATATGCCTCTATGCTACACATGTTGGTAGTCTTATAAGGGCACATGATTGTGTAGAAGGGTTTGTGCACAATTAAGTCAAGACGTTCAAATGGCATCAAGAACTAAGGAATATAATTGATCATAGGAATAGAGTATTCTAGGTTAGGTGAATGAACATGTGAGCAATGAGGCATTATTAGGCAAGCATGTGAATGCATGAGCATACAAGAATGAATGTATGAATGAGTAGACAAGAGGATGCATGAGAGTGTCGCATAAAACAGGGATGAATGAAGATGCATGAGGGTGAAAATGTTTTGGTAAAAGGTTTAGGTAAGAAAGTGGTAAAATGTTTTTGGGTTTTTGGTGTTTTGGAAATGAGATGAAATGTTTTTGGTCTTGAAAGTGGTAAAAGTATTTTGGGGTTTATTTTATAAAGTTGAAAAAGTTTGAAATGCAAGTGAGAAAATGATTTGGGGTTTTTATGCAAAGATGCAAGTGGTAAAATGTTTTGAATGAAGGTAAAAATGTTTTATGAGATGAGATGAAAATGTTTTGGTAAAAACTAAGTGAAATGGTAAAAACCAAAGTGGTAAAATGTTTTTCTGTTTTTTGGTAAAAAGTTAATGAAGCGGTAAAGTAAAATGGTAAAAAGTGAACAAACACAATCGCACAACTTGCATTTACTCAAACACAATCAAAATGACAATTTTCAAGCAATCAAAAGGGCAAAAACCCTAGTCATGGCCGAATGCAATTGTGCATTGAATCATCAACTTATTTCATGCAAATCTTGACAACTAACACATAGAACAAAACAAGGTAAAACCTAATCTATCATGCATATTCCTAAGGTAAAACCTCAACTAACTCATGCTTTTATTCACACTAAATCAAAGATTGCAAAAGAGGAGTATGAACCCTAATTCTTGATGTTAAAACCTAGGAACATACATACCCTAAATCAACCATTATTCATCCCCAAATCATGAAATAAACAAGAACACACAAGAACTCTAAAAATGAACTCATGGCCGAATGTCAATCAAGCATGAAATAGGTTTCTTATTTTGTGAAAACTATGCAAACAAGAGTGAATATGCAAGGAAATATGAGAAAGCACAAGAACAACTCCTTCAAAGCCAAGGAGCCACCTCAAACACCCAAGCCTCCCTAAGTGCTTGTCAATAGTGTTTGAGATGGCTCCTCAAAGCAACAACAACAATATATGAAGGAGTTGAGATGAGGAGAAGAGAGTCTATGCAAGAAATTTAAAGATGATGCAAAGTTTTAGGGTTTTTACCTCAAATCCAAGCTAGGAAATGCAATGAGATGAACAAAATAGAACATAAATCAACAAGAGCCTCAAAGGAACTTCAATTCCAACCCACAAAACTTGATGAAAATCTTCCTTGATGATGATGTTTGAACTTGAATGGAAAGTGGAGAAGATATGTGAAAGAGGATGAGAATGAAGTGAGATGGTGGTGTTTGGGTGAAGAAAAAATCAAAAATGGATGAAGGAGGAGGGTGTGATGGCCACTGTTTTGGAGAGTGAAGGGGGAGGTTTTTGGTGTGCTAGGGTGAAAATGAGGGGCAAAAGATTGTGATGTGTGGAAATGAGAAGGTATTTATAGAGTTATTTTAGGTTTAGGGGTAATTGGGTCATTGTTTTTATTAGGTGCTCTAGGATTGGGTTTTAAATTTGAATGAAGGGCTAGGATTAGAAATCACTTGGATTGTGGGTAGTGAGAAAACACAAAATGAGAGTGAGGGAGAGTGACTATGCGCATAAGGAGAGAAAGAGAGAGAATTTGTGTGAAAAGAAAAACCTATTTTGGGAATGGAGGCTCATATGTGATGTGGGGTAAAAATAGGGTTAAGGGTATAATTGAGATGGAATGTTACCAAAGAAGTAATTTTGTATTTTTTGTGAAGAGGTGAGTGTGAGAGGGTGGGGTTATTTACCAAAGAGGGCATGAATCTTCATGAGAGTGAGTGAGAATTGGTGATATGCACCAAAGGAGAAGGTTTAAGGATGGTACAAGGCATATTCCTTCAAGATAAGGAATAATAGTACAATAGAAGAGTGTGGAAGAATTTTGTGAGAGGGAGAGAGAGAGAATTCGTATGAAGCAAGGGAGAGGAGAAAAAAAACTTGTTTTTGGTCTTTTGTCTTAGTGAGCACACTTCTTTCTTTTTGAATTTTGAATTTTGAATTTTTGGGCATGGAGTGAAAATGCATCTATTAAAAATGTGTCATATATATTTGAGCACCATAAAATATTCCCTCTAATTATTCTAGACAATAAAAATTGTCATTTGGTAATTGGGGAATATTTAATGGTCTTTTTTGGTTTTTTTTTATGCACTAAAAATGGGGAAAATGCATTTTTAATTATTTTGGACTAGGATATTCTTTCCAAAAATTATACAAAAATTACCCTTGGTAGAGTAACATGTATGCCACGTCCTTGACCTGGTCTTGGTCCAAAAATAATTAATTTGCCATTATTTAAATGCCCAAAAATGCAAAAATATGCACTATTTTATTTTCTAAAATTCCTAAAAATTAAGAAAAATTTTTGGGTGCCAAAAATTAATAATGATCAATAAATGGCCTTTTTTGATGAAAATAAATACACGTGCCAAATTACGGGGGCACAGGGCAGCTCACGCAGTCACTACTGGCGCGCGCGCGTAATTCAAATAAAAATGCGAAATAGGGGACGAACACACATAAATGCACCAATCTACTGTTTTCCACACATTATGAATTACCTTATTGCTTCTATTTTTCTAAAAAAATGTTTTTTGACTTGGGCGGACACAATTGGGGTATTACACGCCCATACTGCGATGAGTCCTTGCTCATACTACAACAAGGTTCCTTAAACGGGTAAACTCGTTGACCATCTTCATCATCAGCTTCCCTAAGAACTCCTAAGTCCAAAGGTATCATCAAACAACTAGGTGTTGATTTATCCTATAATCATCATCTCGGGTATCGTCATACAACTAGGGGGTCACTTGTCCTATAATCATCATCTCTAGTCATAACTATTACCCAAGTCCCCACTAATCCTAGATAATAATGTCAACCTTATATTCATTGGTAGTCATCCATCTTGATTCTAAGTGATAAGTCAATTTTATGTGTCTTTTTAGTACTTATTTTTAGTAAGTTATTCGGTATTTTAGTTCTATTCTAGGGCTCTTTTACTACCTTTTCATTTTATTTTAATTTCAGGCTAAGTATTGAGAAAAGAGATAAATATGATCTTCAAAAGCAAGATGTCAAAGTCCCAAGGCCAAAGGAAACAATAAGGGTCAAAAGGAAGCAAGGAAGGTCAAGAATGGAGCCAAGAGTCAGAACTTGTCGATGCGCCCCAAGAGCATATTCATACGTCCAAGCGCGGATTCAACAGTTTTATACCCGTTATACCAATTTGGTCATATCTCACAATCCGAGAATCTGATTGAGGTATTCTTTGATGCGTTGGAAAGCAAATGAAAAATTCTATCTTTCTATTCCAGTAGAATGCACGACCCATGCACAAAATAGCACGACCCGTGCGCAAAATAGAACGACCCGTGCACTTGCTTTGGATGCCAAAACAGTTACATTTTGCTCTTTTATGGCTTGTAAATGGATTTAACTCATATGTTCCCTCGTTATGCCTATATAAGACACAAAATTCAGTGTGTCTAACCAACATTTGATCATTTGCAAACACTATCTAAGTGAATCAAAGTTTTATTATGCAATTCATCTTATATTCTTAAGTTCTTGGACTTTTATTTTAAGCTTTTATTTTTCTTGCACTTTACATTTCTGCTCTTATTTTCTGCACTTTATTTCTTGTCATTTACATTATAAGTCATTTAAATTCAAAGTCATTTACATTCAGCAATTTATAATTCCGTCATTTACATTCCGTCATTTATCGCTTTCTTTTATTATTCTCGTCATTTATAATTCACGCCTTCTTCTTCTCCTTATAAGTTTTTCGTCTACTATGATCATGAGTGAGTAGACTCTATTTTATTAAAATTATATTCTAATTTAATCCCATCATTTTAAAATTTTATTCCAAATATCAAACGAAGTACCGAAAGAAGAAGTATTGATATTAGAACTATGAGATTAAACAAGGGAAACAAAACATGAAAATAATTTTGGGACCTTTGGGATAAAAGAGGCCTGTACTTAAGGGGTCTTGGCAATAATCAACCATGAAAATAGGTTTTGATTATTGGTTCAAGACACACTCTTGTATTCTGAAAGGAAACTTGAGTTACCATTGAATGTCTTATCCTTAGAAATACAATTTTACATAAAATAGGGAATGGATGAGGGGTTGTGTAACATCCCTAGTTCGGTTAATTTCACATAACGAAATTAACTTGCGATTTATCGTCAATTAAATGATAATTCGAGTCATGGCTAAGTTTATGTCGAGAAAGCAATGTTAAACTACTCAATTATATGGTGCACTATTCCTTTAATCATGAATTATTGTGTATTACTTGATTAGATTTGAGGTTTAAGTAGAAATTATAGTCTAAAGGGCAAAACAGTCATTTTGCCTAGTGAGCGGTTATGACTAATTGATTAGCTAACCTAAACAACATAGCATGTCAAAGAATATGTGATAGCTAATAAAATTACTAATGATATGAGTTGACTATAATTGTTGGATTGTTAATTATTTGAATTTAAGTGGAATGAGAGGAGAGTTAAGTAGAAGGGCACAATAGTCTTTTCCTTGTAAAATGCCTTCAGCTCACTTGGTCAAAGACACCACACACTCACATGCTGAAATTCATAAAAACCAGAAAATAAGAACATGAGAGAGGAGAATGCGAATGGAGAGGAGAGAGAAGAAGAAGAAGAAGAAGAAGAAGGAAATTCTCAAAACTTTGGTGCATGCAAGTGTTCTTCATGCCATCACCATTTTTCATCCTCTACTCATAGACACCAAAATCACTAACTGATTCTCCTCCATTTCCATCCACCATTTTCGAAATTCAAGCTCCAAGTTGACAAAAAATGGAGTTATTGCCTTGCATGTTAGTGAAAGTGGCACTAGGAGCTATCAATCATCTTGCATGTGGAGATTCAGACTTCTTGAGGTTCGACTAGCATCACATTGTTATTTGAAGTAGAAAAATCAGAATATTATAGCTTGGGGTCGAATTTGGGGGTTTTGGAGAGTTGGTGGTGTTCTTGAGAGTTAGTTCAAGCTCAAGTTCCAAGTTCTGCAGAAAACAGTTTTGACACCCTTTGGTATTTCCTTTGTAACTCGCTGTACAGACCTTCTTTTAAGCTCATTTTTATTTCATTAGAAACTAGACACGAAATCATTCAGTTTAGGCACAAGAACCACTTAATTGGACTAAGTATTGTGGGAAAAAATAATTTACAAGTTTCACTTTTGAATCAGTGTCAGTTTTGAACCAGTCACCATGTTTCGTTGATAACTCCTCGAATACCTATCGTATGAACACGAAACCTGAACCCTCAAAAACTAGACAAAATTCCCTTCACAATAGAAACTCATTTTGCTAAATTTGGTTGAGAATTGACTGAGTTATGTTCGTTTCAAAATGACACATTGTTGCTGGAAACAGCAGGAACTAAAATCCAACCCCAACCTTCCTAATCTTCTTGTATACTTGCATATAGGGGTCTAAGCTTAATAATCAGTCACCAATACACATACACAGGCCACATTGTGGTTCAAATTCGTTTTGGGTAGCTATTGGAGCATTCGGGTAGCTGCGTTGGAGTCGGGAAGCGTTTCGGGGACCGTTCGAGTAATTACGTAGTTGCTTGTATTGCATGGATTCTCGGTTGTGCGTGATTATCATCACGAAAGGTGAGTTCTATACTCGCTTAGGGTTTTTCAATTTTATTGTGTCAACCTTGCATGTGATTGAGAATATGGTTTTGTTCTTCGTTTCGTTCGATTTCGTTAAAATCCGTTGTTTTGCGAAAACCGTAATTGCGAACATGTGTTTAGTTATGAACGATTGATTGATTGATGCATTGTGATTGAAAGATGTTGTTTGGACTGGAATATTGTCTGGTATTATCTGTTTTGAGGTTGGATTTTGATCGGGTTACGAATTGGACGCGATAGGAAAAGCGAAAAGGAACGAAATAAGCTAATTGTGACTCTGCTACAGGCAGCACGGGTCGTGCTACCCCTAGCACGGGCCGTGCCAAACTTTCTGGTTGACTGGAATTGCATTTCCAGGCAGCACGAGTCGTGTTAGGTCTGGCACGGGTCGTGCCAGGTCTTCTGTCCCCGATTGCCAAAAATTCGTTTCGTCGCTCCTTTCGGTTCCAAACCTCTTCCAATCATCTCCCCAACCGTCCCTCATGTCATGGAACCAATGATGCTCTGTTTTTGAACATGATTGCAAGGTCTAAAATGAATTGTTTTTGGAAGTCATAATTGTTTCAAAAACCGTAAAGTAGTACACGTGAGAGAACATGTGTTATGTTTACTATTCATGGAACTAAATGTTCAAGCGACTGTTTATTCATGGAACTAAATGTTCAAGCGACCGTTTATTCATGGAACTAAATGTTCAATCAAGTCAGGATATATAAATTATATCAAAGCGCGGGTGACGACCCAGTTAATTAGTATACTAGGGGAGGGGAAGTCATGAGCCCCAGAACGTAGACCTCACGAGGTTTGAAGCCGGCGTAAGCTAGTGGAGAGGTTCAATGGTAAAGGCGTGGTCATTACTGAGATGTACTATATCATGTCATGTCATGTCAGGAAAAGCTATATGCACGTAGGGCCTAAATGGACTACGGTTGAATGAAAGGAATAATGAACCGCGAGTGTGTAGTAAGGGGTCTCGATAGGACTCGCTGAGATTTGTAATCTCACCCTTTATATGTTGATGTTTTACAGATACGCAGGGAAAGAACAAAGCGAGAAAGCATGGTTAAATGAAGCCTTATGGGGAGCCCGAAGACTTAGCTTTTGTCTTCATTTTGTTTCCCCTAGTTTTAATGTAATTTCGATATTATAACTTGTACATGTATTAGAAGTTGTAAATCGTTTCCGCTATTGCTGTTTTTGATGTTGAATAATAGGGAATAAGATTGATCACTTGAGGAGTTATATCAAGTTTTTAATTTTGTTCAATATCCAAATACAGGAATTTTACTCTGATGTATACTAAGTTGTGCATTTTAGTATTTCTACTTGTTAGAAATATTAGGGTGTTTCAGGTTGTGAGTTCATTATATCATTGTGATGAAACCACAATCCTAAGATGCTTTTATTAATAAAGTTAAATCAGACAATCACTTCTTCTACTAAAATCATTCTTTTTAGCTAATCACCACTGAAAATAATATTGGTAATCACATAAGTCTATGTGGGATCGATATTTTTACTACGCGATAAAACCGTGCACTTGCGGCCTATCACTTCCCTAAGAAATCCTAAGTCCAAAGGTATCATCAAACAACTAGGTGGTGATTTATCCTATAATCATCATCTCAGGTATCGTCATACAACTAGGGGTCACTTGTCCTATAATCATCATCTCTAGTCATAACTATTACCCAAGTCCCCGCTAATCCTAGATAATAATGTCAACCTTATATTCATAGGTAGTCATCCATCCCGATTCAATGCCCCTTAGCCCAACTTCATCTATTACTTGATATTTCCTAAGGCTTTCTATGCCTTATAGTCTCTCAATCATCATTCAGGGCCAAGGTTACCTGAAACTAGCTTAAAAAGGGTCAAACATTATCCAAAGCACACCTAGAATAGTCCTAATCCATTAACAACTTAGTCTTATTCAACTAATAGGCTCCAAATGGCCTATTTAGTAATTTGTAATATCTGACACACCAAGAATAGTTCTAGTCCATTAATAGCTCAGTCTTAATCAATTAAGAGGCTTTAAATTGTCCCTTAGGTAATTTTCACTACTCTTATCAACTAACAACTTCAACCTAATCAATCATCATCCTCATTCATGACAAGAAATCATTACAACTCACTCTTGATTTGAGTTTAACCATTAACTCAATCTCCTATACTAATGTTTAAGCTTGTCACTTAACTTAGAGATATTCTAAACCATGAGTACATTATCACTTTCAACTTATGGGCTATCTAACCATACAATTTCATCATCAACTTATTCAAAGGTCCAATAAGGTATACTACGCTAGAGTTCATCAATTATAACTACCCAATTACAACAACACTAACAATCATATCTCCTCTAAAGAGGTTAGTCCTTACGCCTTACCAACGAGACTCAATCCCATCGAATTGGTTTCTTATCATCATTAACAACAATCGTAACAACAACAACGACGACAAAAACAACATCAACAACAACATTTAGACATAAGATGCGCAAAACCACACATCGACACATTATAATAAAGTCTTTGCTCCTACAAGGACATAACAACAATAGGTAAAGGTGCGGTATTAGATCTTTGCCCGTAGGGATTAAAACGACCAAAAAGATAGGGCATAGGGACTTACCATGAAAATATGATTCAAAAGAGTGCAAAATTATTTTTACAGTGTTAAGGGACATTGATACGAGTATGTATCTTCAAACGGCACATGATTCTGACATCGGTAGTAGAAGATATGTCAAAAACAATTTCTTACGGTTTATATAAAATTGAAAGAAAGGACTTGAATATGAAGAAGATGAGCTTACCACGATTTTAGACTTAAAATCAGAAAAGTAGAGGATCCTTAGATGATTTGGATATCCTTTAAGGCCAAACAAATGAAGGAACTGCGAATTCTCTTGAGTAGTGCTCAACGGTAATGAAGAACGGTGAAGGACGACAAAGAACGAGAACCATTTTTGAAACGTCTCGGATTGTGAATCTAATATGATAGAATGAAAGTATTCTTTTCGCTGAGTCCAAAGAAAATTTATGTTCTTCAAGATGACAACCGGTGTGGCCAGACGTGAGACCGGAAGTTGAAGTCACGCGTAAAACAGGTCGGTTGACAACTTCAACAAAATAAAGCAGTACATTTTCTCGTAGGTTTCCACATGAGGAATCTGAAAATGATGTTTGTTTTTTGAAACAACGACCGTGGGTGTACGAAATCGCAGATATATAATACGATATACGATATAATTTTTGTCTCATATGACCAAATAGATGCCATAAACATATTTAGTAGGTGATTTTGTATAGGAATTTGAAGTTTGGTAATTTTTTATGATCAAATGAGAGAAAAATCTGAGAGAGAGAGAGAGAGAGAGAGAGAGAGAGAGAGAGAGAGAGAGAGAGAGAGAGAGAGAGAGAGAGAGAGAGAGAGAGAGAGAGAGAGAGAGAGAGAGAGAGAGAGAGAGAGAGAGAGAGAGAGAGAGAGAGAGAGAGAGAGAGAGAGAGGGAGAGAGAGGGGAGAGAGAGGGAGAGAGAGAGAGAGAGAGAGAGAGAGAGAGAGAGAGAGAGAGAGAGAGAGAGAGAGAGAGAGAGAGAGAGAGAGAGAGAGAGCAGAATTAAGACAGAATTAGCTTGCAGTCACTGGGACGATGGAAATAGGGTTATGAATAGATCACAAGCTTGTCATATAGAAGACCAACTCCTTTATTTTATACTTCTAAATTCTTTTTAATCACAAACTCACTTTTAACAATCTTTTAAGAAAAATATTTTTTTGGTTATAAAATTAACTAAAAAAACTAGAGTAAAAAGAAGAACAATAAAATGAAAGAAAATTCGTACTTTGGGACAAGTATTTTTTATAAATAAAATTGGCTTATATTGAACTTGTAAATGAGTATATTTAATATTATCATTGAATGTAGGTTTTAATATTCTTTCTTTTTGTCAAAAATATTATTTCTTTGATTCAAATTTAAATTTAAAACGAATCAAATTTTCCTATTTAATATACAGTTTTATGTGTTGAATTGCTATTGGAAAATAGTAAAAACTGTTCATATAATTAATAATGTATTTTAGAAAGCAATAATTTGAAGCATCTCTACGGGCTCATTTGATGGCCGAGATATAAGTCTTTGGCATTCTATGTTAGTCGAATATTTATTGAGCCAGCATAATATGATAACTTAATCCTATTACTTATACTATCATGTCTCTGTCAAGGTAATCAAAACCGGACCGGACCGGTCGGTTCGACCGGTTGAACCGGGAACCGGACCCCTGTTCGGTCCAGTTAGACCCCAGAACCGGATGGCCAAAGAACCGGGTGAAAAATCGGGAAACCGCTCAAAAACCGGCAAAACCGGCCAGAACCGGCGGTTCGGCGGTTACAAGCGGTTATGACTTTTTAACTGAAATAAAAAAATTTAAACTATTTTTTGTAAAACAAAATGAGTGTCAGGGCTCTATTTATATATTTTATATATTATGAGAGCTAAGAATCTCACTTATATTTTGGTGTGCACACTCTAGCTTTATTTATAGAGAAATACAGCTCATTCTTCTTATTTGCCATCCAATGTGGGACTAGATATTCATCTATTTGCCATCCATATAGATTCAGCTATATAGTGGAGCACTATCTGCAAGATCTATATACACGCTGCAACGGGAACAGATTGCATGCCTTGAGGGCGCGTTACCTTGGTACCTTTCCTTACTTTTTATCCGTTGGATCAATTCTGTGGTTGTAAATTTGACACGTGTCCAATAGGGGTTATGATAAGATAGTAGGGGTTGTTAGGGGTTGTTATAGTAGGGATTGTATTAGTAGGGGTTGTGATAGTAGGGAGTGGACACTTGTCATAATTAGAACCATGTGATTTATCAAATGGCTAAAAATAAAATAAAGGTACCAAGACACCTAATGCTCAAGGTACCTAATCCATTTCCCGCTGCAACACTTGGGAATCACTCATATTTTGTGTTTGTGTACTAACGAAATTGGACAGTCAAACTCAGTTTCCTGATCTATTTGCTTACAAAAATTTCTTTGTAAGTCATCTTCTCGTATCTAGTTTTTACCCCCAATTATTCTATTGCGTGAGAATCAGTTGTTTTTCTGCTTGTCTGTGTCTGCTTTTTGTTGTTTATGGATGCGTTGTCATGTAGGATTAACATAATTTTGTATTGGAGTGAAGCCTTAAACTTTTATGCATTTCACTATATAACTTTTAGGTGCCACTGCCACTCATCCCAAAAGAATAAACTGTTAGGTGCCACTGCCACTCATGAACGATTTATCTCCAATTTAGCATGTGAATTCTACAGCCTTGATATAAATGGTTCTCATTGAAAACTTTGTTTTTGATGAAGTCCAATGGCTTAAATCGATTAATCTTGTCAATCACGCCTAATGAGACAGGGCTTGGTCGCTTCACACTATAGCTTAATCCAGTTTTGAAAACTTTATGCATTAATCCAGTTTTGAAGTCTTTATGCATTCTTTCTAAATAATGCATTAAAATATATATATTTTAAACATGTCAAACTTTGAGTTTTTTTATACCTACCAATTTTATGTGTAACTTTAACTAATGACTTGGATATTATATTGTTGAGCTTAAGTTAAACATAATTTAATTATTTGTGGTGTGAAATTTTGGGTATTATGATTTTTTATCCTTTATATATTGTAATAAAAATATTAAATAATATATTTAATTAATTCCGGTTGAACCCCCGGTTCAACCGGTTGAACCCAAAAACCCCTGAACCGCTACCTCTTCCGGTTCAATGTCCGATCTGGTTTTGATTACCTTGGTCTCTGTAGTTAAAATCTTTTCCTGAAGTTGAGCTGATTTAGAAGCCAGCAGAATAAAATAAGAAAATAATTTACTCATTTACCATTCTAAAATATATTTTAAAATATACAAATCTGAAATCTAATAATATATATAAACAAAACAAAAATAAATTTTAATGTTAAATTTAAAAAATAAAAATATTAGTATTAAGGAAAAAACAATATAAGATTCTATTATAAGTGTAATTTTGTTATTTTGTTTAATCTAAAAATAAAAATTATACTGAAATTAAAAAATTAAAATAAGTGATAGAATAATATATGTTATTTTTTTACCTAAAAAAAAATAATATAAATTATCTTATTTCTTATCATGTGTTGCACATCAAACACGTGATATGATAGTGTTATCATGTTTCTATTCAGCTTCATATCTTATCATGTCTCTATTTTATTCAATAATTGAAGAAAGAAAATATTTACTTTCTATTTATGAAAAGAGAAAATATTGTCTTTTTTAAGAGAAGAAAGAGAATATCGTTTTATTCTTAATAAAACTAATTTTTCAATTTATATTAACTACTTAATTTATATAAAGTCACATATAATAATAGTTATTAAAGAGAAATGAGAACATTTAATTATAATTAGATTAAAAATAAAGACTTATATTATGTCATTAATTACAAAATGTCTCATAATCTTTAATTAAAAAGGAAATAAACATATGACAGAATCAAAACTGTTAATTTTAATCCAACCTCTAGTACTTTACCCGTGCATATGCACGGGTAACACTGTATTTATTATAATTTTCTATGACCTATAAATACTTTGAAAATGCTATATTTCAACTCTGAAAATGTCGCATCTCGTTGTCTCTCTCGTTGCCTCTCTTGTTGTCTTTGTCGTTGCTTCTCCTATTGCCTCTCCCGTTGGCGCTACCATTGTCGATCATTTTAATTAAATTATTAAATTATTTCATAAAAAGTTATTTTGGAATTTTTTGATAGTGGTTAATATTTTTTTGTCAATTATTAGTGGTTAAATTGACTGGTTTTAGTAGTTTTAGTAGATGATAGTAAAAAGTGAGATAAAATAATTAGAAATGACAAATTTGTCCTTAAAATTGTTGATGTGTCAAATTTTCAAAATTGTGTTATTTAATATTTTTGATAGTGGTTTGTTTGATTATATTTATAGTAGAAGTAGATAGTAGATAAATTAAAATGTGAAAAGAGAGAATGGAGGGATATATATATATAATAGAGAGAGAGAGAGAGGGAGGGAGAGAGAGAGAGAGAGAGAGAGAGAGAGAGAGAGAGAGAGAGAGGGAGAGAGGGAAAGATAAGAGTGAGAGATAGAACAGAGAAAAATGAGTTTTAAAAATGAAATAAAAAATTAAAATATGATGTTAGAGTGGGTTCCACAAAAGATAAAAGTGAGATAAAATAATTGGAAATGACATATTTGTCCTTAAAATTGATGATATGTCAAATTTTTAGAAATTGGTAATTTAATATTTTTGGTCGTGGTTTGTTTTATTATATAGTACATATAGTAGATAGATAATAGATAGTAGATTATAATTAAATGTTCTCATTTGTCGTAGTAATCAACTATTCTCACGGAGTCTTAACTTTGCTCAATGACACATATTTTATGAATTCTCATTGTTTTTTTTTGGGTAAACCCGGGTATTGTAACATCCCCTAATTACATAATTTAATTTATTTAAATTAAGAAAGAGGTTACAACGAAATATTAGCTAATTTAATAATTAGCACAAGAGTTTTAGTTATGAATTAATTGGCTAAGCATAATTTAACTTACTATGAGGTAGTGCCTTTGGTATAACTAATTGTTGGTGTTTAAGAAATTAAAATTTTTCCAAGTTAGTAAAGTTAGACTATATCATAGTGTTAAGGAGTGAATAAGTTGCTGGAGGGCATAGTGGTCTTTATACATAATAAGTGAGGGACAGTTTGGTCTTTTCCACCCCAGTCATTTACCTTCATCTCACCAAAACACCCCATGCCAGCTGACCATCACTCACTCCCACATGTTCTAATTGCTGAAAACAGAAATTTTAAAGAAAGAGAGAGCTTGAGAGTGAGAGTGAGAACCGTGAGAGGGAAGAGAGGAGCAAGGCCAAGCTTCATCTATAAATGCATGTCCAGTTTTTCCTCACCATTCACTTCCATTTCTTCTCCTCTTCCTGCTGATACCACTTTTAGAGCCCACATGTTCCTTCATCACAAATCACCAGTAAAGAGTACCAAAGCTCCACTTGGTCAAAAATGAAGTTTTGAAGCTTGCATGTCAAACCCAGAGCAATACTAGAGTGAATGAACACCCACCTTGTAGATTGACATAGAAGAGCGGATTGTAGTTGCTGGAATTCGGGTTCGGTTCATTTGCGTCAGTTTTAGAGCGGTTTGGATAGCGTAGAATCGATACGGGGACCGTTCGTGAGGTTACATTGTCATTTGAATTCACGGGGTTTCGTTGTTTGTGATTTTCATCACAATACGGTGAGTTCTATACTCGCTTAGGGACGTTTTTGTTGTCGAGTCATGTTACTTTCTGAAACGATATTATTGAAAATCCGCTTTGTGAAAAACTTGACGAAAACGTTTTATCGAAAAACAGTAAATCGCATAATTGCTCGAATTGATTGGATTGTTGATTGATGATAGGTGTTGTTTGATTGTTTAATCGCTTTCGCTGGTCTGGAATAATAATTGTTATGTCAGGATATCGATCGGAACGAAATTAGAATCGAAACGGACTTGGAAAAATGACACGAAACTGGAAAAATTGGCTACTGGCAAGGACGCACGGATCGTGCTCACAAGGGCACGGGTCGTTGATAACCCTATTTTATATAGGTTATTTATGCTCCTAATACTTAAATTAAGCTTACTTCTCAAGTAATTCTAGTGCTTAAATATGTGAATATATGAATATTAGGATAAATATAGGTTATAAGTCAAATCCCTAAACCTTGGGCATAATCAATGCCTTTGTGAATATGTTTGATGTTTTGCTTTAGCGCTGCAGCGGTATGCTATCAAGGAAACGCTATAGCGTTATATGACGGCTGACCATTGAGATATTTGTGTGGCCACTTGAGGACATGATGAGTCACCACCCTTATCTCTTCCTCTCAGCTGGATATTTTGACTTTCAAGTGGATGCTAAATTACACTTGGCGCCTCCTAAATGGAACCCATGTGATAGTTGTTGTATTCCATCATTAGCACTTTTTGTAAAGTACTTTAAGGATAATATCTAAGTCTTATGATCATCATGTAATATTATTATTCTATTAAGACTTAGTTAATAATTAGTTTAATTAAGATTGCTTCTCTAGGAGGTAACATACGTAGACAAGTAGTTGTAACTTGAAGAAGAACTACACAATGACATAGTAGCTATTCTCCATTGATACACTACCCTTAAGCTTTTATTTTCATAGCATAGTTTTTCTAGTCTTCATCCAAGGTTTTGCTCACGCCTCAACTTCATCTCTTGTATGCGACGTGGGATCATTGGAGTGTATCTTTTGCAACCACTCTTCTCTTGTCTTCATACGGTAATACATACTCTCTAGTTGTATTATGTTGATGGAACTTGTGATGAGCTAACTTTGTTGTAGTTGGATTGTTCTTGGTATGTAATGAACCTTGAGTAACTTTTGTATAATATTATGATGTTTGTGTTTTATTCCTTGTGTCATAATACTTTCAATCTTGGTTTGGAAATGATCAACTAAAACAAGGTAACTTTGTGGGTACAGACATGGTTCACAAAGAGAACTCAAGGAATGATATGAATGAAAACCCTTTAAAGACATTTAAAGGAAGCACTACTTAACTCTAGACATAGGGGAGTAATAGTTCATAAGGCAAATGTTGTAAGAGCTTAATATACAGGGGTAAAACTTATTTAGAGCCTAGACATAGGAGTCTTGTAACATAGCCCTGACGAAAGTGACTGAAAGGCACGCCACCAAGGCGCTACAGCGTCTACTGATTCTGAAGCGCTACAGCGCTTAACGCTACAGCGTCTAATATTATCTGAACATTACTCTTGGGAATTTACATAACTATTGAGCTATCCAACTCACCTTTAATCACTTCAAACTTAATACTGTTTTATCACAACTTATGATGTTTACAACTCTTTACCTTTACTTGTTACTTAATTCTTTTCACTAAGATTCTAATCACTTAAACTTCTTAGATTAATTCCAATCCCTGTGGGAACGAACTTTACTTATCAATATATTACTTGTTGCGATTGTGTATACTTGCACATCTACTTTTCGCACAACAAGTTTTTGGCGCCGTTGCCGGGGATTGCATTTAATTTTCATTGTTTAAGTTTTTAGTAAACTTAGTGCCTATTTTATACTGGTGTGTTGTTTCTTGTTGCTGCAGCAGTAAGCGCTACAGCGTATGCCCAGGTCTCAACCACCAGAATTTGAACCATACTCAGAACCAGAGAGAAGGTTCAGGAAACTAAGACATCTTCACAGGCTCAGACCTACCATGTCAGAACACAGTCATAGGACCAATTCTGGTAGAGCTACCACTCTACATGGCAGAACTAGCTCTGGTAGAGGAGGGACTGAACCAGGTGGAAGGGGTAGAGGTAGACATCAGCAGCCACCCACTCCAACCTTACATGACCAAGAGGACTGGTACAGACATCAATTCATAAATGAAGGACCTGCTCAAATGGTAAATGACAGAGATAGACCAATGAGGGACTATGCTGTGTTTGATCCACAAACCATGGAGACAAGCATAGCAAGACCTACTCTCAACACAGCTCAGTTTGAATTCAAACCTATGATGTTCCAAATGTTGCAAACAGTGGGACAGTTTGGTGGTGCTCCTCAAGAGGACCCATATTTACACTTAAAGCAATTTTTGGAAGTCTGCAGTAACTTCATCATTCCAGGGGTAAGTGATGATGCATTCAGATTAAAACTTTTTCCTTATTCCTTGAAGGATAGAGCAAAGGCCTGGTTAACTTCTCTAGAGCCTAACTCTATCCATACTTGGAATGAAATGGCTGAGAAATTCTTAGCAAAATATTTTCCTCCAAGTAAGAATGCAAGAATGAGGAATGAGGTTACTGCATTCAGACAAAGAGATGCTGAAACACTGTTTGAGGCATGGGAGAGATGGAAGGAGCTGTTGAGAAAGTGCCCTCATCATGGTATACCTGTGATTATCCAAATGGAAACCTTCTACAATGGACTAGATCCAACAACCAGACAAATGTTAGATGCCTCTTCAGGGGGTGTGTTGTTGAAAACCTCCTATAATGAGGCATGTGAGCTGATTGATGACATTGCCACAAATAGCTATCAATGGCCTACAGAAAGGTTAGCTCAGCAGAAGAAGGTAGCTGGTGTGCATGAAATAAGTGAAGTTTCTGCTCTATCTGCACAGGTTGCCTCTCTTACTAACATGATAAAATCTATGAGTACATCAAACGCTGTAGCGGTTACCGCTGCAGCGGTACATGAACCTACAGTAGCTGTCATTGAGCAAGCCTCTCCAGGGTCAGTAAGCTGTGTATACTGTGGAGGAGAGCATTTGTATGAAGAATGTCCTGGTAATCCTGTCTCTGTGAACTTTGTGGGTTTCAATAAAAACAATAATCCCTATTCAAATACATATAATCCTGGTTGGAAGAACCACCCCAATTTCAGATGGGGAGCCAACAATGCAACAACACCTAATTATAGTGCTCCAGCAAATCCACCAGGATTCCCTGCTCAGCACTACCAAAGACAGAATGCCCCTGTCATAGATAATTCATTGGAAGGATTGATGAAAGGCTTTATGAGTGATTGCAAGACAACCCTGAAAACTCATGAAGCTTCCATTAAAAATCTAGAAGTACAGATGGGGCAAATGGCTAATGTCCTTTCCCAAAGAATTAGTGGATCATTACCATCCACTACAGAAGCTTCAACTTCAAGTACTACAGGGAAGGAGCATGTAAAAGCTATAACTTTAAGGAGTGGGAGAGATTTGATAGGATCATCAACTGTTACAGATGATGAGAAAAACAAAAAATCTGAAAAACAAAAAGAACCTACAACAGGCGCTACAGCGCCCGAACCTACCGCTGCAGCGCCTGTTGTTGAAAAAACACCACCACCACCTAAAATTATCCCAACATACCCAGATCCTCCATATCCTCAAAGACTTCGAAAGGCTCATGAAGACAAGCAATTTAACAAATTCCTAGAAGTCCTTAAACAGTTGCACATTAATGTTCCTTTGGTGGAAGCTCTCCAACAAATGCCCAACTATGCAAAGTTTATGAAGGATGTGCTTACTAAGAGGAGGAGACTAGGGGAGTTTGAAACAGTGGCAATGACTGGGGAATGCAGCATGTTGATGCAGAACAAGCTCCCACCCAAATCAAAGGATCCTGGCAGTTTTACTATACCATGCTCAATTGGAAATTTTTACTCTGGTCGTGCTCTATGTGATTTGGGAGCCAGCATAAATCTTATGCCTAAGTCCATATACACACAGCTAGGAGTGGGAACTGCCAGACCTACCTCACTTACACTGCAGCTAGCTGATAGAACTCTTGCATATCCAGAAGGAATCTTGGAAGATGTTCTAATAAAGGTAGACAAATTTGTATTTCCTGTTGATTTTGTAATCTTGGACTTTGATGCAGATAAAGAAGTACCCATCATACTGGGAAGGCCATTCTTGGCCACTGGAAGAACTTTGATAGATGTGCAGAGAGGAGAATTGATCATGAGGGTCAATGACCAAGAAGTCAAGTTCAACATCCTGAATGCTATGAAATTTCCAGGTCCCAATATTGAAGAGTGCTCCTTTGTGTCTGCTATTGACAAGGTAGTTCAGGATCACTTCCAGAAAAGCACAGATCATCTGAGGCAATTACTGGACAGCAGTGAAGATACAGGGTCTGATGCAGAAGCTGCAGAAGAAGAGGAGCAGACAGTCAAAGAAATTTGGGCTAAGAAATATGAATCTTTGGAGCAGGAGAATTCAGACATGAGAAAGGATCTCCCCTCCATTGAACAACCACCAACTCTGGAACTTAAAGAGTTGCCTTCACACCTCAAATATGCTTATCTAGGTAACAATAGTACTTTGCCTGTTATAATTGCTTCTGACCTTTCTGAAAAGCAGGAACAGGATCTGATTCAGACGCTACAGCGGCATAAAAAGGCAATTGGTTGGCAAATGTCAGATATAAAGGGTATCAGCCCAACCATTTGTATGCACAGAATAGTGTTAGAAGAAGGCTCTAAAAATTGCATTGAAGGGCAGAGGAGGTTGAATCCAATTATGAAAGAGGTGGTGAAGAAGGAAATCATCAAGTGGTTGGATGCAGGTATTGTATACCCCATTTCTGACAGTGCATGGGTTAGTCCTGTGCAGTGTGTGCCCAAGAAAGGAGGGGTAACAGTAATAACTAATGAGATGAATGAGCTGCTTCCAACCAGAAAAATAACAGGCTGGAGAATATGCATGGATTACAGGAGGTTGAATAAGGCAACAAGAAAGGACCATTTTCCATTGCCTTTCATTGACCAGATGCTGGACAGGCTAGCAGGTAAAGAATTTTATTGCTTTCTTGATGGTTATTCAGGTTATAACCAGATTGCAATATTGCCTGAAGATCAGCAAAAGACTACATTCACTTGTCCATATGGCACCTTTGCTTTTAGAAGGATGCCATTTGGCCTGTGTAATGCACCTGCCACTTTTCAAAGGTGTATGATGGCAATTTTCTCTGATTACATTGAAAGATCCATGGAAGTCTTCATGGATGATTTCTCTGTGTTTGGAGAAACATTCCATCTATGCCTATCCAACTTGGAAGAAATCTTGATTAGATGTGAAGAGACTAACCTTGTGCTAAACTGGGAGAAATGCCATTTTATGGTGCAAGAAGGTATAGTTTTGGGGCATAAGATATCCAAAAAAGGATTGGAAGTGGACAAGGCTAAAATAGAGGTCATTGAGAAGCTATCTCCTCCAACCAACATCAAAGGTATTAGAAGCTTTTTGGGGCATGCTGGATTCTATAGGAGATTTATAAAAGATTTTTCAAAAATCTCCAAACCTTTGTGTCAACTGTTACAGCATGATAACCCCTTCATATTTGATGAGCCATGCATGTTAGCCTTTGATAAATTGAAGAGAGCTTTAATAACAGCACCAGTTATTATAGCTCCTGACTGGAGTAAGCCTTTTGAGCTTATGTGTGATGCTAGTGACTTTGCCATTGGAGCTGTGCTTGGGCAAAGGTATGATAAAATTTTCCACTCTATATATTATGCTAGCAAAACACTTGTAGAAGCTCAATTGAATTACACAGTCACTGAAAAAGAACTATTAGCTGTAGTCTTTGCATTTGATAAATTTAGATCATATTTGGTTGGCACCAAGGTAATTGTCTTCACAGACCATTCAGCCATTAAATATTTGATAACAAAGAAAGATGCAAAGCCTAGGCTAATTAGGTGGGTTCTCCTACTCCAAGAATTTGATTTAGAAATAAGGGATAAAAAGGGAGTGGAGAACCAAGTTGCTGATCATCTTTCTAGATTGGAAAGAGACATTGCAGGTACAGCAGGTGGGGAGATCAAGGAATACTTTCCAGATGAGCAGCTATTGACAATAAATGCTGAATCATCAACCGCTGTAGCGCCCAGTGTAAAAACACTTGACGCTGTAGCGGCTGAGCCTGCAACACCTTGGTATGCTGACATAGTTAATTTTTTGGTTAGCAAGGTGGTACCTGCTGAGATGACTTATCAGCAAAGGAGAAGGTTCTTCCACACAATGAAGCAATATTATTGGGATGAACCTTTTCTATACAAGAAGTGTCAAGACCAGTTAATGAGGAGATGCCTAGCAGAGGAAGAACAAATTCAAGTGCTACAGCACTGCCATTCTGCACCATGTGGTGGGCATTTTGGTGGTGTTAGAACTGCTGCAAAGGTATTGCAATCTGGCTACTTTTGGCCTTCACTTTTTAAAGATGCTCAAGACTTTGTAAAAAAATGTGATAGGTGCCAAAGAACAGGGAACATTTCAAACAAACATGAAATGCCTTTAACAAACATTCTAGAGGTTGAACTCTTTGATGTTTGGGGAATGGATTTCATGGGACCTTTTCCCCCTTCTCATGGAAACCTATACATTTTAGTGGCTGTAGACTATGTTTCAAAATGGGTGGAAGCTGTTGCTTTACCCAACAATGATGCAAGGTCTGTGAGCAAATTTTTATTGAAAAACATTTTCACTCGTTTTGGAACTCCTAGAGCCATCATAAGTGATGAGGGATCTCATTTTTGTAATAAATTAATTGAGACCCTATTGGCTAAATATGGAGTCAAGCATAAAATAGCAACTGCTTATCATCCACAAACTAGTGGTCAAACTGAATTGTCAAACAGAGAAATAAAAAGAATGTTGGAAAAGATGGTAGGGCCTTCAAGGAAAGAATGGTCAATACATCTAGATGATGCTTTATGGGCCTACAGAACAGCTTATAAAACACCTTTGGGAATGTCTCCCTATAGGTTGGTTTATGGGAAGTCCTGTCACCTACCAATTGAACTTCAGCACAAGGCCCATTGGGCTCTAAAAAAACTCAATTTTGACTACAAGAAAGCAGGAGATGCTAGATTGCTGCAACTAAATGAATGGAAGAACTTAGGCATTTTGCCTATGAGAATGCAGCAATTTATAAAGAAAAAACCAAAATATGGCATGATCAAAAACTGATAAAAAGAGATCTCACTGAAGGAGGACAGGTACTGCTTTACAACTCCAGGTTAAGATTGTTTCCTGGAAAGTTAAAATCTAGGTGGTCAGGACCTTTTCAATTGATAAAAATATACAGCCATGGGGCTGTGGACCTCTATGATATAACAACCAATACCACCTTCAAAGTGAATGGCCAAAGGGTTAAACAATATTTTGGTGAAAATGTGGTAAGGGATAAAACCACAATTGAACTTAAAGACCTTTAATTTGAAAGAGAAAGTCTGGCTGCAGACTTTAAAGCAAGCGCTCTTGGGAGGCACCCCAAGGATTCTAACAAAATTTTTATGTTTATTTTCTATGCAGGAAAGTTGGATAAACGCTGTAGCGGGTATTTGTATCAAAAGCGCTGTAGCGGCTGTGTTAAATCAGGGCTGGGTATGGTCAAACAAAAAAATAAAAAGATCTTGCTCAGGGTGAGCTGGCACTGTGCCCTCATCCCTAGCCTGACCTGCACGTGCACCTACTCACCTGCACTGGTCAAATCAACAGTTTCTTTTTCTCTCTCCCACTTCACTCACAAACCGTAACTTTAATATCCACAACTCCCCACGCTACCATTTCCTCTCTCTTTCTCTTTCCTTGCTCTCTGAAACTCCTCTCAACCGTTACCACTCACCACTCATCACCTTCATTCCTTCTTCTTCCTTCGTCCCAACACACCAACATTTCCCAGAAACCCAGAAACAAATACGCAAGCTCTTAACCAACCATGACTAAAAAGCAAGCTGCCCTAAAACGATCTGGCAAGGGAGCCACTAGGAAACCAGAATCCTCTAACCCTGTCAAAAACACCATGGCTAAGGCAACTCAAGATCCTCAGAGGTTTTGGAAGATGGATTTCATAGCTGAAAGGGGATTCAAGACAGAAAGTGCTCCTGAAGCTTTCTCAACCGCTGTCACAGCGTTGGGATGGGAGAACTTCATTAAGCATCGCAAAGACTACATGACGTCTTTGGTAAGGGAGTTCTACTCTGGCATTGAAGAGCCTAAGGAGGGAAAACCTCAAACCCATTCACTGGTAAGAGGAGAAACTGTAAATTTCAACTCTAGAACAATCAATGATATTTTCCATCTGGGCTATCATGGAAAAGCGCTGGAAACAAAGGTTCTGAACTGGGGAGATGAAGAGATGGAGGCTGTTAGAAGAAGGATTTGTGTGGAAGGAGCAACTTGGGATAAATTTGGAGCTGAATACAAAATTAAAAAAGCCTATTTGTGTGAGGAAGCAAATCTGTGGTGCAGTTTCATCAAACACTCCCTGCTACCTACATCTCACACAACATTTGTGGAAAAAGAAAGACTCATCGTCATTGATGCAATAATGGCTGGAGAAAAGATAGACGTAGGAAGATTGATAGCAAGGGAGATAGAGAAGTGCAGAGTTAAAAAGGGAGGTAATTTATATTTTCCTTGTTTAATTACTGAGTTGTGTTTGGAAGCTGATGTAGAGGTTGAAATGAAAGAAGAAAGAAGATCCCCTCTTGGGGCATTTCCTTGCATTTTCAAAGTTAAGCAGAAACCTGCCGCTGCAGCGTCTTCTGACTCTCAAGCGCTACAGCGCTTAGAGCTGAAGCAGCAGGTCCTCTGCAAATTTGTGAAAGAAAAATTTGACTGGGAAAAAGCAATGTATGCCCAGATATCCAAAGGAAAAACATCCATTCCCCCTCCTCAATTCCCTGATTGGCTACTGGAGCTAGAGCCAGTTGAAAAACCAGAGAAAAAGGGAGTTAGGGCAGAAAAGAAAAAGGCTGTGGCTAGCCCAGCAAAGAAAACAAAGCCTAGCCCAACCAAGAAAGTACAAAAAGCTGTAGTAAAGGAGGAAAGTTTGGACTCTGATGACATTGAAAACATAAGTGAGGAAGATGAAGAAGAAACAATTGCAGTTATGAAAGAGATGGAAAAGCAGGATGATGAAGAATCATCAGGAGAGGAGAGTGATACTGAAGAAGAATCTGAGACTGAAGAAGATGAGCAAGCAGAAGAAATACAATGTGATCCAACCCCAAGCCCAAAGAAACCAAAAACCCCCCTGCCAAAACAACCAATCCACCATCAACCCCCACCTCCATCCCTGAACCAACCAAATTAACACCCAAGAAAACACCTGCCAAGCAAGCCACACCTAAGAAGCCTGAACCAAAACACCCAATCACAAAAGAAAACCCACTGAACAGCCCAAGAAAGTTTATCAGTCATACACCAAGGCAAGAAGAAACCCAGGTGTCAAACTGGCTGAGCACCCAGAAGAAAGTGTTCACCCAGTAGGTGCTGCAGCAACTATGTCTGCAATACCTAGTGACACAATGCCTGAGGTAATTCTGACAGAGGAGGAAACTGACAAGGAGGCTGCTGAGGAGCTAGTGAATTTGCAGGATGAAACAGAGCCAGTGCTGGAGGAGCAAGAGCAAGAGCAGGAACAAGAGCAAACAGAAGAGGAAGAAGAAGTGCAAGAATCAGACGCTGCAGCGGCAGCAGTAAAGGAAGCAACCGCCACAGCGCCACCAACCGCTGTAGCGGATGAAAAGACTGCTCCACCTCAGCCAAAGAAGAAGAAGGCAGCAAAAGGAGCCCCAGCACCTTCAAGAGCCAGTAAGAGGCTCAAGAAGGCCTAATAAGGCAAGATTTGTTGGCTTCTTATGCCAGTTATGTACTTTGAACTTTGTTTTGTTGTTCTTCTAAGGCCTCTCCCTTTTCTTGTCAAGCAAGCAGTGAGGACACTGCCAAATTTAATTTCTGGGGGAGGACCTTATGGTTAATAATGTTTTAAATTAAGTACAATTATGTTTTTAAATACTAAGTATAATTAAGTATAATTATGCCATGTTTTGCATGTTTTGCATGTTTTGAATATTTTGTATGCTTGAATAGGAAGTATGATTAGCTGCATGTTTTAAATTTTTTAGTAAGCAAAAGCTAAAGTAAATAAGAATTTTTGAGTAAGGCAGCCTTGTGTAAACAATGAAATGGTTTTATTGCTGCTTTTACACAAAATCCAAGCTTAGTGAAGAACCTAGTTAGCTAGGAGTAATCTAAGGATAAAGTTAAGTTTTGGATAACCAAGGGTTAGTCAAGTTTTCATTAAAAATTGAGAGTTGTTTTAAAAGCTAAGTTTGGGGGAGCATCGGTTATGTTAAGGCTAGGAACAAAAGATGATAAATTGGTCTTTGCAAAATGAAAAATAAAAATGAATGTGGTCTTGAAAAAAGTTGCAAAATATCTTAAATAAATTGCTGAGCTGTTCCAAAAAGCATAAAAAGAAAATGCAAATAAGGAGCTCAGTAATGAAGATAGCATCTAGTTTTAATCATTAAAATCTAGCGCTACAGCGTCTACGGACTTTGAAGCGCTACAGCGTTTGATCACCAGACCAAAAGTTTATGCACTGACCAATATTCTGAAAAATGCCTAATTAAAGCCCTTTGCTGTGCTTTGAAGCCCCTCAGATCTTGTGTTAAATTGCGATCCCACTCTTCTTTTTGAAAACATTCTTTGCCTAACCCAAAAGAAATCCATTCTTCCCAAAACCTTAGAGAAATTCTGAAATTAGCTAGGAACTAAGTTGAGCTTTGATATCACACACTCACAACTGAGCAGTAATGATTCTATTTGAATTGTGGACCATAATGATGTGTGAAAATGATAAGAATTAGCTTGTGCATAAATTCTGTTTAATTTAAAAGCTGCAGCTAGTTATATGAGCATTTTGTCTTGTTCAAGTGTCATTACTTGGGGACAAGCAATGGTTTAAGTTTGGGGGTGTGATAACCCTATTTTATATAGGTTATTTATGCTCCTAATACTTAAATTAAGCTTACTTCTCAAGTAATTCTAGTGCTTAAATATGTGAATATATGAATATTAGGATAAATATAGGTTATAAGTCAAATCCCTAAACCTTGGGCATAATCAATGCCTTTGTGAATATGTTTGATGTTTTGCTTTAGCGCTGCAGCGGTATGCTATCAAGGAAACGCTATAGCGTTATATGACGGCTGACCATTGAGATATTTGTGTGGCCACTTGAGGACATGATGAGTCACCACCCTTATCTCTTCCTCTCAGCTGGATATTTTGACTTTCAAGTGGATGCTAAATTACACTTGGCGCCTCCTAAATGGAACCCATGTGATAGTTGTTGTATTCCATCATTAGCACTTTTTGTAAAGTACTTTAAGGATAATATCTAAGTCTTATGATCATCATGTAATATTATTATTCTATTAAGACTTAGTTAATAATTAGTTTAATTAAGATTGCTTCTCTAGGAGGTAACATACGTAGCCAAGTAGTTGTAACTTGGAAGAAGAACTACACATGACACAGTAGCTATTCTCCATTGATACACTACCCTTAAGCTTTTATTTTCATAGCATAGTTTTTCTAGTCTTCATCCAAGGTTTTGCTCACGCCTCAACTTCATCTCTTGTATGCGACGTGGGATCATTGGAGTGTATCTTTTGCAACCACTCTTCTCTTGTCTTCATACGGTAATACATACTCTCTAGTTGTATTATGTTGATGGAACTTGTGATGAGCTAACTTTGTTGTAGTTGGATTGTTCTTGGTATGTAATGAACCTTGAGTAACTTTTGTATAATATTATGATGTTTGTGTTTTATTCCTTGTGTCATAATACTTTCAATCTTGGTTTGGAAATGATCAACTAAAACAAGGTAACTTTGTGGGTACAGACATGGTTCACAAAGAGAACTCAAGGAATGATATGAATGAAAACCCTTTAAAGACATTTAAAGGAAGCACTACTTAACTCTAGACATAGGGGAGTAATAGTTCATAAGGCAAATGTTGTAAGAGCTTAATATACAGGGGTAAAACTTATTTAGAGCCTAGACATAGGAGTCTTGTAACATAGCCCTGACGAAAGTGACTGAAAGGCACGCCACCAAGGCGCTACAGCGTCTACTGATTCTGAAGCGCTACAGCGCTTAACGCTACAGCGTCTAATATTATCTGAACATTACTCTTGGGAATTTACATAACTATTGAGCTATCCAACTCACCTTTAATCACTTCAAACTTAATACTGTTTTATCACAACTTATGATGTTTACAACTCTTTACCTTTACTTGTTACTTAATTCTTTTCACTAAGATTCTAATCACTTAAACTTCTTAGATTAATTCCAATCCCTGTGGGAACGAACTTTACTTATCAATATATTACTTGTTGCGATTGTGTATACTTGCACATCTATTTTTCGCACAACAGTCGTGCGCCTTGTTCGCAACAGCCCAGGAAATGAAATTTTTACACAGCACGAATTGTGCGCCCCTGGGCACGAACCGTGCGTGACCTACGCAAATCAGCCTTTTTAAAATTTAAGACACGCAGGGTCGTGCGCCCTTGTGGCACGGACCGTGCGTCCTCTATGTTTTTCAAAACTGAAATTTAAGTGATACGCACGGGTCGTGCGCCTCTGGAGCACGGACCGTGCTGATCCTTCTGTTACCCTAACTCAAAATCCTTTTTAATCCGTTCCAAACGATTCTGATTCCTTTCCGATTGATTCCCCAATGTTTCCCAAGGATGGAAACCTGCTAATGTCATGAAATGAAAGAAATTTGAGGTAAATCTCACAAGTTATAAATGTTAAGAAAAACCGCACCATAGTGAACGCGAGTGCATACGGATCATGTTGATAAAACCAACCTAGAGTTCATCATGTCATGCTAAGCTAATTGATTGTAAGTCTAGAAAGACATTAAAACTTTCAATTCATGTAAACACAATTCAAGTTACTTTCCCTCGGGGAAAGGTAGATGGTATACTTTGAGTATATCGAGGATGAAGATCCTCCAGTTTATTAGCATACTAGGGTGGGGAAAGTCATGAGCCCCAAATCCTAGGCCCACATGTTTTGCCCACTAGTGATTAGAGGGATGGGTTCACCAAAGGCCAGAGAAATAACCATGCTAAGGTAGGCTTGAGGTGTTGTGCTAAGTTCATGAAAATATGATGTGTAGTTGCTTATCAGGGCTACATCAAGAAAGTAATTAATTTAACGAGTAGTCGCTTATTAGGGCTACAAGTTACATGAAAATAAAATACATGTCCACATGGTTGCTTATTAGGGCCATGAGTTCACAAGGTAAGGCTTAATGAACCGCTAGAGTTAGTAAGGGGTCTCGATAGGACTCACTGAGATAATGTTTATCTCACCCTTCATATTTGTGGTTTTTACAGAGAAACGGGGGAAAGCAAAGGCAACGAAGCACGGTTAGCCGGCGCGACTCTTGGAGTCATTGAAGATGGAGTTTCATGTTTTGGACCTTTGTCCCATTTACTGTTTCTATGTTATCGATTATATAACGATCATGTATCAGTTGTAAATCGTTTCCGCTACTTTATGTTTTGAGTATTGAACACCAGGATTATGTACAAGTCTTAAGTTTTGAAACTTAAGCATTTTCAGGAAGTTTATGAGGTTCAGAGAACCATTTGATATGTATTATTTAAAAATTTTAGTTGTGTTCAATATTTCAATAACAGGAAGTTACTCTCATGTATGCCATTTAGTGCATTTCGGTAGTTCTACATGTTAGAATTTATCGGGGTGTTACAGGTATCCACCGCACGGACAGCAGTGACTAATCCCTCGCTCATTGTAGGTGCTTCGAGGGGCAGGACAGCTAGCCCAGAGTTTTAACACTGCTCCGTATCCAAGGCATCGAACCCCCCGACCCTTGGTTAAGGGAGGATCAACCCCAACCGTTGAACCCCACGCTCTGGGTTAATTCTCATTTTAAATTAAATTAATTTTTCTTATAACTATTATCATTCAAAGCATACTTTTTTTTAAACAAAATTATTAAAAAAATTATTAATTTTTTTTTCAATCTCTTCATTTAATATTTGGCAAAATAATGATTCAATGAACCTACTTTTAAAATTTCCTGAAACAGAACTTTCAAATTCTTCTGAACAATGAACCTCTCAACTTAACAAACATGACACTTACAATATGTTGGTGGGAAATGCATAGTTTGCCGAAATATTGATATCACGAACATTGCGAGGTAATATCATTATTTCGTTAAATTTATAGTAATTTTTGCAAAATAAAACATTAAAGGCCTGCTTGTTTACAATTTTAAAAAATGGTTTTCCATTCTTGAAAAATAAAGACAACTTTCTTAATTTTTCAAAAACAGAAAATTGTTTTTAGAAGTCTAACTAGTAGGATACCCATGCATACACACGGGTGCTGTCATGTTTTTTTTATGAATGAACTTAGACAGTATTTAAATAATTTGAACATTACCCTGTGAAAATAAAGACAAATTTAAAGTAGATAAAAAAGGAATTTTAAATAAAAATAGATAAATATTAAAATCTAAAAATGTAAAAGTATCATTAAAAAATAATTGTGCATTTATCCCGTGTTTTTTTATATATATCAGTGCAGTGTTTTTTATATATCAGTGTTGTTATCCCGTGTTTTTTTATATATCAGTGCAATTATCCTGTGTTTTTATATATATCATTGTAGTTATCCCCGTATTTTTTATATATCAATGCAGCTATCCCGTATTTTTTTATGTATCAGTGCAATTATCTCATAGTTTCAATTGATTATTTGAGTTGATTGGTAGAATATAGTAGATAGTAAAAGATAGATAGTAGATTATCAATAAGAAATATTTATCCAGTGTTTTTTTATATATTAGTGACAATTATTTGTCATTTTTTAGGTATTAGGGACAAATATTTGTCACGTGTGTTTTAAATATTAATCAATTTACATAGTCATTAAGCTTTCTTGTTTTTTTAGATAGTAGGTTTATAGTAGTCTTCAAAAATTATAATTATCAATGACAAATATTAATCCCGTGTTTTTTTATAAATCACTGCAGTTATTACGTGTTTTTTTATATATCAGTGCAGTTATCTCGTAATTTCAATTGATTATTTTAGTTGATTAGTACATTATAGTAGATAGTAAAAGTTAAATAGTAAATTATCAATAATAAATATTTGTTTTAAATATTAATTAATAGTTTAAATAGTTATTAAGTTTTCTTGTTTTTTAGATAGTAGGTTTGTAGTAGTAATCTTCAAATTTTTTAATTATCAATGACAAATATTAATCTCGTGTTTTTCTATATATCAGTGCAGTTATCTCTTGTTTTTCATATATCAGTACAGTTATCTCGTAATTTCAATGGATTATTTTAGTTCTAGTATATTATAGTAGATAGTAAAAGAGAGATAGTAGATTATCAATAAGCAATATTTGTTTTAAATATTAATCAGTAGTTTAAATAGTCATTAAATCTTCTTGTTTTTTAGATTATAGGTTTATAGTAGTCTTCAAAATTTTTAATTATAACGAAAAATATTAATCATGTGTTTTTTTTTATATATCAGTGCAGTTATCCCGTGTTTTTTTATATTAGTGCAGTTATCTCGTACCTTCAATTAATTATTTTAGTTGATTAGTAGATTATAGTATATAGTAAAAGTTAGATACTAAATTATCAATAAAAAATATTTGTTTTAAATATTAATTAGTAGCTTAAATAGTCATTAAGTTTTCTTGTTTTTTAGATAGTAGGTTTGTACGTAGTAGTAGTCTTCAAAAAATTTAATTATCAATGACAAATATTAATCTTGTATTGTTTTATTTATCAGTGCAGTTATCTTGTGCTTTTAATATAACAGTGCAGTTATCTCGTAGTTTCAATTGATTATTTTAGTTGATTAGTATATTATAGTAGATAGTAAAAGAGAGATAATAGATTATCAATAAGCAATATTTGTTTTAAATATTAATCAGTAGTTTAAATAGTCATCAAATCTTCTTGTTTTTTAAATAGTAGGTTTATAGTAGTCTTCAAGTTTTTTAATTATAATGACAGATATTAATTCTGTGCTTTTTTATATATCAGTACAGTTATCCCGTATTTTTTTATAAATCAGTGCAGTTATCCCGTGTTTTTTTATATATTAGTGCAGTTATGTTGTTCTTTTAATATAACATTGCAGTTATCTCGTAGTTTCAATTGATTATTTTAGTTGATTAGTATATTATAGTAGATAGTAAAAGAGAGATAATAGATTATCAATAAGAAATATTTGTTTTAAATATTAATCAGTAGTTTAAATAGTCATTAAATCTTCTTGTTTTTTAAATTGTAGGTTTATAGTAGTCTTCAAATTTTTTAATTATAATGACAAATATTAATTCTGTGTTTTTTTTATATATCAGTGCAGTTATCCTGTGTTTTTTTATATATCATTGCAGTTATGTCGTGCTTTTAATATCAGTGCAGTTATCTTGTAGTTTCAATTGATTATTTTAGTTGACTAGTATATTATAGTAGATAGTAAAAGAGAGATAATAGATTATCAATAAGCAATATTTGTTTTAAATATTAATTAGTAGTTTAAATAGTCATTAAATCTTCTTGTTTTTTAAACAGTAAGTTTATAGTAGTCTTTAAATTTTTTAATTATAATGACAAATATTAATTTTGTGTTTTTTTATAAATCAGTGCAGTTATCCCGTGTTTTTTTTATATATCGGTGCAGTTATCTCGTGGTTTTAATATATCAGTGCAGTTATCTCGTAGTTTCAATTGATTATTTTAGTTGATTAATAGTATATTAGAGGTAGATAGTAAACGAGAGATAATAGATTATCAATAACGAATATTTGTTTTAAATATTAACCAAGAATTTAAATAGTCATTAAATCTTCTTGTTTTTTAAATTCTAGGTTTATAGTAGTCAACAAATTTTTTAATTATAATGACAAATATTAATTCTGTGTTTTTTTATATATCAGTGCAGTTATCCTGTTTTTTTTTTTATATATTATTGCAATTATCTCGTACTTTAAATATATCAGTGCAGTTATCTCGTAGTTTCAATTGATTATTTTAGTTGATTAGTATATTATAATAGATAGTAAAAGAGAGATAATAGATTATCAATAAGCAATATTTGTTTTAAATATTAATCAGTAGTTTAATAGTCATTAAATCTTCTTATTTTTTAAATAGTAGGTTTATAGTAGTCTTCAAATTTTTTAATTATAATGACAAATATTAATTGTGTTTTTTTATATATCAGTGCAGTTATCTTGTGTTTTTTTATATATCATTGAAGTTATCTCGTAGTTTCAATTGATTATTTTTTTTTGTTAGTAGATTATAGTAGATAGTAAAATATAGATAGTAGATTCGGAGAGAAAAGGGAAGATAATTTTAGTAGAATAGTGTTTGTATAAATTTAGAAATTTAGTTAAAAAAACTAAAGTGAAGTGATAAGAGAAAGAGAAAAATTGTTTATGGGAAAAGTAAAAAGAAAAAAAGGAAGAAAGAGAATGTAAGAGAAAAGTGAAAATGAGGAAAGAGGGTGTAAGAAGAAAGAGAAAAAATAGAAGAAAGAGAGTGCAAAAATAAAAAGAAATAGATGGTAATGACATTTTTACTCTTAAATTAGATATGTGTCTTATTAATAAAAGATCCAAATTGGTAATTTTGTAGGATGTTGGTTTGCATAAATAGATAGATATTAGAAATAAAACATTAAAGGCCTGCTAATTGTTTACAATTTTAAAAAATGGCTTTCCATATATTCTTGAAAAATAAAGACAACTTTCTTAATTTTTCAAAAACAGAAAATTGTTTTTAGAAGTCTAATTAAGCATATCCTAATAATTTTCCTTTTATTTAAAAAAGCTGACACGTTGGATTTCGTGAGGTTGGTGGAAAATTTCTCTCACGATATATAACACAACTCTATGGTGGTACATGTACCTACTTCTCTTCATTTAAAACTAAAAAAGTGTGTGAGATAATTAGTGTTTCTATTCCCATGGCTGAAGGGGCAAAGTCACTAGTGAGGAAAATAAGCATATCTCCCACTAGTAGTTGGATTACATTTGATTCTAAAGGTCAAAGTTCCATACTCAATGTAGACAAGTATGGCATCATGCGACGGGTTCAAATTAATGCTCGTGATCTTAGGATTCTAGATTCTCTTCTCTCTTACCCATCTACCATTCTAAGCAGAGAAGACTTTATTGTTCTCAACTTGGAGGTGAATATTTGACTTAACTCTTGTCAAAAATGTTTGTTTTATTTCATATATTATATGATTTTGCTGCTTATTAATCTTTTGATTATTTTCAGCATATCAAGGCAATCGTCACTTCTAAAGAGGTTAGTTAGTTTTCGACGAGCAACTTTGACCCATGACTAAAGTTTAAGATGTACTTTATTTTAACGATCATAATTTAATTTGCGTCTAAATTATTGGCTTAGGTGTTTCTGCAAGACCCAACAAATGAAGATGTGGTCCCTGTTGTTAAGGAACTAGAAAGGAAATTACCTACCATTGTTACAAATCAAGGGGATGATCCGGATTGTGTTGATGATATTGAGAAAGATGAAGATGATGGTACGTATGTGATATAATGCTTGAATTAGATATATATATATATATCGATGTGTTTATATAATTTCTTAATTGTAGAATTAGAGAATAAAAAGGTAAGAATTTTGTGCAAGCTTCTCTACCCCTTTGTTAAGGGAGAACATTTCATAAAAGAAGAATATATAAAAATGCAAGCTTTAAGCTTTTTTTTTTTTTTGATAAGTAGTGTAAATTATATTAATAGGCAAAAAAAACTCAGCAACATTGACACACACTTTATTTTGGACAACATTAAAAAGAGCAAAATGACACAAACACATTAAAATGGAGGAATAAAAAGGATTGGCGCTGAAAGATAGATACTTTATTGTATGTGCATAAATGTAAACATAAAAATAGAAAATAAAAGAATAAAATAGAAAAGTCGGTGTAGAAAATATTCTCTCTAGTCTCGTATATAAGAAAAAAATACAGTTTTAGTTTCATTTAATAATTAATTGATGTATATGGTAAGTAATATTAATATAGACCAAATACATTATTTATTCAATTATAAAATTAATTTTCTAATCTCAATTAAAACTATTAAGCTCATATCCTTTGTCTAGCGTAATATAAAGACGCTTATCAAGTGCCAATGGGAGCAGCAACTGGGAGAGGCAACGGGAGCGGCAAATGAGAAAGGCAACAGGAGCGGCACTATCAATTGTTAAAAACAAAAAAAAACCAGACCACTAACAAAAATTTCAAAATAATTTTTTTAATAGTTTAATTAAATTTATTAAATTAATATTAAATGATCGAAAAAATATAAACAAGTGGCAACGGAGCGGCAGCTGAGAGACGCAACGGGAACGACAACGGGGAGAGTCAACGAGAGTGGCACTATCAATTGTCAACAAAAAATCATACCACTAACAAAAATTACAAAATAATTATTTTTTAATAATTTAAAATTTAATTAAAAAGATTAAATTAATATTAAATGATCTAAAAATTGTGAGAGTAAACCGCGAGAGGCAATTAGAGCGGCAAACGAGAGAGACAATTGGAGTGACAACTTGGAGAGACAACGGGAGCGACAACGAGAGCAGCAACTGGGAGAGGCAACGAGAAAGTCAACTGGGAGAGGCAATTGGAGCGGAAACTAGGAGAGGCAACGGGAGCGGAAACGGAACGGGAGCGGCAACGGGGTGCATATCTTATATTAAATCTCATTTTCTGATTTTTACTCAATTTTTAAGATTAGAAGGAAATATTGACTTTTTTTTTAACTTTCTACAACAAGTTTTTTAACCAGGTTGAAATATAGTCTTTATATCGTGCTTTTCCTTTTCCTTTTATTAAATTTTACAATTTTTAAATTAAAAATGGGTTCATAGTTTAGTCAAACAAATACAGTGTCATTTGCCATAATTATATAAAATATTTTTAAAAAAATATTTTATTACCTTTAAACTTACTTTGTTATAGTTTTATTTTTGTTTGAATGATATAGAATAACAAAAGTTGTTATATTTTTTTGTTATATTTTTTTGTTTATTACCTTAAAAAAATATTTTATTACCTTTAAAAATATAGTTTTTTAAATTACTTTTTTAGATCTTACTTTTTATTCTAAATATTATATATTTTATTAAATTATAAGTTTTATAAGGGTGCATGCAAAAATTAATTTCTTATCCTATCTTATTAATTTTTACTATCTCATCATGATAAAATTTAAACAATGTCGGCAGGAAAAGATAAGTGACAGATTGATTTATTCGATCTTGTTGGCCAAAAAAATACTGGATTAAGACAAAATATGAAAACTTATCATATTTTGTCTCTCTTATTTTGATCATCAAATATCCTTAGGGTGTGGGGTGAAACTTTTTTTGTTGCCTTAACATATTGGTTCCTAAGGTAGCTTTTACCTCCTGTTGCGATTTTGACTTGGCAATAGGATAGGATAAGGTATAGTAAGATTGACTTAATATTGTTGTAAAAAAAATTGAGTTAATAGCTCTTGTTAGCTCTCCAAAAAATGGATTGAGATATGATATGATAAGATACACTAATAACATTAATTTAACAAAACAGAATCATAGTTTTAGTTTGTAATTTTAATTTTTGGTGTGTGACTCTGTGTGTCCCTATGTGACTAGGTAAGTCGTGAGTGCAAGTACATGTCTTAGTGTGACTAGATTAAATATGTTTCTTTTGTTTTTTAATAATATATTATTTGTAGTTTAGTGTGGTTTGATTGTGGAAAATAAAACCGTCGTCCAAACCGAACCAATCGATTGATCAAAAAAAGTTAGCCAAACACATCCAAATCAAAGCAATTTTTTGCTGGTTTGAATAGGTATTCCGTTTTTGTTTGGGTTGGTTTCGATTTGAGCACCCTATGCATAAGCATAAGTATATGTATACACCTAAAATAAGTGAAAGATAAAAATCATTTGATTTATGCAGCCTAGCACTAACTGTTAAATAAGTAAGCTAGTTCGACACTTGCTAGTTCGACTCACAGAACTGGCTAGTTCGACACCTGATAGTTCGACTCACAGAACTGATCTGTCGAAGTGAGGGAGTCGAAATTACACTTTTATTCAGTTGTATGTTTACTATTGTTTGCTAACTCAGCATGCTTACATGGACTGAGTATATAAGCAACATTCACAGTGATGCAATAATAACACCGATTTCAGTTTTACTCTTAACCAAATTTCAATTACATCTTCTTCCCTCTCTCTCTCAGTGCGTGTGTGAGTGTGTGTGGTGTGTATGAAAAATTCCAACAAATGGTATTCAGAGCGTGATTGTTGAAGTTTTTCGAGAGTGAATCCAGTGTGAGAAAGAAGACGAGTGAAGTCTCAACGGTGAGAGTAAACTGCGATGACGACGAACAGCCATTTTCCGACGAACTTTCCGATCCTCGACGAAAGAAACTACGATCAGTGGAGTATGAAGATGAAGGCGATCCTTGGTTATCAGGATGTGTGGGATTTGGTGCAGAATGGACTAGCTCCGTTACCGGCGAACGCAACCGTTGCGCAACAAACAACTTACAGAGAATCGAAGAAGAAGGATTGGAAAGGTCTGTGTATCCTCCATCAGTGTGTGAGTCCTGCAATTTTTGAGAAAATTGCTAGATCTGAAACGAGCAAAGCAATGTGGGACATTCTCGCGAACTCCTACGCCGGAGATCAGAAATTGAAGAAGGTGTGACTTCAAACCCTAAGAAGACAATATGAACTGCTAGGAATGGAGGTGAGTGAATCGATTGCTGCGTATTTCACTAGAGTCCAAACTATGACGAATCAGATGTTGTATTGTGGTGAAACGCTGTCTGATGAATCAATTGTGGAGAAGATTTTGCTATCTGTGTCGTCGCGCTTCGATCACATCACGGCGGCGATTGAACGGGAGAAAGATCTGTCAACAATGACGATAGAAGAACTTCAAGGATCTCTTGAAGCGCATGAGCAGAGAATGAATGAGAAGAAGATGGTGAAGCCTGGAACTGAGCAAGCTTTAGCATTACAAACAGGCAACAAAACTGGTGGAAATCAAAGAGGACGTGGTAGAGGCAGAAACAATTACAGAGGAGGAAGAGGAAGAGGTAATTCCTATAACTCAAACTCTGCTAAATCAAACAATAGTGATAACAGTAACAGTAATGAGCAAGGAAGTAGTAGTAGTGATAGCTATAGAGGAAGAGGAGGTAGAGGTGGTAGAGGTTTTAGAGGAAGAGGGAGAAGATTTGATAAGAGCCATATACAGTGTTATAACTGTGAGAAATATGGACATTTTGCTGATGAGTGCTACAGCAATGTTGATGGCAATGATGCTAAAATGGCTGAAGAAGAGGAAGAGAAGGAGGAATCTCTGTTGATGGTGATTGAGGAGACAGAGAGCAGTGATGAAATAGTGCAAATGGTGACAACTAAGAAGGAAGGTGAGAGTGGTGAGCACTGGTTTCTAGACACAGGCTGCTCGACACACATGACAGGGAGGAGAGACTGGTTTGTCGAACTTGATTTCTCAATCAAGAGTAGAGTAAGGTTTGCTGATGATAGAACCATGAAGGTGGAAGGTGTGGGGAAGGTGATGATAAGAAAGAAGGATGGTTCACTGTGCTTCATTTCTGGTGTACTGTATGTGCCAGGGATGAAGAGCAACTTGCTGAGTATTGGACAGCTATTGGAGAAGGGATATAGAATGGTGCCGGAAGACAATGCTATGAAGGTGTATGACACTGAAAAGAGGTTGTTGATAAAGGCAACTCTCTCCAAGAACAGGACATTTAAGATTGAATTGGGTGTGTTGATGCAACAGTGCTTAGCCACAGCAGTGGACAAGGAAGAGTGGCTGTGGCATTTCAGATATGGACACTTGAATTTTGGTGATCTGAACAAGATGCAGAGCAAGACAGTTGTGAAAGGTCTGCCTCATATCCATGTTCCAAAGGATGTATGTGCAGAGTGTGTGGAGAGAAAGATGCCTAGAGGTTCCTTCAATCCAAGTGTGCCAAGTAGATCAAAGAGAAAGCTGCAGGTGATTTTTTCAGATGTGTGTGGTCCAATACAGCATGAAACTCCTGCAGGTAATAAGTATTTTGTTACATTCATTGATGAACTCGCTAGGAAGCTTTGGATTTATTTGATTAGGAGGAAGAATGATGTGTTGGGAGTATTCAAAAAATTTAAAGTCCTAGTCGAAAAACAGTGTGGACAGAACATAGAAGTGCTAAGAACTTATGGGGGTGGGGAGTATGTACATACTGAGTTTAATGAATTCTGTGAAGCTGAAGGAATAACACATGATATCACACCTCCATACACTCCTCAACATAATGGAGTGGCTGAGAGGAAAAACAGGACATTGCTTAATATGGTGAGAAGCATGTTAAAAAGTAAGAATATGCCTAAGAGATGGTGAGGAGAGGCTGTTAATACTGCTGCATATATCATTAATAGAAGTCCAACAAAGAGAATGGAGAATATCACCCCTGAGGAGGCTTGGACAGGTGCCAAGCCAAATGTATCACATTTCAGAATATTTGGGTCTGTTTGCTACAGACACGTGCCTGACCAGCAGAGAACAAAGTTAGATGATAAAGGAGAAGTGATGCTTGTGGTTGGCTATCATTCGACTGAAGGTTACAAGTTAGTGAATCCTGTGAATAATAAAATTGTGATAAGTAGAGATGTGGTGTTTGATGAGGGGAAGTCATGGAAGTGGAGTGACAAGGGACAGAGTTCCACTGTTGTTGAACAGAATCTGTTTGAGGTGCCTGCTGGTGAAACAGAGTTAGAACTGGAAGGTGAAACTGAGCCTGTCGAAGAGAATGATGGTGAAGAAGGTATTCCAGAGATACTAAGAAGATCACTGAGACAAAGGCAGGTTCCTGCAAGTTTAAGTGATTGTGAGGTAATGACTGATAGTGCAGTCAATGATGAAGGTGATATAGTGCACTTTGCACTTCTTGCTGAGACAGGACCAGTAACTTGGCAGGAAGCAATGAAAAATTCTAAGTGGCTGGAAGCTATGCAAGAGGAGATCAGATCTATAGAGAAGAACATGACTTGGGAATTGGTCGAATTGCCTAAAGGAAAGAAAGCAATAGGTGTGAAATGGATATACAAAGTGAAAGTAAATCCTAAAGGTGAAGTGGTGAAGCGCAAAGCAACATTGGTGGCTAGAGGTTTCCTACAAAGATATGGTGTTGACTATGAAGAGGTCTTTGCACCCGTTGCAAGACTTGAAACTGTGAGAGTTGTGGTAGCTCATGCAAGTATGCAAGGGTGGAAGATACATCAACTTGATGTAAAATCTGCCTTCTTAAATGGAGAATTGGAAGAGGAGGTTTATGTCGAACAATCAGCAGGTTTTGTGAAACAAGGAAGTGAGAACAAAGTCTTGAAATTGAGAAAGGCATTGTATGGCCTAAAACAAGCTCCACGAGCTTGGAACAAGAAGATAGATAAGAGCTTGATCAACATGGGGTATGTGAGATGTATTTCTGAGCATGGGGTGTATGTGAAGTCAGATGGTGGAGATCTGATAATCCTATGCCTCTCTGTTGATGATTTATTGGTTACTGGAAACAATGAAGCCAAGGTGGCTGAGTTCAAGAAGAGAATGATGAATACTTTTGAAATGACAGACCTAGGAGAGATCTCTTATTTCCTAGGAATTGAATTTCAAAGTACTGATGATGGTATGCTGCTGTCACAGAACAAGTATGCTTCTGATATACTGCACAGGTTCAATATGCTACACTGCAACAGTGTCGAAACACCAGTAGAGGCAGGCCTATGGCTCGACAAAGATGCTGATGAACCAGAGGTGGATGCTACAGAGTTCAGACAGGTGGTTGGGGCACTGAGATATCTCTGCAACACCAGACCTGGCCTCAGTTTAAGTGTAGGTCTGATTAGCAGAGTTATGGGGAGGCCTAGAACATCACACCTAGCTGCTGCAAAACGATTCCTAAGATATGTCAAAGGCACTATGGCATATGGAATTCTGTTGCCCAGTAAAGCAGAGACAATGAGAAATGTCTCTATGGCTTCACTGATGCAGATTGGGGAGGTGACAAATCTGATCGAAAGAGCACTGCTAGCTCTGTGTTTCTGCTTGGCACAGGTCCCATCTCATGGAGTTCAAAGAAGGAATCAGTTGTGGCATTGTCCTCATGCGAAGCAGAGTATATTGCAGCTTCAATGGGAGCCTGTCAAGCAATCTGGCTAGACAATTTGATGCAAGAACTGATGATCAAAAAGGAAGGTGCTGTGGAGCTATATGTGGATAACAAATCTGCAATTAGCTTGGCCAAACATCCAGTGGCACATGGAAGGTCGAAGCATATAGAGACACACGCTATCATTTCTTAAGAGATCAAGTCACAAAAGGAGGCTGAAGCTGAGCTACTGCAGATCAGATATGCAGGCAGCAGATTTGTTCACCAAGGCAGTGAAGGCAGAGACATTCAAAAGGCTAATGAGCATGCTAAATGTAGTTGATTGTAATAAGTTTACTTAGATAGACTTTACTGTATTTTGTTGTTGTTTGTTTGTGATAGAAACTAGCTTAAGGGGGTGTGTTAAATAAGTAAGCTAGTTCGACACCTGCTAGTTCGACTCACAGAACTGGCTAGTTCGACACTTGATAGTTCGACTCACAGAACCGATTTGTCGAAGTGAGGGAGTCGAAATTACACTTTTATTCAGTTGTATGTTTACTATTGTTTGCTGACTCAGCATGCTTACATGGACTGGGTATATAAGCAACATTCACAGTGATGCAATAATAACACTGATTTCAGTTTTACTCTTAACCGAATTTCAGTTACATCTTCTTCCCTCTCTCTCTCTAAGTGCGTGTGTGAGTGTGTGTGGTGTGTATGAAAAATTCCAACACTAACTACTACTATTCTCATCAAACATTGTTCTTTTCCCTTGTATCTAAACAAAATCTAAATTATGAATGTAGAGTCACCTTTCGAATTTCGGGCCCTAGATATATTTCTAGAAGCAATTTGTAGCTTCCTTGATGCACGAGCAACCGATCTGGAGATGGCTATTTATCCTGCATTAGATGAACTTACCAACAAGGTACATAAATAAACGGTTTCCATACTTTACTATACTTTACTGTTTCATTGTGAGATTTTCATTGTAAACAAGCAATCTTCGCATCTAATGCTCCCCTTTTTCACTGTCTCGTCAAACTCACCAAAATATGCACCTCAAACGAAATGGTTGTGTTAATAAGAAAAGTTGTTAAAGTACTACAATAGAAATCCATTCTATTTTCACTATGGTTTATTTATTAAAGCTTCCTATGTATGTGTCGCTTTCTCCCATAACTTGTCCTATAAGTATTTGTGAGGATCCAAACTCGTAATCAAGATACCCAATCTATCTCCATAGATATGAACCATCTCAAGAAATTTATTCTATACTTTCCTTTTAATTTCTTGAATACTATTTTGTGCTAATATTTCGATATTTTTGAATTATTGAAATGTTAAGATTAGTAGTCGAAATTTGGACCAAATTCGTAAATTGAAGAATGCAATGACGGGGCTGACGCGTAGGGTTCAACAGGTATGTATTTGAAGTGTTATTCTAGATATTCTTATAAAAAAACATTTCTTTACATGTACGTAAAACTATAAATATATATATATATATATATATATATATATATATATATATATATATATAATATCAATATTTCAAATTATCAGTATTCTAAATTAGTCCTAAAATTGTAAGACTGTGCAAATTAGTCCTCACTATTGTTAATATTTTAAGTTTTCTCTTCAAATTCAAAAATGGTGATCAAGTTCGTCCCTTCGTTCGTCTGAAGCTAGCAAATGTTAATCAAGTTCTTCCTTTTGTCCCAATTGTGGATGATGGATTTTATCCGTTCAGTTGGGCCCATGGTTGTTAAACTCCCGAGTTAACTCTTACGAGTTTACGATTCTATATCACAAAAACAAATCAACTATCAGGTTAACTCTATTTTTCGTAAACTCGTACGAGTTCAAGTAAACTCTAATAATAAAGTCGGCAAACTCTCAATTTTAGTGTGAGTATAATTGTCTACAAATTTACATTGATTTGGCATTAAAATGCAAATTACTTGTCAATGTTGTTAGCTACTTTGGTTGAATTACCTATTTGTTGCGGTATATATTGGATTCATCAAGTTAATTTTACATTATCAATACTATTTTTCGTTTTGTTTTATTCAACTACATAATATAGTGGTGTGACTAAAAATTATGAGTGTTAGGTCAAATTAGTTGTTTTTTGAATTTTTTCATTTTAATAACTTGTTTTATGAATTTATGTGGTAATATTTTACTAATACACTTTAATATTGTGGTTTGCTACTTTACTTTATTTTGAAGTTGAAATGTTAAATAATTGTTGTATTAACCTATATTATATCATGTATATGTCATTTATTATTTATTAGTTTCTTAGATAGTAGGTAGACTCTTACAAGTTTGCAATTCGAGTCTATATATCTTCCACGAGTTTACGTAGACTCTCGAATTTGACATCTTAGTTGGACCTTAAACAACTTAAATCAATTCTAAATTTGATATACAAATCATATTATTCTTACCTTGTTACAAATTCTTATTTTTTGATACAGGTAAGAGAAGAGTTAGAAAAATTAATTGATAATGATGATGACATGGCTGACCTATACTTATCAAGAAAATTGGTAGGCATGTCATCATCACCCGTAAGTGAATCAGGAATTGCAAATTTTTATGCTTCATCACCCAGCACAAAATCAAAAAGTGTGGCAACAGTTCTTGAAGATGAAAATGATGTGGAGGAGATTGAGATGATACTGGAGGTTATAACAATTTTTTTTACTTTAAAAAGTAAGAAAGGATCACCATTTTCATTTTTGTAAAAATTTATTAATAAATGTTATTTATTTTGCAGGAATATTTCACACAAATTGATGGCACTTTGAATAGATTGACCACAGTAAGTGTCATGTGAAGTGAAGGTTAATATTAATCACGCAACAATTGCAAATAATTCTAATTAATTTACATTTACAGCTACGAGGGTATATTGATGATACAGAAGATTATATTAATATCCAAGTAAGTAACCAAAAACTTATGTGTAATATTTATTGGTATTTGGTGAGTGAAATGTCATACAATACAAGTAAAATCTTCACATTTTGCAGATTGACAGCCATCGAAATCAATTGATTCAGGTACTATTATATTATTATATGTTTTTTTGTCTAATTAGATGATAAGGCAAATAAACATCAAGCACACACACTATCATTGATCACACCGAGGTTGGAACACGGGAGCATAATAAATATATCAGCAGTGATTAACTATTATATTATGTGTTTCTGCATAATGAATATATGTTTTTTGGATAATAAAATATATTATATTTTATTTGTATTTTATATATTGCTAAGCCTTAATTTGTTTTTTTTTTTGTCTTTGACACTTTATGTATACAGTTAGAAGTATTTATTTACACGGCTGAAATTTCGTTAGCATTCTATTCATTGGTGACTGGAATTCTTGGAATGAATCTTCCCTATTCTTGGAGAACAGGCCATGAATACTTATTCAAATGGGTACCTACAATTAAACCCTGTTCTAGTACAATTTTTGAATGATAGGAATTCAAATTAAAAAAATATAATATATATTTTTTTTATTACTGGCAGGTGGTAATTTTCACAGGAGTTATTTCGATTTCTATTTTTCTCACTGTAGTTTACTATGCTCGCAAAAAGGGGTTGGTTGGATCATGAATAACAGAATCAATCAAATGGAAAAGGGCTGCAAGGAATGAGTTATGCTGTTGAGTTTTAAATTAAAGCTTATTTTGGATTGTGTTGAATTTGAACTCTCAGATCATCATTATCTATAATTGCTTAAGAATGTTGCAAAACTATGTCATCGTTGCTTAGAACTTCTGTGTTTTGAGACTGCCAATGTGGCAAAGTAGATTGTTTAGCTAAACTGGTGTTGTTTGCACAAGAAATGCAAAATCAGTGTTGCTTATAAATAAAATACTATATACTAGTAATGATGTATATAGATTACTCAAGAGTTGCTTAATGATGACGTGGCTTTATGGGGGCCATTCTACAGGGGTTAAGCAACTCTTAAGTTACCATAGATGGAAATGCACTTAGAAAAAAATATTGTTGGTTCAGTTGTGTAGCTATGGAAGATTATGCACTCCTTCTTATATGTATTTAAGAAGTTCATTGAAGCTTCTTCCTCGATCAACCCTCGAACCAACTTCATCATTCAAGAAATTTTTTTGAAGCTTCTTCTTTGATCATCCCTCAAACCAACTTCAGCATCTTTGTTGTATTTAAGAGGTTGAGGAAAATGATGAGAAACTAGAGTTTAATTTTGAGGAAGATGATGAGAAATTAAAAAGCACCTAATTGAAACTAATATACATAAAGGACTGACCTAATTGAAACTGAAACTGAAACTGAAACATTAACAGTTGTCACGCTTTCAAGCCAATTAATTGTGTTACGTAAGTAGTTAACGATCACATCATCCTCCATTAACATATGGATGGAAAACTTAAAAATAATTTTTTGTGTCACGAATTTAAAACATGAATGACCTAACTGAGAAAAAAAACCTAATAAACGAGTGTGAACTTTTAAAATAACTTAAAATGACTTCAAATGTAATTTAGTCTAAAAACTAGCTGAACTAAAACAAATATTAAATTAAAATAATATATTCAAATTAAAACATATTAATAACTTTAACTAAATTAAAATTAGTAATATATTTATTTGATTATTAGAAATAATTACATTGATTAATTAAAATAATAGTATATTAATTTTTTGGTTAAGGGTATTATTGTTTTTTTAAAAAAAAAAAATCAACACTTCTTTCTTCTCTCTCTTAATTATTTCAAGCGATATCACATATCTCTATTTTCATATGATTCTCTCTTCTCCCACACTCTTTGATTTATTTTTCTCTTTACAATTTCTCTTTAACTAGAAGAACCAAACACACCGTACATGATTTTGTTTGGTCAACATAAATTCAATGACTTTTAAACACAACACAGTTGCCGTGAGATGCAAATACAGACAGGACTATATTCGCAACATTCGCCACATCATGTGATGTCTTCTACAATTGGAAATTTATATGTTTTCCAGGTTACTTTCACCTGTTACTTACTGTAGATCCATTGCTTGTTATCCAAATCATATAATATTCCCCTTCCTTTAACCTTTAGTAAGCCAAGTAGACAAATTATTCCTTCCTTGCAATTTTAATGACAGAAATATCATCTTTATTAAAAGTAAAACTACTGTACATCATTACAAAATGTCAATACTACCCTTATTTACCTCACATGAATCATGAACATACAAGGTTATATATTGTAAAATCCAGCATAATCGTCACACACAAAAAAGCTACTCGTGACACACGACAGAATGTTTGTTTCTTAGCCTCGTACGTCGAAAGCTACTATGTTAAGTGTAAACTACAGTTCATTCTCAATCTTATAAATAGGCCATACAACAAAAGAAGAAGGCATCATTCGCATCGATCAAAGTTCAAAGAGATATAATTCTTATTGTTTTTGCTATTTTGGTCTAGAATGCAGTCTTCAATGGGACCAGCTTCACTTGCGAGTAGTGCTTCCAATTTTCAACTAGCTAAGGCTTCAAATCCATTGGCTTGGAGTGATGATAAGATTTTGGAGACAGTTTACATAACCCATGTCCACACTGGTGAAAGATACGATGTGGAATCGCTTTTTAATGTGACATCAAACATTATCAAGCGTTCCATTGCTATTGCTGATAGTGTTTCTGTTAAGGTAAATTAACATTTCATAAATTAACATGCTATTTTTGGTTAGCTGAGACAAAATGATAAATAAATAAATAAATACCACACACATTATAACACGATCACACCCGGATTTGAAACCGAGTAGCAGCATCCCCATGTCGCTTAAACTGCCAATGCAGCCAGCAGTGAGGGACATAGATTAACATGTTATGTTGCTTCTGTAATTGTTTATATATTTATTGATTATTAGTTGATTAAGAAAACTATTTTGTAATTTGTTTTGCAGACTGGTACACCTGTTGGTCTTATAGAAGACAAAGTTACCTCGGCTGGTTTTGAGCCACCTTACCGTAAACTGAAGCATATTAACTCTCAGGTTATTTTGTGGCATTTATACTTGTTATTTATGGGACATGCTGCTTCAACTTTATAATATATATGCATGAAAATTTAATAGAGTTTAATTGGTTTTTTACACCGACAATTAATCACAAATCACCATATAGATGACTTTTAAGGAAATTAGTGGAAGGCTCATCATTTTTAATGATATGTCAATTTATGATTGGTTGACATCATAAATTTATTTGCACGACCAATATCACTTTTGAAATCCCAAGTCCTCCTCCATCCGTCATCAAACTCATGTGATGACTTCATCGATGTCGGTTCAACACAATCAAGAAGAAATGAGTATGTTTTGAGACACTCATTTGTTTTCCCTTTTGATTGTTGAATCGTCTCCAATCACGTCACCGTCTCAACAATGAAACAAGGGTCGTGAGTTTATGCGTGTCGGTCATTTTTCGAGCTTTTCACATGTTTCTCAAGTATTGTTCCATCGTGAACCAGCTATTCAAATGATTCATGGAGGTTTAACGACAATTTGCTAGTAAACCTACTACTAGGAAAAGCTAATTTAGTCACCAAAACTAGCTTTAGTGACGGAATGAAATTTGTCGCAAATTTTGAAGTCACCAAATTTAGTGATGGAATCTTTTCTTTGGTAGTGACTTTTAAACTATATATGAAACTTTTTTAGCATTTTTTATATAAATAATAACAATTATAACTTTTGCCGCTGTAGATGATGAGCACACAGCATGGTGAGCATCACGCTCACCAGACAACAATGGCAATACTTGATCAGCTGAAAACCTATACCTGGGATGGAAAAGCAATATTTGCTCTAGCTGCGTTTTCTTTGGAATATGGGAATTTCTGGCACCTAGTCCAGGTTCCAAGCAGTGATCATCTTGGAAGATCATTAGCACAAATGAACAGAGTTCATAGCATTGAAAAGCATAGGCAATCCATTGCTGATTACAACAATTTGGTCAAGAACTTACTAATAGCTGTTGAGTGTATCACTGAGCTGGAAAAGCTTTCTACCAAAGGTTTTGATACAAAGGATGTTCCCTCGTTATCTGAGGCCATGCAAGAGATCCCTGTTGCTGTTTATTGGGCAATCATTACCACTGTTATTTGTGCTAATCATCTTGATCTTCTTGCTGGTGATTCGTAAGTTCCTCAATTTTGTTCATATCACAGCATTTTGTTATCTATTTAAGAAAATTAATTAGAGTGGAAACTCATTCTTGGTGGTTGATATAATTGATTCAGGGATGACAGATTTGAAATATCTAGTTTTGATGTCAAGCTTGCATCCATTATCAGCAGATTAAAGGCACATCTGACAAGGAGCAGAAAGAAAATAGGTAATTTTATAGTTAATGATTCCTTTTAGTCTTAAATATGTTCTTGTTTCTCATATTATATACTCAACTTTTTTTTATCCTTTTTAATATTTTTTTCGGATTTTATTCCAATAATAAAATAAAAAAAATATATGATAGTTACTATTCCAAAAAACTATGGATAGAAAATGACTAAAACGAGTATGAAAAACCATAAACATATAAAATAAACCTTATTTTTATTTATTTATTTGTTCTATGGGGTTAGAAACAGAGTGAATTCCTATGCAGTAGGAAACATTGACTGGACTATCAATGAAAAGTGATAAATCCAATGCTGATAAGAGATTATATGTGTATTCCAGGTGACTTGGAAGATTACTGGAGACGTAAGAGGGTCCTTCAAACTCCAACTGAAATCGTAGAGGTTTTGAAAGTTCTAATCTTCCATGATGAAGTTCAAGACCCTCTAGTTTATGATGGCACTAACAGACAAATGGTTAGTATTGAAATGTTTCTCCTACCACTAAGACTATCTTTTATTGTCCGGTACCTTGAATCATTTACACAATTTTTAAATCATGTATGGTCCTGATAATAGTTGTAGTCGCGTCGCGATTCTTAATATTATAGAGAACAACCGTCAAATGTGTCTAATATACATTACAACCTCAATTACAGTCAAGTTGCAATCATGATGACATCAAATATCATGATTGTGCTGTCTAGATCGTGGTTGTCGGCTTTTCTTTAAAACATGGATTGTCCCATTACAACAACTATATGTCCTCTTTCCTTAATATTAATTGTTTCTACCAATACAGGTTAGCATCGAAGTGTTCAGGAAGAAGCATGTGTTAGTTTTCGTTTCAGGCCTTGACAGCATCAGAGATGAGATTCGCCTCCTACAATCCATCTATTTAGGATTGCAAGAAGAACCCTTGGAAGTGAAAGGTTATAGAAAAGAAGACTTTAAGATTTTGTGGGTCCCCATTGTGGATGACTGGAGCCTTCTTCACAAAGCAGAATTTGATAATTTAAAAATTGAAATGCCATGGTATGTGGTTGAGTACTTTTATCCCTTAGCAGGAAACAGACTTATAAGAGAGGACTTAAACTACAAGAATAAGCCTATGGTTCCTGTTTTGAACCCTCAAGGTAGGCTGGTGAACCATAATGCAATGCACATGATTTTTGTATGGGGGATTGATGCCTTCCCTTTCAGACCCACTGATGATGAGTCACTTACTCAGAAATGGAATTGGTTTTGGTCTGAAATGAAGAAAGTGAATCCCAGGTTACAAGACATGGTTAGTACAAAGTGGAACTTTTTTTACATTATTCTGTTATTCTGATTTTTATGAGTTTTTTTGGAATGAGGCATTTTATGAACTTAATGTTGATGTAAAGATAGTAAAAAGATGTTTCATAGATACATCCAATCATGCTTCATTGTTTTGTCACATCATATTTGGTAAAATGTTGCTACAGATGTGATAAGATAATGAAATACGAGTGAACATGTATATAAGATAAAAAAAAATTAAATTGTGAGCGCATAGCTATCAAACTCTTTACATATCTATTTCTATATTCAGTTATTTAAGTTGAAATATAGGGTTAATTATATTTTTAGCCCCTCAACTTAGGATAATATGCAATTTTGATGTCTAAAGTTTGAGATGCACCTTTTTTCGTTATTTTAGTTCCTATTATATTTTATTAAGCATATGTACTAGACAATAAAAATACATTCAACCTTTTAAGATGAATGGATATAGTAACATAACATTATACACAATTGGGCATTGTTAACTATTTAATTATTACTGTGGCTGTAAAAATAAAATTCTGTATCCATGTGAAATGTGAATCAGATTAAAGGGGACACATTCATCTTCATATATGGAGGTAATGACAAGTTCATGCATGACTTTGCAATAGCAGTAGAGAGAATCAAAAGGCACGAGATTACAAAGAAAGCAGATGCAAAAATAGAGCACTATGCATTCGGAAAAGAAGACACAAGAATTGTTCCACGTTTTTGGATAGGCATAGAAAGCTTATTTGCAAACATGATTATGAAGAAACACAAAGACCCAACAATTGATGAAATAAAAAGCTTACTCTGTCTCAAACAAGACCAACCAGGATGGGTTCTATTAAGCAAAGGACCAAATGTGAAACTTTTGGGTCGTGGTGATCAAATGATAGCAACTGCTATTGATTTTGAGATATGGAAAGATAAAGTGTTGGAGAAAGCTGGGTTTGATGTTGCTTTTAGAGAGTATTATGAACGTAAAAGAAGAGAATTTCCTGTTGTTTGTGCTCATATGCAATTGGCTAATTACCCTGCTGATATTCTTGACCCTATTTATTGTCCTGATCAAGCTTGTGGACGTTCTATGGAAATTGCTTCTGTTAGTTACAAGTGCTGCCATGGTCATACCCACAATTTAGCTGATGCTCCTGAGAGTGGTGTTGTTCAGATTGAGAAAAGGTCTTGAGTTTGGTTGGTTCTTTGGTTGGTTGATGTGAAATTGGTGGAACTTTGAAGTTTCTTGCTAATTTCTGTGGCTTATTATGTATTGTTTTGTGTTTAATTTTTTTGTTGTGTTGGCAGATGTGATGTAGCCTCGTTTGTCCCCTTGAATGGGTTGTTGAAAATAATGGCATCAAACGTCTGTTTTGTGTTGTTGAATTGATTAATTTGAGTTATGCTTGGATGAAAACAAGCAATTTTAATAAGTTGTTGTGCTTATATTTTTGGGTATTTTTTATGTTATTTATGAAGATCTCTACTGAGTTTGTAAATTTTTATAATTATTTATCATTAAGTATAACTTGATTAGTTAGTTAGTATTTCTGTTAGTGGAAGTTAATTACATGTTAGTTTGGGTATTAACTCGGTATATATATATCGCAGAGTTTGTATTCAATCAGCAGCAAGAAGCAGGTCCGTTCATTTCATTTCATTGGTATTTCAGTTCCAAGCTCCGCTGCAAATTGCGGAGCATGAAAAAAAAACTTGAGGAGGCAAAGTTTTTTTCAATTTTACGCAAAAATCAAATATATAGAATAATACTGTTGATCAAAAATTGAAGTTGTAAATTTGCAATATAAACACAAAGTTTGATCATAAAAATAATCAAAGTAAATGGCTAAGAAAGAAGTACCTTAAAGTACTGCTATCCTAGTTTTGAGTTACTTGAAATCGGCAATAATAGAATCAGAACTCAAAGTTGCATTAATCTCCCTTGTCATACTATCGGCTAAAAACTCAGCTTCCAATTTGTTTCTCAATCTAGTCATGATAATTTTTATTGTTGTAAAAGATCTATCAGTTATAGCTGTGGAAACCAAAAGATTCATGATAATTTTTATTGTTGTAAAAGTTCTATCAGTTATATCAGTTTAACTTGTTTAGATAAAAATGATGAAATCCTTTAACCTGTTTGTTTTATATTTTACTCCTACAAACATTAAATCAATGAATCAACACCAAATTTTGGGGAGACAATGTGCTGATAAGTCGAATTTTGATTGATTCCAAACAAGAAGGGCGATTTTGAATAAACGACACAAAGGATTAAAAGAAAGGAAGAAACAAAATATGTTTTCAATCTATGGCGGGAAGGGGGACTATTACTACAGGTTAAGGAAAGATTAAACTTACTGTTCCCTGATGGATGAACAGCGCCGCCACAGATGAACGGAGTGGGGTATGAACCGGAGCTGAGAGGGACGCCGAACACAGTTGCAGAAGAAGTACGAGCCGAAGAAGCACTACAAAAGGACGCAGTTGCAGAGGGAGACGGTGCACGTCCATGGAAGAGAGCGCGTCCACGCGGAGGAGAGCGAGCCGGAGCGGAGAGGAACGCGGAGACGGTGAGGCGCGGGAGTGTGGACTGTGGAGGGTGGGGAGATGGAGCAGCACACAAACACAGGTTGCGGTTTAGGTTGGAGGGTAGGATATTATAAACAACCAGAGGAATAATGCAAAATTCATGCCCTTTTAAAATTTATTTTTAAAATCGCAATACGAAAAAGTCTTATTTTTTTGTCCTTTCAATGCTAAAGTATCCCAAAACACACTGCTTAAATAACTCTTTATATATTTGTCATTTTTTTTTTTACCAAATCAGTTAGAGGAATGAACTTTGAGTATTTTGATGGTTAAGTTTTTTTCCGAGCACTAAATGACTCCTAAACACGCTGGTTAATGAGGCACAAATTTCGCATATTTGAATAGTTGATTTTTTTTACAAACACAAAAGCATCCGAAACCACAAATTAACATCGTAGTTTAGATATTTTGTTATTAAATTATTTTTATTCATCGAATTGGTTACTGAGAAACAAATCTCGCGTATTTGAACAGTTAAGCATTTCTCTTTACGTACTTTATTGCGAAATTACTATTTTATTTCAACAAACTGGTTATTGAAAAACACAATTTGGATATGTGAACAATAAATTTTTTTCCAGACTAAAATATTTCAAAACACGCTGCCTAACATCACACCTTAGATAAAAGTATGGAAAAAAAATAAGGGATGAAGAATTAAAAAGGGAGAGAGGAGGGATTAAAAAAAGAGGGAGGGGGTGGGGGGTGGGGTGGGGGTGGGGAGTGGGGGGGAGGTAGAGCTGGCAAAACGGGCTACCCGGTCCATATCGGACTCGGGCTTTTGCGGGCTGGACTAAAAAGCCCGGATTAAAATTTGGGCTCAACATTTGTGGCCCAAACCCGGCCCTATGCGGGCCACGGGCTTTTCAGGCTAGCCCTCATTATACGCAATACTAATTAAAAAAATTATTTTTTATAAAAAGTAAAATAAAAATATGTTTATTATTTATATTTTAGGAATAGAGTAATTTAAAATAAGAAAATGAAGACATTAAAACTTAAACTGTGGCTGCAACTTATGCTTGCTGCCTAATTCAAAATTGCAATATACATTGATAATCAACATTCATAACAAACAACTTTTTTTATGACAAAAACAAAACAAACAACTTGTTATAACTATAAGTAAATATTAAAAACATAACAGGTAAGTATATGATAAATTGTCAAGAAAAGTACTTACATGTTAACTTGTTAATATTAGGTGCGTACATAATAAAAACATGTTTTAGAATATAGATAGATCATCATGCGAGTGCTTTTATAATATACATAGACAGTGGACCGTGTAGTTTATGTTTTATATATTGAAAACATAAAATATTTAGTGTCAAATTAATCACTTTAGGATATTCTTTAGGGAATTATGTTGTGACATATAACACTTGCGGGCTTACAGGCTACCCATGGCCCGATCGGGCCGGCCCGACACAGGCTCGGGCTTTTATGGATAGGGCCAAAAAGCCCGGGTATAAAAATGGGCTCACTTGACCAAAAAAAATGGGCTCAATTTTCTAAGCCCATGCCCTATGTTTTTTCGGGCTAGCCCGGCCCAGCCCGGCGGGCTCGACCCATTTTGCCAGCTCTAGGGGGAGGGGGTGGGGGGAGGGGAGTTTGGCGCCAAAAGTGGGAGGGACCCACTTGGAGACTACACAAGGTTTATATCTTTAAGATAAGTTTTTTTCCGAGCACTAAATGACTCCTAAACACGCTGGTTAATGAGGCACAAATTTCGCATATTTGAATAGTTGCTTTTTTTTTTACAAACACAAAAGCATCCGAAACCACAACTTAACATCATACTTTACATATTTTGTTATTAAATTATTTTTATTCATCGAACCGGTTACTGAGAAACAAAACTCGCATATTTGAACAGTTAAGCATTTCTCTTTACGTACTTTATTGCGAAATTACTATTTTATTTCAACAAACTGGTTATTGATAAACACATTTTGGATATGTGAACAATAAATTTTATTCCAAACTCTAAAATATTTCAAAACACGCTGCCTAACATCACACCTTAGATAAAAGTATGGAAAAAAAATAAGGGATGAAGAATTAAAAAGGAGAGAAGGGATTAAAAAAAAGAGGGAGGGGGTGGGGATGGGGGGAGGGGGGGTTTGGCGCCAAAAGTGGGAGGGACCCACTTGGAGACTACACAAGGTTTATATCTTTAAGATAAGTTTTTTTCTGAGCACTAAATGACTCCTAAACACGCTGGTTAATGAGGCACAAATTTCGCATATTTGAATAGTTGATTTTTTTTTTACAAACACAAAAGTATCCGAAACCACAACTTAACATCGTACTTTACATATTTTGTTATTAAATTATTTTTATTCATCGAACCGGTTAGTGAGAAACAAAACTCGCGTATTTGAACAGTTAAGCATTTCTCTTTACGTACTTTATTGCGAAATTACTATTTTATTTCAACAAACTGGTTATTGAGAAACACATTTTGGATATGTGAACAATAAATTTTTTTCCAGACTCTAAAATATTTCAAAACACGCTGTCTAACATCACACCTTAGATAAAAGTATGGAAAAAAAATAAGGAATGAAGAATTAAAAAGGAGAGGAGGGATTAAAAAAAGAGGGAGGGGGTGGGGGGAGGGGGGAGAGGGGAGTTTGGCGCCAAAAGTGGGAGGGACCCACTTGGAAACTACACAAGGTTTATATCTTTAAGATAATGTTATTCAGCCAAAAATTCCAGCCAAATTTAGCCAAAAATACAAAATATGTATGATACCTCCAGAAATACGGTGGTGGGACCAGCTATCATTTCATTGAAAAATAAAACAAATGTTTAGATATTTTTTAGAAAAAATCATCACTCCCTCACACTCTCTCCTCCCTCGCACTCTCTCGCATCCCTTGCGGTCTCTCCTCCCTCGCATTGCTCTCCCCTTCAATCTCTCATCGTCTCCTTCAATCTCGCTCTGCCGTCGTAAATACCACACTCAAAAACACGCTTCTTCTCGCACCACCGTAAATCTCGCACTCTCTTGCATCCCTCACAAGCATTACAGTTCAAAATCACTGTTCTTCTTCTCCGTCAGTCTCGCACCATAGTCAATCTCGCACTCTCTCTGTCAAATCCTTAGGTTTATAACAAAAATCATCAGTCCCTCGCACTCTCTCCTCCACCGCATTGCTCTCCCTTTCAGAAACCATCCAAGAATAACTTCTCGTTCTCGAATTCTTCGTCCACGCTTTTGCTCTCGTTGGAGATCTAGAGTTTGATTTTCATTTTCGTAAAACACTCTCTCTCGATCTCACCTTTTCAGTTTGATTTTCATTTTTCGTTTTCCCCGTATCTTCTGGATTTCACTTCCTTCTATTGATTTCATTTTGTTTTTTGTTTTTTGTTTTCTAAATTTTGCAGATTGTAGTCATCTAAACTTGAAAAACTGAGAAGAAAATTTGAACAACCACAATGTTGTCAATCACAAAACAGAGAAGAGAACAACAACAACAACACCATCGTGCAAAGAACTTCAGGTGAGGTATAATCTCTACCAAATTGCACACCGCGTGTTTGATAAAATGTAGGTTTAGATGGATTTGCACCACCATGTACGTATATTTCAAGAGGATGGTCAAAGATGGATTTGCTTTCTATGATTTGGTTTAATTTTCTTTTCTTTGATATTTATAGTGATAGCAAAATGAGCAAAACACTAAAGCCAGAAGTTTTGACAAATAAAATGCTTTTTGTTGTTTGTAATAGAGTGGGTGAGTTTCTATTAGAACATACTTAACCTCAAGTTGTGATGATGGGAATATACAGGAGAAGTGTTATTTGTCTTCACGCTATTGTGATGGAAAACAATACTTTATATAAATTTTAATTACTAGAATCTAATTTTGACTATGCGATTGCAATATGACATATTGACTTTATATATTGATTTTGCTATGAAAATCTTGATATTAATCTTCTGGTCTAATAATTCACAGGTCAGATAAGATCGACACGACAGCGGCGATAGAGAAACGGACTAGACAGATAAGCTGGATCAAACTTATACTTGAGTGCTTTGTTGTGCATCACCACCTTTAAGTGTGTTTTCTTCCTTTGGTCGTGAAATATATGTGTTTGCTTCTCAGGTGTGATGTTTACAGCACAGTACCCGATCTTGGAATTTCTCCAAACCTAACTGATCCTTTCTGGATTAAAATATTTTTCCATCTCTACAATCAGGTATCCTTATATTTATGTTAAAAATAAAGTTTAGTTCTATATTTTTTTGGGACCTTTTTGTTTTCTGCAGACTCAAATTGATGTCAAAATAATGAAACTTTCACAATTTTTTGCTGTTATAATTGCAGCTTGCTACTAACACTAACACAAAGTTATGGACCAGATAAGGGCATGAAAGTTTACTTGTTGTTGCTGTGAAAATTACCCTTTACAGTGAGATTTTTTATGGTCATGGCATTGCTTGACAGTTGACACTCAAAACTGTTGATGTTCCCAAGTACACCAAATTTTGTCTTTGTTTTCTCGTACCTAATTTTTAGATTGTGGTGATTGGAACTTGAAACCTCGAGGTTTACATAATGACAGAACCAGTTAGCATAAAACTCTGCATAGTGCAAAATGCAAACAAAAAGTTTTAGCTCTATGGTAAATATTTGTGATACTGCACGACCTATTGTGCTTCATTGGTTAACAACCACAGTTCTGTAAAGCAAATAAGCAATAGATATAATTCTAAATATCAATTATATAAATGTGTTGAATGGAAAGGTTGTAGAGCTCGGAAAAGAGTTACAACTTCCACAAATTACTATTGCTAACCAGGTGCGTCCATGTATTTTTTATTTAGATTATACCTTTGAAATTTTGATGTAGCGCGTCCACGCGGAGGAGAGCAAGCCGGAGCGGAGAGGAACACTAAGACGGTGAGGCGCGGGAGTGTGGACGGTGGGGAGATGGAGCAGCACACAAACACATGTTGCAGTTTAGGTTGGAGGGTAAGATATTATAAATGAGTTATTAACAAATTTAAAGTTTGTCGGAATGAGTTTTGTTTTGATTTTACAAAGGTTGCGGTTTAGTTTTAATTTTTTATTTGCCTTATAAAAAATCAAAAATGTTATTCAGACAAATTTTCTGGCCAAAACTAGACAAAAATACCAAATACATACACATACCAGCAAAAATACGTTGGTGGGACCCGATTTTTGAACATTAAAATATTTTTTAGAAATATTAAAAGAAATAAATGAGTAAACGAAAACAATACCTCAACAAAAAGTGAATCACGCAAAAACGGAAATACCACTCTCACCCGTTCCTCAACCTCTCTCACCCGTCGCCGGCCGCCGCCGTAAATACCACTCTAAAAAACACGCTTATTCTTTTGTCACGCCGTTCCACCACTCTTTCATCAGTCTACTTCACCATGCAGCACCATCTAGCACCATCGTGACAGATCGCAAGACCGCGACATACATTTGTTTGTCTTCGTACCAGATCGTTCTTTTCTTCAACATGATGGTAGATTAATTGTTCACTCAGGTAAATGTGTTTGTGCTATTAAGAACATTTGACTTTGTGTTTGTATTCTGGTTACTGGTTAGAAAGAAAAGACTGTGAAAAAGCAACTTGGTTGATGACATCCAAAAGTTGGTTAATTGTAGTTGTAATGTGGCTATCTGGTTCAAATGGAGCATGTACATGTCAGACTAAAAATCTTTGAGTTATAGTTACATTAATTGTCCTATTTAGCACTTAAATAAAGCCCTCATGTTGTTCATAGTGAGTAGGGAAGAATAGAAAGTGAAAAACCAAGTTTGGGTTAGATAGAGCCCTCTTGTCCTTTTACAGTTAGATTCAAAAAAATAAATGTGAAATACCAGAAATAAATGTGAAATACCAAATATTTTAGCCCATTATGTTTCTCACTTGTTATAAGTTGAGAGGGTTAAATTAGGGTTAGGAAAGAGAGAAATTCGAAAGAGAGAGCAGTCACCAAAGAGAGAAAAGAAGAGAGAAAGTCATTCCCGTTTTTCTCAAACTTGTCACCGTAAAAGTGAGATTCCGGATTCGTTAACCGTTGGATCATCTTCGTTTTTGGACAGCCGATTCGTGAGAGATAGTTCTACACTTTCACCGTTCGGATCGTCGAAACGAGGTCCGAGGAGAGAGAAACCTTCTTCGCACTGAAGCTGTAGTTTTAGGAATTTTCATCTTTTTGTTCTCAATTTGTAAGCTTTTGTGCTTTATTGTATTAGCTGGTTGTTAGCACTATTTGTGCACCTTGTTGAGACTCTCTTGTACCCTTATTTGATTATAGTGGAGCTATTTCTTTGGTCAGGACGACCCGTGGTTTTTACCCTTTTCTTTGAGTGGTTTTCCACGTTAAAAATATCGGTGTTCAATTGTGCGTTTTTATTTCGTTTTATTTGTCGCCATATATTCGTTGTTGCTCCTCATAGGTTCTTGCAAGTTTGGGGAATTTATTTCCGCTGCATATTGCTCTGTTATTACGTTTATGTGTTGATTCCCCATCACAAAGCTACTCTATTTTCACACTCTTTCACATATTTTTCTCTTCACAAGTTCTCTTTATTATAAGAACCAAACAAAATACATACATGATTTATTTTTGGTCAACATAATTCAATGAACTTTAAACACAACGCAATTACAGACATGACTATATTCGCAACGTTAGTCACATCACGTGATGTCTTCTACAATTGGAAATGCGTCTGTTTTCCAAGTTACTTTCAGCTGTTACTTACTGTATATCCATTGCTTGTTATCCAAATCATAAAATATTTCCCTTCTTTTTAACCTTTTAGTAAACCAAGTACATAAACGATTCCTTCCTTGCAGTTTTGAAAACAGAATTAACATCTTTATTAAAAGCAAAAGCTGATGTACATCATTACAAAATCCCAATACTACCCTTATGTACCTCACATGAATCATGAACATGAAGGGTTAAATATTGTAAAATCAATCATACTCGTGACACACGACTGAATGTTTGTTTCTTAGTCTCGTACTTCGAAAGCTAATATGTTAAGTGTAAACTATAGTCCACTCTTAATCTTATAAATAGACCAAGCAACAAAAGAAGAAGGCATCATTTGCATCAAAACCCAAAGAGATATAATTATTAATATTGTTACTCTTTTGGTCTAACATGCAGTCATCAATGGGACCAGCTTCACTAGCGAGAAGTGCTCCCAATTTTCAGCTAACTAAGGCTTCCAACCCATTGGCTTGGAGCGACGATAAGATATTGGAGACAGTTTACATAACTCATGTTCACACCGGTGAAAGGTACGATGTGGAATCGCTTTTCAATGTGACATCAAACATTATCAAGCGTTCCACTGCAGTTGCCGATAGTGTTGCTGTTAAGGTAAATTAACCTTTCATATATTAATGTTATTTTTTGTTAGCTTAGATGAAATGAAAAATAAACATCATATACACTATCACATGATCACATCAGGGTATGAACCCAAGACCGACGTCCCTATATCACTAAAATTGTTAATGCAACCAGCGGTGGGGACATAGATTAACCTGTTATGTTGCTTCAGTAATTGTTTATATATTTATTAATTATTAGTTAATGAAGGAAATTGTTTTGTAATTTGTTTTGCAGACTGGTACACCTGTTGGCCTTGTAGAAGACAAACTTCCCTTGTCTGGTTTTGAGCCACCTTTTCGTAAACTTAAGCATATTAACTCTCAGGTTATTTTGTGGCATTTATACTTGTTATGGGACTTGCTGCTTCAATATGCATGGAAATTTAATATGACTCCTTGAATAGAGATGCATGTTTTCGACATTTATAAATGACAAATACTAATGTTATCGTAAAGGCACAATTGAATATTTGTATCAACTTTAATAAAAAAAAAATATTGGCATCAAAGATTTTGGGTTGGTTCTAGAGGGGAGGTGAACTTTGAAAATTATCTGAAACTTAAACGACGACCGATAGCACTTTTGAAATTAAAAGTCCACCATCCTCTTGTACTTAAGCCTCATGGTGATGATTTAATCGTTGTCGGTTCAACATACAAACATGAAGAAAAGGATTTATGACTTGAGTCTTGAGGCAATCATATTTGTTTCCCTTTTGTTTGTTGAATTGTCCCCGATTACATCGTCATCTCAACTATGTAATGAGAATTGGATAGTGAGTTTATGTGTGTTGGTCATTTTTGAAGCTTTTCAAACGTTTCTCAAGTATTGTTCCACTGTGAACCATCTAATACGATGATTCATGGAGGTTTCATGTAGAATTTGATAGTAACGTGACCAGAATTAGTAATGAAAAAATTGAAATTCGCCGCTAATTTTGGCATCACAAAATTTAGTGACATAATCATATACGAAATTTATATTTTTCATCATTAATTCTCTCTCTCTCTCTCTCTCTCTCTCTCTCTCTCTCTCTCTCTCTCTCTCTCTAAGTTTACTTTTTTAGTAGTGATTTTTAAACTAAATGAAACTTATACAGCATCTTTTATGTAAATAACAATTTTTGCTGCTGAAGATGATGAGCACACAACATGGTGAGCATCACGCTCACCAAACAACAATGGCAATACTTGACCAACTAAAAACATATACATGGGATGGAAAAGCAATATTTGCTCTAGCTGCATTTTCCTTGGAATATGGGAATTTCTGGCACCTAGTCCAGGTTCCAAGCAGTGATCATCTTGGAAGATCATTAGCACAAATGAACAGAGTTCATAGCATTGAACAGCATAGGCAAGCCATTGCTGATTACAACAGTTTGGTCAAGAACTTACTAATAGCTGTTGAATGTATCACTGAGCTGGAAAAGCTTTCTACCAAAGGTTTTGATACAAAGGATGTTCCCTCGTTATCTGAAGCCATGCAAGAGATCCCGGTTGCTGTTTATTGGGCAATCATTACCACTGTTATTTGTGCTAATCATCTTGATCTTCTTGCTGGTGATTCGTAAGTTCTTCAATTTTGTTCATATCACAGCATTTTGTTATCTATTTAAGAAAAGTAATTAGAGTAATAATATGTGGTGGAAACTCATTCTTGGTGGTTGATATAATTGCAATGGCTTTGATTCAGGGATGACAGATTTGAAATATCTAGTTTTGATGTCAAGCTTGCATCCATTATCAGCAGATTAAAGGCTCATCTGACAAGGAGCAGAAAGAAAATAGGTAATTTTATGGTTAACGATTCCTTTTAGCATTAAATATGTTCTTGTTTCTCATTATATACTCAACTTTTTGTTTTATCCCTTTTAATGTTTTTTTGCTGATTTTATTTCAATAATATATTTGTATGTTTTTAGCCCTCTTTGTTTGTTTTAGTCTTTATAATATAATTTTTTTCAATTTAGTCCCACTAATATACTATTTTTTGTTTTAGTGGCCACAATGCACTTTGTTTTGCATTTTAATCCCTATTATGCAGAGTCAAACTTCATATGAAATCAATATTACAAGGATTAAAACAAAAAAAAAACAAGTATATTATGAGGACTCAACCAAATGGAGGACCAAAAGAAAATAAAAAAAATATATGATAGTTACTATTCCAAAAAAATATGGATAGAAAATGACTAAAACGAGTATGAAAAACCATAAACATATAAAATAAACCTTATTTTTATTTACTTATTTGTTCTATGGGGTTAGAAACAGAGTGAATTCCTATGCAGTAGGAAACATTGACTGGACTATCAATGAAAAGTGATAAATCCAATGCTGATAAGAGATTATATGTGTATTCCAGGTGACTTGGAAGATTACTGGAGACGTAAGAGGGTCCTTCAAACTCCAACTGAAATCGTAGAGGTTTTGAAAGTTCTAATCTTCCATGATGAAGTTCAAGACCCTCTAGTTTATGATGGCACCAACAGACAAATGGTTAGTATTGAAATGTTTCTCCTACCACTAAGACTATCTTTTATTGTCCGGTACCTTGAATCATTTACACAATTTTTAAATCATGTATGGTCCCATTACAACAACTATATGTCCTCTTTCGTTAATATTAATTGTTTCTACAAATACAGGTTAGCATCGAAGTGTTCAGGAAGAAGCATGTGTTAGTTTTCGTTTCAGGCCTTGACAGCATCAGAGATGAGATTCGCCTCCTACAATCCATCTATTTAGGATTGCAAGAAGAACCCTTGGAAGTGAAAGGTTATAGAAAAGAAGACTTTAAGATTTTGTGGGTCCCCATTGTGGATGACTGGAGCCTTCTTCACAAGGCAGAATTTGATAATTTAAAAATTGAAATGCCATGGTATGTGGTTGAGCACTTTTATCCTTTAGCAGGAAACAGACTTATAAGAGAGGACTTAAACTACAAGAATAAGCCTATGGTTCCTGTTTTGAACCCTCAAGGTAGGCTGGTGAACCATAATGCAATGCACATGATTTTCGTATGGGGGATTGATGCCTTCCCTTTTAGACCCACTGATGATGAGTCACTTACTCAGAAATGGAATTGGTTTTGGTCTGAAATGAAGAAAGTGAATCCCAGGTTACAAGACATGGTTAGTACAAAGTGGAACTATTTTTTTACATTGTTTTTTGTTTTTGCAACTCTAGCTAATAAAATAACTCATTAAGAGATTAAGGCAAAAAGATTTATTTAAATGTTTTTGAAAGTAATTTATATTATATGTTGTAATGATTATTTGTTTATTCTGTTATTCTGACTTTTATGAGTTTTTTTGGAATGAGGCATTTTATGAACTTAATGTTGATGTAAAGATAGTAAAAAGATGTTTCATAGAGATACATTCAATAATGTTTCATTGTTATCTCAGATCATATTCCTTAATGGTAAAATGTTGCTACAAGTTTGATAAGATAATGAAATACTATTGAACATGTATATATGTTAGAAATAGTTATATTGTGAGTGCATAGCTATCAAAATTTTATATATCTACCTCTATATTCAATTACTTAAGTTAAAATGTAGGGTTAATTATATTTTTAGCCCCCTCAACTTAGGATATAGCAACATAATACACAATTGGACCTTGTTAACTATTTAATTATTACTGTGGCAGTAAATGTAAAATTCTGTATCCATGTGAAATGTGAATCAGATTAAAGGGGACACATTCATCTTCGTATATGGAGGTACCGACAAGTTCATGCAAGACTTTGCACTAGCAGTAGAGAGAATTGAAAGGCACGAGATTTCAAAGAAAGCAGATGCAAAAATAGAGCACTATGCATTCGGAAAAGAAGACACAAGAATCGTTCCACATTTTTGGATAGGCATAGAAAGCTTATTTGCAAACATGGTTATGAAGAAACACAAAGACCCAACAATTGATGAAATAAAAAGCTTACTTTGTCTCAAACAAGACCAACCAGGATGGGTTCTTTTAAGCAAAGGACCAAATGTGAAACTACTAGGTCGTGGTGATCAAATGTTAGCAACTGCTATTGATTTTGAGATATGGAAAGATAAAGTGTTGGAAAAAACTGGATTTGATGTTGCTTTTAGAGAATATTATGAACGTAAAAGAAGAGAATTTCCTGTTGCTTGTGCTCATATGGAGTTGGCTAATTATCCTACTGATATTCTTGATGCTATTTATTGTCCTGATCAAGCTTGTGGACGTTCTATGGAAATTGCTTCTGTTAGTTATAAGTGTTGCCATGGTCATACTCACAATGAAGCTGAGGCTCCTGAGAGTGGTGTTGTTCAGATTGAGAAAAGGTCTTGAGTTTGGTTGGTCCTATTATATATTGTTCAAATTGGTGGAACTTTGAAGTTTCCTATCAATTTGTGTGTCCTATTATATATTGTTTTGTTTTCATGATTATGTGTTAGCAGATGTCATCTAGCCTCGTCTGTTCACTTGAAAATAATGGCTTCAAACGTCTGCTTTGTGTTGATGAATTGATTAATATAAGTTATGCTTGGATGAAAACAAGTAATTTTATTAAGTTCTTGTGCCTTGGGTATTTGTTATGTTATTTATGAAGATCTCTACTGTGTTTATAAATTTTTATAATATTTATCAGTAAATATAGCTGGATTAGTTAGTTAGTATTTCTGTTAGTGGAAGTTAATTACACGTTAGTTTGGGTATTAACTCGGTATATATATGGCAGAGTTTGTATTCAATCAGCAGCAAGAAGCAGGTCCGTTCATTTCATTTCATTGGTATTTCAGTTCCAAGCTCCGCTGCAAATTGCGGAGCATGAAAAAAAAACTTGAGGATGCCAAGTTTTTTTCAATTTTACGCAAAAATTAAATATATAGAATAATACTGTTGATCAAAAATTGAAGTTGTAAATTTGCAATACAAACACAAAGTTTGATCATAAAAATAATTGAAGTAAATGACTAAGAAAGAAGTACCTTAAAGTACTGCTATCCGAGTTTCAAAGTCAAAGTTGCATTAATCCTCCCTTGTCATGCTATCTGCTAAAAACTCAGCTTCCATTTTGTTTCTCAATCTAGAACCGAAATATTATTGATAACGAGGAGTAGCCTGTCAATCAAATAGTAAACTTCTAATTTATTTGTTGCTCCCAAACATGTACCCAATTTTTGGATAATTGATAAAAGCTAATAACAGACCATCAATGGAAGAGAAATTTTAACTTGTTTAGATAAAATTGATCAGATCCCTAACCTGTTTGTATTATATTCTACTCCTACAAACACTAAATCAACGAATCAACACCAAATTTTGGGAAGACAATGTACTAATAAGTCAATTTTTGATTGATTCCAAACAAGAAGAACGATTTTGGATACGCGATACAAAGGATCAAAAGCAAGGAAGAAACCAAATATGTTTTCAATCTATGGCAGGAAAGAGGACTATTACTCAAGGTTTAGGAATGATTAAACTTACCGCTCCTTGAGGGATGAACAGCGAAGGCGCGGAAGAACGGAGAGGGACGCCGAACGCAGTTGCAGAGGAAGCACTGCAGAAGGACGTAGTTGCAGAGGGAGGATGCGGCGCAGCCATGACGGCGTACGTCCACGGAGGAGAGTACGGCTAGGGGGTGTCAAAATGGATGGATCGGATAGATTTGGATTATAATGGATGGATTGAAGACAATCCATTTATCCATTTATAACCATTATTAAAATTGTGTTAAAAAAATCCAATCCAATCCATTCATTTACAAAAAAATTCATCCAATCTATTCACTAATATAATATGTTTAAAATATAAATAAATCTTTTTGATAAAAAAATATTTTGAGTCAATTTAATATTTGTTTTTTTTTTGCAGAAATTGAAATTATTATCATTTTTTGACAAAATTAAATTTTTTAGATTTATAAATATATATATATATAATATAATATAATATATAAATATATATTTATATAAGTGGTGGTGGCAGGGGCGGCCGGCGGCGGAGCTCTGGCAGCCGCACGGCGGCCAGCGGCAGAGCTCCGGCAGCCGGCGGCGGAACTCCTACAGCCGGTGGTGGTTTCGGCGGCGGCGCTCCGGCTGCCGGTAGTGGTTCCGGCGGCGGCAGACAGTGGCCGGCGGTGGTTCTCGGCGGCCCTCCGGTGGTTGGTGATGGGCTGATGGCCGATAATATTATATATATATATATATATATATATATATATATATATATATATATATATATATATTATATTAATTTTTGAATGATTTTTGGTCAAAAAAATTTATTTTTTGAATGAATTTTTTTAAAAAAAGTTTCTGGAAAAAAATATATTTTAAAAAACTTTTTCTGGAAAAAAAAAATATTTTTATAATTATGCAATGGATTTGTTCAAAAAAATTAATTATCCAATGAATTTTGATTTTGTAGTTATTGTAATCCAATGGATTTAGAAAATATAATGGATGAATCACAACCATCCACAAAATCAAACGGATGGATTCAATCCAATCTATTAATATTTTTTTTGGTGATAGATGGATTGGATGGATTTTGTTATGGATGAACCGGATATCCGGTGGACAAATGGACCATTTTGACACCCCTAGGTGAGGGGCGGGAGGAGTGGGGGAGATGGCACGAGTATACATCTTTTTCTGAATTTAATTTGAAATTATTTTATTGTTAAAATATATATATATTACTGTTCTTTTCGAAAAAAAAGAATACATATTAAGAGTTGCAAACTCTATATTTGAATAGAATATATATAAATTTCATTTAAAATGAATTGTGAAGTAAAAACTTAATACAATATGAACAGGTGATCACTATATGTAGTGCACCTTCTAGTGAAAGTGAATACAAAATTCCAACTAACTAACTAATTGTGAAAAGTTGTTACAACTAAAAACTAATTGGCTAAATTATACTTTTGGTCCCCCTATTTTCAAAAATTCAGACATTTGGTCCCCCTATTTTAAAACTCAGACATTTGGTCCCCCAATTTTAAAAAATCAAATTAATTTAGTCCAAAGAGGGACCAAATGTCTTTGATTTTTTAAAATTGGGGGACCAAATGTCTTTGATTTTTTAAAATTGAGGGACCAAATGTCTTTGATTATTAGCCATAAAAAACTGATAATTCCTCTTGGGACTAAATGTCTTTGATTTTTAAAATTGGGGGACCAAATGTCTGAATTTTTGAAAATAGGGGGACCAAAACTATAATTTAGCCAAACTAATTTTAACTAACTTCTAAACTAACTTTCTAATACTCCCCCTCAAGTTGGAAGAGAGATGTCAAGATCTCTCAACTTGGAGATGAGCTGCTAAATTCAAATACACAAACCACATGAATATCAACTCCATCGAGCAATCATCGTAGACACACTGGGAAACTTAGGAGAATGAAATCTCACTCCACAATGCCAAATAATAGGGCTACTTTGTTGGCGGCAACTGAGTACTTACAAGAAACCACGCATCGATGAAAGAGCATAGGGTAGTCTTGAATTCTGTGGAAACGAAAAATGGTTAAGAATAGTAGAAGCAAATCCTAAAATGTTCCCATGGTGGTGCCGATGATGGACAAAACACGACCAAATGTTGAACGGGATCTTTAATTTGCAAAAACGAACAACAATTCTGACAAAAAATTAGATTGTTCGATACATGAGTTGAAAAAGATTTCATTTGCAGGTTCGTTCGTTCTTCCATAGCTACATAGCTTGACTAGGAAGAAACAAGAGACGAAGACACAACAATGATGATGAAGTTGGCTCGAGGGATGATCGAGGAATAAACTTCAATACATGCAAGAAGGGATAAAGAAAGCGAAACATGGCTTCTTTCGGAAAAAATTGTTGTTTCATTAGTTCTTCCATTGCTACACGACTGGACAAAGAAGAAACAAGAGACAAAAACGCAGCAAAGATGATGAAGCTGGCTCGAGGTATGATCGAGGAAGAAACTTCAATGAACTTCTTGAACACACGCAAGAAGAAGTGGTGAAAAAGAAGCTTATGATACCACGATGAGTGCCATTGTTCATGAATCACGACGCATAAGGGGAAATTCGTGAGAAGACGATGGAGGAATCACCGAGGAGAGAGGGACGCGGAAGCTAGAGCGCTCTTGATACCATATTAAGAGTTGCAAACTCTATATTTGAATAGAATATATATAAATTTCATTTAAAATGAATTGTGAAGTAAAAACTTAATACAATATGAACAGGTGATCACTATATATAGTGCCCATTCTAGTGAAAGTAAATACAAAATTCCAACTAACTAACTATATATCTAATAGTCCCCCACAAGCTAGAAGTTATTCACAACACTTCTAGCTTGACATGAACAATAGAAAGATACATCAAAACAAAAGAAAATTACAATGAAAAATTACAACGAGAAATGCCGCGAATTCATCGGCAAAAAATAAAAGTCATAAGGCAAATGCTTAACCATCAAGGAAGCATCAATGCTATAACCACTCGAAAAAGTCACAATAAGACAGAAGCTAACAATGTCAATTCTACCCCTGTTCAAACAAGCCACTCATGCTATAGTTGAATAGCTTAATGACATCACAGTTGCTGCTAAAGAAACACCAGCAACAAAATTGAAATTGGAAAGTTGAGACAGAAAGAAATGAATGGCACCAAAAATCACAACCAGCTCCTATGTAAACTGCCAATCCAGGATCAGACCACCAAGCTATCTTTTCTCCATTACCATTAAGCAAACTTGAATTGCATCCCTAAAAAGTGATCAAGAGCCATTTTGCAAGTGGGACATAAAGCTGAGCACCACCTAACTAATGGAGACAAGAACCTTTCTTACCGATGGAACATGAGACAAGTTGCCCATCAGAATACAAGTCAAATAGCAACTCAATGAAAGGCAAAATTTCTGGAAAAAAAATGTGACTTAATATAGGAACCTTTTGGAGACAATCATCAAAGAGAAAAAAAAATTCTATCTCTTTGAGGCATTTAAGCAAACAACTTGAATGCTGTTTGGTAAAGAAAACGAAATTTGGTTCAAGATCGAAAACGAAATCGAAACTCAATCCAAAATGAAAATTGAACTCCGCTTCAGATCACAATCATCGGAAATCAAAAAGAAAGGAGGACAATGAGGCGGAATGCAATACGGCGATGTGAAAGAACGTCAAAAACGCGATGTGGGGAAATGCGGAACACGAAAACGTGATGAGGAAAGAACGCAGCGCACATCAACAGCAAAGATTAAGAGAGAACGATCCAAGAATCAAACCGATTCAAGAAACAAAAACGCAAATCGAACTGAAAAGTGTTCGTCGCAAAAGGAAACGCGATCGAGATCAACACTCGAAGAACAGATCAAGATCGCAGATGCAAATCGCAGAAGAAAACGAAATCTAGATCGCAGAAATAGAAAACGAATCGCGGAAGCTAGAGCGCTCTTGATACCATATTAAAAGTTGCAAACTCTATATTTGAATAGAATATATATATATATAAATTTCATTTAAAATGAATTGTGAAGTAAAAACTTAATACAATATGAACATGTGATCACTATATATAGTGCACCTTCTAGAGAAAGTAAATACAAAATTTCAACTAACTAACTATATATCTAATAGTCCCCCACAAGCTAGAAGTTATTCACAACACTTCTAGTTTGACATGAACAATAGAAAGATACATCAAAACAAAATAAAATTACAATGAAAAATTACAACGAGAAATGCCACGAATACATCGGCAAAAAATAAAAGCCATAAGGCAAATGCTTAACCATCAAGGAAGCATCAATGCTATAACCATCAAGGAAGCATCAATGCTAACAATGTCAATTCTACCCCTGTTCAAACAAGCCACACATGCTATATTTGAATAGAATATATATAAATTTCATTTAAAATGAATTGTGAAGTAAAAACTTAATACAATATGAACAGGTGATCACTATATATAGTGCACCTTCTAGTGAAAGTAAATACAAAGTTCCAACTAACTAACTATATATCTAATAATACACATTTGTAGATTGACTTATTATAATACAAAACCCAACATGTAATTCGGTAATCTTTTATTTAATTAGATGAAACATAAAAAGTTGTGTATAATACTGGACATGAACTTAATTTATTAGTAGAAAAAGATGAGTCTTATTTGATGGTGGTGCAATTTTGATGAAATAAAACTGTCAAGTTGTACTGTGAGGTTATTATCTTTGTCGGTATAGACAAACTCGGAAGTCCAATAGGATTTATGGTTTTTTGAAAGGATGGGCGTAATGTAACTCTATAAAAAAAAATAGGTAGCCATCATAAAATTACTAAACAAAACAATTACACAATAAACTACTTTTGAACGTGATTAACCATGATTAACTTGTGTGTTTATGTTTAATTGAAAGATCAATTAGTAATTTTTTAACAACAAAATATGTCAAATTTCTAACCGAATGTCTATAGAGTATTTATAATGATATTGTGTTTTATTATTGTGTGCTTAATAACAAAAAAGGTTCCCATGTGAATTACCATTATTTAAATTTAAATACCCACTAAAATGACATCAACAAAACAATCACATTTTTGTAATGAAGTAAACTCAAATAGAGCAAGAATAAGAATAGAAGATGAGAGAATAATAGAGCTATTGTACTGCTGAGTCCTATTTTCGAATGTATCTTCTATAATGTCATATGAGTTCTATTTATAGGCTCAAGAATTGTAACCTATGATTTGCATTTAACATATACAATGATGAATAATAATAAGGAATAATGTCTGGGAGTTAAAATTGTATTAGACATCCACTTTATTCACAATACTCCCCCTTGGATGTCTATTAAGGATATGTCTCATTAAAACTTTACTAAGAAAAAACCCAATGGCAAAAAATCTCTGAAGGAAAAAGAGTACAACATCATTTGCTTGAGGGCTGCCTCGTTAAAAACCTTACCAGGAAAATCCATTGGGACAAAACCATGGTGAAGGAAAAAAGAGTGCAAAACATGTTTATTTCTCCCCCTCATGCATGTAATAATCTCTAAGACGACGAAGACCAATCTTCCTTGTTAACTATTCAAAAGTTTTACTTGGCAATGACTTTGTCAGAAGATCTGCTAAATTATCACAGGAGCGAATTTGTTGGATGTTAATAGCACTGCTCTTTTGAAGATCATGAGTGAAGAAGAACTTTGGTGAAATATGTTTTGTCCTATCTCCTTTAATATACCCTTCTTTCAATTGAGCAATGCATGCAGTGTTATCTTCATACATAGTTCTTGCAATCATTTTCTCAGAAGACAAACCACATGTTTCTTCTATATGTTGAATTAGTGACCTTAACCAAACGCATTGTCGACTTGCCTCATGTAGTGCTGAAATTTCTGCATGGTTGGATGATGTGGCTATTATGGTTTGTTTTACGGACCTCCATGAGATGGATGTATCACCACATGTAAACATATAGTCTGTTTGTGATCTACCATTATGAAGGTTAGATAAATAACCTGCATCTACAAAGCGAGTTAAATCTGACTTTGATTCATTTGAATAAAACAAACCCATATCCATTGTACCTCTAAGGTAACGAAGTACATGCTTGACTCCATTCCAATGTCTTCGTGTAGGTGAAGAACTATATCTTGCTAATAAATTGACAGCAAATGATATATCAGGACGTGTATAATTAGCAAGGTACATTAGTGCGCCAATTGCACTAAGATATGGTACTTCAGGACCAAGTAGTTCCTCATCCTTTTCTCGAGGTCTAAATGGATATTTATTCACATCTAGTGATCTTACAAACATTGGTGTACATAGTGGATGTGAGTTGTCCATGTAAAACCGTTTTAGCACTTCTGCTATATAAGTTTCTTGATGTACAAGAATTCCATTTCTTAAATATTCAATTTGTAATCCCAAACAAAACTTTGTCCTTCCTAAGTCCTTCATCTCGAACTCTTTCTTTAAGCAATCTATAGCTTTTGGAAGCTCTTCAGGAGTTCCAATAATATTTAAGTCATCCACATAAACAGCAATTATAGCAAATTCTTTTCGAGATCTTTTCATAAAAATGCATGGACATATGAGGTCATTTTTATATCCCTCTTTTAACAAATATTCACTTAGACAATTATACCACACGCGTCCAGATTGTTTAAGTCCATAGAGAGACTTATTCAACTTGATCGAATAATCTTCTCGAGAGCCTGGATTGTTTGTCTTAGGAAAATGAAATCCTTCAGGGAGTTTCATATAAATTTCACTATCAAGTGAACCATATAAATATGCTGTAACAACATCCATCATATGTAAATTTAGCCCATCACGTGCTACAAGACTAATTAAGTATCGAAAAGTACTTGCATCCAATACAAGTGAATAAGTTTCTTCAAAATCGATGTCAGGTCTTTATGAAAAACCTTGAGCAACTAGTCGAGCTTTGTATCTCACAATTTCACCATTTTCATTTCGTTTTCGTACAAAAACCCACTTATATCCGACTAGCTTCACACCTTCAGGTGTTCGGACTACAAGTCCAAAAACATTTCTCTTACAAAGTGAGTTTAATTCCGCTTCAATTGCATCTTTCCACTTTGTCCAGTCATTTCTTTGTCGACAATCTTTGATGGACTTTGGTTCATGATCCTCATTATCACTCATCACATTTAGTGCTATATTATATACAAAAATATCGTCAATATTGACTATGTTTCGGTTCCATCGTACTCCATTCATGACAAAATTTATTGAGATCTCTTCATTTTCAACATTTTCAGGTACCTGATCAGTCTCTTTTGGAACTGATTCAACAATTATGTCTGAAGAATCCTCTGTATCCTCACTTGGAGTTTATGTATCCTCAATTTGGCCATTTATCCTTTTAGCTCCTTTTCTTGATCGAAGATTTTTATCTTTAGAACCGATAGGTCTACCATGCTTCATGCGTGGTTGAGACTGATCATTTGCAATGTTAGATTGTCCAACAGGGACATCAACTTTGATTGGAGCATTAGCAACTGGTATATATGATTTAGTCACTCTTTTAGGATCAGTGAATGCATCTGGTAATTCGTTTGCTAGATTTTGCAAATGAATTATCCTTTGAACTTCAAGTTCACATTGTTTTGTACGAGGATCAAGATGAGAAAGTGATAATTCATTCCAACGAATTTTCTTGTCCAGTTGCTTATTCTCTCCCCCTAATATTGGGAAAACTGATTCATCAAAGTGACAATCAGCGAACCTAGCTGTGAATAAATCTCCTGTTGATGGTTCGAGATATTTTATTATAGATGGAGATTCATATCCAACATATATTCCCAATCTTCTTTGGGGACCCATTTTTGTGCGTTTTGGTGGAGGGATTGGAACATATACCGCACATTCAAAAATTCTTATATGGGAAATATTGGGCTCTTTACCAAAAACCAATTGTAAGGGAGAATAAGTGTGATGACTTGTTGGCCTGATGCGAACTAATGTTGCAGCATGCAATATTGCATGTCCCCAAGAAGAAATTGGAAGTTTTGATTTCATGAGTATTGGTCTTGCAATCAACTTTAGACGTTTAATGAATGACCCCGCAAGCCCATTTTGTGTATGAAAATGTGCTACAGGATGTTCAACATCAATTCCAATAGAAATACAATACTCATTGAATGCTTGAGATGTAAATTCAGCAGCATTATCAAGGCGTATTTTCTTAACTGGGTGGTAGTCAGGAAAATGAGCTCTTAATCGAATTAGTTGAGCAAGCAATCTCGCAAATGCCTGGTTGCGAGTTGATAACAAACATACATGTGACCATATAGTCGATGCATCGATTAAAACCATAAAATATCTAAATGGTCCACATGGTGGGTGTATTGGCCCACAAATATCACCTTGTATCCGTACTAAAAATGCAAGAGATTCACCCTCAATTTTTGTTGGTGAGGGTCTAATTATCAACTCTCCCTGGGAACATGCAGTACATGAGAAATTATTGGATTGAAGAATCTCCTGGCTCTTCAATTGATGTCCACATGAATTTTCAATTATTTTTCGCATCATAATAGACTCGGGATGGCCCAACCGGTCATGCCAAATGACAAACTTGTGATTTGTAAACTTTTGATTTACAATAGAATGTGTTTCAATTGTACTAAGAAAAGTGTAGTACAAACCATTTGAAAATGTTGGTAATTTCTCCAATATACTTATTTCTCCTGCGGTGTGTCTCGTGATATAGAGATATTCGATATGTTCTTCATTTATTGTTTCAATATGGTAACCATTTAAGAGAATATCTTTAAAATTTAATAAGTTTCTACGAGACTTGGGAGAATTGTTGTGCGAAAAGTAGATGTGCAAGTATACACAATCGCAACAAGTAATACAATGATAAGTAAAGATCGTTCCCACGGAGATTGTTGAGTTCACTTCTATATTTAAATTAGTAATTTAGCTAGTGAGAAAAACAAGTAACAAATATAAGTTGTCAACAATTATTGTCATTGTGATTAACATAAATGTAAATAAACGAGTAAAGAAAGTTCAGGAGTAAGATAAAGTGAGTTGGATAGTTCATATGTTATATAAATTCCCAAGAGTAAAGCGCTATAGCGTTAGACGCTGTAGCGTTAAGCGCTGTAGCGGTATTGCAGCGTGCCTTTCAGTCACTGTCGCCAGGGTTATGTTACAAAACTCCTATGTCTAGACTCTAAATAAGTTTTACCCCTGTATAATAAAGATCTTACAGCATTTACCTTATGAACTATTACTCCCCTATGTCTAGGGTTAAGTACAAGTTATCTAAATGTCTTTAAACAACCTTTCATTCATATTATTCCTTGAGTTCTTATTCATAGACCATGTATGTACCTATGAATCTACTTATTTTAGTTGATCAGTCCCAAAACAAGTTTGAAAGCATTATGACACAAGAAATAAAACGCAAACATCATAACATTACATAAACTTTACTCAAGGTTCATTACAAACATAAGAACAAACCAACCACAAAAGTTTAGCTCATGACAAACTTCATCAAAACAACATAAACTAAAAATATTATGTTACCGTATGTGAGCAAGAGAAGGATGTTTACAAAAGATGCACTCCAACAATCCCAAGTCATACACGTTGAATGATGCTATGGCGTGAGCAAACCGTAGGTGTGATAATAAAACTAAACTAAAAATAAAAGCTTCAAGAATGGAGGATTAATGGAGGAATACTAGGTGTCAAGTAGTTTTTCTCCAAGTAACTCTCCTTATTTCGAAATCTATCATGTGAGGAAGAAGAAGTGAGATAGATATTATCCACATCTCATAAAGTGGCTTTACAAAAAGGGCAATGATGAAACACATCACCAACTATCACTTAAGCTTCAATTAGGAGGCGCCAAGTGTCCTTTTCATCCCACTTGGAGGCTCCCATGTTAGGCTGAGCAGAAGAGGATAAGAGTGATGACTCATCAATCAGCAAGTGGCTTAATAAATATCAAAGTGGCCAACCGTTATATAGCGCTGTAGCGCTTACCGCTGCATAGCGTCTACCGCTGCAGCACTCAAGCAAAACATCAATATACTCAAAAAGGCACCAAATGTGTCAAATGATAACAAACAAGCTCCTAACCCTTCTTTTCTCTAAATAACTAATATTTACCTAATAAAGCACGAATATTACTTGAGAACTTGTGTTGATTTAAGTGATAAGAGCATAAATAACACATCTAAATATGAGTTATCAAGAATATAGTGCCATATCAATGTGTAATTTTGTTCCTCCAGGTAACAATACACTAGCTCTTCCGGAGCCTTCAATTATTTTTGTAGTACCAGATATAGTACTAACATTTGTTTTTTTGCATTACTAAGTAAGAAAAATAATTTATGTCCTTGAGAATCGTGTGGGTTGTTCCACTATCAGCGAGACACATATCTCCATTGTTGTTGCTAGTGACAATACTCATTCTAGCTTTCAAAAGAAAAATAAATAAGTAAGAAGTATAATAATAATTTTGGAAGGATAAAAGCATTATAACTAAAAAAAATTATTGCATGAAAAGTGAAAAGAAACACACCAAAACATAACCTTTAACATCACTTAAACTTAAGGAATTTCAAACAAAGGAAAAAAACATAATATTAAAATGGAAGGAAACTATTTCTTATGAACCCCATCTCTAATAAGGTGATCAATATTTCCATTTGGATCAGCAAAGAAATCAGCAACATCTAAGTGAGTAACATCTATAGGACCATTGTCAAAATCATCATCTTCATAAGCAAAATGTGTCTCTATCTTTTTCCCTTTATTTTTTTGTGATTCTTGGTAAAGGTCAACAAGATGCTTTGGTGTACGACAGGTACGTTACCAACGACCTTTCCCCCACAACAGTAGCAAATGTTTTCATCCTGTTTGTTATTTTCATCCACTTCTGGTGAGAAAATGTGTTCTTGGAAATTCCACTACGGCCATGTCCGCGACCACGACCATGGAAAAAACCACGACCACGACCAAAACTACAACCACAGCCAAAATTGCGACCACAACCACCAGCTTGCCCATCAGTATAATGATCGTGTTTTGCTACATTCGCTTCAGGAAATGGAGCAGTGCCAGATGGACAGGCCTCGTGATTTTTCATTAAAAGCTCATTATTTTGTTCAGCCACAAGAAGACAAGAAATTAGTTCAGAATATTTCTTAAATCCTTTTTCTTTATATTGCTGCTGCAGGAGCCCATTAGATGCATGAAAAGTAGAGAAAGTTTTTTCTAACATATCTTCATCAGTGACCTTTTCTCCTCATAAATTCAATTGAGAAGTGATTCTAAATAGTGCGGAATTATATTCACTTACAGTTTTAAAGTCTTGTAAGCGTAAATGCATCCAATGATAACGAGCTTTTGGAAGGATATCAGTTTTCTGATGGTCATATATTTCTTTTAAACTATTCCAAAGAACAAGTGGGTCTTTCACAGTAAGATACTCACTTTTGAGTCATTCATCAAGATGATGGCGGAGAAAAATTATAGTTTTGGCTCTATATTGATTTGATGCTTCGTTTCCTTATTTGATAGTGTCCCCAATACCATTTGCATCTAAATAAATTTCAGCATCTAGCACCCAAGATAAATAATTCTTTCAGTAATGTGAAGAGCCACAAAGTCAAGTTTTGCAAGGTTCGACATATTTAGTTCTATCATGAAAATGTAAAATTAATCAAGTTAGATAAAAAGAAAATAAAAATAAGATTTTGAGAATATAATAATGGCATATAATTGAGTAACGGTTATGAAATATATAATAATGGCATATAATTGTCGGAATTATGAAATATATAAAATTGAGTATTGAGTAATGATTATGAACCAACGGTTATGAAATAAGAAAACAATCATTTAGAATCTACTATATAACGGTTGTTTTTAATAAGAAATACAATACTCAAATATATTGGTTATGAAATAAGAAGAAAACAATCATTTAGAATCTACTATATCTCAAACTTTCATTTTGAGCAATCCTACAGGATGCTTCAATATTCAGTTATTTGTGCAACTCTTTTGGGATGCTTAAGTGATGAATTCTACTCGAATTCATCACAAACATAGTAATTGTTTTTTGTACAATCCAATAGGGATGTTTGAATGTTGAATTCTTCATGAATTCATCAAAGAAAAAAAAATAATAAAATGTCTATGCAACTAAAATGATAATGTTCCTGTTAGATTATTGCTCAAAACATCATCACATTTTTAATTGTTAGATTATTAGAGAACTCAAACATAGCCTAAATTATTATAATACAAGCTCCACAAAACAACACCATTTTACAAACACCAAAATGAATTTTGAAAAACATGAGAACCAACGAGAAGTAATACTACCTTAAGATATTTAGAGCTTTAGAGCTTGTGCTGATAACATCTTATGAATTAAACTCAAATAGAGCAAGAATAAGAATAGAAGATGAGAGAATAATAGAGCTATTTGTATTGTACTCTTCAAAGGTATATTCTACAATGTCATATGAGTCCTATTTATAGACTCAAGTATCTTAACCTATGATTTGCATTTAACCTATACAATGATGAATAATAATAAGGAATAATGTCTAGGAGTTACAATTGTATTAGACATCCACTTTATTCACAATAATTTTAATATTTATGCACCAAATAAATCCGAAGGCCTTCTCATAATATGCTATATATAAATCTCAAAAAAATAAAAAATAATATGCTATATATAATACACCTGTAATCGTATCCTTCCATATTAGCAATCCATATTAATCTAGTAGAAATTATGTATTACAATTTTTATTCTTATATTACAAATAAAAAAATGATTTCACATTCAAATAGTTATTCACCTTAATTTAATCATGAATTCCGCATTGGAAAAAAAAACTCCATATATAAGATTGGAGTTTGGATCCTCTTAATCTAACGAAATAAAGTAGAAGTTATGTATTACAATGTAAACGATGTATAATATCAAATTTGAGTTTTGAATCTAAGACCAAATTTGATTTGATTCCATTGAGTTTTGAATTGAATATCAATGACAATCAATGTTTATATATTGATATAACAATGTGTAAGTTCTAACCCCGGATGGCAATAGTACATGTTTATAGTCGACTCCACATTTTAATATATAATTATAATACTTACACAACCTCATGCAATTCAAGGCTTAATTTATATAGCAAGTGGGTGTGGCACAAGTGGTAAGTTGATTGGGCACCTTAAGCATTTGGTTAGGGGTTCGATCCTTGGCCGGTGTGTATCGAGAGACATCGCTTGAGAGAGGTTAGTCCTTAAATGAACTCCAGTACCTCGAGGGATTAGTCTCCACAGTCGCCGTGGAGAATACCCGGGTTTACCCCAAGAAAACCTTAATTTATATATGGGGAAAAATTATAAATTGCATCAAATGTGCCAAGTTGTTTCTTCAATTGCATCAAATGTGCCAACTTGTTGGAAGACCCCCTAATGGCATCAACTTGTTTCTTCAATCTGATGCTGCTAGAGTCCTCTTTATGAGGATGTAATTTTTGTTTTTTTTCCTTTTCTTTTCCATACTCTTACCAAAAAAAATGTGCCATATAATATATACCTTTTATTAACAATTGCTTTTAGTGGTAACATAAATGCAATAAAAATGATTAATTATTAGAATATTTAAACAACAAAACTACGAGGAATAATAAGTAATTGTCAGTCCTAATATTTTATTAGGTCATTAGAAACGGGACATTAGATGACATTGTAATAAAAATTGAACTTCATAACAAAACCTAATACAAAACATAGACAAATTACATATTGATTAGATGTAATTAACCCTAACAACGATTTTAATATAAAGCTAAAAACTAAACTATCCATGTTAGATGTCACAACTTAACCGATGTGGTAGACTAATGCAATTCTAAAAACTAAAATTGCGTAGCAGCGAAAATTCTCTTTTTGAAGCTTGCGTTGATCTTATCAAAATATGGAGTGACTTCATCAATGTATGGAGAAGTATCAGATGTTGCAGTTGTAGTCGAATCAGACTTGGTTATTGACGCACGGTACCAAAGATACTCCTGTAATTTGTATAACAAAATTAATAACGAAAGTGATCCCATTCATATCCATACTCTGTATAGTTGTTTTTGTTTTTTTAACAATTGATAGAACAAAACTACAACCTTTTCATCCATCTTATATAGAAAAAAGTGGTCGTGATGTTCTTGACCATGCATATGCTATTTACATTGTAGGTAGTCTGATTATTTATTGACTGCTTATTGGGACAAAAAACCTTTAAAAGATAAGATTGCATGAATTTCCCTGTCAGACGAAATGGTTCTGATATCTGCAAATTGTTATTCCCCAAAAGGTTAGATGATTGACGTCAATAAAATGCACAAAATTGATTGCCATATGGAAAGGTCAGTACATATGTATTTGGTGCATCACGGATGTGCTCATCATAAAAGTCAAAAGTTGCATCACCGATGAATGTAAAAAGTACAGAAGTTACATGTGTGGTCTTCTACTCTGACTTCAATTCCAGACCTACAACAATACAATTAACAAATATAAAAAATAAATCCAAAAAATCAAGACAATAGTTTGAAACTGTAAAAAAAAGTTTCACCATTGAGTTGAGATAACCTCAACAATATGAGCGACCACAATATGATGGGACTCCCGAACACATTGAGAAAATAAACTTCAGATATAAGGTTTTGAATCCAACACTAAAAAGTAAAACAACCAACCAAAAAATAAGCACTTCCAATGAACTATGAACGAAAGTGGAAAAAACAATAAAAATACATTATTTGAAGAATACTGAAAAACAATATTGAAATGGGATAAAATTATAAAAATCTTAGTTTTAAGTGTATACATGTGAGTTAGAATGGACCAATTCTGCAAGGTTAACATTATTGTTTAGCAAAAGGAATTCATCAAACAGTTATGCAAAAAATTCCGTGGTTGGCTACAAATTTTTGAGGCACAAAATGGAAGTTGGCTCAGAAACAAAAACCAAATGCTGAATGGGATTTTCACATACCTAGGTACCCTTTTTATTGAATTTTCTTCAATCATAATTGGTGGGAATTTGAATTGAATATGAAATTTCAAAATTTCAGAAAAAAATGTGCCAAATATGTTTTCAATAAAAATCATTTGAAAATTTGTTGACCAAAAAAAATCATTTGAAAATTTGAAAAGTTCCCATTTTTGTTGTTGAAAATCAAATATGTAAATCTCATTTAACAAAAATGCAAAAGATGCTGTTTTCGGAATTAATTTAAAAAATGCCGTTTTAGTATTAGATTAACATTAATGCAATTTTTAAATTTTTTCATTAATGGGTCATTAAAAGTCCAGGGATTTGTAACTTTGGCTGGAAGGAATATTGGTTTGAATGTTAATCAATTGAAATTAATATACAAATTAAAACTTGCCTTTTATGGAAGTCCTAATGTACACTACAATGCCACATGTATTTTTGTGAAGCAATGAGCTGGAATTTTAACCGATTATGTGTACACATGCATTTTTTTTTGACAATAGACACCTAGTGTATTTCATTAATAATCAAAATGAAAATCAAAATAAAAATACATCTAGGAATCTCAAAGTAATCCTGAGGACTGGCTGACAATAAGGCCACCGCAGCTAAAGAGTGGGCAGCCTTATTAACATTTCTCCTAGCAAACTCAACATTAGAGTTATAATTAAAAAAAGAGGGCCGAAGAGGTCGATTGACTTTAGTTATGATACGATTATGATTTTTAATTTTTAAAAAATATTTAAAAATCCACGTCGTGTTCGTACCAATTTTGTATCACCCGGGAAGAAAGAGGGCTGAAGAGGTCAATTGACTTTAGTTTTTCTCAATTGACCTCGTTTTCAATGTGCTGCACACCACACCACACCACACCATTTCCTCTTCATATAAATCAACCTCTTCTCTCTCCCTTACTCTTATAACTAAACTAATTAGCACGTACTAGTACAACACATGGATCATTTTTTCCCTGAGAAACTTCTAGATGAAATTTTCTGGGACCAACCTCTTTCAGCTACAAATCAAAGTAACTTTATCATGAATGTTCAACCTTGTCCTCCAATAAATTTAAGTGCTTTTGTTCAATATAGAGACCAACCCAGAGTGAGTTTTGGTGAAGAAAGTTCTCTAAAGGGGTCAAATTTCAAGACTATGAATAAGAGAATGATAGAATTCTTGAGAAAAAGTTGTCCCGTAAAGAGAAACAAGGTAGCAGAATATGAAAGAGAACGTGGTTTCAGACACATGATTAGTGAAAGAATGAGGAGACAAAGACAGAGGCAGTATTGCTTGGACCTGCATTCAGTGTTACCTCAAGGAACCAAAGTAAATATACATATTTTGACATACTATTACTATTAGATGCATGGTTTTAAATTAAATTAGAGATATATATATAGTTAGTTATTGGTAATTAGCCATATCTCTAATAATTATTGCTGCACTGACTGCAATTTCTTGCAACGTAATAGGCTTTTACACTATGAGGCACTCACATGACGTAGACACCATACATGATATCGACACAGACGCTGATAATAATTTGAAAAAAATGAAAGTGATTGAAGTGTCGGAGTCGGTATTTAACACGACATGTAACGACGGATACCAGATACATCTTTAATCTGAAGTATCGATGCTACGTAGCTTTTAGGCCTCTACAATCGCAACTACAACGACAATTCAAATCCATGATTAGATGTGGCTTTAACAAGTCAACCCATTTTAAATTTTCAACCTCTCCATTGACAATTTCTATTTTTTTTCCTGAGGCAGACAGATAATAATTCTGTAGTTCAAACGGCAGCCAAGGAGATTGAAAGGCTACAAGGATGCAGAGAGGAGTTAAAGAGGAAAAATGTTGTGCTTGAAGCAAATGTTGAGAGCAACAAAGTTGTGGGAAGCAAATTTTGGTATTTAAGAGTGCCAAATCCTAAATGTGGAATCGATTCTATTGTTGAGACCCTTAAATGCTTGAAAGACCTTGGAGTGGATACTAGAAACATCAAATCAAATTTCTCACACCAAGAGTTGTTCGCAGTGTTGGAGATAGAAAACGAGGTACTACGTTTGTTTGTGTGGTTTTCTTTTTTTTTTTGGTACAAAAGATTTCATATTGTTAATAATGTATTGTTGTTGTTTGAAAGATTGCAAGTACTGATGTGGAAAGGGCTATTCAAAAAGCACTTGATGAACTTGAGTGGAAGCTTCGTTCTTATGCCACGGAAGGTTCTAACTAGCGAAGATTAAAATATGAAGACTTTGGCCAAATTACCATTAAGGAAACGAGGAGCTTATATTTGTTTGTAAATACTAAACTAATAAATAGAGGAAGAACAGACCAGGTCAATTGACTTTCCCCTCTTCATTTTATTATATAGGCGTCAGGATACTACTACTACATGTAGACACCATAATGAGTGGTTTGAATTATTATAGCTTGTAACTGCGAGGATTTTTTATGTTAAAATAAATTTATTATTTTTTCTAATGAAACAAGTTTTTATAAAGTTATAGTAGGTGTAGGTATTTTATTGAAGTTAAATAACATAATTAAAAAACAAGTTGAGATGTGATTTTTATCAAAAATAAATAAGATGTGATTTTTTTTGAAACTAAGGATAGAGACTCACCGTAAATATTAATAGAAAAAGGAAAAAAGCATGAAACAAAATACTAGGCACAAGAATCAAAACTCATCCAAAAAATAAAAAATACATATTTAAAGTTATATTTTATATTTTTTTCCAGATTATACTTTTGAACTTTAGAGGACATCACGGTGAACTCAAAATCAATCTTAACAGAGTTATCAATGATTTTTAGGTTATTCTTTTTTCTGCTTCTTCTTCTGCTCAATGCTTTGGATCATTTAAATCATTTTCAAACGAGTCATAAAAAGAAACAAGTATATATCTGATTCTTCAGATGAGACGTCTTTTTTTTTGGTGAACAAGAAGGGCTAACAGCCCAAAACAAAACAAAGGCACGCAACATCCCAAAAGACAAAACTGGGTCAGCCCACGGAGGAAGACCCAATACAATCAACCCTAATTAGGGTATTCAGGAATGAAGGGGGATCGTCAAACGTCGCACCATGCTTCGCCAATGCGCCAGATGCGCTATTCACCAATCAATTGATATAACGAAACCGAATCTCACACGGGGGAGTCCCAATTGAACGAATTCCCTCCACCAACTCAGAAAAGGCGTGAGACAGAGGCCCACCTTCGGACAACAACTGCGCTGCGACCTTGCAATCTGTTTCAACGATGAGAAGACACTAGGCCAAAGCAACACTGTGGTATATAGAGCTGGCAAATGGGCTATCCGGCCCATATTGGGCTAGCCCATGTCGAGCTCAGACTTTTTTGGGCTAGGCCAAAAAGTCCGAGTTGAAATTCTGGCTCAACATTTACGGTCCAAGCCCGACCCTATGCCGGCCGCAGGCTTTTCGGGCTAGCCCACATTGTATAGTAATCCTAATTAAAAATAATATTTAAAAAAAAGTAGCATTTTGTTGTAGAACCAAACAAAAAATTACAACTACATACAGATAATAATACTTGAATGATAATCAATTGAATTAGACAAATCCTAGTCCAAGTATGAAAACTTGACTATAAATTTGGTTAATCACGGGGAAAGTTGCATAATAAATAAATAAATAGTGTGAATCGACATTCACATACTAAGAGGTGAAGGAAAAGTACAAGGAAAAGTAAACTTGAAAATGAAACAACAGGATGATATATCGTCCCTCTCTAATTGAGATTTTCGCTCTCTAGCGAGCTTTGGCTCTGTTAGGGTTTTTCCCTCATGTGGTGTTGCCACCGCTATGAGCTTCTTTCCTCCCTCTGTGGAGGGCGTTCTCCACCTCCTCGTGTTGGCGTTTTCTTTCTGGTATGTAACTTTCCCACCTTCTCCTCTCCAACACCCCATCGCTCCACCCCCTTACCTCATCCCCAACCCTTCACTCCCAAACCCCTTGGCCTGAACCCATCCTTCCACATGGGGTTTACCACCATCGCCAACCCATCGGTAACTCCTCCCAGTCTTTTTCCAATCAAACCCTAACCCCGGTGTCTACTTTAACCAAAAACCCACATCCCCAGCCGATTATCCTCTGTCAAAATCGCCCCCATCAAACCTCTTTACCCCCTCACTCAGATCCCTGGAAGCCTCGCCATCGCCGTTGCCGTCACCAATGAGTCGATCATCACTTTGACCTGGCACTCCATCAGAAACCATCTTCGTCGCCTTCTTGGATCGAGTTGTCTCACAGGTGATCTTCTCTTTCGATTACGCACTACCTCGTTGACCCTATCGTCGGACACGCGACCTCCACTCGAACCACCACCAACAAACAGTAAGGAAGCCCTGTTTGGAGCCTCTTCTTCCTCTGCTCCTCGATTTCTCAGTTTAGACTTAGCCTCTCCCTTGGCGACGCTTTTGGTTCCCATCCGCCCCCCTCAAAAACCTCCATGGACCTCCGGTGATCCCCCTGCTCTTGAGGTTTGTTCTTCTGGATTCTGTTGTTTCTATGAATTCCCTAGTTTATGGCTTGTGCATCAGTTTTTATGGTTTTTAAGTTTGTTGCCCAAGTGTTTGATATTACTCTTCAAAAAGTTTATCTCTACCTGAACACTTTTCTATAGGCACTGTTGGATTACTTTGTGATTGCTAAGGCTGTTGTGGCTGACCCCTTTTCCAATGTCCTCTCCAATTATCAACAAACTTTCATTTATCCCGGAATGTGGGACAATCTTGAGACCAACAATAGTTGAGTTGCGCGTACAAAGGTCAAAGAAACCATCTGTAACTGGATAGGAAGAAAGACTGTAGATTCTCATCTAATGGATATCTTAGCCTGGGTGCGGAAGCTATTGATAGTCTGGATGTTTGACTATTGCGAGTGGTTTGGTTATGTCTTCGTGGCTTATAAACAATTTGTAATAGATGTAATGTTCCTGATGCTTGTGTCTTAGACTTTCTTGGAGATGACTCTAGCTTGTGGATGGGAAATGTCCCAACACTTTTACTTCATTTAGCTTGTAATGTTGTTTATGTTATCATTTGAATGAAAGTATTTACCCTTAAAAAATGAAATAACGGGTATGAGAAAGAAAGGAATGAGGGGACCAGTAAATATGTGGCATTGAAGAGCAGTAAATGAATTGCCAAAAAAGATAACATGAGCAAGAGTAAAGAATTGGTTAGTGCACCACTATGTGCTGCGGTTGTGTAGTTGTGTTTGGGACTTGGATTGGGTTATAATTTTGGGCTATTGACATTAATGTATCTTATTGTTTTAAAATTGCGGGCTTGCCGGCTACCCATGACCCGACCAGGCTAGCTGATAACTCTATTTTATATAGAGTTATTTACGCTTTCAAATCTAAATAATTGTGAGAATCTCAGTAATAATGTTTTGTTAAATAAAGAAATACAAAAGAAATACAACTTTTTGAGTTAAGAAAGGTTTAGGCACACTTCATGACTATTTTATATGATTTGTGGTATTTTTTTGTGTTTGTTCAATTGCTGCAGCAATCATTGCCCCAGCAATAGATGCACCAGCAATAGAAGCAGAGGCATTGCCCCATCATCACTGCCAGCATCAATTGCCCCAGCAATCTTCACAACACAGAATGCCCCAGCATCCTGGTGATGACGTCATGATGCGTCAAAAGTAAGGCAAATAGTCAAGTGGGAGAGTTCGACGCCTACCATAGACTCCATAGCTCACAAGAGTCACCCTTCTAAGGGGCACTTGTCCTCTCATCAATGGACCTCTTCTTTTTACATGATGGGTGATCACATGGAAGCTTTTGAGATAAAATTAAAAAAGGAAAACCTAACTTCATCTCAAAGTAACCTTGATGCTCAAGACAACTCCACTCAAAGAAGCCTATAGATACATCTCCTCCTCATCATTGGAAATATATCAAATTTTAGGAAGTAGTCTTAGATATAATATTTTGGTTCAAAGGAGAGAAAGAAATTGATAACTTCTCTTTCTACTTTTACACCATCTTGTATTGCTGTTTCATTTCTCTAGCATTGCTAAGCAGAATATGCAAAGGAACTCCATTTGTGTAATTTCTATCTTATCTCATTTCCTTTGTATTTTCAATCATATGAATATGAATCTTTATGTTTATATGTGCTTAGTCATGTCAAGCGTGAACTAAATATATTTAGTTGGGATGCCTTAACTTTGTAATGAATTTTTGAATAGTTATTATGTTATGCTGATACTTGCAATTTAGTTCTTGCGCTATAATTCTTATGTTCTATACCTTGCAATATTGGGTTGACTGCAGCTGGTAGGTCTCTTGCTGCCGGGCCGGAGGTTAGTGTGAGCCTGGGGGGTACCTGCGAAGCCACTCCGACGCTCAAGTCAATATTGAGAATAGATGAGTGATTTAGCTAGGAATGAGAGAGTGTACCTTATGAAGGCTATGGGAGCCGGTATTTATAGGAAATCATGCCCGTTTGTGGATCGTCGGATCAGTAGAATCGATCTCAACCATTCAAGTGTGATGGCCTTAATTGGGCTTGTATGTTGTGGATATGGGCCGAAATGATTGAGCCAATCCATATCCAATTGCTAAATGCACCTCCTGGTATTGCTGAATGGACCTCCTGGTCCAGTCCAGAACAGTTATTATGTTATATTGATACTTGCAATTTAGTTCTTGCGCTATAATTCTTTCAAACTTATTTTGAGGTTGATCACTTAGAATAAGTAGGGTCATGAATACAGACATGGTTTATGATTTGAACTCAAGAACTAATATGGATACATGTTTTAATAAAAAGGAAACTTTGTTAATTCCATGCTAAAACCTAGACATAGGATAGCATAGTCCATAGGATGATACTGTAGGATCTTAATATACAAGGGTGAACTGATTTAGAGCTTAGACATAAGATTTGTAATGAAACCCTGACGTTAGTTGCTGAAAAGCACACATCAATTGTTACAGCATCCATTTCAGGAGCATCAATTGCCACAACAATTATTGCTCCAGCATCATATATATCATAATGCTATAAAAAAATGAATTACTTAGTAAAGAGCATACCAACTATTTCTCTCAATTGATTTACAATCTACTTCTATCTTGCTTATCTTAAATAATGTTTTCACACACACTACTCATCTTTTATTTTTTTCTTGATTTCCATTTCTCACTAGTATTGCTGCCATTTTAAACTCTCAAAAATTAATTCAATCCCTGTGGGTACGATCTCTACTTATCATTGTATTACTTGTTAAAGACTGTGTATACTTGCACACCTTTTCTCACACCAAGTTTTTGGCGCTGATGCCGGGGATTGCCATTAATTTTTATTGTTTAACTTAGTAGTAAATTAGTGATAATTTTACTTTGGTGTTTGTTCCTTGTGCTTCAGCAATCATTGCTCCAACAATAATTGCCCCAGCAATAGTTGGTATAGCATATGCCCAGGTCCAACACACTAGATTTTCAGTTGGATCCTGAAATAGAGAGGAGATTTAGAAGGTTGCCAGACTTCAAAGACAAAGAGGCAGAGCTAGAAATACAATGTATGAACCAGGAGTAGGTGAAGGTTCTAATCATGGCACAGGTAGAGGCATTGGAAGAGGCAGAGGTTCTGCTCATGGATCACACCCTGGTCCTGAGAATGATTACAGAAACTAATTCATCAACATGGGACCTATAGGTATGATAATTGATAGGGACAGACCAATGATGGACTATGTTGTGTTTGATCAGCAAAATATGCAAACCAGCATAGTCAGACCTCAAATTAATGCAACTCATTTTGAGTTCAAACCCATGATGTTTCAAATGCTTCAAACAGTGGGTCAATTTAGTGGTTCTCCTCATCAGGACCCTCATTTGCATCTAAGACAATTTTTATAAATATGTAGCAATTTCATCATCCCAGGTGTTTCAGAAAATGCTTTTAGACTAAAACTTTTTCCATATTCCCTCAAAGATAAAGCCAAGGCTTGGTTAAATTCCCTAGAGCCTAATTCTATCACTGAGTGGAATGAATTAGCTGAAAAATTTCTAGCAAAATATTTTCCACCAATTAAAAATGTCAGGATGAGAAATGACCTAACTTCTTTTAGACAAAAAGAAGGAGAATCACTGTTTGAAGCATGGGAAAGATGGAAAGAACTTTTAAGAAATTGTCCTCATCATGGTATACTTGTCATAATACAAATGGAAACATTCTATAATGGTTTGGAGCCCCAAACCAGACTCATGTTAGATGCTTCAACTGGAGGAGTATTACTAAATTCATCATACAATGAAGCATGTGAGTTGATAGACAAAATTGCAACCAACAGCTACAGTTGGCCCACAGAAAGGGTCAGTGCTCAAAAGAAGACAGTTGGGGTTTATGAACTCAATGAAATATCATCTCTATCAGCTCAAGTGGCATCTCTCACTAACATGATCAAAATCTAAATTCCACCAATGCCCCAGCATCCATTGCTGGAGCAATGACAGAACCCACTGCTGCTGCAATAGAACAAGCCCCTCCAGGAACAACTAGTTGTGTATAATGTGGAGGTGGACACTTGTATGAAGAATGTCCCAGCAACGCTATTTCTGCTAACTATGTGGGATACAACAAAAACAACAATCCTTACTCCAACACCTATAACCTAGGCTGGAGAAATCACCCCAATTTCAAGTGGAGTAATAACAATGCTCCAGCATCCAATGCTGCAGCGCCATCAACTCCACCTGGATTTCACTCTCAAAATTACCAAAGAAATCCTACACCAGCAAATGATAATTCCTTGGAATCAATGTTTAAAGCATATATGAGAAAAACTGATGCTTTCATCAGTGAAACTAGTACTGCAAGGCAAGCTCATGATGCATCACTTAAAAACTTGGAGAAACAAGTGGGTCAACTAGCTACAACATTATACCAGAGGACAAATGGTTCTCAACCATCCACCACAGAAGCCTCAACCTCACAAAAATAAGGGAATGAGCATGTAAAAGTCATTTCTTTGAGAAGTGGAAAAGATCTCTCAACCATATAAAACTGAAGGTGTAGAGAAGGAAGAAAATGAAAAAAATGAAAAAATAGAAAAGAAAAAAATACAACTGATGCAGGAGCAACAGATGCAGGAACATCCAAAGTTGGAGCATCAGAAGCTGCTTATGTACCACCACCAAGGTTAGTTCCAGAATACCCTTCTCCACCTTATCCACAAAGATTGAAGAAGGCACATGAAGAAAAACAATTTGGCAAATTCCTTGAAGAACTTAAGCAGCTACACATCAATGTACCCTTGTGGAAGCACTCCAACAGATGCCCAATTATACTAAGTTCATGAAAGATGTGCTCACAAAGAGAAGAAGATTGGGGGAATTTGAAATAGTAGCTATGTCAAAAGAATGCAGCATGATCATGCAGAACAAAATTCCAAGGAAGTTAAAAGATCCTGGCAGTTTCACTATACCATTTTCAATTGGAAAATTTTATACAGGTCGTGCACTATGTGATTTAGGTGCAAGTATTAACTTGATGCCTAAGTCCATATTCACACAACTTGGTATTGGAACTGCCAGACCTACCACTGTGACCCTTCAATTAGCATATAAGTCAATAGCCTATCCTGAAGGGATCATAGAGGATGTTTAGATAAAAGTTGACAAATTTGTGTTTCTTGTAGATTTTGTTATCCTTGATTTTGATGCAGATAAGGATGTACCAATCATTCTTGGAAAACCATTTTTGGCTACTGGCAAAACACTCATTGATGTGCAGAAAGGTGAATTAACCATGAGAGTCAATGATCAAGAGATCAAATTCAACATCATGAATGCTCTGAAATACCCAACTGAAGATGTTGAAGACTGTTCTCTGATTGTCTCTCTGGATCAAGCAGTACATCAACAATTCCACAAAGAGCATGACCACTTGACCAATGCTCTAGCATTCATTGCTAGAGCAATGACAGAAAAAGAAGAAATTGTGGAAGATGAAGCTGTGCAAAAAGAATTGGATGTAAAAGAGGTATGGGCAAGAAAATATGAATCTCTAGAACTTGAAGACCCAAACCTCAAGAAGAATGTTCCTTCAATTGATAAACCTCCTCAACCTGAGCTTAAAGAATCGCCCCAGCATCTAAAATATGCTTTCTTAGGGGAAAATAATACACTTCCAGTGATCATTGCTTCTGACTTATCTCAAAAGCAGGAGCATGATCTCATTAATTCCCTAAAGAAGCATAAGAAGGCAATAGGCTGGCAAAATACAGTGATAAGCTGTCCTCTTAGTTCCATTGAAGATCCGCCATAGAAATCCACTAGAAGATCGTGTTCGGTTCATGCTATAGCACTGTCAGCACACCAGTTCATGCGTAGGAGTTGGAGGAGTGTATCTTTTGTGCATTCTTCTTCTACTTTCTGTTTTGGTGACATGAACTCCATTATTTGTAAGCTGTTGATATTGCTAAACATGAGCTAAATATCTTGTAGTTGGATTGCTTAAGCTTTGTAATAACTCTTTATGTGTTAGTAATATAATATTATGATGTATGCATTTCAATCTTTGTATTTTAATGCTTTCAAACTTGTTTTGGGATTAGCTAACTAGAACAAGTGCATTCATGGGTTCAGAAATGGTTCATGATTCGATCTCAAAGATTGATGTGAGTGAGTGGTTGTTTTAAGGGCACTTAGAACAATCCTTGCCCAAACCTAGACATAGGAGGGCTTAGTTCATAGAGTGAATACCGTGGGGTCTTTAAAATACAGAGGTGAACTTACTTGAAGCCTAGACATAGGATCTTGTCACGAAACCTTGGAGAAAGTGACCGAAAGGCACGCAACATATGCTACAGCACTCAATGCTATAGCATCTAATGTTATAGCACTAACACAGAAGAGAAGTTACTTAGTGAAAGCAATCCAACTAGTCTTCATCATATAGTTTCCCTTTTTACTTCCTTGTACTTCAACCTTTATTTTACTATTCCAAAATTGTGTTTTTATCCTTACACACTGATTTGCTAAGACATGACAACTCTAAATTAAATACAATCCCTGTGGGTTCGACCTGTATTTCTACTGTATTACTTGTTGCGACTGCGTATACTTGCGCATCTGTTCGTAAAATCCACAACAACGGGCAGAGAAATTTGAATCCAATCATGAAAGAGGTGGTGAAGAAGGAAATAATCAAATGGCTAGTTGCTGGCATAATCTACCCTATTTCAAATAGTGCATGGGTGAGCCCTGTGCAATGTGTACCAAAGAAGGGTGGAGTGACAGTAATAGCCAATGAAAAGAATGAATTGATACCAACCAGAACTGTCACAGGATGGAGAATTTGTAGGGACTACAGAAGGCTCAACAAAGCTACAAAGAAGGACCATTTTCCATTGCCTTTCATTGATCAAATGCTGGATAGATTAGCTGGTAAGGAATTTTATTACTTTTTGGATGGATATTCAGGCTATAACCAAATTGCTATAGTTTCTGAGGACCAACAAAAGACAACTTTTACATGTCCCTATGGCACCTTTGCATTTAGAAGGATGCCATTTGGACTATGTAATGCCCCAGCAACATTCCAAAGGTGTATGATGGCAATATTCTCTGACTTCATAGAACAATCCATGGAAGTTTTCATGGATGATTTCTTAGTATTTGGTGAGACATTTCAACTCTGTATTTGGTGAGACATTTCAACTCTGTTTGGAAAACTTAGAAGAAATACTCAACAGATGTGAAGAAACCAACTTGGTCCTAAATTGGGAGAAGTGCCACTTTATGGTCCAAAAAGGCATTGTGCTAGGTCATAGAATTTCAAAGAAAGGGCTGGAAGTAGACAAGTCAAAGATTGAGGTGATAGACAAATTACCTCCTCCAACAACTATCAAAGGTATCAGAAGCTTCTTAGGTCATGCAGGCTTCTATAGGAGATTTATCAAGGACTTCTCAAAAATTTCAAAGCCATTATGTCAACTATTGCAACATGATGTGCAGTTCAACCTTGATGAATCTTGCTTAGAAGCATTTCAAAAACTGAAGAAAGCATTGGTGACAGCACCAGTGATAGTCACACCAGATTGGAGCAGACCATTTGAGCTAATGTGTGATGCTAGTGATTTTGCTATGGGAGCTGTCCTAGGGAAAATGTATGACAAGGTTTTTCATTCTATTTATTCTGCTAGCAAAACACTTATTGAAGCTCAAATGAATTATAGTGTGACCGAAAAAGAATTAATAGCAATGGTTTTTGCATTTGATAAATTTAGATCATACTTAGTTGGCACAAAGGTGATTGTTTATACTGACCACTCAGCCATTAAGTATTTAATTTCAAAAAAAGATGCAAAACCAAGACTAAATTTTTTTAGGGTTGTATTTGGTACTAGAGATTGGGGTATCTCTCTAGGGTTGTTCACAGTACTAGGGAGTGGGGTATCTCTCTAGGGTTGCTGTTTGTACTAGGGAGTGGGGTATCTCTCTAGGGTTGTTGATTGTAACAAGGGTGGGGTATCTTTTGTTGCTGGTGTTGTGGAAGATCTGAGGGCTCTTCATAGGTGGGGTATCCTAGGAGAAGAGTGTCTGAGTCTGTAAAGGTTTCCAAAGCACCTGTAAGCTTTGTTGTGTTAGTGGAAAATCTCACAAGGGTGTGAGGACTGGACGTAGGTCACTAGGAGGTGACCGAACCAGTATAAAAATCTCTATGTTCTTTACTGCTTTATTTTCAGTTTTCGTTTCTCGTTAATTCGTTCCATAAACCTGCACGAAAAATCAATCAAGTCGTTAAAGGGGACTTAAATTTTTAAAATCTCAATTCACCCCTCCTCTTGAGACTGAAGCCACTTGGTAATGTTGACTCCCAATCATATGATGTAAGTTAGGCACTTTTAGGACCAATTGTGCAGGTTTTTCATTGTATCACAGTCATTATCTGAGATTTAGTCTAGTTTTAGATAATTGTAGTAGGAAGTTCATTTGTAAGTAATTCCTTCACTTTTGGAGCTAACTTGGTCATTGAAGACCTCTATTTGGTTGTGGCATCATTCGGCGAACCAGACACTTGCCCGAAAATGCAGCAAAATGGAGGAATTTGCTTTCTGTTGTTTTTCGCGTCGCGACCAGGAGGGTTCGCGACGCGATCCAGAGGAATTTTGCAAACCAGAACTTTCTGTTATTTTTCGCGTCGCGACCAGGAGGGTTCGCGACGCAACCTGGAGCAGTTTTGCGAGGCCTGAAGCTTCTGTCATTTGTCGCGACGCGACGGACACGGGCCGCGTCGCAATGGTGCGTGAAAATTAGGGTTTTTAAAGCAGTTTCAGCAAATTTTGAAGGGACTTCGTCTTGGGATCTGAGCCACACTTTGGAGCAGCAGCTGGGGCGTTTTTGGGAGCTTCTAATCACTTGGGAACAAGGTTTTGAAGACTTCTCATGGATTCCTCTATGTGTAACTTCTCCTTATTTTTATCTTCTCTTTCCTTGATGTTGTCCATGTAGTTTGTTTTGATTAGGGAGAGATGACTCTCCCCAAACCTATCTATTGATTACTTTGTTATGGTTGATTCAGTTGTTTGGTTAATTTATCATAAGGCTATGCCTCTTTGCGTAATGCTTTACTTCTACATATGCTAGTTGTAATGAATTAGGGTTTGTGATCACATAGGGATATGGGTTACAATCTTGATATGGGGTAGTAGATCACATACTTGTTATCACCATAGGAATATGGGATTGGATATGTGAATTCTCTATTTCTTGCGTTTATTGCTTTACCTGTTGGCATGAATCACCTAAGGGATTAGGGTTTCTCAATTAGGTAAAAGGGGCTTTGAGGCAAGGGATTGTCCTTAACCTAATTTTGTGAATTGAATCTGGTAATTTAAACAACCAATTTGAGATTAACTGAAGGATCATAGGATAGGTGAGGGGAGAAGATTCGACCCCTAATCGCTTTCATTTTATTGTTTACAGACGTTTGCTTTGTTTTACCGTTACTTCACTTTTCGTCCAACTATTACGTCTAAGGATTAATTTACTTGCCTATTGATAATAAAACACAATCCCCGTGGAATCGACCGATTACTTACCGTATTTTATTACTTGCGACGACAATTGGTACACTTGCCAAAAGTCCTAACAAGTTTTTGGCGCCGTTGCCGGGGATTGTTGATTTCATTGTCAACAAGGCATTTGAGTTAATTCTTAGTTGTTTTATTTTATTTTATTTATTTCAGTATTTTATTTTTGTTTTATTTGTTTAGATACTTTGTATAGTGTTGGACTTGTTAACGGTTTGTTGAAGTGTTTCAGTGAACTGTGTAGCAGGGGCAAAGTTCGAAAGAATTGCTGTTTGTCCCAGAAAAAAAAAATTATGGAATCCACTTGTCGGATGGAAGATGCTTTGGACCAGTTTAGGCAAATGACTGAGACTATCTTCCAGCCTAAAGAGCAAGCTTCTCGGTTGGAAGATGCTTTGTCCGAGTTTATGCGAATGTCCGAGACCCTCTTCCAACCCCAAGAGCAAGTGATGATAGAGTCCGCGCCACCCTCACTTAGCGGTAATTTTTGTGAAGAACCCCACTTGAATGGAAAATGTGTGACACGCACCTTTTGCGATTCTTGTGGGGAGTATCTTGTGGAGTGCAACTGTGAGGATGAGTGGGTAACTAGATCAGAAAATTACCCATGGCTATGCACTACCAATGAGGAACAAGAAGAACAAGCCCCAACAAAAGAAGAATCTGGGGAGGATAAGGAAGATGAGGAAGAAGAAAAGATTGAAATGGAGGAGCATGTAGTTTGGAGGGAAGATCAAAGCTCCCAATGTGGGGAAGGGGTGAAAACCCAACAAGAAAAAACCCAACAAATCATGGTTCCTATTATTCTTCCAAGTAGCAAGGAGGATAGAAGTGAGGAGATTGACATATACTTAGACTCCTTCTATGCCTTATTCATCACCTTTCACCTAAAAAGGGTATGGAAGCATCTACAACTATGTTTCAAATTCATGATGTTCCTGCCCCAGAAGCGAAAGAAGAAGGATGATGTGTTCTTTGTGTCATATCAGCCACCTTAATAGTGGGATGACAAACGTCAAGCTAGTGACGTTAAAGAAGCGCTTGGTGGGAGGCAACCCATTGGTTCATTATTTACTGTTTTGAGTCTTTATTTTTCATTCCCTTTTTGACTTATTTTGCACTTTGGTCTGTACTTATTATAACTTACTCTGTGATATTGGGGCACCACTGCCCTATATTTGGTTTTTGTGTTGTTAAAGCAGCGTCAATGGTGATGATGTGTGGCATTTGGGGTCGCATGTTTGCATTTTTTCCTTTTGACACTCGCACTTCAAGTTTTATCATCAAGTAATAGCAGCGGTCATGACAAACGTTGCGGAAGTTCCTTATCATCGGTGAGCAGCATCTCTCAAGTTCCATCTCTATGATCCCAACTGTGAGGTTTGAGCCTAAACACGTTCTCATATCTATATTGTGTGTATTCCTTGCCTGCATTAGTCTGCAGAACTTGACATTGTGCTTAATTGTTTTTGCATTTGATTTTCATACACACTGAGGCATTTCTGTTGGCACCCCTGAGCCTTTCAAACCACACCTAATTAATGTTTATCCTCTGCTAGCCCCTCTGAGCCTATTGTTAAAAATTGTATGCTGTTTCTCTGACAATCATAGCCTAGTTAATTCTTAACTTGGAGTTAGGTAACAAAAGCTGTGAGAGTGGGGAAACTTTTAAGTTTGGGGTTGCTCGTGGAATAGCAACAATATAAGTTTGGGGTGGTATACAAGAGAAGGAGCAAGAAAAGAAAGAAATAAAAATATATATATGTATATATATATATATACATATCAAAAAAAAAAGAGAAAAATAAATAAATAAAATCCTTCTCTTGTTTTGTTAAATGCTTTGGGAAAATGGGTGAGTATTGCGTGAAATTGACAAAAAGAGAGGTAAGCCTAACTCCAAGTGCAACCTACTTATCCAAATGTATCCACCCTTACCTAAGCCCCGCTATAACCCTTAAAGTCCTCAAATGTGTGTATGCATTTCATTGTATAGAATGATATAGAACTCTGTCAAGCCTATGAAACGATGATGCAGGTACTGTGAATTGAGTGAATACCCGAAACACCTCAAGAGTGAAACACTGGTGAGATTTGCGTACAGAGAAAACTTGAGAATGCTGCCTGCTTATGAGTCGTTATTTCCAATTCATTTTGTCCTGCCACTGTATTAGATTGATGATGATAGTTGATGTGCTGATGTGTTTAAGGTTGATGTATTATATGTAACAGCTAAATAGAAAAAAAAACAGCCACAGTCTGAATTGATTGTTTGCTTGAGGACAAGCAAAAGTTTAAGTTTGGGGTTGTGTTGACTCCCAATCATATGATGTAAGTTAGGCACTTTTAGGACCAATTGTGCAGGTTTTTCATTGTATCACAGTCATTATCTGGGATTTAGTCTAGTTTTAGATAATTGTAGTAAGAAGTTCATTTGTAAGTAATTCCTTCACTTTTGGAGCTAACTTGGTCATTGAAGACCTCTATTTGGTTGTGGCATCATTCGGCGAACCATACACTTGCCCGGAAATGCAGCAAAATGGAGGAATTTGCTTTCTGTTGTTTTTCGCGTCGCGACCAGGAGGGTTCGCGACGCGATCCAGAGGAATTTTGCAAACCAGAACTTTCTGTTATTTTTCGCGTCGCGACCAGGAGGGTTCGCGACGCGACCTGGAGCAGTTTTGCGAGGCCTGAAGCTTCTGTCATTTGTCGCGACGCGACGGACACGGGCCGCGTCGCGATGGTGCGTGAAAATTAGGGTTTTTAAAGCAGTTTCAGTAAATTTTGAAGGGACTTCGTCTTGGGATCTGAGCCACACTTTGGAGCAGCAGCTGGGGCGTTTTTGGGAGCTTCTAATCACTTGGGAACAAGGTTTTGAAGACTTCTCATGGATTCCTCTATGTGTAACTTCTCCTTATTTTTATCTTCTCTTTCCTTGATGTTGTCCATGTAGTTTGTTTTGATTAGGGAGAGATGACTCTCCCCAAACCTATCTATTGATTACTTTGTTATGGTTGATTCAGTTGTTTGGTTAATTTATCATAAGTCTATGCCTCTTTGCGTAATGCTTTACTTCTACATATGCTAGTTGTAATGAATTAGGGTTTGTGATCACATAGGGATATGGGTTACAATCTTGATATGGGGTAGTAGATCACATACTTGTTATCACCATAGGAATATGGGATTGGATATGTGAATTCTCTATTTCTTGCGTTTATTGCTTTACCTGTTGGCATGAATCACCTAAGGGATTAGGGTTTCTCAATTAGGTAAAAGGGGCTTTGAGGCAAGGGATTGTCCTTAACCTAATTTTGTGAATTGAATCTGGTAATTTAAACAACCAATTTGAGATTAACTGAAGGATCATAGGATAGGTGAGGGGAGAAGATTCGACCCCTAATCGCTTTCATTTTATTGTTTACAGACGTTTGCTTTGTTTTACCGTTACTTCACTTTTCGTCCAACTATTACGTCTAAGGATTAATTTACTTGCCTATTGATAATAAAACACAATCCCCGTGGAATCGACCGGTTACTTACCGTATTTTATTACTTGCGACGACAATTGGTACACTTGCCAAAAGTCCTAACAGGTAACATCCCCAATAGAGCCATCACAAACGGACCGTAAACCACCTATATTAGGAATCCAGTGATCATTCTAAATGTTTATGAACCGGCCATTACCAATACGCCAAGTTAGACCTTTCCGGAAGTCCTCCCAGGATTTACATATCCCTCTCCAAAGATTGGAACTCGCTTTGTTCACATTAATTATTGGAGTTATATCGTTGCCACACCCATACTTCGACCTTGCGACTTGGACCCAGAGATCGTCTTGTTTCATCGTAATACCCCAGTTAATCTTCATCATAGAGAATTGGTTAATAAGCCTCGCCTCCCTTATCCCAAGGCCACCACTAGACTTAGGCTTACACATGTTACTCCAGCTCACCATGTGAAGATTTCTGTGACTATCAGTATCCCCCCAAATGAACTTCTGGCACCTCTTATCAATCTCATCACAAATAAATCGAGGAATATAAGTTAATTGCATAACATAAGTTGGAAGAGCCTGAATTACAGATTTAGTGAGTGTGACTCGACCAGCAAATGAGAGCACCCTGGCTTTCCAATTGTTCAACCATTGATCAACCTTATCAAGAATAAATTGAAACGACCTCTTATTCACCTTCTCATGCAAAATTGGAACACCTAAAGTCATTTGTAATTTGAAAACCTGAAGCTGCACAGATGCTTGCTTTATCATGCCCACCCACATTATTGGAGAAAAAAATCCGAGTCTTGCTATCATTAATCTTTTGCCCGGACGACCTGCAAAACAAGTCAAGAATATGTTTTATAATTAGCACCCGCCCCTCGCTTGCCTCCGCAAAGATAAGGACATCGTCTGCAAATGCAAGATGCGAGATACGAGGGCCCTGACGAGCAAGCTTAATGGGTTTCCATTGCTCGTTCTCAACCGCCACATTGATCATCTGGAAAAGCTTCTCAATGCACAACACAAACAAGTAAGGTGAAATTGGACCCCCCCCCCAGCGAACTCCTCGAGTAGGATAGAAATTCTTCGGAGCCTCCTGATAACTCATATTTAGATGTGTTATTTATGCTCTTATCACTTAAATCAACACAAGTTCTCAAGTAATATTCGTGTTTTATTAGGTAAATATTAGTTATTTAGAGGAAAGAAGGGTTAGGAGCTTGTTTGTTATCATTTGACACATTTGGTGCCTTTTTGAGTATATTGATGTTTTGCTTGAGTGCTGCAGCGGTAAGCGCTACAGCGCTAGGGAGCTGTTGGCCACTTGGATATTTATGAAGTCACTTGCTGCTTGATGAGCCATCAATCTGATCCTCTTCTGCTCAGCCTGACATGGAAGCCTCCAAGTGGGATGAAAAGGACACTTGGCGTATTTTTATTAGAGCTTAAGTGATAGTTGGTGATGAGTTTCATCATTGCCCTTTTTGTAAAGCCACTTTATGAGATGTGGATAATATCTATCTCACTTCTTCTTCCTCAAATGTAGGATTTCGAAATAAGGAGAGTTACTTGGAGAAAAACTACTTGACACCTAGTATTCCCCCATTAATCCTCCATTTTCTTGAAGCTTTTATTTCTAGTTTATTTTTCTTCATCTCACCTACGGTTTGCTCACGCCATAGCATCATCCATCGTGTATGACTTGGGATTGTTGGAGTGCATCTTTTGTAACCATTCTTCTCTTGCTCACATACGGTAACATAATCTTTTCAGTTTATGTTGTTTTGATGAAGCTTGTTATGAGCTAAACTTTTGTGGTTGGATTGTTCTCATGTTTGTAATTGTAATACCCTAACTTTGTCCTAACCAAAATGAGAAAATTTTATTTACTTTTGATAAAAATAATTATTTTATTTTTTTTATGTCATTATTTTATTTGTCACAAGTTTTTTTTAACACAAGAAAATATTTTTTTAGAAGTAAGGAAACAAAAAATAAGCCAAGGAGGAAATAAGGGGGGTTTGTAAAAAAAAAAGAATGGAGGTGCATTTGGATTGGGCCATCTAAAACCCAACCCAATTCCTAAACCCTAGCCCAATTCACCCTCACACTCCTCCACCCAACCCATGACCCATATCCAACCCATAACCCAACTCATCACAAAACCCTAATTTCCCTCCTCCTAACCCTAATTCGACCACCCCCTTACCCTAAAAGCCATCCACATTCACTCTCCCCCTTAACCCAAAAATCATCCACATTCATCCCCAAAAATCCTCCTCCATATTCGACCCCACCCCCCTTTTTCCTCCTTGAAATTTGCTTTCTCCCTTCCACACTCCACCTCTCCTCTTTTCTCTCAATACCACTTCCCCATTTTTCCCTTCCCAATACACTCAACCTCACTCCTTCCCTTTCTCTTTCCTCTCAAACCTACGACTCTCTCCACTCCTGCCCCTCTTTATTTATATTTTGCTAGGGAATCGGAGGGATTCCGAATTTCTCGAGAAAAATAGAAATAAAGATAGAAAGACGCTAATTTTGGCCAGACTGAGGTATTTTTTTTTTTTTTTTTTTTGAAAAATTTATGAAAACTGGGCTGATTTAGACAGAAAGTAAATAGGGAGCACCGGGGCTCTGGGGGATCGCTGGGGATGTGAAGGAGCACTGGGGCTCTGAAGGGACCGCTGGGGATCTGAAGGTCTAGCTCAAAAATCAATGCTTGGCGCATCGACCTGAATTCGACTGAGGGACCGTCGGGGTCTGAGGGGCATGCCTAAGCCTGAAGGACCAATGGGTCTGAAGGAGCGCTTCTAGCTATGGTACTAGAGATACGGTCTGGGGTGGCCTTTTTCGAGCGGCCATTAGGGTTAATCAGGTCCGGAACTGATATAACCACGAAGGACGTGCACTGTGTTTTTTAGGCGGACACAGCTAGTCTGAAGGGCCTGGGGCCGGATGATCCGTCGGTTGCTCGATTAACGCGACGTGCGATCTGGATTGAAGGACCATTGTTGGTCTGAAGGAGCGCCTGGGCTCTGAAGGACCGCTGGGGGTCTGAAGAATTGGTGCTAACGACACAAAATAAAATTATCTTAACAGACACTTGCAATGAATGATGCATGCGTGCATGTAGTTAAGTAATTGATGACATGATGGATGAAATGTGGAATGATTTTTTTTTTTTTTTTTTTTTTGCTCTTTTGCTCTTTTTTGCTCTTTAGCTCTTTATTGACTTTGCTGGCATCATCAAACTCGCATGACTCTTGTTGTGGGATACGAGGGTTGCCTCAAGCAGTGGTGCCAAAGTGCGGGTTATTAAGATTTGCTGAAGTAATTGTGCATTTGTCCTTTTTGCAACTTTATGAGAGATCATCCTTTTTTTGTGATTTTTAGAAATTTCGCAATGAATATAATGCTTGTGATCATGCACATGTTTCACAATTCAGTATTGTTTACCATGAACGTTATTTTTGCGATAATAGGGAAATGAGAGAATAAAGGAAGTGTTTAATATTCAAATGAAAACAAATGCGCAGAAAATCGCACTGTCTGAAAATTACAATGGGAGTTTAAACTACAAAAAGCAAGAGAAGAAAAAGATACAAGGAAAGCAGATCTTTTGATTGTGTGTCTTTGAAGTAATAACGCCAATCGCCCATTACCACAACTTTGAGCCTTCATCGTCCAACTTTTGGAGTTGTTGATTGCCTTTGTAGCTTGAAGTCCAACTTCTGACCCTAATTTTTGCCTGGACTGCTCTTTAGAGTTTTCAGTCCACCGGGTCGCTCTAATTTTTGCCTAGGCCGCCCTTTCGGGTTTTCGACCTAGCGAGCTTATTTTTGCTTGGCTCATCTTTCTCTTTTTTCCATATATTTCTTTAGGCATAGTACTTCTTGACTGCGTCCGAGTTCACTGGGAGTGGGAGGTCTTCACCGTCCATTTTTGTGAGAATCAATGCTCCTCCAGAGAATGCCTTCTTTACCACATAAGGTCCTTCATAGTTAGGGGTCCATTTTCCACGGCAATCCTTTTGGATAGGCAACATCTTCTTGAGCACGAGGTCTCCTTCTTGAAACTGGCGGGGGCGCACTTTTTTATCATAAGCCTTTTTCATTCTTTGTTGGTACAACTGCCCGTGACACAAAGCAACTACCATCTTTTCTTCTATGAGGTTCAACTGATCCAGACGAGCTTGAACCCATTCTGCTTCCTCCAATTTTGTTTCCATTAGCACTCGCAGGGAGGGTATTTCCACCTCGATGGGAAGAACTGCTTCCATCCCATATACTAGTGAGAATGGTGTTGCCCCTGTTGACGTGCGGATAGAGGTCCGATACCCGTGCAAAGCGAAGGGCAACATTTCATGCCAGTCCTTGAAGGTCACTACCATATTTTGCACGATCTTCTTTATGTTCTTATTTGCTGCCTCAACTGCCCCATTCATCTTTGGACGGTATGGGGAGGAATTATGATGCTGGATTTTGAAGTCGTCACACAACTCTTTCATCATCTTATTGTTCAGGTTGGTCCCATTGTCCGTGATGATCTTATTTGGAAGACCGTAGCGGCAAATCAAATCTCTCTTTATGAACCTGACAACCACTGACTTTGTTACACTGGCGTGAGAAGCGGCCTCGACCCATTTGGTGAAATAATCAATAGCGACAAGAATGAAACGATGTCCGTTTGATGCCTTGGGTTCGATGGGACCGATGACATCCATTCCCCACATTGAGAATGGCCATGGTGCTGTTAGGACATTCAGAGAGGCAGGTGGTACATGGATATTGTCGGCATAGACTTGACATTTGTGGCATTTTCTGACGTAGTTGAAGCAGTCAGTCTCCATTGACAACCAGTAGTAGCCAGCCCTTAGGATTTTCCTTGCCATGGTGTGCCTATTAGAATGGGTGCCGAACGAGCCTTCATGGACATCCTTCATAATTCTTTCTGCTTCTTCTTCTGCTACACATCTGAGGAGGACCATATCGTGATTTCTCTTGTAAAGCACTTCCCCATTTAGGAAGAAACCCATTGACAGCCTCCTAAGTGTCCTCTTATCATTCTCGGTGGCACCAGGAGGATATTCTCTGTTTGTGATATAGTGCTTGATATCGTAATACCATGGTTTACTGTCAGGCTCTTCTTCGATTGCCACACAATGATGTGCCGGTAGGTCTCGATGTTGGATTCGGATGAATGTCAGACTTCTGTCGCTATTGATGTTGAACATTGATGACAAAGTCGCCAAAGCATCGGCCAACTGATTTTCTTCGCGAGGGAGATGATGGAAAGTGATCTCTTCAAATTGTTCAACCATCTTTTGGATGTGATCATGATAAGGAATTAATTTGGAATCCCTGGTTTCCCAGTCACCTTTTGTCTGGTGGATGACTAAAGCTGAGTCCCCATATACATCGAGTCTTTTGACTTTCCATTCAAGGGCTGCTTTGATGCCTAGGACGCACGCTTCATATTCTGCAATGTTGTTGGTGCAGTAGAAACTCAGTCTAGCGGTAAACGGTATGAAGCGGTTATCAGGAGAGATCAGTACAGCTCCGACCCCGTGCCCGTATAAATTAGAAGCGCCGTCGAATAACATTCTCCACCTTTCGTTGTCCGGAGGATTCCCTTCTACGAATAGAGCCATTATATCTTCGTCTGGGAAATCGCACTGCATTGATTGGTAATCTTCGATGGGCTGATGCGCCAAGTATTCCGCTAAGGCACTACCCTTGATTGCTTTCTGAGTGACGTACAAAAGGTCATATTCGGATAGTAGCATTTGCCAGCGGGCGATTCTTCCTGTGAGTGCAGGTTTTTCAAAAATGTACTTGATGGGATCCATTTTAGATACCAACCAAGTCGTGTGGCTCAACATATACTGCCTCAGGCGACGTGCAGCCCAGGCCAAAGCGCAACATGTTTTTTCCAACAATGAATATCTTGTCTCGCACTCGGTGAACTTCTTGCTGAGGTAATAGATGGCATGTTCTCTCCTTCCAGACTCATCATGTTGCCCCAGTACACAACCCATTGATTTGTCTAGTACTGTTAGATATAGGATGAGAGGTCTACCCTGCACAGGCGGTATTAGAATCGGTGGATTTTGGAGGTACCTCTTGATCTTTTCAAAGGCTTCTTGGCAATTATCATTCCACTTGGTTTCTTGGTTTTTGCACAAAAGCTTGAAGATGGGCTCGCATGTAGATGTTAGCTGCGATATGAACCTAGAGATGTAGTTCAATCTTCCCAGGAAACCACGAACTTCTTTTTCAGTACTCGGTGCCGGCATTTCTAGTATTGCTCGTACTTTGGCTGGATCTACTTCTATTCCCCTCTGACTGACTATGAAACCCAACAGCTTTCCCGATCTTACACCGAAAGTGCATTTGGCAGGGTTTAATCTGAGTTTGAACTTTCTGAGACGTTCGAAGAGTTTTTGCAGATTGACGATATGCTCTTCTTCAGTCTTGGATTTTGCAATCATGTCATCCACGTAAACCTCTATTTCCTTATGCATCATATCATGGAATAATGCGACCATTGCCCTTTGGTACGTTGCACCAGCATTCTTTAGTCCGAATGGCATTACTTTGTAACAGAAGGTTCCCCAGAGAGTGATGAAGGTGGTTTTCTCCATGTCTTCGGGGGCCATCTTAATTTGGTTGTATCCGGAATATCCATCCATGAAGGAGAACAGAGAGTGTTGTGCTGTGCTATCTACCAGGACATCAATGTGAGGCAAAGGGAAGTCATCTTTGGGGCTGGCTCTGTTCAAATCTCGATAATCGACGCACATCCGAACCTTACCGTCTTTCTTCGGGACCGGTACAATATTGGCTACCCATTGAGGGTATTTTGCTACTGCTAAAAACCCAACATCGAACTGCTTCTTAACCTCATCTCGGATTTTCAATGACATCTCTGGTTTCATCCTTCTTAACTTTTGTTTTACCGGCGGGCATTCTGGTTTTACCGGTAACTTATGCTCGACTATGTTGGGGTCCAGTCCAGGCATGTCTTGGTATGTCCATGCGAAGACGTCAACATAGTCAAACAACAACTTAACCAATTTCTCTCGCTCGCTGTCTTTCAATGTGGTGCCAATGTTAACTTCTTTTTTGTCTTCCTCCGTGCCTAAGTTGATTGTTTCAGTTGATTCCTCGTGGGGTTCGATTATTTTTTCCTCTTGTTCCATCATTCTCATTAACTCTGGAGGGGTTTCCCAATTATCCTCAACATATTCCTCAGTTTGATTGATAGGGTGATCAAAGTTACAATATGGATTATCGGCGTTGTTATTTTCAAAGACATTTTTTTCGGATCTGCATTAGCGTAAATTAACGGAATAAAAACGAAAGAAAGAAAATAAGAAGCGAATGTAACAAGAAAAGAAAAACGAGAGTTTATTGGGAACTGAAATAACGTTGTATTGATATTAATACTGAAAGGGAAACATGCGTGCCCGAATGAAATATCCTAAGGCCTTGGGCAGAGCCAGAGGATTACATTATAGAAACATTACTTTGAACTAAAAACCACAGGAAAATCAATGATCTCCCAATTCTTGAGTCTTTTGTTTGCAGGACAAGGGCGTACAAGACTGACGATGCCTTCTTCAGTGCTTAGATCGTCCTCAACTGCGGCGATCTGATTGGGGTTCAACATTCCCGCACTCCGAAAGCTTTCCTTGATGTCGCAGATGGTGATTCTCTTCGTATTTGGCACCCTATCCTCAAGCCTGGCTAACCTCCGCTCCTTCTTTTCCTCCACGATCCTTCTCTTGTCAGTGCGATTGGGCCGATATCCTATCCCATGTCTATCCTTGTTCTCCTCTGGCTGTATTGGCGTCAGGATCCCCTGTCCGGTTTTTCCCAAGCCTCCTCCAGCTTGGTAGCCTTTTCCTAACATGCACTTAGCAACCATCACGGCAGTTTTGGATAGCTTGGGTTCTAACATAGCAGATGTATTGGCGATTTCCAATGCTTGGAAGGCAGTCTCGAGAGACTCTTCAGCAGCCTCAATGTAGCGAGTGGGAGCGGACTTATTTATCAGCATTTCTTCCTCACCGAAAATAACCACCAGCTTATTGTTGACTATGAACTTGAGATTTTGGTGTAGAGAAGAGGGCACAGCCCCTGCCGAATGGATCCATGGTCTTCCCAGAAGACAACTGTAAGACGGATTGATGTCCATCACTTGGAAACTCACTATGAAGACCTCTGGACCTACCTGTACAGGTAACTCCATCTCTCCGATAACCTCTCTTTTAGACCCATCGAATGCCCTGACCAGTGTAGAACTGGGTTTCATGTATGAACAGTCTACGTCTAGTTTGTTCATGGTTGATTTGGGTAGTACATTCAGGGATGAACCATTGTCAATAAGTACCCGAGCTAGAGAAAAATCTCCACACTTCACAGATATGTGTAGGGCCTTGTTGTGCCCCCTTCCTTCAGTTGGAATCTCATCATCAGTAAATGTGAGATAATTACTTGCAACAAGGTTTCCGACGATCCCATCAAATTGGCCGACCGAGATGTCTTGAGCGACATGGGCCTCATTCAATACTTTTGTCAATGCTGCACGATGGGCATCAGAACTGAGCAATAATGACAACAGAGATATCTTAGCGGGAGTTTGGTTCAGTTGATCAACCACCTTATACTCGCTTTGTCTCATAAGCTTCAGAAATTCACTGGCTTCTTGCTCGGATAACGTCTTCTTTCCTGCATTCTTATCGACAGGTTCCTGCTCTGTGCTTTTGCCCTTACGGGCTCTTTCCTCCCCTTCTTTTGTTCGGTCCTCACTAGGCCCTCCAGGGGCATAGAAACGTCCACTTCGAGTCATCCCACCGGTCCCTGAGATGTTGATGACATCCGGATTAGTCTGCACCTTCATATCGTAACTCCACGGGACTGCATTGGTGCTTTTAAAGGGAAAAGGGACTGGCACTCGAATAGTGATTGGTTTAGGCACAGCGGTGGTTAGCTTTGTGTCCTTTTTGTAATGGATTTCCAGTGGTTTCCGGATACTCTTGCTTTGGTCACTGCTTGACTGGAGAGTTGACACGCCTTCCTCTTTCTTTTGAAGACCTATTTGTATTATGTGTCGGTCTAATAAGTCTTGCAGAACTGGCTTGAATGCTTCACAGGCCCCGATACAAAGGGGATCAGCACACGAGCCTTTTCTGGTACATCCTTTCATAATGATTCCGAAGTGACACAAATTAGCATGGATGAGGTCCAGGGGTGTGACAATGTCCTCCACCTTTCTGACCAATAATTGCCCCTCAACATTCTCAATGGCATTGACGGAGGGTTTCCCGTGCCCCGGCAGAGGGTTAGTGGCAACATTCGGACCATCTTCTGCGAAGCTTAACCATTTAGATTCAATTAAGTCTTGTACTACATATTTCAATGCCTTGCAATTTTCTGTTGAATGGCCAACTGCCCCAGCGTGGAATCCACAGCTAGCCTCTGGGTCATAGCTCCTAGGGAAAGGAGGTTGAAGGGGTCTCATTGGACGGGGAGTGATCAAGTTGTGACTGATGAGGTGATTGAATAGGTCTGTGTATGACATGGGTATTGGGTCGAAATTGGCGGGCTTTCTTTCTTGGTAGTTTTGTGGTCTATAGCCTGGGTTGACTTGGTGAGGTGGGGCTTGTGGTGTTTGAGTAGGTATTTGTAAAGTCTGTCGGGGGTTGTTGTAGGGAGGCTTTCCGGATCCAGAGATGGCATTAGCTTCGCCCTCCTTCTTTTTAGGGAAACCTGGGAAGGGTCTTTTCTGATTGCTCGTTCCAGCGGAGCTATATGCAATCTTCCCGTTTCTCCATCCATTCTCTAATCTTTCCCCGATGACGATCATATCTGAAAAGTTTGAAGACACGCTCCCAATCAACCTGTCGTAGAAAGGTGATTGAAGAGTATCCATGAACATTGATACCATCTCTTTTTCTAACAACGGTGGTACCACCTGTGCAGCCAAACCTCTCCAGCGTTGGGCATATTCTTTGAAGGACTCATTGTCTCTCTTCGTCATGCTCTGCAATTGTGTCCTATCGGGAGCCATGTCAATGTTATATTTGTATTGCCTCAAAAATGCATCGGCTAGGTCTTTCCAGCATCTGATATGAGCACGTTCTAATTGCATGTACCAGCTCGAAGCTGCCCCGGACAGACTATCTTGGAAGTAGTGGATGAGCAATTTGTCGTCGTGAGCAAACGCCGCCATTCTCCTGCAGTACATGGTTAAGTGGCTTACAGGGCAAGTCGACCCTCTGTACTTGTCGAAGTCTGGCACCTTAAATTTTGGAGGGATTACCACGTTAGGGACGAGGCACAAGTCATAAGCATCTCTCGCGCCAACATTGGATCCCTCGACTGCTCTCAACCTTTCCTCGAGCATTTGTAGTTTGTCTTGGGCTTGAGGGTTCTCCATAGAGTGATTGCGAGGGAGCCCACTCATACCATAGTAAGGATGGATCATCGGAACTATGGCTGGGTTCACATTTGGGGTATGTGAATGAGTGGGATTCCTGAGGTTGGAACCCTGAGCCTGGGCGTCAGCTATCGGCGGTGGAGGGAAGCCAAGTGGGAGTCTTTGTGGTACAACGACGGGGGTCGGGTTTTGAACTTGTGGTGCCCCCGGATTACCATCGTGACCCGTTGGTGTAAGCTGTTGTTGGCCCGCGATTCCTGAGGGACCGGCTTCTGGACTAGCATTGACTGTCGGAGGTGTGTAACCTTGTGGAAGTCCGTAAGGAGGCCATATGTAACCCTGGTCATTAGTCCCAGTGGGGGGCACTGTATGCGGGATCCCGAGTCCATTGGGAGGAGGAGGGTTGGTAACTTGATTCTCCGTATTCCCAGCGGAGACATCTTCACTTGTGTCTTTGTCCCTCAGAGTTTGTAAGACCTTTAAGATTTCAGCCATCTGTTCTTTCATCCCATCTATTTCTGCCCTATGCTCTTGATTGCCTAGGTCTTGGGGTGGATTGCCTTGATCCGGGATATCTTGAGGCGGATTGTCCTGATTTTCCTCCATGTTTCTGGCCTGAGAACGAGTCCAATAGCGATGTTGACGCACCAGCTTGTCTTTTACTCTCTGGTGGGACACATGTTATGAGTATATGTATGAGTATATGAATGGGTGAAAATGCGAATGATGCATGTGTGCATGAGTCTTATTGTTTTAGGTCGGGAATTGCAAGCGCATCCTGATTTGTCATAAGTACACAAATTAAAGTTCCACAATATTTTAAAGATGAAGGATCAGCATGTGAGACAAACAAACTTCATTGATGGAGGAAAGTACAACATTTTGGAAATAAAACTTCGAAAAGAAAAGTACAATGTTCTTCAAATTTCACTCAAATACATATGGCTTTCATTTTTCCACTCCTCCCTCTTTTCCTACTAGTAGCACTGCCAGCCTTCTCCCGGAGTTCGGCAATCAGAACCTCGCAAAATTCCATGAATTCGGAAACTTGGACCGGGGTGTTGAACGGGTGCATTGCCGCGTTAGCCTCCTTCAGACGTTTGGGGATTCCTACGATAGCTTGATCGGCCAGCCATGCGAACTTTGAGAATCTGTCTTTCCAGTATAAGCTTTCGTTCTTCAACTCTATGAAGACTTCATGGTTTTCTATCTTGCTGACCAACTCCACAAAGCGGTTCTCCCAATAGATGCTTTCTGTCTTCAGCTGGTGGTAGACCTCCTCTTGATATCTGATATGGTCGTTCAGCTCATCAGATTTTTCATGCTCCCTTCTTAAGGCTTGCTGGTATTCTCGGAGTATCTCTTCAATGGTATCTTTATCCTGCTTGATACTTTTCACTTGCTCTTCAAACTCGGCTGCCATCATCCGGGACTCTCTCTTTGATACCATTAGCAGGCTCTGTGCGGTCTTTTCAGCCATCATTGATTCTTCCCATAACTTTCTCCACTTGTATGTATCATCGATGGCTTTGTCCATTTTCAGGTTGCAACGTCTTATTTCCTCTTTCGCCCCTCTTAGGTACCTTTGAACCTCTAGTTTGTTTTTTTGTTCGATCTTGAGCTGCTTGCGGCTGTCTTCAATGGCCACTGACTTACTTGCATTCTCTTCCTCCAACTTCTGGTTCTTTAGGAGCACTTTCTCTAACTCTACCTGTAAGCCCTTCTTTTCTTCCTCGGCTTTTGACAATGCCATTTTAAGCTTATCTAAATCTTCAACAGTGGGAAGGGTAGGTTCAGGTATTTCTTCCTCAACCCATAGTGCACTTTGGTAAGGCAATTGGGTGTCTTGGATCCTCTTTTGGAGCCATTGGCGAAATGTGGTTTCCTTATCGCCACTCTTCTTAGTAAGCTCTTGTCCCTTGCGGACGACCATATCCCACGCTTGAGAAATCTTCCGGAGCATGTCAACCTCTTTTGGGCTTCCTTCGTGGAGGTAAAAAGGGATTAACATGTCTTCGGTGGGCGGATTTCGCATGGGGTACCCCAGCTGTCTTAGAGTTAGAGAAGGATTGTAATTTATGCATCCTCTTGTCCCCATGAGCGGGACGTTTTGAAAGCTTCCACATTGAAAAACTACTGTGGGCCTCTCTTTCCACCATGATGGGTGCCAACGAACCTTATATTCATGAAGGCCCCCCAGCACTTGCAACCATTCACCAGTGTTCATTGTCTTCACGTCACACCCTCTGGCGTCTTCAATTGGGCCTTCTACTCTGACTTTGTTAACGAAAGCATGGGTGAGAAGCCAAACATACAAGGCGTGCAGGCAGCAGGATATCCTCTTTCCCCTTAGCTCACTATAATGAGTGAAAGTACAGTAAGTGTCTGCAAGCATGGCTGGAATCGGATCCTTGAAGGATAAGAAGACGCCAATAGCTGTTGTGTCCACATATCTTTCAAGGCGTGGAAATAGGACAATGCCGAAGATAGTCAAAGCTAACACCTGCTTAAAAGGACCCCAATTTCTAGCGTCGGCGAAGAATTTCATTTGGTCTTCCAGATACTCTTGTGGGAATCCTGCAATGCCATTTCGATTTTTCTTCCGGAGCTTCAAGTTCTCTTTGCTGGTTTGTAACATTGAGGCGAGTTTCTCATCTGTGTAGTATTGTCCCTGATACTGGTAGGGTCCATTGTCTTGTTGAGGAAAGCCGAAGATCTGTGTATATTCTTCCAGGGTAGGTGCCATCTGGAAATTTTTGAAAGTGAAGCATCTTAATGAAGAGTCGTAGAACTGGCTCAAGGCGGCAATGGCATCCGTTTGCACGTCCAATTGTAGTAACATAATAATCTTCCCATACACCCTATCAAAAGACCTGCGCTCGATGGGCGGCAATCGACCAGCACATTCCCTTAGACTTGTCAGATTAGGCTGCTTCACTATAGGGTAGTTCAGAGTTTGGATTGCTTCACAGTTTGATCCCATATCATCTTGCTTATGACCAAACCTTCAAACCTCTTACAATTCCCGGCAAACCTAAATGAGATGAATAGCATGCAATGTGAGGATTTTTTTGTATTTTTTGTGAAATTATGATGATGTATGATGAATTAAAGAAAGACGTTACATGCGTTAATAAAAGCATATTTTGGTGATTCAAATTTTGAGAAACATTAACCATGTCACATAAAATATACGTAAAGGAAAAAAGAGTAAATGGTTTTCATTATTTGATTTTTTTTTTTGAAAGATAAAAAGTTTTTGCGATGATGCAACAGGTAGGTGAATTGCTTTTGTGTCCTAAACAGGTTATGTCTTACATATAGGTCACGGTCTAGGGTCACTTATGTGATCAACCTCTCAGGTAGTTCTATTCACTTCCTCACAAAGGTTTCCAGAGCTAAAATCCCTTTCACGATATGACCCACAACGATAGCGAGCTACCTGGTGTGGGATGCCGCGAAAGAGCATACTCTGGTTGAGATTTTCATGAGAGTCAGACAGATAAATCCAGAATGACTGTCACTAATCATCTCCGCTCGTCCTAAGTTATTTTTCAGACCCGGGTATAGGGCCCCACTCAGAAGTGTGTGAATAAATAGGTGTAGGTGATGTGTGTGGTATAAGCAACCTAAACTACCCAGACTGCAAAAGAGCAAACAGATAGCAATATAAAAGTCTTCTACCCTAAGATTCAATATGCGAATATAAAGACTAAGGGTAAATAAAGTACTAAACTAATAATTTACACATTTAATCAAATTAGGCTTGACCCTCTAAAAAAAAGTCCCCAGTGGAGTCGCCAGCTGTAGCGACCGAAGAATCCGGAGGAGGGATCCTTCGTTGCTTTTGAACAATGGAGCCGCCATCAATATTTATTTTTAGGGAAAACATTGAAAAAACCTTTTGTTTTTGGGTTCGGGGGTCGATTAAGTGCGGGGAAGGTACTAGCACCCCGCAACATCCTAAAAAGGTTACCTTTTAATTTAATGTGTAGAAAAATTAGTTTAAAGAAAACATTTTAATTTACCCTTTTTGTTATTTGCAAAAAAAAACGGAAAGGAAGACTTAATAAAAATTTTAGTTTTTTTGCGCTTGACAGGAGTGGGCCCCCGCTCCTACGTATCTCCGGGTGCGATGGAGAAATCAAAGCTACGTAGTTCTTGGGTAGAAAATATTTGTGTGTTGGTATTTTTTATTTATTGAAAAGTTTCTTGCGAAAACTAGAGACCGTTCATGATGACCAAACAGAGAAATTCAGAGTGGTCGTCATTAATGGCTTATTCGGAAAAGAAGGTATTTATAGCGTTCAAACAAGCGAGGCCCAGAGTGACCGCTATAGACAACCTACTTTTTTTTGCGCGAATTCGATTTTTCGAAAGAAAGAAAAAAAACAAACGGTTCGGAAGCATCACGGTGTGGATAAAAGCGGAGTAGGTGATAAAAGGGGGGGGGGGTGCGAATAATAGAGGAGTGGTATTAAAAGAGAGGTGTGAATAGCGTGACCAAATCGTTTTTTTTGGTGAACTAGGTTGTGTTTGAAAAGATGGGCTTGTAAAAAAAATGGATGAGTTTGCTGTTTTAAGAGAACGCGGGGTGCAAATAGCGTTTTGGTGCTTTTTTTTAAAAAAGTTGCCGGGGGTGTAAATAGCGTTTTGGCGCTTTTAAAAAATGGTTGTCGTGGGTGCAAATAGCGTTTTGACGCTAAAAACGATTGATTGGTTTATTACCCTTTTTTACTATTCTACCCTAAAACGCGTGATTCTTGAAACGTTTTTTTTCTAAAAAAAACCTAGACTAAACAAGTGGTATGAAGAAAAATTCTTTTGTTTTTTTTTGTCCTAGTTACTATTTAATAAAAGGGTACCTTGTTTGTTGTTCATTTGGAAGAATGGTCATTTGTTATATTTTTTTTTAAAAAAAAGGGGTAGTGACATTAGTAACCATTTCTTTTAAGAAAATATTTTTTTTTTTTAAAAAGGGTTTATTTTTAATCCGAAAATAAAAAAAGGAATACATTTTTTTTATCACTTTTTTTTTTAATCCGAAAAAATAGTAATTGTTTAAAAAAAACAACACATTTTTTTTATCACTTTTTTAATCCGAAAATTAGAATAATTTATTAAAAAAAAGGCACAACATTTTTTCACTTTCTTTTTTTTAATCCGAAAATAGAATAAATTATTTAAAAAAAGCACAACATTTTTTTCACTTTCTTTTTTTTAATCCGAAAATATTAGTACCTACAATAAAAAAGGAACACATTTTTTTAACACTTTTTTTTTAGGTTTATTTTAAATCCGAAAATTAGTACCTAATATGTAAAAAAACCAAATAGTATTTATATAACAAAAACAGTAACTAAAATTTATAAAAAAGGTCAATAACTAATATTTATAAAAAAAAACAGCAACTAATATAAAAACGTGACAACAACAAAAATAAAAACAGTAACTAATATTTTTTTTTTAAAAAACGTGAACAACAATAATTAAAATAAAATGGCAATGATAATATGAACAAAATTACAATAACTAAAAAAAATTACAAAAAAGCAACAATACTACGAATTATTACATTTTTGTACCTTGAACAAATCCAGAAATGTTGAAGAAATTTCCTTCTTCGAATTTCTTCAATACAAGTGAACTTTTTAAACTAAATAAAAAAAATCTAGGAAGGAGGAAGAGAAGAGAAGCCCTAGTTTTTTTTTCAGAAGATTTTTCTACTTTTTTTTTCTAAGAGTCCCTGCCTTCTCTCCTAAGGTGTGACCCCTATTTATACAAAAATGTTGCCTTCGTTTTCCTTCTTCATCAATTTGCACAGTGATTTTTCTGACATGATATGGAGGTTAGGTAAGGGGGGAAAATAAAAGATGAAAACATGTGAGATGTGGGGGAGGTGATGGCCGAATTTGTGTGAGGGGGGAGTGCCAAGTGTGAGTGGGGGGATTGATGAGGAAGATGAAGTGTGATGATGATTTTTTTTTGATATGATGGAGGTTTGGGGGGAGTTGTTGAAGGGGAAAAAAGAAAAAGAATTTGTGAGAGGAGGGGAGAGGAGAGAGCCGTAGGTATGTGGTGAGGAGAGGAAGGTTGAGTGTTGTGTTGTTTTAGGGTTGAGTGTGAGAGAGAGAGAGTGGAAGAGGAGTGAAGTGTGTGAAGTGATTGAAGTGGAAGAGGTTTGGTGAAGGGGAAAAAAAAAGAAAAATGAATTTGTGAGAGGAAGGGGAGAGGAGAGAGCCGTAGGTTTGAGAGGAAAGAGAAAGGGAAGGAGTGAGGTTGAGTGTATTGGGAAGGGAAAAATGGGGAAGTGGGAAGTGTGGGGAAGTGGTATTGAGAGAAAAGAGGAGAGGTGGAGTGTGGAAGGGAGAAAGCAAATTTCAAGGAGGAAAAAGGGGGGTGGGGTCGAATATGGAGGAGGATTTTTGGGGATGAATGTGGATGATTTTTGGGTTAAGGGGGAGAGTGAATGTGGATGGCTTTTAGGGTAAGGGGGGTGGTCGAATTAGGGTTAGGAGGAGGGAAATTAGGGTTTTGTGATGAGTTGGGTTATGGGTTATGGGTTGGATATGGGTCATGGGTTGGGTGGAGGAGTGTGAGGGTGAATTGGGCTAGGGTTTAGGAATTGGGTTGGGTTTTAGATGGCCCAATCCAAATGCACCTCCATTCTTTTTTTTACAAAACCCCCTTATTTCCTCCTTGGCTTATTTTTTGTTTCCTTACTTCTAAAAAAATATTTTCTTGTGTTAAAAAAAAAATATAACAAATGACCATTCTTCCAAATGAACAACAAACAAGGTACCCTTTTATTAAATAGTAACTAGGACAAAAAAAAACAAAAGAATTTTTCTTCATACCACTTGTTTAGTCTAGGTTTTTTTTAGAAAAAAAACGTTTCAAGAATCACGCGTTCTAGGGTAGAATAGTAAAAAAGGGTAATAAACCAATCAATCGTTTTTAGCGTCAAAACGCTATTTGCACCCACGGCAACCATTTTTTAAAAGCGCCAAAACGCTATTTACACCCCCGGCAACTTTTTTTAAAAAAAGCACCAAAACGCTATTTGCACCCCGCGTTCTCTTAAAACAGCAAACTCATCCATTTTTTTTACAAGCCCATCTTTTCAAACACAACCTAGTTCACCAAAAAAAACGATTTGGTCACGCTATTCACACCTCTCTTTTAATACCACTCCTCTATTATTCGCACCCCCCCCTTTTATCACCTACTCCGCTTTTATCCACAACGTGATGCTTCCGAACCGTTTGTTTTTTTTCTTTCTTTCGAAAAATCGAATTCGCGCAAAAAAAAGTAGGTTGTCTATAGCGGTCACTCTGGGCCTCGCTTGTTTGAACGCTATAAATACCTTCTTTTCCGAATAAGCCATTAATGACGACCACTCTGGATTTCTCTGTTTGGTCATCATGAACGGTCTCTAGTTTTCGCAAGAAACTTTTCAATAAATAAAAAATACCAACACACAAATATTTTCTACCCAAGAACTACGTAGCTTTGATTTCTCCATCGCACCCGGAGATACGTAGGAGCGGGGGCCCACTCCTGTCAAGCGCAAAAAAACTAAAATTTTTATTAAGTCTTCCTTTCCGTTTTTTTTTGCAAATAACAAAAAGGATAAATTAAAATGTTTTCTTTAAACTAATTTTTCTACACATTAAATTAAAAGGTAACCTTTTTAGGATGTTGCGGGGTGCTAGTACCTTCCCCGCACTTAATCGACCCCCGAACCCAAAAACAAAAGGTTTTTTCAATGTTTTCCCTAAAAATAAATATTGATGGCGGCTCCATTGTTCAAAAGCAACGAAGGATCCCTCCTCCGGATTCTTCGGTCGCTACAGTAATGAACCCTGAGTAAAGTTTATGTAATGTTATGACGTTTGCGTTTTATTTCTTGTGTCATAATGCTTTCAAACTTGTTTTGGGAATGATCAACTAAAATAAGTAGATTCGTAGGTACAGACATGGTCTATGAATAAGAACTCAAGGAATAATATGAATGAAAGGTTATTTAAAGACATTTAGATAACTTGTACTTAACCCTAGACATAGGGGAGTAATAGTTCATAAGGTAAATGCTGTATGTTCTTCATTATACAGGGGTGAACTTATTTAGAGCCTAGACATAGGAGTCTTGTAACAAAACCCTGACGACAGTGACTGAAAGGCACGCTTCCATACCGCTACAGCGCTTAACGCTACAGCGTCTAACGCTATAGCGCTTTACTCTTGGGAATTTATATAACATATGAACTATCCAACTCTCTTTATTACTTCTTGAATTTCTTACTGTTTTCATAACAACTTATTATGTTCACACTTCAAAACTTGTTATTTTTATTTGTTTTCTCACTAGCTTAACTACTAACTTAAATATAGAAGTAAACTCAACAATCTCCGTGGGAACGATCTTTACTTATCAATATATTACTTGTTGCGATTGTGTATACTTGTTGCGATTGTGTATACTTGCACATCTACTTTTCGCACAACACCTCCCCATTCCAAAAAACTCGCATATTAGAAGTAGTGATGCACTCCCAAATAATTTGAATGAAACTGGTGGGTAGCCCTATATCAACAAGAGTTTCCTTCACATAGTCCCACTTAAACCGGTCATAAGCCTTCTCAAGATTAATTTTGATGGCCATCCACCCATTAGCACCTTTCTTCCGTCGCATAGAGTGGAAAATATCCTGCACCACAATAATATTGTCTCTGCCTTGCCGAATAGGGACAAAACTACTTTGGCACGGGTTAACTAGACTGCTCACGATACTCTGGAGGCGGTGCGCAAATTTTTTTGTCGCAACCTTATATGAGATGTTACACAGACTAATAGGCCGAAAATCCCTGATGCAAGTAGCGTTTTCAATCTTCGGGATGAGGGCAATTAGCGTATCATTAATACACTTTATCTTCATCGGATCCCTAAAAATTATCATAACAAGATCACAAAAGGAATCATCCACTAACCTCCACTGGATCTGAACAAACTAGGCCTGCAGACCATCCACTCCTAGAGCCTTGAAAGCTCCCATCCGATTAATCACGTTGAAGATATCACTCTTAGTAACTTCTCTAGAGATTCTGGAAAGATCATCTGGTTAAACGGGTGAAAACACACCCATAATACTCACAGGCTCGTGAGAACTAACATCAGTGAATAAATTACGTAAAAACTAGTAACCATGTTCTCCAACTCTTGTTGATCACCAATCCACACCCCATTGGTACCCTGGAGCATATCAAAGGAATTCCTAGCCCTCCTGATCGCAGTTACACCATGAAAGAATCGGAGTATTCTTATCACCAAAATATAACCACTTAGATCAAGATTTCTAATACCATAAAAGTTATTCTTGGAATAAGACGCGCTCATACTCCTCCCAAACTCGCTTGTACGCCGATTCGACCTCCGGGGAAGGATTAGAAACCCATTTCTCGGTGACGAGCTCCAATCTAGTACAAAGCATATTCTTTCTTTCAAATATATTTCCAAACACCTTAGAGTTCCACTTCCTAAGGGAAGCATGAAGAACCGGTACCTGTGAACACTAAGAGGCTCCTCTAGGCCAAGCACTTTGCATAACATTCGGAAAGTCATCATGTGTTAGCCAAGAAGAAAGGAAACGAAAAGGCCTTCTACTCTTGTTAACCCTCCTGGCCGAGTTCATTTGAACTAGAATAGCCCTATGACCAGACTTAAAGAACGGAAGATGCCTAACCACAGCTCTCTGGAACATTAGTCTCCACTAAATATTGATTAAAACTCTATCAGGTCTTTGAAATAAGCCACCTCTTCTCCAAGTGAAACGACTACCCTGGATGCCAGCATCAATTAAATTGCAATTTTGTACCATATCTTTGAACCCTTGGACGCCTCTTTCATTCTGAGAATTTGTGCCTCCTCTTCTCTCCTGATCATTCACCACTACATTAAAATCCCCAAGCACCACCCAAGGTTCATCTATTGTCAATCCCAATCTCTGGAGATCTCTCCATAGCTGTTGTCTACCAACATACCGCGGTGACCGGTACACTACAGTAATTAACCAAGCTCCATTATATCTCCATCTAACCTTGAGATGCACCCACTGATCAGAGGATTCATTAATCTCTACATGCCAGACATTCGCATCCCAGAGATACCAAATACTGCCAGACTGACCTCTTGAGTCAACAATAAAATTCCCAGAGTAGCCGGTTTTCCGAGCTCTAGCCTTAGCCCGGGGACCACTAATATGAGTTTCAAAAAGGAACATAAGAGAAACTTCAAATCTCCGTTTAATATCTTTAATCAGACTACTAAAGCCTTTCGCCCCAGTCCAAGACAATTACAGGCCATAAAATTCATTAAGAAACGCTATTGGTTTTTGGTTCTGAGAACCCATACCCAATTGCCATTGCAACATCATTACTGACCTCGACCACTGACGAGTCTGATTGGCCAGTAGTATTCGCACTTGCCAACTTCACAGTAGTATCAACTGTAACTGCTCCATCCTGCTCAGCAATCTTCCAACGCACCGAACCACCCTCAGGCTTGGCCTTTCTGGTGCTAACACCGCCTCCACCTTCTGGTGTCTTCGTGTCATGTTTCGATTTCGATAAAATTGTTACACCACCATATTGAAGTGACGAATTTTTGTTAACACCCTTCAATAAGTCCAAATTCTTCTTCAGCAAGTCGGCCTTCTTCAATTGGACCACCTTTTTCATTACTGGACTTATTCTTGCAGTCCATTTCGCATCTCTTAATCTTGGGCCAAACGAATGGTTTTTAGGCCCCGGTTTGATTCGTAACTCAGTTAGCACACTTTGAATTTCAGTTGATGATTCACGTGGTTCTGCACTAATCGGATCAGGAGTACATGTCTTTACACCAATCTCATTCACCACCTCCACCTCAGCAATAGCATCTAACCTAGAGCCTGTCCCACTTGTATTATTTTTAATTTGCTCTTTAGGACTTGGTTTGTTATTTCCTGTCCCTATAGTTGACATTTTCCTCCTATTCAATTCCGTAGGGATCATGAAGTCACCAAATTTAGTTTGTTGTGTCAGTTGAGATTCCATGATAGTCTCCTTAATTTTAGGCTCGCCATTAGTGCTCACCACACCATCCATGGCTAAGTCTGCACTTGCTGTTCCCTTCTCTGCCTCGGCAGGTGTTGATGTTGACGTTGGTATAGAAACCTCCACTGCTTCCGTCGTCATTTGGGTAACCATTGCTAGCGACGGGCAATCTTCCTTCCTATGGCCGTACACGCCACACCCAAAGAAAATCTGATACAAACCCTCATATTCAATGTTGTAGAGAACATTTCTAACCTCCACCTGAGGAACTAGGGGCTTTGACAAATCTGTCTCCACACAAATCCGGGAAAATTGTCTTCTAGAATGAATGGACGTAAGTCTGTCCATCTTAATAAACCGCCCTAGGGCACCTGCTAATTGAGAGAGAAACTGAACATTATAAAGCTCTAGAGCAAGCTTAGGAATCCTGATCCATACTTCAACCTTACTCTCCACTTTGGCACTATTAAGGAAATTAGGACGTCAACGTTGCACTATCATGTAGTGCCCTACTATCATCCATGGACCTTCAAACAACACATGGTTATAGTCCTCAAGAGAGTCGAACTGCACTGCGTAAAACCCCCTTGGCATATTTATGATCGTGACAGCTCCCTTTTGTGCCCAATTTCGGTTGATCTTAGTCTCAAGAATCATGAAGCTAACCGTCTTCCCCATCACTGAAACTATGAGAGTACGCTCCAATGGTTGACTCCACTATTTTAACGCGTTTATCAATGATCTCTAGGTTATTGTTTCTTGCTTCTGATTTTGCCCAATGCTTTGGACCATTTAAATCATTTTCAGGTGAGTCTTGAATGAAAACCTTAATTTATTGCTCAAGTAAGGCCTTGTCATTCAAAAGAAACTGCCGATAGTCTTTGGTTTAGACAAAAGTGAAATGAATGAATTAATTAATTTATTAAATCAGATCGATTGATTGACCTCCGATAGTACGTCTCCACTCCACTTAGCAAATAAGAGTGTTTGTTTTTGTTGATTGTAAATAAGAGTGTAGTTAGAATTCATTAATAATGATATATCATGTTTTTAATTTTTTGTTAGTTGTTATATCAATCGCTTTGGAGACCTATTTGGATACATCTGAATTATACAAATCATCAAATGCGATACCCGCTGCATTTTTAAATACATACAAATAATTCAGAATCGCTATATAGCCTATACTGGAGTTGGACCAATCTACGGAGGTTGCAGGCAACCAACCAATTCAGCATCTCTACCTATTCTTTTGTCATTTGGTGAAGTTATTAGGCTTTTTCGTTTCAATTAATGACATGTTGCTTTTTACACAAAAATTAAATAGATTATAAATTTATGCAGGTCACTTTGCTTGACATTTCGGTGACGGACCTTATATATAGTATATGCATTTAATGATAAAACAATTTGTTAATTGATTTCAAGAAGATGTAAACAAAATGAAGAAGAGTTGGCGGAGCTTAAGGAAACATCGTTCGTTGTTGTTTGTTATTAACCTTCATATGTAACTTTCTTTGTAAATCTTCTTTTGCAATTAATCAAAATATAATGAAATTCATTTCCAATATGGTATCAAAATATAATGTCTTTGATTTATGGCGTTTTAGACTTGGACATCTCTCTTCCCATGTTTTACAACATCTTTGTAACTCTCTTCCTTATATAGTTATCAATAAAAAATTTGATTTGTGATTCTTGCTTTCAACTCATACTTCCCGTTGAATTAGTTCATATGGATATATGGGGACCTATTGGCACTTCTTCTTTCACTATTCAACATTATTTGCTCACTATTGAATGACTTTAGTAGATATACTTTACTAAATAAAATAAATCTAAAACTCGATCTCATATTTCTCATTTCTTTACATATTTTTCAGCGCAGTTTTCTTCTAAAATCAAATGCATTAGAACTGACAATGTTCTTGAATTTCAAATGCCTTCTTTTTTCTCTTCCTTGGGTATTACTCATCAAACTTCTTGTGTTGAAACCCCTCAAAAAAGCTCTCGTGTGGAAAGAAAACATAGACACTTACTTAACACTTTCAAAATCTTCTACTAATTCTTTCATCGCTTTACTTGCATATGTTGATGATCTTATACTTGCTGGCAATGAATCAAATGTTATTCTTTCTATCAAAAATGATTTACTCAAAATCAAATATTTTCTTGACCTAGGATTTGCTCGTTCCCTACAAGTATGCATGTTTCTCATGGCAAATACGCTCTTGACATTCTCACTGACTATGGTTTATTAGCTTCCAAACATGTTGCTACTCTGATGACTATAGGAACCCATCTGATAGAAAACATGGCACACCTCTCTTGAATCCTACCTCTTATAGAACTCTTATTGGTAAGTTGATTTATCTCACAACAACTCGTCCTGACGTCATTTTTTTTTGTGTGCAGCAGCTTAGCCAATGTAGCGATCGAAAAATCCGGAGGAGGGATTCTCTGACGTTTATAATGAAGCCACCACCAATATTTATTTTTAGGAGAAAATATTGGAAAAAACCTTTTAAAAGGACAAGGGGGTTTGCGGACCAGGTTTAGGCTCGGGAGTCGTTTATGCGTAGGGAAGGTATTAGCACCCTACGACATACCTCCTAAGGAAGGTTACCTTCTAACTAAATGTGTAAAAATTTATTAATTCAAAAATAATGTTTTTACCCTTATAATAAAAAAAAACCCGATAAACCGTTAGTTATTTTTGTACCTTTTGAGAAAAAGGAGAGAAGTGAGTTAAAAGAGAAAAAAAAAGGTTTTTTTATTAATGCAATTGACAAAGGTCGGCCGCCCTCTGCTCCTACGTATCTCCTGGTAGAGAATCAAATCACACGTAGTTCTTGGTTTAGAAAATGTTTGTTGGTTGGTGTTTTTTAATATAGGGGTTTTAGGATTGTGTGATCTGTGTTGAAGGACCACTGGGGGTCTGAAGGAGCGCTGGGGCTCTAAAGGGCCGCTGAGGGCTGAAGGAGTGCTGGGGCTCTGAAGGACCACAGTTCACTTATCCTAAAACAATGACTAACCCGGCCGTACGACCGACTTACTCCCCTACTTTGAAAATAAGATTTTTTGATTTTTGAAATGAAAGAGATGTGTTTGTATTTTTTTTAATATAGAAATTATTTATTTTAAATACGGATTTTAGGACCTGATCCGTAACGGTTCATTAGTGGCCTAAAAAGCAAACCAACCCGACTGTACAGTCGACTTAATCCCCTATTTATATTTTGAAAATGAAATATTCATCTATTTATTTTTATAGGTTTTTTTTGTAAAAAATGAATTAAGAAAGAAAGGTAATAGAAATTGTTTATTTTTGTGCATGACAGGGGCGTGACCCTGCTCCTACGTATCTCCTGGTAGAGAATCAAAGGCTACGTAGTTCTAGGGGAAAAAGTTTGTTTGTTTGGTGTTTTTTTATTTATTTTTGAAATTGGGAGATGTATTCGTGACGACCAAACAAGTAAAACTCAGAGTGGTTGTCACTCATAGGACGTTTGAAAACTAAAGCTGTTATTAACGGTCAAACAAGCTAAGCTCAGAGTGACCATTGGTAACAAACCGTTTTTTGTATGTTTGGGAAAACATTTATTCGTTACTTGGAAAAAGGTTTGGGAAAGAAAATGTTTATTTATGGAAAAGGAATTTTTTTTAAAATATAAAGAAACAGGGGGTGCAGTAGCAAAATGAGGTGCACTTAGCTGCAGGGAGCTATATCAGAAATAAGAAGGTGCGAAAAGTAGCAGCCCAGTTCGTTTTCTGTGAACTGGGCTGCGTTTAAAGGATGGGCTTGCATTGGGGGTGTATAACGAAACGGAGGAGGCGTAAATAATAATCTCCGCCGTGAGAGGGAGAGAGCTCGCGAGAGTGGAAGAGAAGGAGAGCAACGACCACGGTACGACACAGGGAATGACGGCTATGGCGCTGATCGTCGGACCAGCGGCGTCGTACTGTGGCGACAGTGATATGAGCGACGACGGCGACGACGTTCGTGGTGCTTTCTACTGAGTTCGACCGCGACTTGGTCGTGCTTTGGGCGAAGGAAATGGAGACGACAGAAGAGGGTCGCGTCGGTGGAGGCCAACCACGGTGGGGAGCCGTGGAGACGACGACGCGATGGTGCGCTATGGTGGCTGCGACGGCTTGGGCTGTGCGGGAGAGAGGGAAACCAAAGGGTGATGGATCGTGGTGGGGGGTTTGGTGCGATGGTTCGGAGGGAGAGGAGTGGTTGTTTGGTGACTGTGGTTGAGGTTTTGGAGGCTATGGTGGTGAGAGAGAGGAGCGGTGGCGCACGGTGATGAGAGAGAAAGAAGGACTGGAGGAGAGGAGGCGGTGGGTTACAGTGGTGAGAGGGAGAGAATGAAGTGGTGGTGGTTCTGTTCTGATTTGGGTGGTTACGGTGGTGTGCACGGTGGAGAGAGGGAGACAGGGGGAGAACGAAAGGAGGGAGGATGATGGAGGTGCTGGTTTTGGGTGACGGTGGTTGTCTGGGGTTCTGACAGTAGGGACGGCGGCGGTTCACGGTGGCGACCACCATATGGTGGCCGGAGCTTCAAGCTCCTCCTTTTGTCCTCCTCTTTTCTCTGATTACTTGATTTTTCGTTTCTGATCCCTTTCTCTATGATTTTCTCTCTGAAATTGTTTTCTTCCTCCCCCCTTCTTCGATAGATCTAACCCCTTTAAAACTAATTTTCAAACCTAATTTTTGTTTGTTTGTTAGAAGGGTACAGAGGCGTGGGATGGCTGTGCTGTGTGGGTAGGAGCGTATGAGGGACAAGGGCTGCAGCATTCAGGGAGTGCTACAATAGCTGTTATGTTTGTGCTAAAAGGGTAAACAAAAAAGGAGCAAGAAGAAAGCACCATTGGAGTGATTCTTCAAATGGCAGCAGCAGTGCTGCCCCAGCAGCAGTGCTGCCCCAGCAGCAGGGCGCTCCTGCCCCTTTTTTATTTTATTTTATTTTGGTTGTAATTTTTTGTACTTTCTTGTATTTAAATTTTGTCTATATATGTGTACTATAGTTGACTTTGTAAAAAAAACTGTTTATAAAAATAAAAAAAGCATTTATTCATAATCTGATTTTTATTAGATTTTTATAACAAAATTAAACTGATAACAACGGCGATAAACATACGTACACGACGAGACGCGAACACCCGTCCGCAACGGGGACAAAAATGTGTACATTATTAACAATAGCACACGCGCACCAATGAGAAATAACACGCCTATACACGACTGGGAACGACACACATAAACGACAAAGGCAATATTTTGGATTTTCCAGTAAGCTTTAAATTAGCCGGACAAAATTAGGGTATGACAGCTGCCCCTCTTTGTTTATATTTTACTAGGAAACATGATGGGTTTCCAAAGTAGGATAGAAATAAAGATAAGAAGACACTAATTTTGTCACGACTTATGATTTTTTTTAGAAATTATTGAGCAATTGGATCGACATGGAACAAAAGTAAATAAGGATCACTGGGGATCTGAAGGAGCACTAGGGCTCTGATGGTCTAATTCGCAGTCGATGCTTGGCGCATTGATTTGAATTAAACTGAAGGACCGACGGGGTCTGAAGGGCATGCCTAAGCCTGATGGACCAAGATGATCTGATGGAGCACAAACTAGCAATGGTACTAGTAAAACGGTCTGCTTGTGGGGTGGCCTTTTTCGAGCGGCCATGGGTGGCAAGGTCAGGTCGTTTACCTGATTTGCACACCTCGAAGGACATGCACTGTGTTTTTTAGGCGGACACAGCTGGTCTGAAGGACCTGGGGTCGGATGATCTGTCGGTTGCTCGATTAACGCGACGTGCGATCTGGATTGAAGGACCATTGTTGGTCTAAAGGAGCGCTTGGGCTCTGAGGGACCGCTGGGGGTCTGAAGGAGTACTGAGATTCTGGATTGTGGTATGAGACCAGCGCTTGGAGCACTGACTTTGAGGGAACAAACTATTGGGATTGGTACATGGCGTACCTGCCTAGAACATACCTAATGAATGCATTTACCTGAGAAGAGAAAAGCTATCTATATTTGGCATGTCTAAAAATGCAATGAATGATGTATGCGTGCAATATAGGTATGTGAAATGGTAGGTGTCCGATGGGATGAATGAAACGTGGCAGATGACGTGAGTTGAAGTTGACGGAACATGGAGGTTGACAAACAACGTATGTGAATGCAGATAATATATGAATGTGATCGTGCTGATTAATTCTGGTGGAATGATGAATTTAATGGAATGAGCGATTTTTTTCTTTTTTGCCTTTTTTGCCTTTTTCCCTATTATAATGAGTGTATGAAATGCAGAGTGCGATTGTGATGCAAATGTAATGCTTCGATGCAAATGTCATGGTGAATAAAGGAAAACACGCGAATGCATGGCACAATGATATGATTAGTGATGTAAAAGACTTTTTTTGGGGCAACGATGAGACCGGCACTTGGCACATCTATCGAAGCAACCAATGTTATGCATGTGACGAACGTGCAATGATTAGTACCCGATGATGAATTAAATGGGGCAGACAATGGGTGTTGTAACTGACGGAATGGGAAAGTTGACACACGGTGGATGAGATGTGAATGTGATTGTGGTGATTAATTTTGCTGTGATGATAAATGTAATGGATGGACTTTTCTTTTTGCTTTTTCTTATTTATTTTGCTTCTTTTCTTGATGCATGCAATGTGAACTTTGATGCAAATGCTATGGTGAATAAAAGGAAACACGTGAATGCATAGCAAATGATATGATTGGTGATGTAGAAAGCTTTTTGGCAACGATGAGACCGGCACTTGACGCGTCTATCGAAGCAAAAAAAAGTGTTATATGTGTGCAATGTGATGAATGTGCAATGTGAAAGTAAATGGACTACAAAAGGCCCGTGAATGATGGATGATGAAGTTGATCGAAAACAGAAATTGATAAGTAGTGTATGCCACGGTAGATGACATGTAGATGTAATGCTTTGATGCAGGCACCATGGTAGGTGCATGTTTGCATGGTGGAATGAAATGTATGGTATGATTTATTGATGATGCATTTTTGCGGTTTTTGAGATGGGAAAAAGATTTTTTTTTTTTACGAGAAATTGTGAAGTGGATGCTTTGGAATCATCACTTATTGGATGCATGGTTGTATGGCGGGATGATTTATGATATGATCTTATTGACGATGCAGATAGATTTTTGTAATAATGAGAGATGAGGCTTTTGATGCAAGAGGCACAGAAGTGAATATTTTGCAATAATCATTCCTTGGAAAAAAAATTGGATTTGATTTGAATTCAAGCTCTGACAATCTCAAGGTTGTTATTTACAGTCACTGATGTGCAACCGTACTTGACTGTATTTATAGACTCGTTCACGTTTGTTCTTCCCTTACGGTGTCCCATGATTGATTGAATTTTAGGTCCACAAAGTTAACCACGTGAGTTTCCAACTTCACATTATTAACTTGTGTTTTCTCTCTTTGAAGCATTGTTTAGCAAATAGGCATAATAGTGCAAATACAAATGAATGAGTTAGTTAACTTGGTTCTTGATCCAGGGTATGACAGATATGACACATGACAGGTTTTTGCCAAAATCAAGAAAGGTAGGTTTGCCCCAATCCGAGAAACGTAGGACTGCCCCAATTTGGAGTTTGGTGACGGTGATTGCATAACTTGCCCCTGCCTAGTGGTGACAACAGCTAGGAGTGTAGTAGATGATGAATTGGGAACGCCAAGACTTTGGAATGAAGGGTGGCAGGCGAAAGATTTTGTCTCAACCCATAGTGTTTGGTATTGCCCCAACTATGACAAGGGCAAGGTGGCCCTGACTAAGGTTTGAGCAAGGCCGTGTTTAGGATGGTGGGTTGAGGAATTGCCTCGCCTCGGTATGGTTTTGTGGATGTGGATACGACAAGGGAATGAGATGGGTGTAGGGCGAATTTCCCCGACTTTAGGTGGAGTGAAGGGTGAGGGGATTGCCCCACTTTGGGATCTAGGTGATGGTCCTAGTCTAAACTTTTGGCCCTTTGAAGGTGACTCCCACAGACTATGATAATCCTGAGTTTTTGATACGATGAAAATTTCACTTGGTGATTACTAAACCTCGTCTTGATATCAGTGCAATTTGAATGAATATTGGAGTGCAAGCCCTTTAATTTTTTTTTTGAGCAAATATATTGTAAATAAATAAACTTACTTGTCCTAAAATTAAATCTTTGAGAAAACGAAGGCAATCAGCCATTGATCAGCATGGACTCGTTAGGGTGGTAGCGCGGCCAGTGGTTAGGGGTCTATGAGAGAAGGGTTTGTAATGTGGTCAAAGGTTATGGGTAATGTGGTCGGTGGTTATGGGCTTGTGGAGTATAGGCTCAAGTGGGCTCAGAGAGGTGTTTGAGGCCAATGATTTGGGTTTTGTGGAAGAAATGATAATTCGGCCTAAGGAGGTGTTTGTGGGTTTATTTGGATAAGGATATCTTATGTGTTTCATGGTATGATGTATCAGCTCACAATTTCTACGGTTTTTGCTTTTTTTCTTTCGGGATTTCTTCAATCCTCTTTTTGAGTTTCACTTTCTCTATTTTGTGATCTTTCTTTTTCCTTTTTTTTGAGTACAGTGAGCTGATAAAAGTGATACACCATTTTTGATATGGAATTGATCCTTGTCTAGGGTGATGGAAAGATTTTTTGATTTTTTTTTGCTTAAAGGGGTAGTAAAGAACCCCCCCCCCTTTTTAGGGTACGGGAAGGCGACTAAACTTCATTTCAAATCATGATTGCTTGTTTTCTCAAAAATTAATTCAAGGACAAAAATTAAGTATTTTTATATATCCGCTCTTTTTCATTTCTTTTTATGCCCTAATTTTTGCTTAGGCTGCTCTCGCAAGTTTTCAACCTAACAGGCTTTTTGATTTTTTTTGTAAAGGACTTGCACCAAGGGAAAACAATGTTGACAAGATATCTAGTGATCCAAAATTTGCCCCAGCATGGGGGCCTAAAGTGTTAGTTTATGGAAATTCATCATTGGGAACAAAAACCAAATAGTCGACTAGGTACTTGTGTGGGGGGATAAGTATTGGGTGGTCGGGGTGGGACTGGACATGTACAAGGGATGATGATAAGATGCAAAGATGTGGACACTAACTGACTCAAACAAGAGTAAATGCACATTGCATACAAGTTCACTATACGAATGCTTCACAGAGAGTTAACATAGTCAGCGGCATGATAGGAGAAATTTTTGATAACACATCAGCTAACAAATTGGACCATTTTGTTATTGTATCATGGGGTGGATGAGATGTATCAACTTGCAGACAAAAATTGTGGACGAGCTGCAAACATTGGAATTTTTTGGAAATTGAGTGTCTCAAAACACCTTGAGTTTGAAACTAAGTTCGACCTTGTTTAGTAAAGCTAAGCTTTTCCAAAGAGGAGTACTCAACCTCGCTTCATCTCTCATCAGAATTTTTGAAAAAGGTAATGCTCATGTTTCTTGTATGGATGAACACATGATAATGTATATGCATGATGCAAATGCGTGAATGAATGATTTTTGAATGAATGGAAATACATGAAAAATGAGATGTTCACAATTTTTGAAATTGTGCTCATGATTGTTTTCTACTCTTTTCTAGAAAAAAATGTAATACGCGTGATGATGGATATGTATGATGAAAATGCAAATGCGTGAAATGCGTGAAGGGAATGATCTCCTGGAAAGATCAGGTATTTTAAACGATTTTTTTTTTACTTTTTGAAGACAATATAGCATGCAGATGATGCAAATCGTCGTTTATTGCTAACTGAAATATATTTTGGACGATGAATGACTTTTTGTTTTTTTATTTATAAAATGACTCATGCATGGATGACTGATGCGTTTGAGGTGGTTTGGGATAAATAACTTTAATTTTTTTATTATTTTTTTTTATGATGCATGAAGAGGAGTAATGTGTTTGAATGAAATAATGAATGAATGTAATTTTTTTATAATATCAATGTGATATTATTTTCCCTTTTTTGGCGTATGGCTATGCAAGATGAAGTAATTTAAAAAATATGATATTTTGTTATTTTCTACATGATGAGATGCATGTTGGTACCATGATAATGGGATGAAGATAATGACTGTATTCTATTATGAATGCATGTTGATTTTTTTATTTTCTAGTTAAAAGACTAAGTATGCTCACGCAACAAGAATAATCAAATTAAACGGCCCCTTGTGTCGTAATGCATGAAGGAACACATGGTAATACATGACGAAAATGCAGATGCGAATGCATGAAATGCGTGCATGAATGATCACTTGGAAATGTCAGTTATTCTAAATAGTTTTTGGAGGCAATGATGACATAATTTTGAAATGATGCATGTTGAAACAGTGTATAAATGATGTGTGGATGAAATGGCGTATGGATGATTTAATGAAACAACCGTTTTTTTTTGGATGAGTGAAAAGGTGCGTGAATGCAATGTTTTTTTTTACATGCATATCATGATATTGCAAATGATGAAATGCCTATATTATTTAATGATGATTTTTGTGAATGATTATGAATGAATGAAAATGCATGCTAAATGAGATATTCAGTTATTTATCACAAATTTTTTTAATTGTGATCATGTTTTTTTATTCTTTTCTTTTTCATGAAAAAAATGCAATGTATGAATGAACGAATAACGTTGCTTGATGCAG